>JARYHS010013630.1:28549503-28667003 GCA_031002005.1 Vandiemenella viatica | reverse complement strand
CACCCTAGCTACTGCTAAAATTTCAGATCAGTAGGAATATTTGCAGTCAAAAAAAGTAAAAATTATGACAAAATAGAGGCGTAAGGATACACATTTTTGATGCCTTGGCGGAGTGATTTTTTGACCAACAGACCGAGGCTACATATACGAACGACAGGAACTATTTGTCATCTGTCAATGGAAATAACTGGAGCAGAACAGTTGTCGGTTTGTGGAGTGGTATGGTTAAGGGCATCCATCTTAAGATTTTGTAGTGTGGTAGAACAGTTTAAAATACTTTCAATTTGACTTTCCTTCAGCAATGGGGTTTGATCTGGTCTGATTACTTATCATAACTTGCAGTCAAATATTTTGGTGAAGTATTTTGTTTGGACTTGTAAAATTTTTTCGTACATTTTTTTCATTAAGAATACAGTGAAACTTGAACTTTAAATTAGCAACACTGTCTTTTATTTACTTGATGAACCTTCCTTTTCCATTTTGAGGGCATCAAGATGGTGGGGGCCATAAAATGAATAACAATCTAATATCTAAAGGCGCGTAACAAACACAGTTAAAGTTGAGGTGATTACTGGTGATCCTAATCACACCACCAGTTTATCTCCTTACAAACAAGATAATTATTTGTAGTTCTGCAATTTGTTTGATAAAGTTGATTAATTTTTCTGCATGAGAAACAGAATTTTCCTATGAAGCTTCTAATTTTTTTGAATAGAATTTTAAACTATTTTAACTCGTTGCAAAATCATTTGAAACATTGGGGCCAAAGTCATACATTTTATATGAGTGTAACGATTTTTGTGGTAATCTCCCCAAAATTTTATTGTTATAAAAAATGCTAATATAGATTGAGAAGTATACAAATTTTTTGATGGGTTTTAGAATTTTAAGGTAGTGTAAGGGGAAGATCGTTGTACCTTGATCATAGTGTACCTTGAAACATCCAGCAGTTTCTTGACAGGTGCAGCTATTTGTGCAACAAAATTTGTAATAGTTAATAGTTTTCCAACAGAATGCAGTGTTAGTGTATGGAGAATGAATTCCAGGCTGTTATTTTCAAGTGAAAAATAAATAATTTTTCAGTGCAATAAGTAACAAAATTAGTAGATACTATTTATTTTTTCAGTAGTGCATGGTTGTGTGTGTTGTTTGCAATCACTGTGCTACTGATACACTCCTTATTGGTGAGTAATATGGTACATTAGATTTTACCCTCATGTCTAACCCAAAGACAATAGGTTATGTTGTTTGTAAATATGCACCCTTGTGAACCTCGGATCAAAAGAACGTCGTGTACCGCAGGTCACTGATCATAGGTACACGATGTTGTATATTATTCTTTTTTCTCTTTTTTAGATTACAATACCACAAAGTAAAATAGGGAAAACAAGAAACCCCATTAATCCCGAGTCAATTAAAAGGGCAAACAAATTTCAATTAATGAGGCCTGCAAGGTGTCCAATGTAAAATTTGCTGCTCTTGTTAGAAATCTTAATGCTTTAAAAGCTTCAGGCAAAGAACATTTTGAATATAAAGTGAAATATGATTTAAAAAAAAGTGTTTACAGAAGAAGAAGAAATGAAATTAGTCAATTACATTACTTCTGTTGCTAAAATAAACTATTGTATGAGAAAAAAAAAGGAGTTCCTGAATTAGCTTTAAAGTTTGCTGTTGCTAACATTTAAAATTATCCTCCTAACTGGGAGGAACACAAGCTTGCTGGCAAAGAGTGTGCGAGGTCCTCCTTACTAATCACCATTTACTAGCAGAAAGCAGATAGCCCACTAACGTCAACACATGGCCAAAAGGGTTGTTTTTGCAGTATCACTACCTCCTAGCATTATTATCTTGCACTACAGGTGTCAATATGAAATTAAATCCACCAATAATTCTTACTTCCACTATTTATTTAACACTTTAAAACTCATATAAACCAACACAGACTTGAAATGTAGTCTTCACGGGTTTTCCGCCGTATGTTGTTGAAATGCGACGACGAGCTTTCGGCGGCTGACTCTGCCGCCATCTTCAGGTTGAATGTTGTGCAGGGAGAACCGGCGCTGCACTGGCGATGTCTGGCCTCTGCGCGCCCTTATAAGGCCTGGCCTCTTCCCTCCCCACGCTCCCTCCCGTGGCAGCCGTCTTGCGCACGTCGTTGATTGGCTGGCGAAGCGACTGTCCTAGCCAACCCCAGCAAGCCGGAAACATTCTCCGGCGGCGCCTCGCCACCTCTCTGATTGCAGGGTGAATGTTTCAGAAGGGACAGAGCCGGCTTCCACGCGTCACTGAGCCAAAGACCCGTGTCCCTGTTGACCGTGTTGTTGTCCTGCCGTATTTCTATTGCTTCTTTGATGACTGACTCCCAGTTGAAGGAGCACTTGGCCAGTACCTTTACATTGCCCAAGTCCATTACGTGGCCGTTTTCAATAACATGCTGGGCGACTGCAGATTTATCTATCTGGAACATGCGGATGTTGCGTTCATGTTCGGCCACCCGAGTCTTGATAGTCCGGATCGTCTGACCAATATAATTTTGGCCACACTGATATGGTATGCTGTAAACCCCTGGAGTCATCAATCCCAAGTCATCCTTCACGGGCCGGAGGTAATCTCGTATCTTGGCAGGAGGACGAAATATGCTCTTGATTCCATGTCGCGCCAGAACCCTACCTATTTTTCCCGAGCGGGCGATTAAAAAGAAAAACAAACGCCCGGTAGACCCAGATGTCCAGCCTGAGGCCCTGGCCTTCATTCCATACTTGGGCAACATCTCGGGAAAAATATTATTTTTAATCCAATGCCTCATGATTCAAGGTACATGAAGTGAGTGATTCTAGGTACAATACGTTGTGATCAATGGTACATTATGGTCTTGTACCATTGATCACATTACAAAGACATTAAAAAAAATATATTTTCTCACAATCCTTAGAGTATTTTGTAGTAATTCAAATCCTTAGAAATAATGGGGTTTGAGGATGAAAATATTAATATCATGAAAAATTATGAGAAAGTTCCTTTAAAAAATTGAAGTATTAATTTTGGTCCAAGGTACAATGGTCTGTCTACTTGATGGTTGTCTGTACACATGCATATTTATTTTCCTTTTTACATTTACCAGACATTTACCGTAATCTGAATTTCTTCTTTCTGGCCTTACAATATGTGGTACTCATCCAACACCTTTACACCTGAAAAATCCAAATCTTAATATCATTAAACATTTACTTATACTTGTATATTTTCTCAAATAATTCATTCAACTTTCCTTGAATTATCAAACATACAATTTATTTTCGAATCTTACACCAACTATATAATATGCAATTAATACTTACCTTTGGTGCATTTATAAATACATCATTTTCTGTTTACACACGATATTCACAGGTCATATATGTTTTTGTTTCCAAAATTGTAAAATTTATTCAATACAGAATATCATAAATATTATCATCTCACAACAAATCTAATAAAACAAAAAGTAGTGTACTCATATTTTAATCCCTTTTTTCATCATAAGTCTTCCACATTCCATAATCCAAACTTCCTCTTTGTCTCTGGGTATACTAAGAAATATGCATTCGGGTTTTGTTTTCCCTTCAATATGAACAAACCAATGTGCAGATTGAAAAAATTCTTTGTTACTTGATTTCTTATAAGCCTTGATGAATACTTGGTCAGGGATATTAAACAAGAGCGGTCTCCTATTCTTATCTTGTCTTCTTTTGTTCTCTTCTGCATTTTACTCAGGTTTTTGTCTAACCTTCCAATTCATATCTTGTTTGTTCATTTATGGTTTCAGTGACAACCCTGTCATGTCTTCTATCAAGTTTGGGGAATCTTTATTTGTCAATATTGAATATGGCATATATCTGCTACTGCCATACCCTGTGCTATGGATATAATCTTCAAACATTCATTCATGCTTAACCCATTTGGGGTGCTTGTCATAAGTGACATAATCGACAAATTTCCCTCGTGACCCTTTTAGCATGGTTGCTACCCGGATGGTACATCGATCTTTTTATGTGCCGAATGTTTGCCTCTCATATACATGCTTTCCATTCTTTTCCAATACACTGTCTACCATTGTCTGATAAAATTGTCTTCAGAACACCAATTTCTTTTCCTGTCGCCCTTTGAATACAGTAAAACCTTGTGAACTTTGAGAAAACATCAAATAGCACAATGCCTTTCTTTTTATTTTGATTGTGGCCCATATAAATGCACCGCCACTAAATCCAGTGTGTTTTCTGGTATAATATTCTTCATTAAACCTCTGTTGAACATTATATTTGTTTTCATCCAGTTACAAGCAGTCAATATTGTAGCCATGCTTCTCCTCATGTCCTTAAATATCAAATTCTCACTAATTTTAGCCACACACTTTCTAGTACCATAATGCCCATGGCTTAAGTGAATATATTAAACCAGTATATCCACATATTTTTCTGGCCAGCAAATCTTCCAATCTTCACTATTTTCTGTCCTTGTATTCACTAATTCCCTTGTGAATTTGGCAAAAAATTTTCTGTTTATCCTTGCTCTTCACTATAATACAATTATTCTCCTATTTTTCTTAATCTCCCTTCTTCTTCTTGTTTCTCTTTCGTATACTTACATAGATTTATTATACATTCTTCGCCTTTCACCCCTCTAATGTAATAACATCTAACTATCTCCACGTCATTGCCCGTGTCATTGGTTTCTCCATTCCGCATGATAGTTGAGATAATGGATCCAGTACCACAGTTTATTCGCCTCATATATTTCATTCCACAATCAAATTGTTAAAGATACAACACCCATCTAATTAACCTCCCATGCATCAATTTGCAATATTGCAAAAACATCAATGCTCCGTGATCTGTATATATGATAATTTTGTGTCCCCATAAACAGTACTTGATTTTCTGAAGTCTCCTTCCCTGTTACTTAACAATTCTTCTCACAGGTTCCTACTGGTGAAGGCAATATTTTTCACTTTCTCCCCCTCTCCTTCCTTTTTTACCTGAAACAAATGTACTCCCATACTCCCATAGTAGTCACTACTATCAGTAGCCATGCAAAATGGTACCTCCAGTTTTTGACGATGCAGCAAACTACTGTCAACTAAGTCATATTTTATCAAAGGCTTCTTGGCACTCTCCCATCCACAACTATTTAATATTTTGTAACAATTTATTTAAATGTGGTGTCATTGAAAACTTGACTAACCATAAATCTTCTATAAAACCCACATATCCTGTAAGGGTTCAAACCAGTATACTGAGGTGTAGTATTGGTTTAGTTATCTTAACTGACTTCTGACTTGTTGAAAGTTCTACTAAGTTGGCATTAATAAATTTGAATGACCATGTATCTGCCTGGATAATTCAACTGTAAAGCCTATCAGTCGCCACAAAGCTTATTTAAACCAAAAGCTAAGGAAAGGTTAATGTTCACTTTGAAAGCATGCGTCCACTTGATGAGAAATTTTGAATTTATTTCACAGTCACATTTGAAAAATAGTTATTACAATCGAATTGGCAATCAAACTAAACGTCTCCAAAAATTACAAATCATGAAGAGGAAGAAGTACCAGACTAAACCCCATTAGAAAATTTATAAGTCCATAGTCAATGCTAGCACCAGTCACTGGCAGGAAAAGTTAACATGGTAGCAAGCACATGTAGTATCTCAAAGTTCAAAATGGACCGGAAGTCATTTTTGTTGACTGACACCCAACGAAACACACTTGCTCATGATTACTCCGCAACTGGAAACAAAAGGCTAAAAGACCAAATAATAAAGACCAAACGATAAAGAATAATGAAGAAAGACTAAAGACAGCCAGATGGCCTGAGCAGCTTAATTTATGCACTCTGCCGCATGCTAACCGTGATCTACCGCTTACCGAAATATAGTCTAAAAAAGTTTAATTATCGTTAGTGTTCAAAGTTTAACAGTGTGTAGCCTGGCCCTTAAGGTTTATTAAAAGTATGATGACTATAATTCTGAATTAATGCGTCTTCTTGAAAATAATTAAAGTTTGTAAGCGCAATGGTAATGAATTTCCTAAAAATTAGTTCCTAAATCCCCGAGTTCTTTCTTAATTTGTGAAATTTTAGAAATTCATGCTGGATTGCAAATTATCATGTTTAAATTAGTGTCAGCGTGTTCTGTGTTTGCTCCTGATTTCGAAAATGTACCTATTATTATAATCATCGGTGGTGTATTAGTGAAGATAGGTGTCTTACAAAAATCTAGGTTGAGAGTGCCTAGACGACATGTTGGAAAAAATTTGGTTTCTCGTTAATAATTATTCGAGTGTTGTTTATATCGAAAAAGTGTTATTAGCTGAATTTTCCTTTTATTTAGTTACATGTTTTAAAAGTTATTTTGTTTTTGGAAGTGTTCTTGTTTAATCGTAGTTTAATTTCGAAATTACCACGTTTTTATTTACGACATTATAACTTTAAAATTAATTTAATATTTGTTGGAATGTTTTGAAACTTCAATGTGTTATACTAGATTCTTTAATTTTTCAGGATATTTACTTTTTAATTCGAGAAATTATCACGAACGTGTTATTATTTAATGCTGAAACTACAAGTGCGTGTAACGAAGTGTTTAAAATTTTATTTACTCAATTTACACGGCCTGAAACTACTGATTTTTAGTAAATTTAGTTTTCCTTCGGGTTATTATTATTATTATGAAATTATTTTACTGCACCGAAAAGTGTTGAGAATTAGTGAAATTATCACGTAACCAAAATAGACTGTTTACGAATTGGATAATAATGGATTACACTGTTTCAGGTTAGTTAAAAGGTTATTTACTATTAGAAATTGTTTATTTAGGACTTGTATTGTATGTTGAGTGACTTACTATTTTTAAATCGGCTTATTTACTGAGTTAGGTTGCAGCATCGGCTTCTGCATGAAACGTGTCTCTCATCTCCTGTAGTTGCTAACTGAAAAATTTTATGTTTACTGGAAAGTTTACTCCCTCCTTTATGCTCTATAGCCAAGAAAATTAGAATTTACCCAAATTCTAAGGTGCTTATAATCCCCAGAAAAGCTTTCAGTTGTCTTTTATTTTTTGGACTTCACGACGTCGATTATTTTCATTTTGAATAGGTGAGGAATCATTCCTTCCATGTCTGTAATATGCCCAAATACTTTAATTCTTTTTACAAATTCACACTTAACAAATTTCAGGATCATTCCTCCTCATTCCAAACCTCATCTAAACACAATGTTTTACCAACTTTTAGTAGCTACCATTATGTTGTCCACATAAATTGACAATTTATTTAATAATAAACTTCCAAGCACTTGATCCAGTGCTCTAATGAACACACATACTGAAATATTTAGGCTGAATGGCACTATCTTGTATTGGAAATATTTTCTACCATATAAGAATGCCGTATATTGATGGGACACAGGAGAAAATGGTATTTTCCAGTGGCTGGGAATGGTGGATGATAATGACATCTGCTTAAAAGGTAGTAGGGAACAAAGTTTGTTGGGAGGTTTCAATGGGAAGGGAATTCTGTGTGCCCAATGGAACATAATTTTTTAAAGTTTATTTATTTTGCTGTAATCAGTCTCTTAACTGGTTTATTGCAATCCTCCATCCTTTCCTACCTTGTGCTAACCTTTTCATTTCAACATACCCCTTACAACCCACGTCCTCAATTATCCGCTTTATACATTCTAATTTCTGTTTTCCTATGCAGCTCTTACCTTCAACCGTTCCCTCCACTAACAAGTTAACCAATCCTGCATTTCTCAAAATATGACGTACCATCCTGTCTTTTCTTTCTGTATGACTCTTCCACAAACTTCTTTCCTCTCCCTTCATTTTCAAAATTCGTTTATTTTGTACTTTATCTGTCCTCTTAATTTTCAGCATTCTTCTGCAGCATCACTTTGGAATGCTTCAATTTTCTTCCTTTCTCATACTCCTAAGGTCCATGCTTTGCTGCCATAAAGTGCTGTGCTCCATACATGGAGTCTCAAAAACTTCTTTCTAAGTTTTAGATTAATATTTGAAACTAAAAGATTTCTTTTTTCTGAATGCTCTTTTTGCTAGTTCTATTCTGCTTTTAACATCATTCCTGCTTCAACCATCAGTTGTAATTTTACTTCGTAAGTAGCAAAATTCATTATCGTCTCCTATTGTATCTGCCCGTAGCTTTATATTTAATCTTGGCAACTATGGAAAGAAAGAACTACCATGAGGCAATATTTAAATGGAAAGGATAAATGAAATACACCCAACACAGAAAATCTGAAGGGAGGAGGGCAGCAGAAACACGAAATAATACACAAACACAGAAAACACACTATTTTGGAGTTAACCCTTTGTCAAGTAAAAGAAACAAGTGGCTGAGCTCGTGCAAGCTTTGTGGTCAACACAGCCACTCATAGAATGAAATTGGCCTTCAGAGGTGGTGGGGGAAGCAATGATAATTTATTAATAATTATATTAATCACAAGAAATATTAAAATGAGAAATAATAATAATGATAAAAATAATTGAAAATTTTGAAATAAGGTCTATAAATATATATACTTACTTTCCGTGTCTGGACTGTTTCAAATTGTTTTTTTTTCCCCTAGAAACTAGCTCCTTGGATCACTTTGTCATTAGTTAAGAATAGTTCTTCATATTGGCACGTGAAGCCCATGTCTCTGCACTCGAGGAGATGTTCTGGTGTCTAAATGTAGCCGCAGTCACACTTGTCGTCATCCATGTATCCCCATTTTTTCATATTGCTCCTGCACCTTGATACTCCTGTTCAAAGTCTTCCATTTCTCGTACGGCAGGTTCCACCCAGGAGCCATTTCTTCTTGGCTTGAACGTGTGGGAAGCTCCTCCTCCCATACTGATAGTCTTCTTTCTTCTAAGTTTTTTCTAGTGCCCTACCTCTTTGTAAGAAATTGTGAGTGGAGGTAGGATGGAGCCATTATTTGATTGTATATTGGGTGCTTGGGTCAGTCTCTTGTGTGAGCTTCTCCTTCTCTGTGGCCACTCTCCGTCTTATATCCAGTGGTGCTATGCCTGCTAGTGCAAATATTTTTTGTGTTGGGTTGGTCTCCTGCACCCAGTTACCAGCCGGACAGTCTCATTGAGTGCCACGTCTACCTCTTTAGAATGAGTGGAGGCTTCCCATAGTGTTGCACAATATTCTGCAGCCGAAAATCAGAGAGCCAAATGTTGCGGTTTCTTGGGTTGTCCATTCACACCAGCTACCACAATATTTTTACTTTAAAACTCGCTCACTGAAAACGGCCACCACTCAGTTTCCAACTGAGAATATTCAGGAATGCTAAATATAACTACAAAATAAATTATTGCAGTAATTTCCAGAAAACTATTTTAATTATTTCTGTATACAATCCTCCAACACCACCAACTTTACAAATATGTTTATCAGACTTCGATTATCGCAAAGTTACAGGTTCAAGTTGTAATAGCTGAGCTATTTGTACAATTTTACATGCATACACACGGATCCATCTCTTACACTCAGACTTTGCTTCTCCACCAACCGTCCTACTCCACATTCGGCGACCAACTCCTGCCTTGTGCCCAGTGCTGAGTACACCATGCGCCCTCCGAGGCTCACACTCCCATGGCTCGGACATCGTGCCAATGATGTCACTAATCAGCGCTACTTACAAAGGAACACAAAGTGGTTCCGCTACACATAGCTGTGGATCTTAAAACTTTGGGGTATGCTACCCAGGAGGAGCCAGTAAGTTTGTGTAGTATATTATTTCTGCACTTATTTTGCCTTTCAGCTCTTTGCAGTGATTTTTATACGTGAGAGACTTATCGAGTTTAGCTCTCAAGTATTTTGGGTGGCTGGTGTGTTCCAAACAGGTCCCCTTCCATACTATCTTTAGTGACTTTGTTGCTTCCTTGCTTCTCAGATGGAAGACGCAGACATGAGTTTTCCTTGGGTTTGGTCGTAGCAGCTTGTCATCATATTAAACTCTAATGTTAGGCGGTTATTAGAGCCCCTTAGGGAAATGGCGGATTCCTCGGGGAAGAAGTCCAACGTCCATTCAGTGTGTATTCCGGGTGGCCTGATCCGAGATGTGGAACAGGCCATCCCGGATGCCATAGAGGGGACGGGGTGTAGCCAACTACAGATTGTGGCTCATGTCGGCACCAATGATGCCTGTCGCCTTGGGTGGGAGGTTATCCTCTCTTCCTTCCGGCGGCTGGCTGAAAGGGTGAACTCTGTGGCCAGTGACCGCAAGATATCGGCAGAGCTAACCATCTGTAGCATCGTAGACAGAGTTGATTGTGGACCTCTGGTTCAGAGCCATATTGAGGGGCTGAACCAGAGACTACGACGTTTCTGTGATGACATTGGCTGCAGATTTCTCGATCTTCGCCATAGGGTCGAGTCTTGTAGGGTTCCCCTTAATAGGTCAGGTGTGCACTACACACGTGAATCGGCTACACGGGTGGCAGGGGCCGTGTGGAATGCACTGGGTGGTTTTTTAGGCTGAGGGAGGAAGACCCGAAACACGAAATTCAGTTACGGGCAACCCAATCAGATACAACACCGGAATGTAGGAGCAACGTAAAAGAATCTCGTCAGTTAAAAGTTCTCATAATTAACTGTAGAAGCATTTGTAACAAACAACCGGAACTTGAAATCGTTATTTGTAGTATAGAAGCGGATATCGTTATCGGTACAGAAAGTTGGTTGAAACCGGAAATAAGTTCCGCCGAAACTTTTAAAGATAGCATGAATGTTTTTCGTAAAGACAGATTACATTCTCATGGAGGTGGGGTATTTATAGCTGTGAGTTAATTTCTCCCATGTAATGAAATAGACGTCGATACGAACTGTGAAATCATATGGATTAAACTCAACGTTGCTGGGTCAAAACTCATCATAGGTGCCTTCTACCGTCCACCTGATTCGGATATAGCTATCGTCGAGGAGTTAAGAAATAATGTAAATAGTATAGCTAGCCGTTTTAAAGATCATGCTATGATTCTAGGAGGCGACTTCAATCTGCCTTATATTGACTGGCGTAATTACGTTCACATCACAGGTAGCAGGGATAAGGCAGCTTCTGAAGTAATTCTCGATTTGTTGTCAGATAATCATCTCGAGCAGCTAGTTAATGAACCTACGCGGTGTCATAACAGTAGCGAAAACATTTTAGACTTGCTGGTTACCAACAGGCCAGAATTATTCACAGACATTTCAACGACCACAGGAATAAGCGATCACAAAGCGGTAATTGCGACTATCAAATTAATGACCGAGCGAAAAAGGAAAAAAGGGCGGATTGTATACAGATTCAGTAAGGCCTCAAAGGAGTGTTTTAGAACCTACCTGAGGAATAAATACCATAACTTCAAGTCAACAAAGGACACCGTTGAAGAGATGTGTGCATCGTTTTATACATATAGTCAGGGAAGGCATGGAAATACATATACCAAAGCGGACAATAAAGGGAGAGGATGATCCACCATGGTACACATGCGAAGTCAAAAGATTACTCAAAAAACAAAGGAAAATACACGCACGCTCAAGAAGGAAGGGGTGTCGCAGCGATTTAGAAACCTTAGCTGATTTAAGAGGACGTATTAAGAATGTAATGCGCGAGGCCTTTAACGATTTTCACTCCAACTCTCTCTCTAAGAGTCTCACAGAAAACCCAAAGAAATTTTGGTCGTATGTACGAAAAGTTAATTGTACCAACAGCAATATTCCAGCACTAATTCGTGAAGGTTCCGAGGTTAATGAAAGCCGCGATAAAGCTAACGTACTAAATACTGTATTCAAAAATTCATTTACAAATGAACATAAAGATAGTATTCCCGTTTTCCCACGCCGTGGCGAGTCGGTGATGGAATCATTATGAATAGATACTGCAGGTATCGTTAAGCAATTAGAGCTCCTGAAGTGGGGGAAAGCATCGGGCCCAGATGGAATTCCAGTAAGAGTATTTTCAGAGTATGCTGCAGAAATCGGGCCATTTCTGTCTGATGTATTCAGTAAATCATTAGAAGAGCGAAAATTACCTTCAGACTGGAAAATCGCGCAAGTAACTCCGATTTTCAAAAAAGGTGATCGAAGTGATCCTGGGAACTATCGTCCCATATCTATAACATCTGTTTGTAGTAGAGTTATGGAGCATATTATATGCTCGAACATTATGAATTTTCTAGATTATAATAATTTGCTTACAACAAATCAACATGGATTTCGGAAGAAAAGATCATGTGAAACACAGCTGGCCCTATTTACACACGACGTAATGAAAGTTATCGATACAGGTTCACAAGTAGATGCAATTTTTTTAGATTTCCAGAAAGCCTTTGACTCTGTGCCACACAACCGCCTTTTAGCGAAGCTTCGAGCGTACGGTATATCGGATCAGCTTTGTGAATGGATAAAGGATTTTCTAACTGGTCGGTCACAGTATGTTGTCGTTGAAGGAGAAAGTTCTTCTAATCTAGATGTTACATCGGGTGTACCTCAAGGAAGTGTAATAGGACCACTTCTTTTCTTAATTTTTATAAACGATCTCGGAGACAAAGTGAAAAGCCTTTTTAGATTGTTTGCTGATGATGCGGTTATTTATAGGGAAGTAAGAACTTTGGCCGATTGCTTAGAAATTCAGCGCGATCTGGATGTTATTTTGGCTTGGTGTGCTGAGTGGCAACTTACTCTAAACTGTAAAAAGTGCAAGACAATGAGCATAACTAACAAAAAGAATCCGATTGTTCAGAAATACAAGTTAAACAATACAGTTATTGATATGGTCGATTCTATTAAATATTTGGGAGTAACAGTACAAAGGAACATGAAATGGGACATACACATTAATTCTTTAGTAGGTAGAGCAAATTCTAGGCTGCGATTCATAGGTAGAATCTTGAAAAATTGTAATGAACAAACAAAGGAGATAGCGTACAAATCTCTTGTGCGTCCACATTTGGATTATTGTTGTGCCATTTGGGACCCGTTTCGTAAGGGATTGATCGAAAGTATAGAGAAAGTACAGAGAAGAGCCACTCGATTCGTGACCGCTTGCTACAGTCCTTATGAAAGCGTCACAGAACTGATTAGTAGATTAGGTTGGGAGTCTCTGGTAGATAGACGACACACGTTTCGTTTAAACTTATTGGAAAACATGCGTACTCCAACTTTCACTCATGAGTGTAGTGAAATACTTCTTCCACCAACCTATTTGAGTCGGAAGGACAGGAAAGATAAAATTAGAGAAATAAGGTGCCGGACTGATTCTTATATGAATTCATTTTTCCCTCGTACCATTAGGGATTGGAATGCACAGCAAAGAGATTAGCTTTGGTGCTGAGCACCCTCTGCCACCCACAATTTTGTGAATTGCAGAGTATATATGTAGATGAAACTGATAAAATCTCAACGATTTCGGTAAGCTGCCTTGGGCAGTGATAGCCATCTCATCTGCATAAATAAAGCTTCTTATGCCCTTGTATTTCAGTTGGTCATTTGTATAGACTAGATGACCCGTGTGAAAATTTCGCTAAAAAATACGATTAATAGTGAGGTTGAAAGCTTGTAATATAATGAAAAGTGAAACTGCACTTTTGTAGCAAATATTTGTGTGTTTAATGCAATAGGTATGCATCGAATCATATTACGAAACAGTTAGGAAAATTTAAAACACACTGTATGTACAACAAACTGTCACTGAGCTGAGCAGATTACAACCAACCTGAAGAAAATGCACACAGCATATCAACATCTCTGTTATACGTGTAACTATGTGAATAAAATGTTTACATTGGAATTGTATAAAAAAAAAAAGTTTCCTTAACATAAAGAAAAATCCAAAAAGTTACCTATTGTATTAAATAAAAAAATTATTGACATCACTGCGATATCTGCTGCTGCAATCTAGGGAACTGACTCTGAACTGTCATACACACGACCAGTTTAAGCAACAAATTCCTAAAAATTCTTTCTTAATTTATTATTTTACCTGATAGGAGAATGTTATTTATCCATTTTGGTTAGGTATTGAAAGAGATAAATGGCTCATAATAATTAAAAAAAACATGTTGTAGAAATAATATTGACACTTTCTTTTGCCCATTAAGAGTCGAATTAAAAACAAAAAACCTTATAATATATATGTGACCTAGCGGACACCTTATTCTTTAAAATGATATCTCATTGATCGATTTCGGTAAGCTATCAAGCGAGGTAAAAAAAAAAAATTAGAAGTGATGATATTTTTTAACCTTTAAGGATTGAATTTGAGAAAGTTCTTTCTTAAAATATTATGTGACCAAAGCAGATACTTTAATATTTTAAACGATACCTCATTTATCGATTTCGGTTATGTATCAAAGGAGATGTGACAAAAAAATGCGTTGTAGGTATATTAATACTTTTGCCCTTTAAGGGTCAAATTGTGAAAAATTACTTTTTTAAAATATGGTGGAACCAACCGAAGACTTTACAAAGACCTCAGTATTTAAAGTGCTCCTTATTTATTAATTTTGTTTAATTATAAAGGGAGATAAATGACACGAGACACAAAAAACGAATTATGGAAATACTGATATTTTTGCCCTTTAAGGCTTATATTCAGAAAAAATCCGTTCTTTAAATGTGATATGACCACAGTGGAGACCTTAATCTTTAGAATGATACCTGATTTATCTATTTTGTTATATATTAATAGAGATAACTGACTCGTGACACAAAAATGAGTTGAAGAATCATTGATACCTTTTCTGTTTTAAGTGTTGAATTCCAAAAAAATATTTTGTAATATATAATGTCACCAAAGCTAAGACATTACTCTTCATAATCCTACTTCATTTATTGATTTCAGTTAGGTATCCATGGAGGTAAATGGCTCGAGACACAAAAAACCCATTTTGGAAATATTGAAATTTTTGCCCTTTAAGAGCCAAATTACGAAAAAATCCTTTCTTAAAATATAATGTGACCATGGCGGAGACCTTAATCCTTAATTTGATCCCTCATTTATCTATATCGGTTAGATATTAAGGGAGATAAATGGGTCGTGACACAAAAACGCGTTGCAGAAATATTAATACTTTTGCCCTTTAAGGGTTGAATTTAGAAAAATTCCTGTCTTAATATGTAATGTCAGCAAAGTGGAGATCTTATTCTTTAAAATGATACTACATTAAGCGATTTCAAATAGGTATCCAGGCAGATAATTGACTTATAACACAAAAAACAGCATTTTATAAATATTGACATTTTTGCCCTTTAAGGGTCGAATTCCGAAAGCTTCCTTTCTTAAAATATGATGAGACCATGAGCATAAAATGATGCCTAATTCATTAATTTTGGTTAAGTTTGAAGAGATATAATGGCTTGTGACAAAAATACACCTTAGCTACGGGATGCAGGCACGAGATGCAACCAAACCGGTTTGACCCCGTCTTTGGCCGTGCACATCGCCGACCAATCAAAGAGCAGCATGAAGCTTCCCTTGGCAACAGGCTATTTATAGGAGCCAGGACTGGCTCGCGAGTCAGTCAGTGTCTTGTCCTTGTATGTAAGAGTTAAGCTGATGAAGGCAACGATGGCAGTTGCCAAAATGTTGTTAAAAGAAAAAGAACTAAATAAATCAATTAACCGGCAGAAAACCCAAGTTATTTATTTCAATATATATGATGTTAAAGAGTATTGGGGGCAACACACTCCTCTGGGGTAATTCATTTTTCTGGTCTCTCCATCTGCTTTTCGTACCCTGTAGAGTCACATAGAACCTTCTATTGTGCAGAAAAGTTTTAATGATTTGTGTAAATAGATAATCTTTTGTTAATGAGTATTCCTTAGAGAGTAATTTCTAGAGGTTTACAGTATCATATGCAGCTGTAAGATCTATGTAGACCGCTCCCATGATGAGTTTTCTTTCGTAGCCATTTTTTATTTGTTGGGTTAAATTCAATACTTGGTTACTGCACGCTTTTCCAGCTCTAAATCCTGCTTGCTCCGGGATCAGGTTTGCATCAACAGTAGCTCCTATCTGCTCTAGAATCATTCACTCGAAAGCCTTGTACAAGTGGCAGAGGAGCGAGATTGGCTGAAATGTTTTAGTATCAGTTGGTTCTTTTCCCGGTTTTCAGATGGCAACCATGTATGCTTTCCTCAATGTTTTTGGGATAGTCTGAGTAGTCACACATTTATTCATCATTTGCACCAGCCAACTAAGAGTTCTTGGGCCGAAATGTTTAATCTGTTCAGTTCGAATTTCACCTGGGCATGCTGCTTTATTTTCTTTCATTTGCCTTATTGCCTTCATTACCTCTTTGGCAATGAAAGGGTTCTCGAGGTCACTTACTTTTTCACTGCTCTGGGAACATTGGCATTTTTGTTTGTGAACGCTGTGGCAAGGCTTTACATTCAATAGCAGTTGATGGGCTATTTCATTCAGACTCACTTTGTTGTAATCCGGTTTTGGTTGTGTGGGATCATTACTGAGGTTCCTTACCAGGTTCCATGGTCTCCTGCTACTTCTCCATGACCTGGCAAAAAGGGGTCTCTATTATAGTGTTCTCGATAATTTCCAAAGGTTCTCTAGCACTGGGGCTAAGTCCTATAATGTACTGGGTACGACATCCTCTGGGGATGTGCTTCCTAGAAGTGTTTCTAACGATTTCAATAAAGACCTCGTAGTTCATCGGTGCAGCTTCCAAGTCACACAAATTGTCATCTTGGTCTTGATATAAATTTTTCCATCTTGCTTTTTTTAAATTAAATCTTCTCTTAAAAGGCATTGTCTCGGGTTTAACAACTCCACCTATGGTGCAAGTAATTGGTCTATATTGGGTTCTTGGTATGGGAAGGTCCACTGTTTTTACTATATTTTGTGCAATGAAACTACTGGCAAAAATATTATCCGGTTATAGCCTTTCTGCCATCATCCACTGTTGAAACGGCAGCAATTTGGTATCATTGATCAGTTTCAGGTCCTCTTCTCTATCCAGTTCTCTAACAATTCTCCATTTCTGTCAGTTGTGCTGTAGCCCCAGTTGATATTGTCACAATTGAAATCCCCTAGAACCAATTTTGTTTTCTTATTTTTGTAGCTGATAGGTGGAGTAAAGTGATAGTCAGCTCGTGGTGGTTTAAATGCAGATGTTAAAGTACATGACTCCATTTCTATTGTTAGAATCTCAATATCATCCAGTTCCGTCAGATATTTTGATTTTATTTTAACATTTGGTTTTGCTAAAATCGCATTGCCGTACTTCTCATTGGGCCGTTCAATGATTAAAACCATTCCTTCAGTGTGGGGTCTATTGTCTTTAACTCCTTGATGTGTTTCCTGCATGGCTAAGATGTCACAATCAGTTTGTCTGTAGTGTTCAGCTAATAGAATTTTCTTATCTTTACTAAGTCCGTCCACATTAATGGAGGCTCTCTTGAAAGGTCTTGAAAAAGACCGATTTTGGTTTCGGTTACCCATCTTCTCTGAAGAAAAATAGTCCGGTTGTAGAAGGATTGGCCACATAAAGTGTTGCCCAGGGTGCGCCTGTTCGCTAGAATTAAGGACACTCTAGACACGATCTTCGGAGAGGCTCCTTATTTGCACCTCATAAATATATATGAATCTATTATACTGGCCAGTGATGGGTGTACAGGGTGTGGATGGAAAATATTATCGTAAATTGAGGCCTGGGGGATGTCAGGATGTGTTGATATGCCAATTCCCACCTGCAGAATTCAGATTGGGAGGTGGTATCTGGTAGTACACTAATGGCTCTGACTTTAAAGCAGTTATAGAAGTTGTGGGTGTTGTGAGTACTGGCATGGTGAGCAACAGGGTGGTCTAGGTTTTGGGAGTAAACTGTTTGTCTGAAACCATTTATTCTGATGGAATAATGAGTTTGAGGTAAGGCCAGTGTAGGAACTTGACTGTGGAGGCAGGTGAGCTGGTATATGAAATGGGTTGTTGTGCAAATGCCATGGCCTATGATGGGGCAGGTTTCACCAGTAGCAAGGTTCCAATAGGTTGTGGTAGGTGGATGCATACTGCACATTTTGCATCGGGGTCTGTTACACAGAAAGTATCCAAAATGTGGTTTAGGGGCATCTGAGGGTTGAAATTTATGTACAAGTATATTTTTTAGGTTAGGTGGTCTGCTGAAGGTGACACAAGTTGTGATATGAAGGATAGTGGGAAGAATGCAGCATATTTCAGGAAAGGATCTGAAGAAGTCGTAGCCAAAATGAAGAATTTGATTTAGCGATTCCATCCCAGGGGAAAACAGGGTTCTGGTTGTTGTGGGTTGTGTGTGTCAGTGTGGTGGACAGTTCTTGACTCTTTATATATCTTTTTAGAATAATTCTAGAGTATAATTCCAGTTTATGAGTACCCGGGTCAGGTTGTTGAAGTAAAGAGTAAAGAATTCTTGGTCAGAGCAGATGCCTTTGCCTCAGATGGATACGCTGTATGGGATGGAACGTTTTGTATGATATGGATTGCAGCTATCAACGTGGAGATATTGTTGTAATTTAGTGGGCTTGATGTGGACAGAGGTGTGAAAGTGACCATTCTGTACAGAGATATCCACAAACAGGTAAGTGATGTCAGTCTGAAAGTAGGACCAAGTGAAGTTTAGGGAGGAGATGTTATTTAGTGAGTTCAAGAAGTCAAGACAACCTTTTCGTGGGCAGACTAGAGGAATGTTTTCTTTGATAGGTTGCCCTATGTCATCTGCAAACAATCTAAGTTCTGATAGTAAACCTTCAACACAGTTATTCGTTATAATAATGAATAACAATGGTCCGAATACACTATCCTGTGGCACTCACATTTTTACTTTCACTTCTTGTGATACTGCATTTCCTTCACTAACTTTTTGTTTTCTACATTTAAAAAATTCTTTTACCCAGCAAATCACTTTCTCATCCTCTCCAAAAGTTTTCATGGCTCACCCTGTCAAAAGCCTTTGAAAGATCGATCTAGCACTACACTATCAATTTGGCCTCCCTTGTCCATTTCATTTAAAATATCTTGCGTATATTCCACCAACTGAGACTTCCTAAAGCCCTGTTGCATACTTGAAAACCACTTGCGCCCCTCACATATATTTCTGATGTGGTTGCATATCCATTATTTTACCTACCACTCATACCAACCTGTATTTTTTTTACTCTATTTCTCACCCCTCCTTAATGTACCGGCATTACTATTCCATTTTTCCAGTCCTCTGGTAAGCAGCAAGTTTCCAGACTCAATTTAAATAATATTTCAAGTTAAGGTACAATTTCACATCCAGCTGTCTTTAAGACATCTGTAGTAATATTATCTGTGCCAGCCCCTTTATGTTTTTTTAGTTTTTATTCAAATCTTTCTCTCATATTCTTTATTGCCTCTTCTACATACAAGTTGAATGTTAATTGGAGATAAACTACAACCTTATCTCACATCCTTTTTAACTGAAACGTGTTTCTCATGATTCTCTACTTTTATCATATATCTTGTCCCACCTAACATTATCAAAAGATTTTTTAAATCAACAAATGCCATAAAGTATCTTTGTTTTTCTTGATCCACCCTTCTAGTATCAAGCTTAATGCCAGAATCACTTCTCGTGTACCATCCGTTTTTTCTAAGCCCAAACTGATCTTCACCTACTATCCCTTCCACTACACTTTCCATACTTCTGTATATTATTCTGGTCAGTAATTCTGAAGAACTAAGAAGCTGTAAAATCTGTATAGTATTGTCGTTTTCCAAGAAACACACAGATAGCTATGTTAACTTCCAGCAGAAGCTGACACGAGCACTTCTCACATTGGAAATGTAGTCAAACTGTGTTTGAAATTATTCCTGAATTATCTCTCGAAACGTGTCATGCTCGTCATAAATAAATTATCAAAAATAACTATGTTGCAGAAGAATTATTTGCTTACCTTTCATTTGAAACAGTTAAAGACTTCCAAAAATCCATTTATTATGGATGAAGTAAAGAACATGTAGCTTGCTTACTGATCTATAATAGTATAGATAAGAGGTTTTCATTTTGAATTAAGTATATTACTAAATAAACTTCATAAAAATTTGCAATAATATCTTTCTATAATGTTAATTCTATAAATCTTATTTTAGGAATTTTTATTACTATTCAGAGTTTTTACCATTTTTCTTCGACTGTTTCAATAGTCTTTATTTAGTTAGGTTCACAAAGAAAAAGATAAAGGTTTTATTGGTGATTATAGAATGGGACAGGACTGCATTTTGAGGGCCTGAAGTATAAATATCTTGGCATAATATTTGATACTAAACTCAGTTTGGCAGGACACATTGGGAAGGTGGTAGGGAGAGGATTTAAAACCCTGTATTCAGTGGAGAAGGGTACCAGGGAAGTGAGGGAATTTGATTTCATTATCCTGATCCATCCATTGTTGGTAAAAATGGCAGTGTATCATGGGACCCACATTTTGGGTATCAAATACAAGAGCTGGGTGCAAAGGAGGACAACTCAATTTGTCTGTGGAAATTATCGCAGAACACAATAAATATTGTGACACATGATTTTACACCTAAGAAAGTAGAAAAATTTTCTTTCTTAGGTAAGGGAATCAGGTTTAGAATAATTTACGGGAAATAAGATTTACCAGAAATACTGAAATATGAAGGGAATATGCTCCATAGCAATTACATTAAATTAAAAATTAATATGGTGATCCAGATTTTAGTTTCTATGGTTTCCCAAAATTACTCTGGGTAAATGGGCCATAGCTGAATTCCTCACTGTTCCTTGCTGCTAATGCTCTCCACTTTTAATGACATCTACATCAGTAAAGCATAAAGACCTAAACAATTAAAACTGAGTAAAATTTCCTGTTTGGTTTTTGATTTTTCCAGATATATCTCATGTCAGCTCAGCTGCTAAGGTGAAATCTACCTTACATTTTTATTTAAGACATCATTTGGAATATTCCTCAATTTTATTTATTTCTCATTGCTGCATGAAATATATATAATAGTAACAAAATTACGCATTGATATTGTAGCAATTTGCCTTCTACATTGGGAGCAAAAGACCACCCAACAAAAAATTGGGGAGGGTGGGGGGGGAGCACAATTCTCAATGATGTATTCCACAATTATTTAATGGAAATTAATTTTGGAGTATTTTGGTCATTATTTATATAATTTTTAATATTGATTCCTGCAATATTCTGTCAAGAGAACAATGAGTAGCATGCTCATTGGATAATTGTGTAGACCTTTTCCTTGTGGCCTGCTGAATGTGTTTTTGCCATAGTGAATATTCATTCTTCATTGGGAACCAGATTAGATTTCAGTTCCTGTGATGTAACAGAACGGTCTAAGTAGGTAATAGTTTAGCCATATGGAAAGGAAAGATAAAGTGCACTCATCAGTTACCAAAATTGAATGAAGGAGGGCTGTGGTGACATAAAACACTACACCAGCACATCAGATGCAATATTTTGAGCATATTCCTTACTCATCATGAAGAAGATTTAAGACCAAAATATTGTGTATATCTTTTTGTGTTTATGATATATGTTGTTCTCCCGTCGCTGCCTTCAACTTTGGTGAGTGATGAGTCATTTTCTCTTTCCTTGTCATTTATATTTCCTAAAGCCGTTTCCCTTTTCATTTGTTTAATTACTCATTAATGTAGAAGATGAAGCACATGACTTGGTTTTCAATGATCAGGTGCATGGTTTCATATGGATGCAAGAAAAGTTTACAAAGTTCAAAGTTATTTGTTTTTAATATCATCAGCTAAAACATTAGGAAACGGCTGCTGAAGGAAAGAATGTATTTCTAATGTTGTTGTCAAAGTTTTAGGGTGTTTTAGCACTGAAATTGTTACTGCCTATACTGTATGGATGTGAGGTATGGAGTATGGACAGTGCTAAAAAGAAAAGGAAGCCTAAGCACCGAAATTTAATATTTATTATAAAATTCTAAAAGAACAAAGCAATGACTGAACAAGTATTTAATATTGTAGGGAATCTCGCAACTCTGATGAAAACAATCTATCTAATTGGTCATCTACTACACTGTAGCTAGCTTAAATGACTACAGTGTAAGGTACCACCAACAATCATAATCTGTGAGGAAGGTCACATTTACTATATGTGAATCATGTCATGTAGGTTATGTGATACATTAACAGAGATACAAAGAGAAGATTGAGAAATGTAAGATATATGTTCATCTCTATTAGTTAATGAAATAGAAAGCTGCAGCAGGATATAAAGTAAACATGTACATAATTTGTTGCTTAATATTGAAAGCAAAGAGATAGTTAACCCACCTCTTACCAAAGTTGAAGGCTGCAGCTATAAGAAACTACTTGAACACAAAAACTATATTTCAGTCACTGTCCTTGTTCATGCTAGGTCTGTACATACACTGTAATGAACTCAGCTACATGAATGGTTTCTTGTGGATTTATTAGATCAGAGCAGTGGTGAGACAAAAATAATATCATCAGAAACTGTATTCATAAAAAATAGTTCCTCACTTCTACCCTCTAACTATCCTCCTTCCTGAATTCAGTACACTGTTCCAATAAACCTTTACATTTGCTTTTATCATTTCCAAGACAAAATAATATTGATCCTACAATATTACTTTGTCTTCCCCTATGACAACAAATCATTCATGTGATGGGTTTGTCACGGATGCACATGCTGATGTAGACATGTGCATAATATTCTGCATGCGTGAGTTACGGCAATGCTTAAAATATTGTGTTTTCTTTCTCTTATCTTTCTGTATTAATGTTACTTCATAGCATTGCTTCCTGCTCCATAATTAATTTTTTCTGTAAAAAGAGAACACCTAGCTAAAACAGAATACACATTCAATTTTCCTCTTTTTTATGTGTATTGTATTAATTCTTCTTCTTTTTATGTATTACAATATATTTCTTCAACTTATTACTGTAAATGTTATTTTCATTCTCCAAAGTTTTCTAATTTACTAACCATTAAGTGTCATTTCTAATTGTTTGCTTTTGACTTCTTACTATAGTAAACTATTAACACGTTTCTTTAAAAAAAATTGCAGTTGAATCTGCTCTGATATTATTAGTTAAGCGCTGGCACTAAAGTCGCCTTTCATTATCATCTGTAGACTCATGGCAGAAAAAATAAACAAAAATGAGAGAAAGAATAAAGCTGAAATTGTAACGGAAGTACCTGAGGAAGAATCTTCTGACTTCTGGTTGGCCCTGGGTGAAGAGGATGGGTTGCCACCAGATGAACCACTAGAGGTAATTAATATACCTGTTTTTAGTTTTTTATCTTGTTCTGTCATTTCAGGGAAGACAGTGTTACTTATAGTGGAGTACTGTATTATGTAGTATTTATTTTAGGTGCATGTTATGAATTACTGCTCCACAGGAACATGTTAGCAGCAGTTTTGTTCCTGCTACTCCACGCTTATATCAAGTAAGATTAGGAATGGGTTATTTGGAATTACCACAAGTTGAAGTCCCACATGGAAAACTTGTTAATACCCTACTAAATAATAGAAATGTTTACATTCTGGATTGTTATCCTGATGTATATGTCTGGTAAGTATATACTAAAAATGTATCTACATTCTGTATATCAATTAGGAAAATCTGAAGTAATAGAGGAAATCTTTTTTAGGTTTGGTAAAAAAGTCTACTCGCCTTGTGAGAGCTGCAGCAGTAAAGCTTTCTCAGGAATTGTTTACAATGATCTCTAGACCAGAATATGCTCTAGTAACCAGAGTGCAAGAAGGAACAGAAACACAGGTATTTCTTTTAAATAAGGCAGTACAGATCTATATTGGTAAAATTGCCACCGGAGTCTGTGCTCCATTGCAATTAAATTAAATTAAAAAAAATTGATTGGTAATAGCAAATTTAATTATTTTCTAGTTATTCAAATCAAAATTTAGTGGCTGGGATGAAGTCATTGCAGTAGATTTTACACGGACAGCAGAATCTGTGCAAAAGACAGGAGCTGACCTCACGAAGTGGGCTCGTCAGCAGGAAACAAAAGTGAGTATACAGTCTTCAGTAGACACTAATCTATACACATAATAAGCAACTTTCTATGTCATCTATAACATCATATGTCACGTCATGACGTCAGTCTATGATGTCGCGCAATTACATCACGCATTATGCCATTGTTCTTGGTTATGCAAGTTATTTAATAACATTTCTAAGTATCCACGAATAAATTAACTGACAGAAGACTGAAATAAAAGTATGGATAGCATTTAAAATGACATATCAGTCATTAGATGCTTACATTTCCATAATATTCTTTTGATAAATAGAAGTATTCCTTAAATTCTTTGTCAATAGATACGTAAGATAAAAGCTTTAAGTTTCCAGCATCAATGTTAGCAAAATTTTTGATTAAATTGTTACTTATCATGAGTCAGAATTACAACTGGCATTTGATGTTACATCAGAGGGCATTAGTAATATAGTTTTTAAAAACAATGTAAACTGTGCTCGAAAATCATGATAATTTAAATGTTTAATAAATCCAAATTTCTAGTGATTTAAGCTTTAACAACAAGAACCAAAAGCCATTTTGCTACAGGCTGCATTTCAACTATAAAAACTAAATTCCTTCGTTCGCTAACGGTTAAAAGTTGTTACAGTTTTTTGTGTATAAATTGTTCCATATTTATATTTTTGATGGCTGTGATAGCAACATATTCCCGAATAATATTGTTCAAATAATGTGTGCATGATAATTTACTTGGCTATAAAACTTCTCCCAGTCTATCACGCTATAACGTTACGAAACTTTTTGAGTGATGTTTATGAGGTATGTATATACTTTGCAGCTCTAGGAGCAACACATATTAAACAATATAATCTATCGAACGTGTGTAACAATTTTCAGATCAAAAGGACAATTCCTTTATTAGTTCCAGTGATTAAGCTAGAGCCCAAATTATATCGTGATGCATTATCACCACTAAAATGTGATACAGTACATGTATTAATATGCGTGAGATTGAAGTATTGTTTTTCTAATAGCAAGTTTTGCTTAGTATGTGGTTTGGTTGAAATGCAACCTGGACCCGGATGGAAACAGAAACCTTTTGCTACAGCGGAAGGCACGAGGAATTACATTGAATTTTATTTTATAACAATTCTATTTTGTTAATCAATTGCTAAGAAATGAATTGTTAGTACACTGAAAGAAAAGTATGTATTTCATATAATTTGGTATTATGCAACTAAGGAAAATGGAAGTGGTTTCTAGGCAATATAAATAAGAAAAGAAAGGGAAATTAACCCACCACATACCAAAGTGGACGGATGCGATGCGAGGGAACACTAATGCTGACAAACAACTACACAATATTTCGGCATCTGCCTTGTTCAAAAATAGAAAAACGGGCCATTAGGCTCGGAACGTGTGTGCATAACGAACGTTACCTAATGACCCGTTTTTCTATTTGTGAACAAGGCAGATGCCGAAATATTGTGTAGTTGTTTGTCAGCATTAGTGTTCCCTCTCATCGTATCCGTCCACTTTGGTATGTGGTGATATAATTTGGTGTATCATATATATTATTTCTATAAGGTATTTTTTTTGTCACAAGCCTGTATCTTCCTTCATTCTTAACCGAAATCAGTGAATAAGGTGTTATTTTAAAGCTTATGGTCTCCACTTTGGTCACATCATATTTTAAGAAATGAAGTTTTCAGAATGCGACCCTTAAAGGGCAAAAATGTAAATATTTCAAAACTGCTGTTTTCTGTGTTACGAGTCATTTATCTCCCTGGATACGTATTTCAAATCGTTTAATGAAGTATCATTTTAAAGATTAAGATCTCCACTTTAGTGATGTCATATATTAAGACAGAAATTTTTCTGAATTCGACCCTTTAAAAGCAAAAGTATCAATATTTTTGCAATGCGTTTTTGTGTCACGAGCGATTTATCTCCCTTAATATCTAACCGATATAGATAAATAAAGTATCATATTAAAGACTGAGGTCTCCGCTGCAGTAACAATATAATTCAAGAAAGGAATTTTTAGTAATTCGACCCTTAAAGGGCAAAAATGCCAATTTTTCTGAAATGCATTTTTTTTTATCTCGAGCCATTTATCTCCCTGGATATCTAACCAAAATCGATAAATGAGGTAGGATTATGAGAAGTAATGTCTCAGCTTTATGACATCATATTTTAAGAAAGAATGTTCTGGAATTCAACCCTGAAAGGGAAAGAGTATAAATTTTTCTATAACGCATTTTTGTGTCACGAGCGATTTATCTCCCTTGATATCTAACTGATATAGATAAATGAGATATCATATTAAAGATTAAGGTCTCTACCATAGTCAAATTATATTTTAAGAAAGAATTTTTCGTAATTCAACCCTTAAAGGGCAAAAATGTCAATATTTCTAAAATGCGTTTTTTTTGTGTTTCGAGCCATTTATCTCCCTGGATATCTAACCAAAATCGATAAATGAAGTAGGAGTATAAAGAGTGATGACTCAGCTTTGGAGACATCATATATTAAGAAAGAATATTTTGGAGATTAACCCTTAATGGGTAAAAGTATAAATGGTTCTACAACGCATTTTTGTGTCACGAGCCATTTATCTCCATTAATATCTAACCGAAATAGAAAAATGTGGTATCATTTTAAAAATTAAGGTTTCTACTGTGGTTACATCACATTTTAAGAAAAGAATTTTTCTGAACTGAACTATTAAAGGACATAAATATCAGTATTTCTAAAATGCGTTTTTTTGTGTCTCAAGTCATTTATCTCCCTTGACAATTAAACAAAATTGATAAACGAGGTATGACTTAAAAGATTGAGGTCTTCGTAATGTCTTCGGTTCCGTTACCACATTTTAAGAAAGACATTTTTAAAAATTCTAACCTTAGAGGGCAAAAGTATTAATATTTTTACACAAAAATCAATAAATGAGGTATCGATTTAAATATTAAATTATCCGCTGTGGTCACATCATATTTTAAGAAAAAACTTTCTCCAAATTTAACCCCTAAGGGGCAAAAATATCATTATTTCTCAAAACTTTTTTTTTTTTTTACTTCGCTTAATAACTAACCGAAATCAATAAATGAGGTATCATTTTATAGACCAAGTGGCTGCTTTGGTCACACCATATTTTATAAAAGGAATTTGACCCTTAAAGGACAAAAGTTTCAATATTATTTATTCAACGTGTTTTTTTTTTTTTTAATTACCAGCCATCTATCTTCTTCGATACCAAGCCGAAATCAATACATGACATATTGTTTTTTAAATTAACGTCTCCAGCTAGGTAAAATCATAAATTAAGAAAGAATTTTTCTGAATTTGGTGCTTAAAGTGGTAGCGCGTATGAAACTGTTCAGAGCCAAGTCCCTAGATTGCAGCAGCGGATACCACAGAGATGTCAATAAACTTTTTTTTATTCAATAAGTAGCTTTTCAGATTTTTTTTTCTTCTTCTTCTTCTTCTTTTTCTTCTTCTTTTTTCCTGTTATGGAAACACTGTCGTTTTGCTATACAATTCCAATGTAAACATTTTATTTGCAAGACAACAAATATTTCATAGGTAATAAGTTGTGTGCATTTTGTTCATGTTGGTTTTATTCTGTTAAGGTCAGTGACAATTTGTCACAAATACAGAGTGTTTTAAATTTTCCTAACTTTTTCGTAATATGTTGTGAGTATTTTGATGCGTACCTATTATACTAAAAAGAAAAATTTTGCTTAAAAATATACAGTTCTACTTTTTATTATATTACAAGCATTCAACCTCACTATTCATCGCATTTTATTCACGAAATTTTCGCACGGGTCAGTCGCTTTTTTTACTGAAATTATTACTTAGTTTGAATGAAAGAAGTTCCAAATTGATCACAATCTATGCTGCCTAAACCATAATTAAAACTAATATTACATGACATAATGTAAGTTGTTAAGATTTGATTTTAGCATCCTCCATTTTCACTGGGTCATTATTTCAGCCGCATGTAAGCTGTGTCAACCATTAAAACATCAGTCTTCATCACAGGTAATAAGATTTTGGATCAAGTTTATATTGCGATGCATGATGATATTGACATGCAATACAGGAAATGTATTAATTTGATTTTTATTTAAGCTTTGCTTTTCCAGCAACAATATTAACCGAGTTGGGATTAGGCTGAAATGCATCCTGGACCAAGTTAGCAACGGAGGCTTTTTACTACAGTGCAAAGGATGATAAATTACAATGAGCTTTAATTTATGACAATTCTGTTTAGTTAAGCAACTGCAGAGAAATAAATTACCATAAAACTCTGTTAATCCCATCGTTGTTGACGGGCTTTGGGGCTAGTTCTTATGTGAAGAATGCTCAGAAACAATAACAGGAGATGGAGCAAACATCTGTTATACACGAGATTTGCCAGTAGAGAGCAGGTCGTGAGAGATTCAATGATGGTTTACTGTTTTTAGATTATAACGATCTGGGCAGACTGTGTATGCGTGAGCTACATCATTTCTATGAGTATCATTAATAATAAACAATGCAGCATACCTGGAAATTCCAGTAATCATTAACAAAGATGACCTCGGAAGTGTAAAAAATCAGTGTAATTAATGTTTCTTAGTAGTGTTCAGGCACACCACATATGTAATTTTTTGAATGTGGGATTAGTTGGTTATCAGATATAAATGTATGTAATTGAAGAGACCTTCATTTGGAATTTTCTCACTATCATAGCAATTGGTTTTTAATTTAGGCCGACCTGGCAGCACTCTTCACTCCTAGACAGCCTCCTATGTCTCATGCTGAAGCCCAGCAGCTCATGGAAGAGTGGAATGAAGACTTAGAAGCAATGGAGGCATTTGTGTTAGAGGGAAAGAAGTTTGTAAGATTGCCAGAAGAAGAACTAGGTACTAGCACTTTCTTGTTTTTTATTTAGTAAGATGGCAGCTTACATGTTCCTCTACAAATTTTCTCTTTTCACTTTTTTATGTAAGCCTTGCAAAATTTCTTACTTTAGGAATTTTGCTCAGAAGATCTGAACAAATCATTAACCTTGCAATCTGACTTAAGTGATTACCTTATCTGTGTATTCATACCTAAAATAAGATTAGAATAAAAATCCATTCCTTACTGCAGAGAGCATATCTTTTTGTTGTTCACCATCCCACTTGTCTAATTGTAAATGATGATTATTTTCTTTATTTTTATTTAAATTTATCAGTGGATTTCTATGTCAGTCTCTAAGTAAGGTACATATTGCCTAGTCCCTTAGGGGATAAATTTCTCTGCTTGAATCTGTCAAGTTATGAGAATGAGGAAAATTTCTCAACATTGTGCAGTCATTGTTATCAATAATTCACCTAGAGGTTGATGAATCATAAAGCCAAAAAAAAAAAAAGTTCATCCGTAGGTACATCAGACAAAAGGGTACATTACAGTTTACATCATGAATTAAATATGAGAAATTTGTATGCAAACTGGATGCTGCATGTGTTAAATGCTGAATAAAAACAAATTTGAAAAAAAATTGTCATGAATGTTTGGACCATTTTTAAAATGATCCTTCTGGCATTGTGTGTCAATTTTTTACTACTGATTAGGCATGGATCAATCATTGCTAGCCAGAAATGAAACAATAGGTCCTCCTCACACTGTGCAATTCCAAGGTGACATGACGGATACTGGAATGTTTTGAGAGTATCCAAGAAATCACTTGCAATGTTTTGTAGTGAAAGGCACAAACTGCACCCCTCCACGAGACACGTACCCTACATGTATTGTACCTGTCTCACATGTTCTACAAGGAAGTCAGCTGTCAGTCACATTTCTTGCGAGTGTTGTCACAAGTGTAAAACACGGCAGATAAACACGCGCTTGACACTAAGTTTGTGAGCGAATTTGGGAAAAGAGTATGTGCAATTAGTATCCAGTAATTTTCTTTATCATTTAAAACTATTTCAAGATGGTTTAAATTACTACTTGCCTTTAATAGATTGGTGTGTAAGATTTTGACAGTGCTAAATTGTTACCTTTGCTGAGTACTCATTGTTGGAGTAGCTCAATATTATTCAGTTCGAAGTGTGTGGAACAATCTGTCTTCATCATTTAGTTAGTTGAAATAGTTAACAGGCAACATTAATTAACAGCAAGCATTTTTACAGTGATCAATCAGAAGTATTTATGAAGAATCAAAGAACAGTTTAATAAATGTAAAAGTTAATTTTTTTTGTTGGCAATCATCATTTGTACAGTAACAACCTGTCATTTAACCAAGAAATTCAGGAAGTTATAATTATTTATTGTGTGAGAATGCTTTCTTCTGTGGTAAATGTGACTCTTTTTGGACTTGTGGGGTCTAACATCAAGAAGACTTAGTGGCAGATAATTTAATTAACACCACATCACAAACCTTGCACATTTATTTATTTTTTGTTAGTTTAATATGCCTATCACTAGTTTCAATTTCAAGGTTTCATGAGTGATCTTTTTTTTTTAAAAATATATATATTAGTTTATTTGCCTACTGTACATTATGTTTTTCTCTTTATTTTCTCTCGTATGTATACTTTAAAAATGGCACTACATTCTTTGGTTTGTTCATATTTTTTGTAATAATTGTAGTAATAAAAGGTGAATTGACATCATCAATTAACATGACAAAAAACTTGGTTAGGAGGCACAACAGGGATGGTTATTAGAACGATTCTCACCACAGCTAGAGACAGACTGAAGAGATTGTATCACTTCACAGTATCTTCACTTGTGGGTATCATACTCACAGGCTACTCAAATTGACGATACTCAAATATCAGGCATGTCATCTCTGAATTGTGAGGAGGGCCTAATTAGAATAGTGGCTGGGAGCCACTGACTCTGCATAAAAAAAAAGCGATTTCATCTGCCAGAAAATTAATGGTTTTCAGAGATGCAAAAGAGTTATCAAGTGTGGTGGTTGAGCAGTATCTCTGTGCTCACATTCTGGAAGACATGCTTTCAAATATCCATTTGGCCATCCTGATTTCAGTTTTTTCACAGTATCCCAAAAACACTCCAGATGAATGCTGATATGGTTTCATCAAAAAGCCATGACTGAATCACATTTCTGTTCCTACCCTCAGTCCTTTCCTGCCTCTAATAACCTAAATGTTGAAGAGGCATATAGAAAAAGAGATTATGTTTACTGTATTCTAAAGATTTATGAGGAGAGATCTGGATCTGATTTTAAAATATAAAAAAGTTTGTTTTGGAATGGAATCGTTCATTGGAAAAACATTAAACAAAGTGCATCAAATAGTGGCACTACATAGAAAAATAAAAGCATTTTTGAAGTAAAAAATACTGTATTTCAATGCCAGGCTGAGAACTTTCCACCTTGTTCTCTTAAAGGTCACCCTACTGACTCTACTCTAGAATAGGTGTCACCAGTATCACATATGGGCTGCTGTCATATGGTATGATGTATTGTTTTGTTTGTGGATATTTTGTGTTTAATGTTATTTTTTGTTGTCATCAGTCTTTCGACTGGTTTGATGCAATCCTCCATCCCTTCCTATCCTGTGCTAACCTCTTCATTTCTACATATCCCTTACAACCAACGTCCTCAATTATCTGTTTCATATATTCTAATCTCTGTCTTCCTCTACAGTTCTTACCTTCGACTATTCCCTCCACAAGCAAATTAACCAATCCTGCATGTCTCAAAATATGACCTACCAGCCTGTCTCTTCTTTCTGTAAGCTTCTTCCACAAACTTCTTTTCTCACCCATCATTTCTAAAACTCGTTCATTTCTTACTTTGTCTGTCAACCTAATTTTCAGCATTCTTCTGTAGCACCACATTTCACATGCTTCAATTTTATTTCTTTCCGGTATTCCTAAAGTCCATGTTTCACTACCGTAAAGTGCTGTGCTCCACACATAGAGTTTTAAAAAGTTCTTTCTAATTCCTAGATCAATATTTGAAACTAAAAGTTTTCTCTTTTTCTTGAAGGCTCTTTTTGCTAGTGCTATTCTGCTTTTAACATCATTCCTGCTTCAGCCATCGGTTGTAATTTTACTTCCCAAGTAACAGAATTCACTTACTTCTCCTATTGTATCCGATTCTATTTTTATCTACTAGTGTTGGTATCATTTCTGCTACATTTCATCACTTTTGTTTTGCTTTGATTTATATTCAGTCCAAAATCTTCCTTCAGTATTTTGTTCATGCCATTCAGTATCTTCTCAATATCCTCAGCCCTTTCTGCTAACAAGACAATGTCATCAGCAAAACGTAGCATACTGATTTTTTCTCCCTGAAAACTTATGGCACATGGAAATTTTTCTTTGACTTTCTTCATTGCTTCTACATACAAATTGAATATTAACGGGGATAGACTACAACCTTGTCTCACACCCTTTTTAACTGATGCATGTCTCTCATGATTCTCTACTTTTATTATATCCACTTGATTCTTATATAGTTTATAGAGTATTCTTCTATCTCTATACTTTAGACCTGACTTCTTTAAAATTTTGAACATCTTGTCCCACCTAACATTATCAAAAGCTTTTTCTAAATCAACAAATGCCATAAAAGTATCTTTGTTTTTCTTGATCCGCCCTTCAAGTATTAATCTTAAAGACAGAATTGCTTCCCTTGTACTGCAATTTTTCCTAAACCCAAACTGATCTTCACCTACTATCTCTTCTACTACCCTTTCCATCCTTCTGTATATTATTCTGGTCAGTAATTTTGAAGCATGTGATGTTAGACTAATGGTGCGATAACTCCCACATTTGTCGGCTTGTGCTTTCTTTGGAAGTGTGAAGATGATATTTTTACTAAAATCGGTTGGAATTTCTCCTGTTTCATAACTTTTTGATATCAGCTTGAATAATCTTTCGATTCCTTCCTCTCCTAGGGATTTAACAAGTTCTGCAGGGATCTCATCAATTCCAACTGCCTTATTTGCTTTCAAGTTATTCAGAGCTTTATTAAATTCTGTCCTCAAAACAGGATCTCCTAAGTTATCAATGTCGACATCACCTTCCTTTTCCTGTTATTTAGAAACTTGCAAAATAATTTTAAGTTGTATAGTTGTGTGTCTAGATTGATGTATTCAGCTTTTAATATCTTACTACTGTTTTTGTGATTTGGAATTATCAATTTTGGTTTAAAGTAAGATTTCTAAACTTATCTTTAGCATTTAAATATCCAGTTATGAGATAAAGGTTGCAAATACTTTTGATAGTCTATAAATAACTTGCAAAATGTAGCAAGTTAACGCTTTTGGTGACTATAATACGACTCTGACATAAGAAAAAGTTTTTTTGTTTCAGTTGTACTTTTTTTTTTCTTGTAATTTGAAATCCAGCATTTCAACATTGCTCCTGTATTAATTTAAAAATTGTACGAAAGTCCCTTATGTTCTCCGATCACGGAAAACTATGCTACATACTTTGTATCAGTGCTTCATGACTATTTAAAGTCTCCATATCAACATCTATTGAAATAGACTGCTATTTGTAATGTCCCATGAAAGGTTAGTAAGTCTTCTACTGCAGGATCAGTTTGGCACATGCTACTAGCTCACAAATATTTTTGAACCTCATCCAACATTAAGTCAGTCAATAGAGAATATAGGTTCACTTTGTAGGAGTTTTAATAAGAATGATAGAATAATTATAGTGGGAATTTGGGGGGGGGGGGTTATGTTACAGCTGTGTCTATTGTCGGCTATATTGTATACTGGTATGCTAGCATTATGTTTGCATCAAACTGACGAAAGAGAAATTGTTTGTAAAAGTCCAAGAATTGTCTTTCAAAATTCCTTAAACCATATGTTATTGTTTGGTGCTTTAGGTTTACTGTAAATGTCTGAAAAAATATATAATATCAAAGCGATATTTTGCGGAGGTGTGGTTAGGACTCAAGGTTTACTTGAGAAAGTCTACTGATCTTCACACACTATTGTGAAAGGAATTTAAAATGACAAAAATCTGAAAATATAGTTCACTGAAGTTTATTTGAATAGTAAAAACAAAAGTTTCAGATCACCAGTACCTACAACTGTTATTGGAACTTCACACAAACATTTTGCAGCTTACCCTTCGATCTATCTCCACATTTATGTACCAACACTTATTAATTAAACGAAAAATTTATCCTCATTATCTCCAATTCTAACAATAGACGATGGTTAGGTTACACAGGTTGCATGCCAAAAACCAAAATTTCCCTTTGACTTCCAAAAGTCTCTGTTCTTTACACTGCCTAGTCCTTAACTGTATGAACACTTCATAATCTTTAATTTTGTCATCTTGGAAATTGAAATCACTCTAACTGTTAGCTGCTATAACGCTTACCAACATAAGGAATGATCATATAACACAACTGTAAAGCTTGACTTCATCACTTCCCATCTCTATTTATACTTTCACTTGAAAGTGTGACATTTTACATTGTTTTGTAGTCAGTTTGATGTAGCAATCTCACTTGACTGCAAATACTTCAAGTTTTTAACATATCAAAATCTAAAAATCTTATGCTCAGATATGAAAGATGAGACTCTTGTATAAATCCCTAAATAAAATCTTTTGGATCTTATATCCAACAGTACTTAAGTCTATACAAGTTTCTCCAAAATATGTTAGTAATAATTTCTAAAGTTATTGCCTATGCCAAAATGGCCTGCATTCTCTAATATGGGGGTTGAATGATAAATAGCGCCTCCAAGGTCATAACTCTGGACCGAATTGGAATATTTTAATAAATCAAACACAAAAATAATCCTTAAAATGTCTTCTTTAATTACCAATATTCACTTTTCCACATTATCACCAGACAATTGAATACATTTCTGCCAACGATGAACCAGTTTTCTGAAGCCGTCACAGAAGAAGTCGACACTCTGTTTCCGTAACCAAAGTCTCACAGTTCTCTCAGCATCTTTATCAGAAGCATAATAATGTCCCCGCAGATCTTCTTTATTATCGGGAAAAGATAGAAGTCAGAAGGTGCCAAATCTGGACTATATGGAGGATTCCGTAGGGTGGTGAGATTCATTCTCTGAAGTTCTGCTATGGCACGTGAAGTGTGTGGTCTGGCATTGTCATGCTGCAGGAAAACATTTCCCTTTTCATTTCAGACCCTTGTTAGCCGTCGTTTCAAAGTTTGCAGCTTTGTGATGTAACGCTTTGAATTTATTGCCCCACATTCAAGGACATCAGCATTGATAACACCATCTGCATCCCAGAACACCGTTGCCATGATTTTTCCAGCTGACGGATGTGTTTTGAATTTCTTTTTCTAGGGTTAGTATTTGTGTCAATATTCCATAGGCGTTTCATCTCCGGATCGTAATGGTGTACTCATGTTTCATCTCCTGTCACAATTGAATGGAGAAAGGCATCACTTTCATTCTCGTAATGCAAGAGGAGTTCCTGGCAAATTTCAACTCTGTTCGCTTTAATTTTAGGTGTCAGCATCCGAGGTACCTGTCGTGCACAGATCTTCCAATAGCCAAACAAAACAATAATGTGACCCACACATTCTTGTGAAATGCCAGTTGTGCTTGCAATTCCTCTCTGACTGATACGACGATCGTCCTGAATCAGTCGGTCAACTTTTTGTTTGTAAATCTCGGTGGTTGCTGTCACAGGACGTCCAACTCTTTGTTTGTCACGCAAGTCAGATGTTCCCACCTCAACATCCTTAAACTTACTTGCCCAGCGATGCACAGTTCTCACATCAACACAATCACCATAAACAGCTTGCATTCTTTGATGAATCTCCTTTGGGGTGAAATCTTCTGCTGTCAAGAATTCAATGACTGCACATTGCTTAAATTGCATTGACTGACCGTCTGCACAGGGTTCCATACTTTACACAGTAACACTACAACCGTTCAATGCTAAATCTTCCTGCCAAGTCTACAGAACAAGCCAGTACCTGCCCCATACCAGTGCTGCTATATGTTGAGGAGTTATGAAGGTGGAGGCAATATTTATCATTCAACCCTCGTATTTTTAGGTGAAATGCCTTCTATTCTGCTATAAATAGTATTAATAAAAATGTGAGTTATAGTATACACACTGACCTGAGATAGGCGGTGAAGGAGGCACAACATTGAGGTCATGATCGTCGAGATGACATGATTGGCCACAGTTGAACCCAGCTGCGAAGTAGGTAAATGTGGAAACAGAAATGCTAGTTGGGAAAGGTGTTAGTTCAGTATTGGGGATTGTGTCTGCGGACACCATTGACAAACTGGGATTCTCTGCCCAAATAGAAGGGGATACTTTCTGTGTTTACCCAGACAGTAAGAGACCTCATTTCCAATTATGTTGAGGTTAGGATTGTGCTTATTTTAAGTTGGAGGCTGTTACTGAGAAAATACTACTGAATGCAGATTGTCAGAGGATTTTTCCTTCAGGCAGTTCATTCTGAAACTATGATCGTGCCCAATACCACCTATTTTTACTGATTGCAATGGTTCTTCTCAGTGGCTAAACTATTGTTAAAACACCAGTAGATAAAATTATTTGAAAGGAAACAGTTTTCTTAGAATAAAATCTGTATTCTTGAAGAAAAAGTAATACAGCATGGTACCAGAATTCACAGATAAGGTATCATTACTATCACATCACTTCTACAAGGTTACAGGTCGACTCCACTAAGACACTCCCGGCAAACTTCCATCACTTTCCCCCAAATATGATTAGAATACTAATCCATCTTTTAAAATAAAATGATAAAATTTTCTGAGGCCGATACTTCCACTCTACTTATACACTTCAAAATTCAACGCGCACAGCCTACATCCCGGAACGACCAACATGCATGCTTCTTCCTTGATTACCTGCCCAAAAATGCTTGCTTCCTTATCTGCTGGTGGTCTTTTAGAGGATCTGGTAATCCTGGCATCATATTGGACTTAGTAATCTCTTAAAAATTCTTAGCTCCGGTCTTACTTAAATTTTATTATGTGATAGCCTTGAATTTTCTTATCACTTTGACACATGTGGATTTATGCCAAAAATCTCCTCGTTTAGGAAATCTAAATTTTTAAAGTTATAAAACACAAAGTCTTGAAGTACTCCCAAACTTTCTGCTCCCCCAGACTGAATCTATATCAAAACAGTCCTTATAAATTCCCAACTCCTTTCATGTATATGACTATTGGGCTCTATGTACCTTAATAGTAATTTGTGTAGAATAGAAACTATGTAGTAGTTTCATAATTGCTAAAATATTTCAGAATTTATTTCTCTTAGACCCTTACACTGATGGAGCCAAAATAAACATTATTTTCCTTAGAAAAAATTTCCCTATCTTGCAGTATTTTTTTCTGATCCCTAAAGTATTTCATTCATTATTTCTATTGTTAATCTTGCAATGCCGATTTTCATCCCTATTGCAACTAATTGCAACTGGAGGTCACCTTTTTTTTAAAAAAACTAAAAACATCCTTTTACCCCTTAAATATTATCGGAATTGCAAAACAAAATGTATCTTTGTGATCAGTGAATTTTTCTCTTTAATATATATAGAGTTTCAGTCCTCTGTCTCTGTTATTTAAGGAAATGATAAAATCTAAATTTTCTTACTTTTTCCTTAAAAAAAACCTATTTCCCCTTTAAATATGAAGTATATTTTAACATATAAGTTGCATCTTTTTATTCTGAATCTAATGGTGTATAAATCTTTCTGATATCTTCAAAAAAAAAAAACTATAAGCTCTATCTTTTTTATAAAACTCAAATTTTAGTCGTCTCACAGCGTTGTGCAATATTCTAAATTTTGTCATAACAAGAGGGATGCTAAAATAAGATTCCCCCCTCCCTTTTATGAAGCTTTAATCTTTTATGACTTAAACTAACTTCATCCTCCTAAACTGTCTTCTAGACAAGAAGGTGCTTCTAAAATGATTTGCTATTAAGCTAGTATGTGCTAAGGTTCCTTAAATTGTTTTCGAAGACATATCTGGGAAAGTAAGGTTATATAACAAGATACACAATAACTGTGAAGGCTTTTAGTTTATTTAAGTATTTAAATATTTAATGTCACTATGAGGGTCACTATTCATCTGGTTGGTGAAATAATTACTAAATAATATAAGATTTTTCTAATCTAAATAAGTGCAATAATTATTACATTATTTTTATAAATAGAAGGATTAACAATGGTAATGAGTCATATTACTAGTACTAGGTGAAAAATCTTGAATACTAATGAAATTGTTGCAGTTAATAGAACAATAAAAGTCAGGGTTGCAACTAAGAATGTGTAGAGTAATGCTACAAGTATCACAAAGCCAGTATAAGTCAGTATAATGAACAATGTAATACGGTTTTTTAACTTAATAGAGATATACAAACGTTAAGTAGTTATAGTGGTCGAGTCTTAGTTAATAGAATTAGTGCTAGACAATGATATTTCTCTGACAGTTTTAGTGTTCACCAGAGAGATAGAGAGGCAGTTGGTGGAGGAGTATGCATATTGGTTAGCAAAGACTTCTTGCCGCCAACTTCTTGTACAGTTGACTAATACTGCAGCTAAGTCTTCATCTTGAAGCTTTCCCTGGAGCATCCATTGGAATTCTTCTTTGCTTTCCTCCAAGTTTTTAATATTGATAATTTTGGTCTTGTTTCTTATGAGTTTTTTCTTTCTGCCCTTACATTTATTTCAGTCCTTGCTCTTACTGGTCGGTGATCACTGCCAGTGTTAAACTTGTTGAGAACTGAGACATCTTTAACAATGTGAGTAATTGAAAGAACAAAATCTATATCATTTTTAATGCTGAATTTTGGGCTTCTCCATGTCCACTTTCTGGAAGGATGCTTTTTGAAAAATGTGTTAATGATAGGCATTTTTGAGAATTCTGAAAATTCTACCAATCTCTCACCTCTGTCATTTCTCTCATCAATCCCATAATTACCCCCCACTGAGTCGCCCTGTTTCCATGGACCGACCTTGGCATTAAAGTAACCAATAATCAATTTGAAGCGACAGTATCTGCCTTTCTCACAAGTTTCCTTTAGGTTCTTATAAGAGAACTCAATCTCTTCGTCTGAGTAGTACTCAATCTCTTCATCTGAGTAGTACTCAATCTCTTCATCTGAGTGGCATGAACTGGAAGCATAAACCTGCACGATCTGTACTTTATACTTTTTTGAAACATTAAGAACCAAACGAGCTATTCTGCTGGATGTTGCTTCAAGCACAGATATGTTATCAGTGATGTTCTTATTTATTAAGAAGGCAACTCCATTCAGTTTACCTACAGGTTCATGGCAGTGGTAAAACAGATTGCCAGAATTCGGAAGGTAACAATCTTCACCTTTAAGGCGTACTTCACTCAGACCAACAATGCTCCAATTGATCTTGCTAAGTTCTTCTTCAATTTCCTCAAGCCTGTCATTACCTAGTAGTAAATGGCAGTTGTAGGTACAGACTTGCAATGTTTGAGTTCTACTGTTGGTAAAATTACTTTTTGGGGACATCAAAGCTGCTCCCACCCAGGGATCTGACTGTGGGGCTATTTTAATGCAGGAAAATTTAACTTTAATGCCACTCATCATGAACTCTTAAGGGTGAAGCTTAATCACCACTCCTGCTTCAATGACAGATTGGTGATCCTCCCGCACTGATTTGCTTGCTGACCCATCTTCCCACTGGGGTTGATACCTGAACCTTCCATTGGGCTGCTTGGCTTAACAGGGGCACCTCTAGTACATCTGTTTTATTTGCCTTAAAAAAGTCCGTAACTTAATACCACTTACAACAGGAATACCTCTTAAATTCAGATGAAGTCCACGGCAAGTATAACTGTCCCTACCAATGCAGGTCACATCTATTAAACCAATGTGTGAATTTGCCGCCTGCGAGAGAACCCTTTCCAATGATGCTTTGTACGCCTAATATTATGCAACATCCAGAGTTTATCATACCGCTCAAACAAACCTACCAATCCCACCCTTGTCTGACATGTGTTCCTGGAAATGTGAGCAATTTGAATAATCGAAGTTCTTATCAAGACTATTTCCTGGTCCCCCTGGGATTACAATGCAATCTTCCTCTGAGAAATCTTTTTCTACGACTTCAAATTGCAAATAAAAGCAAAAGTAGGCTTCTATGAAAAATGCTAAAAACCTATGTAAATCACTCAAAACGTTTCCGAAATGTGAATTACAGCACTTATCAACAACAAGACTTACAACAAAACAACACAAATGATATCAAAACAGCTTTTTAAACAATTACAATGAAATTTGACATCCTAGAACTCTGATTCAAACCTAACCTCAAATGTAAACAAATAAAAATTCGGTTTTCACTGTACTGATTTTCTATTAAATAAAATGGTTCACTATTACTTAAGAACTTCACAATCTACTTCAAAACAATGCTAATGCTGTTAACTTACAATGAAATTCTGTTACACTGTAACAAGAATATTGATACTAGACGTTAATCCTGGATGTAAACAAAAGCCACCAGGCACTAAATCTACAATTTATGGATTTATAATAAATAAAACAGATCATTAACACTCACAGTTCTCGAATGAATCACAACCCCTCTCCTTAATCATATCAGTTTTTGATTGTGTTTTGTGGTAATTTCAAAATACAAATCTAGCTGCCTTGCTTTGCATCCCGCCCAACTCATGAACCCAAAACATGTGTTCCATACTAGATCTTTTTCAACTAATGGTCTAAGCAAAGTTTTGTAACCCAATTCCCTCACATCACTGGTACATCCCTTCATCGCCCTATTCAGAATCGGAATCCTTTCATTATAATTCATACTTACTTCTATCTTATAAAAAACTGAATAAATAATTTTAATTTCTTTCCTGAAGGTCATTTCTATAGCAAAGATTGCTATGTATTTCTATGTCGATACTGGGTTCCCATGGAGGTGTCTGAAGAAGGGAATGTTGATGAGGAAACCGAACAGGGGCAATTGGAAGACGACTTCCAGTGTGTTGTATACTTTTGGCAAGGACGAGAGGCATCAAACATGGGATGGCTCACATTCACTTTCAGGTATAAATGAAAATAAATATATATATTTAATAAAACATTGTAAACTATCCAGATCCAATAATTGATAGATATTTTTCAAATCTTTCGTAACAAAAATGTGATTTTGCATGTTTGTGTATACTCTGTAGTATCAGTACAAATTCTATAATAGAATTTTGGCAGTATGTCATTTTTGTCTACTGTAAAGAATTGAAAACTAATTATTTCTATATCCAGGAAGTAAGTTCTGTTTTTAAATACTGTAGTGGTGTCACTGTGGTCCTAACTTTTCACATGTGTGCAAGTTTGTTGGTTCATTATCTAGGCAAGGATGTCATCTGCTAACAGACACTTAAACACTGTACAAACTTTATTATATGTATATAGGATTGTCTGACCAATGTTCCTTAGTTACTTTGATAGCAGAAACAGTTATTTTAAGAAAATCAAGAAGCCTGCTGCTTCTGAAATATAGTACATAATTTATAAAAATTGTGCTTTTCATGGAGAAGAAGCGATTAATGATTCAGTGGTACAAAGATGGGTGTGAGTTTGTAATTAACGATATGGAAGTGTGCATGATGATGCGGAAGTGGGCTATCTCACCACCTTTGGCTGTGAACAATTTGATCACCGGGATAATAGCACATTTAACAGATTTTTTAATAAAATTATTCCTCATTTTTTTAATGATATGTGGCCTTATATACTGTGTATCTTTTTAATATTTCTCAATTGTATTAGTGTCACAAATGAAAGGACAACACAGTATGGAAACAATACTTTGTGAAACCTTTCAAAATTTTGAAGTTTGATACTGAATTCCTTCAACTTCTTAATTACAGGCTGCTTCTTAAGTAACAACAGTGTCGAAAATTTTGTACTGTACTTTTATTTCTTAGAAAACACTTCATCAAAATAAATATAAACTAGATATCTTCTGAAGATTTAAATCATATTTCTAATAAACAAATGTAGTAGTATTCCATGTTAGCACTGTTCTGAGTGAGCATGCTTGGCTGCAGTTATTGGGGGTTTATTAGACATTGTAGAAATTTTCACAAAAATTTAAAAGCAACAATTACAAAAACAATTAAAAGGAACAATAGAGCAGGAAGAAATTCCATGAGGAGATATTTATATAAAAAGGAAAGATAAATTGTACCCAACACTCACCAAAGTTGAAGGAAAGAGGGCAGCAGCAACAAAAAATATAATTCACAAATCAAGAAACACACTATTTCCGGCCATGCCCTTTTTCAAGTAAATAGACATATATGATTGAGCTCACAGAAGAGCCTACGGCCAACATTGTCATAAGTAGGATGGAAGGGACAGGAAAAGAAATTGTCACATGGTAGTATACTGGGACTATTTACGTTCATTATTCTCATTAATATTTCTATTGCTTATTTACAGAAGTAAGTATGTTTCCAAATGACATGGTATTTTATAATATAATTTGAACAAGAGTACTGAAGAGAATTTCAGTTCTGGAGATTAACATGCCATGAAGGTAAATTTATGGAAGAGTCAGCATATTATATACACAGACAGAAAATAATGATTTTCTCTGCTTATATGGCAGATGCAGAATTTTTGAAGGAGTAAAATATAAATGTCTTCGAATATTATTTGATAATAAACTCAAGAGGGCAGAACACATCAGGAAGGTAGTAAATTAAGGGTCAAAATACTTCATCTATTTGCAAGGTTGGCGAGGGATTCAACTAAGGAAGTGAGATAAGTGGGCTAAAAGATTTTGGTGACATTCTTAATTGAGCATGGTACTCACATTATGAATTTCAAATATAGGTTGAGAAAGGTAGAATGGAGGCAGCTATGTTTTCTTTATGGAAATTGCTGTATAACATAAAAAGTATCCAATTTCAGGGCCTGCGGATCATTTTAGGTCCATATGGATAGTCTGACAAATGAATGTCCTCCTGATAATGTTATTTTGTTATCTTACATAAAAAGAAATATAATAATTATCATAGTAATAACAATACAAATTTATCTATTAATATAATAAGCAAGCTGTCATGTATGATGTCACGCTTTGCATCATTATTCTTGGTAGTTTGTTATTTAATAACATTTCCAAGCATCCGCGAATAAATTAACTGACAGAACGCTGAAATAAAAGTATGTATTGCTTTAAAATCGACATATCAGTCATTAGATGCTTATATTTACGTAATATTCTTTTGATATAAAAGTATTCTTTAAATTCTTTGTCCATAGATATGTAAGATAAAAACTTTGTATTTCAAGCATCAATGTAGCAAATGTTTTGGTTAGATTATTACTTAGCATGGGTCAGAATTACAACTGGCATTTGACGTTACGGTGGAGGGCATGAATAGTTTAGTTTTTTTTTTAATTTAACTGTGTCCTGTTATTGAAATTATTAATTAGTTTAAACTGAAATAGATGCACATTGATCCTGATCTGTGCATCCTACACTACACTTGAAACAAATATTATGTGGAATTTATTTTAATTTTCTTTGCTTCCACTGTGTAATATTAATGAGCCTATTATTTCAGCAACTGTGTCAGGCATTCGTTTTAATATCGGTTTGAATCATTGATAACAAAAAAGAAATGTATGAAAACCCTTGAAGATTTCTGATCAAATTTTTATCGCAATGCATTATTGCCACTAAAACCCGATATTGTTCACGTATTAATATGCATGAGATAGAAGTATTGTTCTCCTGGCGGCAAGTTTATCGTAGTATGTGGTTAGGTTGAACTGCAACTTGGACCCAGATGAAAATTGAAACCTTTTGCTACAGCGCAAGGAACAAGGATTTACACTGAATTTTATTTTATAACAATTCTATTTAGTTAAGCAATAGCTAAGACATTATTAGGGTCTTCGGTGGTTTAATTATTATACTGATTAATTAAAATAATCCACCAGAAGGTTATGTTGAAGATGTTTGTTTATTTTTCAAAATAACAAGTCAGCGATATTTGTCACAAGCAAAGATACAATCCAGAGATCCTAGCGCAGTCTTTGGCAGGTGCAAAGTGAATCTTTATATAAACTGACTGTAAACTCAACTGTGAACTAACTGTAAAACTAACCTCTGTCCTTCTGCCGATTTATTTATATAGGCTCTATCGAAATTTCTGGAATTCTTCAAAAGCGTCCACCAGATATATCTCGAACATTAACAATTACTCAAACAATTAAACATATTGAAAACAATCGGAATTAATACATAATCACTTAATATCATTACAAAATGGTCAGAAATGGAAATTAGAGATACTTAAATACAAAATTATTTACAGAAATCATTTTAAACAGTAGAAAATTGTCATGTAGACATTGTAACTTGCATTAATACTTGGAATTGCACACATTTAAGCAATTTTCTTGCACAATTCTGTTCTTAAACATATTAAATGAAGTTTAAATCATTTTCTTTCATAAAACAAAGTCTATATACACTGATTTACAAGAAATTGCAAAATAAATATACCAGATCATATTCAAGCACACTTTAGCTCACTACAGATACTTCGTAAAATACAATTGTATTTACAGTTCAGGTCTGAGGGCTGTTACAACATGAATTGTCAGAACACTGAAAGAAAAGTATGTATTGCGTTTAAATTTGGATATTAATTATCAGCATTTTGTTTTTACAAAAATCATTACATTATTCGAATGAAAGAAGTTCTAAATTGATCACGATATATCCGGCCTAAATCACAATTAAATATTACACTTGACATAGTGTAAGTTGTTAAGATTTATTTTTAGCATCCTTTTTTCTCACTGGGGTCATTATTTCAGCCAATTTAAGCTGTCTCGGCCATTAAAATATCAATCTTGGAGAGAGTGATGAGGGGATGTACGAGAGAAGTAAAGGAATTGGATTACAAAACTTTGGTCAGACCATAGCTCAAATATGGTACAGTAGTATGGGACCCTCATTTTACATATCAAATACAGGAGTTGGAGAGGGTGCAAAGAAGGGCTGCTAGATTTGTTTCTGGAAATTATCGCAGAATACAATCAGTGACAGATATGATAAAGGAGCTGTAATGGGATTCAGGAGGAGTATGAGGAGGGTCATGGGAGTGTACATGGCGTATGCTGGTGATGAGGCATGGAAAAATATTTTAGTAGGTATGAAAAGTAGTGCATGGAAGAGAAAAGATTTCAGGCACAAAGGTGTGGGAAGAGTCTCTTTTTTAGGTAAGGGAGTCAATGATTAGAATGAGTTACCAAGAGAAATTATGAATAATTTACTGAAAATGTTTAAAGAATTTAAAGATAAAATTTGTAGAGGGCAAATGTAGGTGGGTGCAGGATAGGGGGAAGATGGGGGTGTAGGGAAATTGCCACCAGAGCCTGTGCTCCATAGCAATTAAATTAAATCTTCATCTCATGTATTAAGAAAGAAAGGTGTCAGAAGATTTGGAATCAAGTTTATTTTGTGATGCATGATGACACTGACATGCGACACAGGGAGCGTATTAATTCGCATGTGATTAAGCTTTGCTTTTCTACCAGCAGTATTAGCGGAGATTGTGGTTAGGCTGAAATGCAGCCTGGACCAAGTTGACAACTGAAGCTTTTTGCTACAGCACAAGGGATGATAAATTACAATGAACTTTATTTTATAATAATTCTATTTAGTTAAGCAACTGCAGAGAAATAAATTACCATAACACTCAGTTAAGGCTTTGGGGTTAGTAGAAGTATAAACTACAAAATAAATTTAAACTTTTTTTACATATATTTTTTTCGTTATGTATTTTAATTGTGCACATGAATTCACTATTTTAAATTTATTACTACTGAGTATTAATTGCACAATACACAAACTTTATTGCCCTTTACATTTTTTTTAATGAACCGATTTAACAGTTTTTATTATGTAAATGTAATTTTGAATGTTATTGAGTTGATGTTGCAACATTGTCAATCTTAGGTAACATTTGAGTTGAAAAACTTCAGTCATCCAAACAGAGTGATCCAGGAATCATGGTTAGTAGTTCAATGAACAAACTGTGGAATGAGTCCATTTGTATATTACTCTATGCATTTCACATGCTCGGTCACTCTTGTATTCTGCGTGGTAAAATTAAGGCATCCATTGCTGATACAAAGGAGTAGTATTTTAGAAGGAAGAGTTGACTTTCACTGTAAATTAGCTTTTTAATTCAATCAAAAGGGATACATTTTCATTGTAGGGTATCAGTTGGATGTTTTTTAAATTATCAAGGAAGTTGTAGAACTATGTACTTCAATCAGCATAAAGTAAGGTTTTAAGTGATTCAGAAGGTGTGCAGGTTTTCTTGTCACTGAAGTTCAAGCTTCATCAAATTAAAAATAATAAACAGGTATTGAGAGACTTTAACAGAAAACTTTATAATATATATATATACAATGAAAAAAGACGCTAAGTAGCGGAAAGGAATCAAATTAGGATAGGGAAATGAGCCACCACTTACCTTTAGATGATGGATGTGGGGCGCGAACACACAGAAAAGACACAAACACAAATAATAAAGAAATTTTCGGGAAAAAAAACCGTCATCAACAAGTGAACATTATGGGAGGTGGGTGTTTGTGTCATTTCTGTGTGTTTGCGCCCCACATCCATCATCTAAAGGTAAGTGGTGGCTCATTTCCCTATCCTAATTTGATTCCTATATATATATATATGTATATATATATATATATTTCTTCTCTCCATGTGTATGTAACTGAACTACTACTAAACGGCTGGACTGATTTTTATGATATTTTGTGCATGTGTGATTAAGTTGATTCGAGAATTGTTTAGATTCACAATTTGATTTGCAAAAGCCCACCCCTCTCTCAACATAAATCATCAACGAAGATAGCGGCCTTTTACTCAGTGAGCAACTGTTGTTATGTAAACATAAACAGTATCTCTGAAGCGTGGCATAACCCAAAAATTTATTACCAATGTCTACGTGGATGAGGAGGAAATATTGGTCAACGTACATGGAATGTACAAATAACCGTCAGATAAATAGAACGGCACATGATCAATTGACAGACAATGTAAATTTGAAAATATTGGTCGACGTACATGGAATGCACAAATAGTTCATAACCGTCAGTATATAGAATGGCAGAAGATCAATTGACGGACAAATTTAAGAAACCAGGTTGCAAACACACGTGCAAATGAAAGTCGAGAGCATTGCAATGAACATCTTCGGGATAATGCATTGAGACAAAGAGGCACGTCAACGAGTCATCGACTCGCACAGAGCACATGATCGTCAGTGCGTGCAAGAACGTCGCACATTGACACATGCTAACTTTAACAGATGATATGGTTAGGTTGAAATGCAGCATGGACCAAAATACTGATATTCTGTATAACAGCATCCAATTCACCTCGTTCTGGGAATTGTTTGGGTATATCAATGTTTAGGTTACTTCTGGAAACAGATGGTGCAAAATTAATGAACTTGTTAAGCATGATTTACATCAAAAATATAAAAATAGTGTATGGATAAATCAATCAAATTATACTGGGCAACGCTGGGTACACTGATAGTTCTTTTTTTATAAAAACATAAATTTTTCGGATTACATAGAAAAAATTATGATTTTATTTCATTTTGTATAATGAGTATTAGCACAAATTAATGTAAAAAATTGTGAAATTATAAATGAACGAAGTTTTGTCAATATTGTATATTTGTGCATGTTTCTTGGGAAACCAACCAAGTAGCACTACAAGATCGAGGGTTGGAAGGATTCTAGCAAGAAATGGCGTAAGACCATTTTCCTACTACTGCCAAAACTCAGGAACATTTTGCACTCTCCTAAGGATCACCTTGCCCTTCGTGCATCAGATGTTTGTAGCATTCTGTGTGAATGCAGTAAAAAGTAGATTGGTCAGCTGATACGGTTTATTAAGCAATGGTGTTTGGAACATGTCTGAAATGTTTGCCTGGAGTAAAAGGACAAATCCGCAGTCGCAGAACATAGTTTGGAACTAGGACATGGATTTGATTTCCAATCAACCGAAGTGCTGTCACTACCAGAAGCTTCTGAGACAACGTCATTACAGAAGCATTTGAAATTCGCCTCTTGTCTGATCTGGTTAACCAAGATTGTGGTTTCCAACTAAATGATGCATTGATAACTGTTACTGATGTTTCTTGTCCTCAATGCTCTGTATTTTGTACTTCGCGGGTGTCTAATGAAATCTGAGATGCTGCTAGGCAATATAACACCACCTGCCATTGCCATAACAGTTTTTCAACAATGCGCTGTAGGCAAACTCCAAGTCTTACAATTGCACCTGAAGATGGCAATGGAGAAGTATGTCACCAAAATTTTGTGTACAGATAATAGCATTACTCGGTTGGTTTCCCAAGAAATGTTGAAATTATATTCAGCTCACACTGTAACCTTTTTGAAGATTTTTCTTTTATAACAATAGCTACATTATCTGGATTGGAAAGAATTCATACTTCTTTTTCATTCTGTTGTCTTCTGTTATATCTTCACTCCAAATTCTTCAAAAATATTGAATGTATATAATCTTTCTTACAGTGTTTCTTGTAAGTTCACCATTTCTGTTGGTAATTTGCTCCAACCCCTTAGTCATTTACCCACAATAGAAAATTTTCCCACACACTTACACCTGAAATCAAGGCCACTTTATGTTCTTGGTCATCTCTTCCTTTTCCACGTACTATTCCTATTTTTTCTGCCAACAACCATCCAAGCATCATTACCTTATACATTCCTAACATTATATTCACTATCTCCTGACTTCCAGTGAATCCCATCACCTGTATCATATCAGTAATTTCTACAACCAAATCTCATTGCCCTTCTTTCTAAATTCTGTATCTGAAGTACAAAATTTGGGTCCCATACTATACCATCATATTCGAACTATGGTCTGACCAAGGACTTGTACCCCAATCTCTCTCCTCCTACATTTTCTCAACTCTCTACAATAAATGAAGGATTTTTAAACCTTTTCTTACCACTGCCCAATGTGACCTCCCCAATTGAGTTTTCTATTTAATGATATGCCAATAGACGTACACTTAACATCTCCAACAAGCATTTCTTCCCCAACTCTATAATCAGAAAGAACATTTACTAATTTATCTGTATACTTTATCAGCTGACATTCCCTGGCATTTATCTTCATTCCACGTTGACTATCACAGCCAGATATCCTGCCTAGGTCACCCTACAGCTGTTCAAAATTCTCTCCCAATTTAATACTAGTATATATTATAAATTATGACATCTGCCAACAGCCTAACTTGTGAATGTAAACCATTAATACAATCATTAATTACCGTAAAGAATAGCCAAGCTCCTTACATCCTATGCTGTGGCATTCCTTATTTCACTTTCAGCTCTTTTCACACGCCATTTCCTACCCCAGCTCATTTCTTTTTACAATTTTATAGCGCTTTATTTTTCATCTACTCCAATGGTTATTATCTTATTTAACATCAGTTTCTAGCTCTCCCTGTCAAATGTCATGGAAAGCTCTAGTGTACACTATAAACTTGGTCTTCCTTCTCCATTTCATATAGCCCACTAACTAAAATTCACATAAATATCCTTGCCTAAAGCCTTTTTGCCAATTTGAAAATCATTTTCTTTCCTTGCAGACATCTATGTATCTCTCCATTAGTTTACCTACCACTGATATCCTCTAACTCTTCTACACTATATGTCTCACCTTTGTTATGTAATGGTATTAATGTGGCACCTTTCCAGTCCTCTGGTAGGAATCAGGTCTCCAGACTGACTCTAAACAATATTTTAATGTATGGTAAATATTACATCCTCCCTGTATAATACATTTGTAGTAACATTATCTGCTCTGAACCCTTTACGGTTTTTTTTTTTTTTTTTTTTTTTTTTTTATTTTTTTTTTTTTTTTTATCCATCATAATTCTTACATAATATATACAGTATTGATTTCAATGTTTTTAAATTTCTTATCTCTAGTTATATCAAAACTTCTTTCTTATCCAAAATTGTCTGTATATCTCCCCAGCCTCTCAGTTTTCTAATATATCCATAGAAATTCCTAGATGTTTTATTGAGTGGTCTCATGACACCCATAATATCCTTTATGAAGTAATTTTTAGGTTTCCTCTTTGGTGCTATGAATTCCCCATTAAGTTGTTTCAAGTGTTCCTTGCTACCTTAACTCCGTGTCCTCTTATTACCTCCTTACAATGGTATGTATTTCTTTACTTTCACTTTCTATTTTGAAATAAACATTTTCCCCCCATTCTTATTATCTCCTAGATTTCTTCCTACCTTCTATCCACTGCAATGGTACTTTTCTTCTGCATGCTGAAACTTTACCTGAAATATCTGTTCAATTCTGAAATATATGCCTTTCTATAATTGTACCCAAGACTACCTTCAATAATGTCCGTTGTTTTATTGAACCCTCGTATATCTAACTGAGCATGGTGGGAGAGTGGTAATGTTCTGGCCTCACATTTGGGAGGACGTGGTTTGGAATCCCTGTCTGACCATCCAGTTTGGGTTTTCTTTGGTTTCCAAATCACTCCAGGTGGATATAAGCATGATACCTTGCCCAACATTGATGAGACATAAAGCAATAACAAAAAAAACCATATAGCCAATGTTGAAAACTATCTAAAATCAATAGCTTTGGTCCTTAAATGAGTATCTTTTGTGATACGTAAGTTATTCCACTGGCAAAAGAATATTTGTGCCGCATTTTTAAAATAATGGAGAAAGTGTTGTAAATTTGCTGCAGAAAAAAAATGGTATGTAAAATCATTCTGATTATAAAAACTAAGCTGTAATTAATAATGCTGTTTATAATTATTATCTTTTTATGATAGAGTTGCACTTTTAATATATTTCCATCTCTTATTGTTTAAATTATTGGTTTGAGAATCAACTAATACCATTTTCTTTTTGCAAAATTTTTTTCATAAGACACAAAACATAATATATCTCTTCTGTTCTCTTTTTTTCCCCGTTGTTATTATTATCATTATTATTAACTACCAAAGCCAAGGCATCATACTTTAAACTGGCATTATGTGTGAAATGACTAAAGGTTCTTCAAAATAATGAACACTACTGTCACAGTATCTGTAATTTCTTCTCTCTCTCATTTCAGTCTGCAAAAAAAATTCAAATCATTGTTTGGTGAGAAGTTGGAAGTCGTACGTACTCATCAACAGCAAGAGAATTTGAAATTCATGGCCCATTTCAAGCGTAAGTTTGTCATCCATCAAGGAAAACGCAAAGAACCACCACCATCTACTGGTCCTGCAGTTGAGTTCTACCATTTACGTTCAAATGGGAGTCCTTTGTGCACAAGACTAATACAAATCAAACCTGATGCGATGGCTCTCAATTCTGCATTTTGGTAGGTACTTGCATATTATTTATAGTAATGAATTCTAATTTAAAAAAAAAAAAAAATAAGGCCTTCTTCTGACACTACTTCTGCCATAGAGCGTAACCTCCTTATAAGTGAAGGAGGCTGTCGTCTTAAGAATTATAAATTTTTCTCCTCTCTTTGGTTTATATGAAATGTGTTCTTTAAAAAAACCTTATTTGATTCTCTAAACTAAATGAAGTGGAATTGACATCTTTATATGTAGGTAATGTCCAATGCAAGTTATTTTTTGCAGTTTCACTTATTATTACTATTAACTACAATAATAATAATCAGCTGGAAAATTCTTTTTAGGTGATGAAGTTAAGTAAAGATAGGGAAATAAAAACCAACACTAATCATAGATGACAGTGGCTGGGAACGATGAATACAAGTAGCACAATATTTTGGGGTTGTACCTTATTCTTGCAAGTAGATAGACACTTGAGATGGTCAAATTTGATCAGATCATCACCCCTTGGTGAATGGGGAACTGGGTACATTGGCCTGGGGCTGGAAAATCGGTAATCAATAATTCTGGAAATATATTATTGTTGGAAGTGGAGGAATAACATAAATGTAATAATAATAAACTTTAATAGGAATATTGAACATAAGATTTATAAAATATGAATTGATAATTATATTAAGTGGTGGAGAAACAAACTTAAAAAACTATTAGATCAGAATAACATACTTATGATTGAAACAAACTGGCATAAATTGATCAAGAGTTTAAGAAAGAAACAACACAAGGAACTTCTACAGAACATTCAAAGAAGAATTGTCAAATTGATTATTGGAGGTAGATTACTGATTAAAGATATTGAAAAGAAAGTAAGAAAGAATTTTTTTTAAAAAGTAAAATCTTTGTACCAGTTTGTACAGGAGAAATTTGGATGAAAAAGAAGTCACATGAACTGTATCATGATCATCCTCAAGAGTTTCCAGCCTCTGACCGGGTCTGCTTCTTGCACAAGCCTTCTTTCATCCCAACACCTCTCTGTCACCACTTTGTTCCAGTCCTCTCCTCTCTTCCGTACACACTCCTATACTCCTCTTAGCCATCTATCTCTTGGTCTTCCTCTGGACCGAGCGGGGCGGTGTAACGGTTAGCGTTTTCGCCTCGCATTCGGGAGGACGGCGGTTCGAATCCCCGTCCGGGCATCCAGATTTGGGTTTTCCATGGTTTCCCCAAATCACTCCAGGCAAATGCCGGGATGCTTCCTTCAAAAGGCCATGGCCAAATTCCTTCCCATCCTTCCCATTCTTTGCCCCCATCCTTGCCCCCCATCCTTTCCCGTCTCTAAAGACCTCGATGTTAAAAAGAGACGTAAAGCAGTTACAAAAAAAAATAAAAAAAATCTTCCTCTGGGTCATTTACCATGCATCTTAATTTCATGGATTTTTCTTGGGATTCTCTATCACATCCTGAAAAAGTTTTAAGACCCATTCAGGAAAAGACTAATTAAATTTTAAGGTCTTATTATCAGAATGAACAAAAACAGAATAACCAAAAGAATTGTTAACCTGACCATTCCAATGAAAATGAAAAACAATTGGATACTTAAAAGCAAAAAGGAAATTTGACTATCAGATGATATCGTACAGAATAGAAGCATATTTAGTAGCATAGTCAATAACCACCAATCTTCCAACAAACGGTATATTGAAGAAGGAATACCCAGATGGAGAAACAGAGGAAAGAGCTCAGTGAGAGGATGAAGAGATTTAGTGAAAAGAAGAAAAACACATCTGCTAATTAAGTTCAATCGTGCTTCACAGTTGGACATAATGATGGAAGAATACGAGGGCTGTCTAAAAAGTATCCGACCTTTGGCCAGAAAAAAAATTTCGAATACCTGACGGAGTTAGGACCCTAATCCCCTTCAAAGTAGGCCCCTTGTGCTTGCACACACTTAGCCCACCGATTCTTCCACTGCTGGATACACCTCTGGAAGTCTTCTTTTGGAATGGTGTTCAGCTCCGTGGTCACGTTCCGCATTATCTCTTCTCTACTCGCAAAACGGGTTCATTTCAGTGGCATCTTCAATTTTGGAAACAACCAGAAGTCGCAAGGAGCCAGGTCTGGAGAGTAGGGAGGTTGGCGAACGGTTGTAATTCCATGTTTGGCTAAGAAAGTATTGATCAGTTGGGATGAATGTGCAGTGGCGTTGTCATGATGCAAGCGCCAGTTGTTCGCCTTCCACATGTCTGGTCTTTTACGCCACGGAGTCGCCGGAGAGCATCTTGATAGTACTCCTTTGTCACTGTTTGTCAAAACAGTCAGAATAACCTTGATTTTGCTTCGCGCCTGCCATGCTTTCTTCGGCCTCGGAGAGTCGGAATGCTTCCATTGCGACGACTGTCTTTTTGTTTCTGGGTCGTACCCGTACACCCATGACTCATCTCCAGTTACCACGGTGTTCAGAAATCCAGGATCAGTGTTGGCGGTGTCCAGGAGGTCCTGTGCAACGTCAAAACGGAGGTCTTTTTGTTCCGGCGACAACAACTTGGGTACGAATTTCGCAGCCACTCGGTTCATGTTCAAATCTTCACGCAAAATTGCATGTGCAGAATCTTTACTCACTCTGTGACATAGTGGCAAATTAAAAGTTAAAATTATTTATATATAAAGAAAAGAATACAAAGGTTAATAAATATTGTTCGCCCAGAGAGGCTTTAAAGGATATGATCTCTGGAAGAAAAGAAGTGAAGTTAGGAGAATTGTTGAGTAGAGGAAACAACCAAGACAAGATTGATTTAGCAGCAGCGTAAAAATTAAATTGAGAGATCTTGAGTAGGAACAAACCTGCAAATCTTGGGATGTCAAGGTTGTCTCAAACACGGTCATTATTGGTATTAGAGAACTTTTTAAACTGGCAAACGGAAGAAATAAACTGCAAAAGATTATAAATGAAATACAGTCTACAAATTGTATTTATTTAATTACATAGAAGATTGCTCGCATATAATTTATATGCGACATGGCGACCGTGACAGGACTTTGTTTTTTGTTATTGTCCATTTGTTATGTTCTTTTTTTTAATGTATGATTGGTGTTCATTTAGAATAAGCAAAGCTTGTTAATATTTTGTACAAAAATTTTAAAACCTCAATACCAATAACGACATAGAAATTAAGAAAATTTTCCTCCATTTTCTTGTTCATTAATAATCAACAAAAAAATGAGGAATATTTTGGGAGGGGTTGTGACATAGTGGCAAATTAAAAGTTAAAATGATTTATATATATAAAGAAAAGAATACAAAGGTTAATAAATATTGTTCGCCCAGAGAGGCTTTAAAGGATATGATCTCTGGAAAAAAAGAAGTGAAGTTAGGAGAATTGTTGAGTAGAGGAAACAACCAAGACAAGATTGATTTAGCAGCAGCGTAAAAATTAAATTGAGAGATCTTGAATAGGAACACACGTGCAAATCTTGGGATGTCAAGGTTGTCTCAAACACGGTCATTATTGGTATTAGAGAACTTTTTAAACTGGCAAACGGAAGAAATAAACTGCAAAAGATTATAAATGAAATACAGTCTACAAATTGTATTTATTTAATTACATAGAAGATTGCTCGCATATAATTTATATGCGACAACTCCAACCTCTTTTGCAATCTCCCGCACTGTCAAACGACAATCTGCCATCACCAAATTTCGCACCCTCTCAACATTAGCTACACTCCGAGCAGTTTGGGGCCTGCCACAACGCTGCTCACGCTCTGCTGATGTGCGGCCATCTTTGAATCGGTTGAACCATTCCTTAATTTTTGTTACACCCGTCGCATCTTCTCCAAACACCTGCTGAATCTTACGAATTGTTTGGCTTTGAGAATCACCAAGCTTTTGACAGAATTTGATGCAGTATCTTTGCTCAATTGGTTCAGTCATCTTGCGAAACAACGAAATCCGACGACCACTACGAAGAGCACCTTACTTGATGACCATCAGCCAGTGACTGGCACAAGCGAACGTGGTGAAAACATTCATGCATGCGCAGTAAGGTTACTCCTTCCACCGTGCAATGTGGCGCCGCCTTAGAATCACTACTTTACGCGGGAAAAATTAAGGCCGGATACTTTTTAGACAGGCCTCGTAAATAGTGTGTTTACTGGAAGGGTCCTATTGGAGATTGAGGCCAGGAGGATGTCTCTTGTTAAAGATATGTTGGTGAGCTTGTTCCCATCTGTGGAGTTCAGAGAAGGTTGTGGCATCAGGGAAAATTCTGATAACTCTTGTAGCAAATATATTTTTTCAGCGTAATAGGTACGCATCAAAATACTTACAACATATTACGAAACAGTTAGAAAAATTTAAAACACTCTTTATCCAAAAAGGTAATTATTGAATAAAATTTTTTTATTCACATGTCTGTGATATCTACTGCTCAATCTAGGGACTTGGCTCTGAACTGTCTACCACTTTAAGCACCAAATTCTGAAAAATTCTTTCTTAATTTATGATTTTACCTAACTGGAGACCTTAATCTTTAAAATGATATGATATTTATCGATTTCGGCTTGGTATCGAAGAAGATAAATGGATTGTAATTGTAATTATATAAAAAAAACACGCTATAGAAATAAAATATATACTTTTGTCCTTTAAGGGTCGAATTCCAAAAAATTCCTTTTATAAAATACGGTGTGACCAATGCAGCCACCTCGGTCTTTAAAATGATACCTCATTTACCGATTTCAGTTAGTTATCAAGTGAGGTAAAAAAAAAAAGTTTTAGAAATGATGATATTTTTCCCCCTTAAAGGTTGAATTTGGAGAAAGTTATTTCTTAAAATATGATGTGTTCAAAGCAGATAATTTAATATTTAAAACGATACCTCATTTATTAATTTCGGTTAGGTATCAAGGGAAATAAATAGCTCGTGACAGAAAAATGTGTTGTAGAAATATTAATACTTTTGCCGTCTACGGGTAGAATTATGAAAAATTTATTTCTTAAAATGTTGTTTAATGGAACTGAAGACCTTACGAAGACCACAATCTTTAAAATGATACACATTTATCAATTTTGTTTAATTATCAAGGGAGATAAATGACTGGAGACAAAATAAACACATTTTAAAAATACTGATATTTTTGCCCTTTAAGGGTCGAATTCCTTTCTTAAAATATAATGTGACCATGGCGGAGACCTTAATCTTTAATATGATAGCTCATTTATGTATATTGGTTAGATATCAAGGGAGATAAATGGCTCGTGACACAAAAATCCGTTGTTGAAAAATTTATACTTTTTCCCTTTAAGGGTTGAATTACAAAAACATTCTTTCTTAAAATATGATGTCACAAAGCTGAGACATTACTCCTCATAATCCTACTTCATTTATCGATTTTGGTTAGATATCCATGGAGATAAATGGCTCGAGACACAAAAAACACATTTTAGAAAAACTAATATTTTTGTTCTTTAAGGATCGACTTACGAAAAATTCCTTTCTTAAAATACAATGTTACCACGGCGGAGACCTTAATCTTTAATATGATTGCTCGTTTATTTATAGCGTTTAGATATGAAGGGACATAAATAATTCGTGACACAAAAATCTATTGTAGAAAAATTTATACTCTTTCTCTTTAAGGGTTGAATTCCAAAAACCTTCTTTCTTAAAATGTAATGTCACAAAGCTGAGACATTACTCCTTATAATCCTACTTCATTTATCGATTTTGGTTAGATATCCATGGAGATAAATGGCTCGAGACACAAAAAATTCATTTTAGAAAAATTAACATTTTTGCCCTTTAAGGGTCGAATTACGAAAAATTCCTTTCTTATAATATAATGTTACCATGGCAGAGACCATAATCTTTAATATGATACGTCATTTATCTATTTCGGATAGTTATGAAGGGAGATAAATGACTCGTGACACAAAAAAGCTTTGCAAAAAATATTGATACTTTTGCCCATTAAGGGTCAAATTCTGAAAAATTTCTGTCTTAGTATATGACGTCACTAAATTGGAAATCTTAATCTTTATAATAATACTTCATTTAACGATTTTAGATAGTTTTTCAAGGAGATAAATGACTCATAACACAGAAAACAGCATTTTAGACATATTAACATTTTTGCCCTTTAAGGGTCGAATTCCGAAAATTTCCTTTCTTAAAATATAATGTGGCCAAAGTGGAGACCATAAGCTTTAAAATGACGTTTCATTCATTGATTTCGGTTAAGTATGAAGGAAGATACAGGTTTGTGACAAAATACCCTATAGAAATAATATATATGATTCCTTCAGCATTTTTGGTAAATTATTCATCACTTCCCTTGGTAATTTATTTCAATTCCTGTCGCCCTTATCCACAAAAGAAAATTTTTTCTACTCCTTTATGCATGAAATCGAGTGCCAACTTGTGCCCATGGTTATATTTTCCTTTCCATGCAATACTCCATATACTTCGATTAATATCCCTCAAACCTCCATCACCAGCACAGCATATGTCTTGTACACTCCTAGCACTCTCATCACCCTTCTCCTGTCTTCCAATGACTCCCAGTCCAGCTTCTTTATCATATCAGATACTTATTGGGTCCTGCAGTAATTTCCACAAACAAATCTAACTAAATAAATTAGAATAGTGCATGAAAGGGAAAAGCTGGCTCAATATGGTTTCTTACTCACGGAAGTTGTGAACTGATACCAGCTCTTTTAAATTACTTTTAATATTAAATAACATGTAGAAATATTTGTCTGGTGGCGTGTTTAGCGAATTTGAATGTAGTAACACTGTGTAGTAAAAGTATCATAGTTAGTTGTGAACTGATACCAGCTCTTTTAAATTACTTTTAATATTAAATGACATGTAAAAATATTTGTCTGGTGGCGTTTTTAGCGAATTTGAGTGTAGTAAAGGTATCATAGTTCAAATAGTTCAAAAAGGTGTTGGTTCGACAAGTTTAAAACTCGTGTGTTTTGTTTACATTATACTAATAACCGTTAAAGGGAATTAATCTTCTATCAGTGAAGGAAACAAGCAGTTACTAACAGGTTTATTGTTAAAATTGGTTTGATTGCATGGTAAACGGAGAAAGGTGTGTCTTGTGGAAATTATATTGCAAAATAAGGAAAGGTATTTGTAGGTTAAGTTACAACTCTCTTCAAGGGCACATATTTTGTTTTGTTTAAAATCTCAATGAGCATGAAGTGTGGTGGCTATCGCAGGGTTGTAAAGCAGAGAAACAGCTGTAATGATTGTGGAGTTCGTTTTCATCCAAAATGTGGCTACATGGAAGCGGAAAATGCACTTCACTCTCCTTGGAGTTGTTTGACTTGCAAAAGTAGCAAGGAAAAGAGGGAACTAGAAAGTAGGATCTCTTGTCTCGAATCCACAGTGGCTGAATTAACAAAAGAACTCAATGTTTTGAAGGCTGAAAAAGCAGCAGTAAATGTTAAGGAATTCCAGTGGATTGCAGCCAAAACTGGAGGGAAACAACAGGACCTGCATTCTACAAATTTTCAGTTGGAAGTTTCCAATACTTTTGGGGTGTTGGAGAATCTAACTGAGGATGTATCAGATACCACCGCAGGGCTGTCTCATTGCAACAAAGCTGTAAAAAAAAGCACACATTGTGCAAAGCTCGTAAAAAGAAATCCAAGAAGGTGTTATTGCTTGGAAGTAGTCACGGTAGGGGGTTAAGTGCAATCTTACAGTCAAGCCTGGGCTCTGATGTTGAGGTGTGTAGTATATTTAAGCCTAATGCAGAACTTGGCAATGTTGTGGATGAAATTTCAAGCCTTGGGAAAGATCTTACTAAAGAGGATCATATAATTATAGTTGGGAGTCCTGGAAATAGTCTGTCCAGAAATCTCAAATATTGTGCTGAAACAGACATTGACAACATTGCTAAAAACACCACTCACACCAATGTTGGTTTTGTTGACCTCTTCAAGCGTTATGATCAACCCTGGATGTGTGGTCATGTACAGCATACACAGGCAGATCTGGAGCGTGCATTGTGTCAGGCTGACCGAACACACATTGGTCTGATAGATGTTTCTGGCATAACATGGAGTGACCATACCTCCCATGGACTCCACCTGAATGTTCGGGGCAAGCAGAAGCTAACGCAACTGATTGCCAGTAGCATCAGGAGAGGCAGGTTGGATGTGAACCCCATCCCAGTGGTAATTGGTGGTAGGACTCAGTCTTTTTTAGGCCAAATGTCAAGAGTAGGAAGAGTTATTTAAGAAATGTACATAATGGTATTACAGTAGAAAATAAAGATTGTCAGTCTAAAATAGCTTTGTAATATAAGCCGGCTATTTTCTTTCCCGTTCTCGCCTCGCATTCGGGAAGACGGCGGTTTGAATCCCCGTCCGGGCATCCAGATTTGGGTTTTCCATGGTTTCCCCAAATCACTCCAGGCAAATGCCGGGATGCTTCCTTCAAAAGGCCATGGCCGAATTCCTTCCCATTCCTTGCCCCCATCCTTGCCCCCCAACCTTTCCCGTCTCTAAAGACCTCGATGTTAAAATGAGATGTAAAGCAGTTACAAAAAAAAAAAAAAATCTTTCCAACCTTACCACGAATCCAGGTTATAAACTGCCGATGATTCCTTTTATTTGTTTCGGCAGTTGTGCATATTAATGTAATGCATTTAGGTGAACATAATATTTACTAAAACAAGAAAAACCACACATATATGGTACACTAATAACATGAAACCTTTATTCAAAACCAGATAGCCAAAATAACAAAACCTCTCGCAAGCTTAACACAGTCCGTGCTCCCTTTGTTTCACAGCGATTACACACCTCTCTCTTACTAATTGTATTATTCTTTGGCAGCGCCCACTGACCAAAGATTATTGTCACTTACAGTCAATACTTAGAAGCTAGTCTTAGCGTATATGCTACAGACTCAGTCTTTTTTAGGCCACCTGTCAAGAGTAGGAAGAGTTATTTAAGAAATGTACATAATGGTATTACAGTAAAAAATAAAGAATGTCAGTCTAAAATAGCTTTGTTCCATCAGAACATTAGGGGTATCTCAAGCAAACTTGATGAGTTGATAATATCTATAGAAGAAACCCAAAAATCATTGAATCTTAACATAAATATCGTATGTCTGACAGAACGTCATCTGAAGAATTCTGAAATAGGTCTCCTCCCTTTTATTGGATATAGATTAGCTTCTTGTTATTGCAGGTCAGAGATGAGAATGGGTGGTGCAGCAATATATGTAAGGGAAAATACTGAGACAAAATCGTTAGATGTAAGTAAATACTGTATAGAACAAGATTTTGAATGTTGTGCAATACAGTTACAATTAGAAAACAAATATCTTATAGTGCTGACAGTTTATAGGGCTCCCACAGGACACTTCAGTAAATTTTGTAATAAACTTATCATGTACTAAAAGGGAAATTATCCTCTGTGGAGACTTCAACATAAATTTTGCTGTAGAATGTAACCAGACAGATTATCTTCTAGGAATGCTTATATCATTCAATCTCTATCAAACTGTAAATTTCCCAACTAGAACACAAAAAGATAGTAGTACCATTATTGTTAACATTTTTGTAGAGCACAGTAAATTAGAAATACATGAAACAGTTCCAATGGAAAATGGTTTGTCAGACCATAATGCTCAAATAAATACTTTGGATGTTGTGGGAAATGAAAATAACAAAAAGAAAGGATTTGTCAGAGTTAGGCCATTAAAGAACAATTCAATAAAAACATTAAATGATGAACTTCTCAATGAGGACTGGAGCACTGTTTATAAATTAAAAGGGGTAAACAATAAATTCAATTTTTTCACCAAAGGTTTTTAGAAATTTACAAAAGGTGTCTCCCTACAAAACTAGCTCCAATTTGCGAGGTCCTCCTTACCGTTATTTTAAACTGCGACAAGAAAGATTGATAGCCCGCGTTACTGGCACTTGGCCCTAATGTGCCTTTCTACGGTAGTTGCTATCACCTCACCGTTTGTATTAATATAAAGTAACTTTTATTACAAAACCTTCAATCATCTTTCAATTTGTGCAACGGATATTCTAATGCTATGTAAATGACTTTTGCCACACTTTTACTATAATTCACAATTTATTACACTCAAAAATTCACACAAGATACAATGCTTTCACTGAAACAATATTCTAGCGCTGGCCGAAATCAGTTTCTCCACATGTTCGCCTTATGATAGCCAAAAACAGTCTCTCTCGCCATATTGGCTTGTTCCTCTCGCGACAACACAACCATACAGTACTGCCAACTATCGCAACATGAAATTACTAAAATAACTTATAATTACCCCGTTCTACACAAACTACTATGCTGGAAGACCTATACTTCAAATAAAATTATAAATCCATTTACAATCAATTAATAATATAATAATACAACTCAGTAATGACTGGTGAGTGGGGACCTCACACATGCCCCCACTTTGCCACTAATTAGCACTTTTTTGTAACCACAAAAGTTGATCATTTGGGGCAAAGTTCAACCCTTTCACCAGGCATTACGCCTTTGCAACAAAAATTACACATTTTCCATTACACCATGGTTCTTTACAATTTCTCACTCAATGTCTTTTGCTATAGTCCAGTAACAGAAGTTTATTAACCTTTATAATATATTACATTGTAATTATTTCTCCTCTCTCACCTTGTACAACTTTAAATCAGTCACATTTCGCAACCCAAACTTCCTTCCTGACTTCGGGTACACGAGAAAATAGGCATTCTTATATGGCTTTCCCTCCACTCGAAATGGCCCATGGAAACACATTAAAGAATTTTTTAATTTCCGCATTTATCTCACAAGACCTCTCGTGCGTCTTCACCAATACCAAGTCGTTCAAATTAAATTCAACAGGTTTACGTCTCTGGTCGTGCTTTCTCTTCCTTTCCTCTGCTTTCCTCTTCATTCTCTCCCTTACTTGCTTACAAACGTCTTCCTTAGATACACATTGACTTGCTGGAAAATTAATTACTTCTTTAATCAAATTCGGTTCTTCTTTATGATACATCAAAAAATATGGGGTGTAACCAGTACTCTCACTTGGTACACTGTTTGACATCTTCGAAATCTGTTACATAGTCTACCCATGTAGTATGTTTGCTACTACAATAGGTTCGTATCAACCGACGAATTTCTCTCATGACTCGTTCGGCTGGGTTACTGGCGGGATGGTACGCTGATATTCTTACATGCTTCACTTTGTTCTCCTCCATACACTGAGCCCAACGTCTTGACGTAAATTGGCTACCGTTATCTTCTTTGGATAGCCCACATTTTTAAAATAATCCTTTTCCATCCGGTCCACCAATATCTTCCCTGTAGCCTTTCTTATTGCATAGAATCGCACAAACTTCGAGAACACATCCAACATGACGTAGACATAAGTAAATCCACCCTTTGATTTTGGCAAAGGCCCATACAAATCAACGGCTACCAGATCCAAAACATTCTCTGGCAATATACTCTGCATTAAACCTTTAGTTGCTACAGTCGAAACTTTAGTCCGTTGACATCGGTCACAAGTCGCTATCCTCTTGGCCACCCTCCTTTTCATATTATCAAATAGCAAGACTTCCCTTAATTTTTGGGTGCATTTAGCTGCTCCATAATGCCCATAACTCAAATGTACATAAGCTATTATGATCTCCACATATTTTTCCGGCCAACATATTTTCCAGTCACTCGACACCTCGCCCGTTCTGCGAAATAATATTCCGTCATGAATTTTATAGTACTTGGGCAGCTTCTTATTTCTAGGATCTCCTAAATTCTGCTTTATTAGCTTCAAGCACTCATCCTCATTTTGTTTACGCCTCATATCCTTGCAATTATCCTTAACTGCCTTTTCATGTAACACTCCCTTCATATAGAACATTCTAACCACTTTTTGAAAACCAACAGCGTCATCCACATAGTTGGTTCCCATCGGAAGTCTTGATAGCGCGTCGGGAACTTGGTTTTCGCTACCCTTTATATATCTTATTTCAAAATCAAACTGTTGCATGTATAATACCCATCGGGTCAATCGACTGTTCATGAGTTTGCATTCGCATAAAAAGGTCAACACCTTGTGGTCCGTAAACACAATTGTCTTGTGCCCCCACAAGTAATACTTAAATTTCCCAAACCCCCACACGATGGCCAATGCTTCCTTCTCTGATATCCCATAAGATCGTTCATGTTTGTTCAATACACGGCTTGCAAACGCGATTGACCGTGCTTCCTCCTTTCCGTCCACATTCACCAACTGAAATAGATGAACTCCTAGGCCATAGTTGGAGCTATCACTCCTTAAACAAAAAGGCAAACTTAAATCGGGATGATACAATATACCACTATTCATCAACTCATTCTTCAACTTATCGAAAGCCTGCTGGCATTTCTCCGTCCACAACCAAGATGAATGTTTCTTCCTCAATTCCCCTAAGTGAGGATCATTGAATGACTGATCTGATACGAACTTTCGGTAGAAACTGCATAAACCAAAGAATGACTTTAACTGTTTCTTGGTTTTTGGCACGGGAAATTCTATAATTGCCTTTATCTTCTCGGGATCCGGGCGTATACCCCGTGAATCAATCTGATGTCCCAAAAACTTTATTTCCTTCTTCGCAAATTCACATTTCGACATTTTTAAAGTCATGCCTCCTCTTTGTAAGGCAACCAACACTTCCTCCAAAACTCCACAATGTTCCTCCCATGTTTGAGTACTTATCAATATATCGTCAACATAGATGGATAATTTGCTAAGTAAATATTCCCCTAGTACTTGATCCAATGCTCGTATAAAAACTGAGACTGAGACATTCAGTCCAAATGGAACCACCTTATACTGGTAACATTTCCCACCAAATAAAAACGCCGTATACTTTCTTGATTCCGGAGCTAATGGTACTTGCCAATATCCGGCTGTTAAATCCAAGCTTGTCATATATTTCACACCATGGAATCTCTGCAACATTTCTTCAAGATTCTCAGGACGATCAGTTTCTCTGTCTACTATTCTGTTTAACGTTCAGGCATCTAAAACCAATCTCACTGTTCCATCTTTCTTGTCGACCACTACCAGCGGGTTGTTGTACTGGCTACTACACCTTTCAATAATACCCCATCGTACCATTTTGTCGATCTCTTGCTCCACAGCTTTCTTCTTAGCTAGCGGTATCGGATAAGGCTTCACGAAAAATGGTGTATGAGGCTTTATCTTCAATTGGCATTCATATCCTTTTACTATTCCGGGACAGTCTGAAAACACACTCTTATACTTCCTCAATATTCCTTTTAAATCTTCCTTCTGTTCTTCGGTAACTCCCCTTAACTCATCAATATCCATTACATAGTTCGCTTCCATCCCACTTTCTGTTTCTTCACCCTCCATTTCCTCATCCTCTACAACTCCATCTTCTGTTGCTACTTCATACACAGCTCGCATGTTTACATCTCCCTCCAACTCCTTAACTTTTATCGAACGACTTCCAAAATTAACTTCAATATTTTCTTCATTCCTCCATACCTGCATCTCTCCTTTGTAACAGTCAATTATAGCTCTAAATTTGCAAAGCCAGTCCATACCCAGAATACAGTTAATGCTAAGCTCAGGTACCACCAAGCAAGCATGCTCCAATGCAACTCCATTTATTTCTAACTCCAATAATATCTGAATTTTCACCCTCTTACTCAGTTTTCCTGTCGCCCCAATTACTTGAACTTTACTCACTGGCATTTCAGCAATCTTGTTGTTCTTCACTATTTGGTCATACAACTTGTGTGATATCGCTGTTAATTCACTCCCAGTATCCGCTAGCACTTCGCTCTTCAAACCAAAAACTTTCACCATAAATATTGGATGCCTCACTTCCTCTTCTTCTTTCTTCAAAATTTCCTCTTGTAATAAATCCTTTTCAAACTCTTCTGGAGACCACTTTAACACTTCTAGCTTACTCCCATCTCTCAGGTGTAGCTGCTGTAAGTCTACATTCTCTCTATTGAATTGACTTCCCTCATCTGTTTTGCATTCACTATTTCCCGCAAATGAGCTTATGTCCTGTCTACCTTCTTCCGAAACTTCAACATTTGCCTCCTCTGGCATTTCACTTCCATCTTCATTGCTATTGGCATATTTCCTCACAAGGAAAAATCTCACTCCTTCATATTCTTCATTGTCTAACATTCCACCTGATTCTTCTTCTTTCATATTATCATCTTCGTCCTCGCTACCATTTTCGTCACTATACTCTTCCTCATCTTCGTCACTTGTTCCAATGCTATCTTCTTTGTAGTTTCATACATACTTCCTCAAATTCTTTCGATACAAGCTCATCTGTCAACATCTCTTCTGCTAAAGTGTATTCTCTTACACTGCTACTACATTTCTCTTTGTTATCATGGATTCCCAGATCGATTTCGGCCAATTCTCGCACCCCTTCTTTTTGCCAATCATATTCGCACATTCTTGCAATGTCCTGTGTCTCCCCTTCGTCTAAAAACTTGAAACATTCCCACCACCTCAGTGGTTCCTTCTCGTCACACACCCCGACATCCAGTTCTTTCAATTTCTCTTGATTTTGCCCCCTGCTGTTGTAGTTTATAATCTGCTTATCACATTCGTTGACATTTCTCTGTAGGTCCTCAGCTCTCTGGTACGTGTTGCTGTCATTCCTGTTATTTCTGTTGTTTTGATTCTTTGGTCCTATTTCTACTTCCTCCGCTACTGAGCGGACCGCCCCAGTTGCGGCACAGAGTTTCCCTCCATTCTATGGGAAACAAACTGCCTTCCTCCATCTCTTCCTCCTGGTCGGCTACTGTTATGATATGACCCCTGATAGTTATGTCGCCTGTCTTCATTTTCCCTTCTTCCATCTCCAGAATTCCTGTTATACTGTTCCTCTCGGTGATATCCATTTCCTTGACCTCTGTCTCTGGTATAATCGTCCCGAGGATTCATCTGGTTCGACCCATTATAACTTCGATAGTCATTCCTAGTGTTGTAAAAAAACAGTTTTTTTTCTGACGTGAAAAAAAAAAAACATGAAAAAAAACGTTTTTTTTCTGGGACATGTTTTTTTTCATAACTACTAAATTTCAAATTTTTAAGGCATTTATCTTATAATATGACTGTTTTAGAGTTTATACTAAGTACTTATCTTACTTTTAAATCTACTATAACTTTCTGGTTCAGTAGAAAAAAAAATACAAAAATATTGGTAACATCGACTGAATTTTTCTTTTACGAAAGGGGACTTCCCGAAAAGGCTAGGTTGCGTGAGAAGGAATCCCCGTTCGGCCGTTACCCATTGTTTGGATTGATACTCGCTATTTGAACTACTGCTGCCAGGCCCTACAAATTTATCTGTAGAAATACGAATCTTTTAAAAAAATTAGGAAATTTAACTACGGTTTTTTGCCTCTTTTTATTACTTGTTGTGCTTTCCTTATATTCGTATACTTGTTAAACTCGCAGCGTATAGTGATAATACTGAGTCATTGTCAGTAATTATGAATAATTTCCTTGCAACCGTTGGCGTAAACCAACGATTGAAAACAAATAAAGCTCCTATTTTGTATGATAATATATTTAAATTCAAACTTAAAAGACCGTAATACAGAACTATCGGCGCAGTCTTCATTCACAATGTGTACTTTGCTCACAATTTAAAATTGCAATCTCAAAAGCCTTTGCATGCAATACAACCATTAAAAGAAAATGTAACTATTTCTGAAGTTATGGATCTAGAGGGGACAGAAGAATAAACAGAAAATTCCAACTCCTACCGAACTAGTGTTGGTAGTACTGATACTAGTGAATGTGGTTCCGACATGAAGATGAATAAAAAATTATGTTACCTATATAGATACATTTATGAATCATTATGTAAGATATTATATGATTTAGTAAGGTTTAAAACACACATGTAAAATGTAAGTTCCATAAATAAAATTATAATTTATCAAATATATAGTTTTCTGAAAAAAAAACCAAATTTAGAAAAAAAACATTTTGTTTTTTTTTCAGTTTGCAACACTAGTCATTCCTCTTATCCCCTCTCAGACTTTGCTTATTCGCACTATTCCAGCGGTCCAACCTTTCAACTATTTCCAAAAAATCTTCTATACTATTCCATTGAACTACTACTAGCTTTTCTTGGACAGCCCTAGGCAATTTTTGCAACAGAACTTCTATTTTTTCATCATCACCGACTTCTTGATCCAGGTAGCACAATTCTTTCATCACTGCTTCACAAAAATTCTTCATGCTACCCTCACGTCTACTATAATAGCGACAATTCCAAAAATCTCTCCTCACATTCCTTTGTTTTCTCTGTGACCAATATTGTTCAAAAATAACTTCAAAAATTCCTCGAAATTATTACATTCTTCAACACTGCCACAGCTCCATACAAAAGCATCCCCTCCTAGCATATTCTTTACATATCTTATCTTATCCAAATCTGACCACTCACAAGGTAATCCATTCTTATAAGCTCGAGCAAAATCTACCGGGTGCACTGCTTTTTCCGGTTCAAATTTTACTTCCGGTAATTTAATCTGGTTTGTGATGATACCACCAATCCCCATAGCAGTCAAACTTCGCCGTTCTTCTTCCCCAAATTTCTTAATTAGATGTTTCACTTCTTCCTTCACCTCTTCTTTGACTGATTTCATCTGGTCTTCCACTTGGTTAAATGCTCCTTTCACTTCCTTATCCATAATCATAAATCTCTCTCCCAGCTGGTAAATTTGTTTGGAGTTGGTTTCAGCTTTTTATTTTAATTCTTCAATCTCTTTTTCACAGTCCTTTTGGTTTTCATAAATTATCTTATTTTCTTCTTGCATGGCTATATGCTCTTCTTGTATTTCCTTCCTATTTTTATCCACTGCTTCTTCCACCTTTTGTTGCACCAGACACACTACATTCTGCTTAGTAGCCTCTTCATGCTTCCCAACATAATCATACACCATTGATATTTCTTTCTCTATTTTTGTATTGATATCTTCTTTTAATACTTGTCTTACACTCTCTATCTTCCTGTCACATTTTTCTTCCGACTGTTGAATACGGCTATCCATTTTCAACAACATATCCTGCCTTAAAATGTGCACTTCTTCTTTAATTTTTTCGGTAATTTTTCTTTCCATTTTTTCTGCGATTTGTTTTGACTCTTCTCTCATTTTCTCAGCTATTTGTTTTGACTCTTCTATCATTATTTCAGCTGTTTGTTTTGACTCTTCTCTCATTTTTTCCAATAAAACAATTAGCATCGACATTTCGCCGCATTTCTGTTTCTGAGCATCAATTTGTTTATTACCCGTCTCTTTTTCTTGAATATTAATTTGATTACCCGGTATTGGTGTTGACATCGCACTAATCATGAAACTCTTTGACTCGACTTCACAAACATCACTATCTTTAACATCTACATCAATACTATCTTTGGTTAATACATAACTCCGCTTCCCCCCATGCCGTCACAGAAACTAACGCAGCTAGCTTCAGTTGAATTAAACTCGCTGGTCAAGTTAACTCCACTTCCCTCCCTTTCAGCTGACTGCTCGACAAACCCTGAATCTTCATTGTTACAAACAATACTACCATTATCCCCTTCTTTAGAATTTAATCTATCACTGCAACCCGAGGATTTGTCCTTAATTACTTCCATTTTACTTATTCACAGCCAAATAAAATAATATTACTACTGAAATATCCCGTTAATTCACACGCAAAACACAAACATAAAATCACTTCCAAAATTTTCACAACGCCGCTTTCCAACGCAGAAATACTCTTTAATGGGTACAGAAACCCATTTTGAACACAAACAACCTTTTATGAATTACTTACTTTACACAGAAATGGCCACAGCACTGCAAACATAAATTTTACAACACAAAAAAATATGCATCAACATAAGATTACAAATCACAATGGCTTTTACACATGCATTTATCTTTCAGTTACCAAATTAAATAAAACCCTTCCCACTATTGCTTAAAAAATTTCTTTATTTGCTTAACTAAGGTCTTCTCAGCATTTAAATCTAATTTGGACAATTATTTAAATTTCCACAACCATTCTTATGACAAATTTACAGATTCAATTCTTCCGAAATTAACAAAAGTTTACTTCTGATTTTCCTTCGTTTTCAAACTGTTGCATTTAACTGTTCGTTCTTTAAAGAAACTTAAATCACTTTTTTCAAATTCATTACCGGTGTTTTATTTTACGGAAGTCATTGTATCAAATTCTGCTTGCTGCCACTCTTTCGGAAAATTATATTGAATTTCTGTACTTGCCAATGCTGCGATGATCTTTTCGTCTGCTAACCTCTGCTGGCTGGCTCCAGTCGAAAAATATCCAAGGTCGTTCTTGAATAAATGCAATATTTTGCACTTATCCTGGCAGATTCGTCGCCACTATGCGAGGTCCTCCTTACGTTATTTTAACTGCGACAAGAAAGATTGATAGCCCGCGTTATCTGGCACTTGGCCCTAATGTGCCTTTCTACGGTAGTTGCTATCACCTCGCCGTTTGTATTAATATAAAGTACTTTTATTACAAAACCTTCAATCATCTTTCAATTTGTGCAACGGATATTCTAATGCTATGTAAATGACTTTCGCCACACTTTTACTATAATTCACAATTTATTACACTCAAAAATTCACACAAGATACAATGCTTTCACTGAAACAATATTCTAGCACTAGCCGAAATCAGTTTCTCCACATGTTCGCCTTATGATAGCCAAAAACAGTCTCTCTCGCCATATTGGCTTGTTCCTCCCGCGACAACACAACCATACAGTACTGCCAACTATCGCAACATGAAATTACTAAAATAACTTATAATTACCCCGTTCTACACAAACTACTATGCTGGAAGACCTATACTTCAAATAAAATTATAAATCCATTTACAATCAATTAATAATATAATAATACAACTCAGTAATGACTGGTGAGTGGGGACCTCACAAATTGGTCAAAAACGAGTAAACAAAAATTGGGTTACAGTTGGTATTAAAACATCTTGCAAACATAAAAGGGAATTGTATGTAAAAGTTAGGAATACTGATAATATGCTTCTCAGACAACATTACAAAACTTACTGTAGAATTTTAACCAAAGTAATAAAAGAAGCTAAACGTTTGGCCATAAACAATGAGATTAGTAGTTCAGATAATAAGATAAAAAGTGTCTGGAACATTATTAAAAGAGAAACAACTGTATCATCCCTTGAACATAAACCTATATCTATAAGCATTAATGATAAACTTGTAAATGACCCCTCTTATGTAGGAAGTGCTTTCAATAACTACTTCTTAACAGTTGCTGAAAAAATAAAAGGAAAATATATTGGGAATATGGATGCTATAGCAATACTTAATTCCTTGTCACCAAAAACAGCACCTATGTCTCTATTTCCCACCAGTCAAAATGAAATTGAAAAAATTATTAAATCCTTTAAAAATAAAAAGTCATTTGGTTATGATGAGGTTTCAACCCATGTAGTAAAACAATGTAACACCAGCATTAGTAGAGTTATTAGTCATATTTGTAACAGTTCTTTTGAAGAAGGTATCTTTCCTGACTCACTCAAGAAGTCAATAATCAAACCGCTTTATAAAAAGGGTGATGCCTCAAAGATTGAAAATTACAGACCGATATCACTTCTACCAGCATTTTCAAAATTTTTTGAAAAAGCAATGTACAGAAGGGTGTATGCACATCTACAAAAAAATACCGACTCAGTAAAGTACAGTTTGGTTTTAGACAAGGCGTTTCAACAGATTCAGCAATTTTTGCTTTTGTAAACAACATACTGGAATCAATGCATAAAAATTAAATTCCCTAGGTATATTCTGTGATCTTGCTAAGGCTTTTGACTGTGTTGATCATGAGATTCTACTTGGTAAATTAGACCACTATGGAGTTAGTGGTAAGCCAGGACTTTGGTTTAAATCATACCTGGAAAATAGAAAGCAATGTGTGTCACTGAAAGATGCTAATACAGGAGATGTTATAAACTCAGAATGGGGTATAGTTAAATTTGGTGTGCCTCAGGGTTCAATTCTTGGCCCTCTGCTGTTCTTAATCTATATAAATGATCTCCCACATATACTAGGTGATAATGAACACATGGTGCTCTTTGCAGATGATACTAGCGTATTCTTGAAAGACCCATCAGCACAAAACCTCGAAAACACAGCAAATGTTGTTATAAAGAAAATTAACAGGTGGTTTAATGCCAACAAACTAATACTTAATGTAGAAAAGAGACAGTTTCTTCAGTTTGTTACAAAAAATAAAACAAAGGACAGCTATAATGTGATATCAGAAGGAAAAGCAATCAATGAAAGCAGTTTCACAAAATTTCTGGGTGTATATATAGATAACAAATTGAACTGGAAACAGTATATTCAACAACTTCTTAAAAAACTGAATTCTGCAACATTTTCACTGAGGGTAATATCTAGAATAGCTAATATAGAAACCAGAAAGTTAGTATATTTTGCATATTTTCATTCCCTGCTCACTTATGGCATCTCATTCTGGGGAAACTCGTCACAAGTACAGAGGGTATTTAAATTGCAAAAGCGTGCTATAAGAACTATTTGTGGAGCAAGCCCACAGACATCGTGCAGAAATCTATTCAAAAACCTGGGTGTACTAACAATGCCAGCACAGCAGCTCCGTACTATAATTTGTAGTGGAAAATCCTGAACACTTCAATCTTAATGCTGACATACATAGCCATAATACTAGGAATAAATATAATATTCACAAGGATTACAAATCACTGTCAATTGTACAGAAAGGGTTAACATTTACTGGAGCTTCCTTATTCAATGTATTACCAACAGAAATTAAATGTTATCTACAAAAACCCAACTACTTTAAGTCCAAACTGAAAGAGTTTCTGCTTCAGAACCCATTTTACTCTGTGAAAGAATTTTCTTCTTGGAATTTGGTAACTAAAAATGACTGATAAAATAGTATATATGGTGTATGGAAAGGGAAGGTGACAAAATTATCCACAATTACTAAAATGATATATGGTTTTTCTTTCTGTTGAAACTTTTGACAAATGAACTAACTACACTGTTTACAAAATTTCACTCATATATAGTAACCAACATGGGATAGCATGCACTCAAAAACTGCTGTGAAAAATTATGATACTAACAGGTTTTTAAGTAATTGACTGCTTATGAGTTGTTGGTAATATAATTGATATTGCTAATAGGTGTGTGTACTGTTCCACATAAATAGCAACTAACATAATATAATATGTAGTCACAAATTACAGTGAAACTTATCATGGTAACTGGTTGGTAAGAAAATAACTGGTTATTAGATGCTGGTAACAAGTGTATACACTGTTCCACGTAATAAGTATTAATTAACTTGGGATTGTATTTGTAGATTACAGGAGATATTGGTTATACTAATGGGTTCTTGCTAACTTGTTGTCAATATATAATAATATTATCAATTATATAGTAATATTGACATTACTAATAAGTGTATGTACTGTTCCACATCCCCGAGATTATTCTCACATGGGATCAGAGTGAACATATCTATCTATCTAATATTAAGCATAATTAAGTGGGAAAAATTTTTTCTGTAGGTGAGAGAGTCTGGGGTTGGAATAAATTACCAAGAGAAGTGCTTAATAATTCTCAAAACTCACTGAAAGAATTTAAAATTAATAAAAAAAATTGGAAAATTGATGTGTAAAGAAATTATAAACTTTGCAGTTAAATAAATTAGAAATAATACCTCAAATTCATAATATCATTAACAGTTCCAGTGTCCTACACTGAAAAATAACTGAGAGGACTCGTTGCAAAATTAATTTTCTGTGTCCTTCAACATTATATCGACAACCTGTGGTATGGTATTTTTTTTTGTCGAGATAGATACCCCATTATCACTCAACATTCTTCCAATTCTTTCTTAGAATGTTAATTAATTTTTATCCCAACTTGAATGTTGTAATTTGCTGTCAACCTGAGTACAACAGGAATCTTAAATTTAAAGTCATGTACCATTCACTGTAATCTAACATCTCACAATTTGTTTTCAGCTACATTTTAAAAGTGCCATTTGATAATGAAGAATTATCTGGAATTGTTTATGTATGGATAGGATCAAAGGCTGATCCTGATGAAGCAAGACTTGTTGTTGAAATAGCAGAAGAAATGTTCAATAACGTAAGTTAGAAATCTTTGTTGTAAGGATACAGTTATCATTACTATGCATACCTATTAGCTGCAGTTATGAAATAAAATCCTACTGAGTGCATACTTTTACAAATTCTTGGTTAATAGTTTCTTAACCCTCTCTATCACACACACACACACAAATTCTTACAGAAAATGTAAAGTCTGAATTAATGGATTCAGAATAGCCAAATGCTTTTACTAATGTTATCTGTGAATTATTTTTTTTATTTCTTAATTGGAAATATTGTTACATATTTCTTTTTATATTCCAATAGCCATGGATTGGATTTCAAACACTGAATGAAGGTGAAGAACCGGACAATTTCTTTTGGGTCGCTCTTGGTGGTCGTAAACCATATGATAAAGATGCTGATTTCATGAATTACACTCGACTCTTTCGATGCTCAAATGAGAAAGGATACTTCACTGTATCTGAAAAATGTTCTGACTTTTGTCAGGTAGAGTGTAAAAACTTTTAAATGTTTTAATTAAGATCATTGTGTCATCAATTTTCTCAACTATGTTTCTTTTCAATTTTGTAGGATGACCTTGCTGATGATGATATAATGATCCTGGATAATGGGGAACAAGTATTTTTGTGGTTGGGTTCAAAATGCAGTGATGTTGAAGTGAAGCTGGCATTCAAGTCAGCCCAGGTAACACTTTTCTTCACCATCTCCAAAATTACTGTTCTGTGATTGTATACTATTTATTTGGCAGAAGACCCTAACACAATTTGTTATGTTTATTAATTTGGTTGTATGAGAGAGTGATGAATATATTCAGTAGATTTAGTTCAAAGGCAATTATGGAGTGAACACAAAATTTCTGTCTCTTCTATATATGGTCAAGCTATCGGCAAATAACAAAGCATGAAATTTCGTGCTCACCATTCTATACAAATCACGAAACTGTAAATACTTCAGATAAACTATGGTTTACTTACTTTTTAAAAGTTGTTGCAGTAAAAAATAGGAAAAAGCACTTAAAATCTTTGGTATTCAAATTCATTTTTAATCATTCTCATCTCAGTCTCCATAAGAATTTGGAAATTTTGCTGCTTTGTCATGTAAAACATAAAAAGACTCCAATTTAACACTTTAAATTATTTACTCTCCAGAATCCACACATTAATTTGCTTGCTTTATTTTGTTATGTTCGTCGTGCCTTCCACCAAAAAAAACTATGTATCTCCTATAGATTCTCAATTTTTAATTCCTCTCTATGGTCTTTGGGCATTATTTTGTTGTCAGTTTATCATCATTAAAATTCTACATAGTTTTGATGGATGTTCAGCTGGATTATTTCTGTAGCTGTAATATGGATAAACTCTCATCAAAACTGTGTAGTAGCAGTATGCTAAGAAATACTCAATTCTCAATTAATTAAAATTCTTAATGCCCACTAATGATTGGAAAAAAAGGTTGTGCAGTTAAATCTTTACAGTACGATTCATTTCCAGTGGTACTTTCAATTGATGGCAAAGAATACTTCAGCCTAACCCACTCAACACTGTGATTGATACAGTGTTAGGAGAAAAAAGCATTTATTAGCTTCTGTCTGCAATAGTCATCAACTTTCTTCATGACACTGACAGTAAAACATTCAAACTTGTTACTGTTAAGTGAAATTATTATGTATGTATGTATGTATTTATTTAGTTCCCTTGTCTTCGACTAAAATGCTTATAGGTAAGGTCAAAACAAAAAAGATAGGGAAAATGAGAATACTGGAGGGTTGCAATGACACAGATAAAAAAGGCTGGTAATTACTTGGTTTTTCTGATTAATGTGTAAATCTTATTTACACTAAGCTTTCAGCCCACATGTGGTGACCTTTTTGATGGTAATATGTGATGTTGGTTACAAATTTCAAAGCTAAGATCATCAAATGTCATGAAGTCTTAGACTGCTATCCTCATTATTAAAAAATTCTTTGCTATTTACAAAACCTTCTTTATGAATTTAGGCCACCATTGGTCTTCCGTCCGTAGAAGCCGGGTACCATCAAATGGCAACTCTGTTGTTGATTGTATGGTAAACTGCAGTGGATCTGTCTCTGTTATTTTATTTATAGTGATGAATGTGTTCCCAAATTCTGTCTTCAATTTCACCATCGTAAAAATTGGCACAGTTGTAGGGTGCTTCATAGATTCCAATGAGTTGTTGTGAGTGCAAACGTTCTTTCACCCTAGTCAGTGAGTTGTCAACTTTACATTATGCCTTGTGTCTTTTATGCACCTCAACAATTTTCCAGCCCAGTCCCTAATGCCCTGTAGGTGTGGAACAAAGACCAATTTCCATGTCAGATTAATGTCCTCTATAATGCTTGTATGAAGGTACATACAAATAGTATCCATGGATTTGATTGTTCTTATAAATCTTCCAAAATCTATTTCTGTGTAGGTGTTGGCCCAGAATATTCTTGCGAGAATGGCCTTTTCCTCTTGCAGTCACATACTGGCATCACTTGCATACTTAATTATGCAAGTTCCTGTTAGTGTGGCTCACCTTTCGCTACACAGCATTAACTGGCAACCCAATTCTGGAAAAAAGTTGACTTAAAACAGAAACTGATTAGGCAGCCCATTCAGTAGATTCCACACATGAGAAATTCAGAATTTTTCACCAAAATGACTTCATCCACTAGCACATTAGTAAAGACTGATACTAACTTGTCAAGAATCCATCCTCTCCAGTGTCAGGTCATCAATAATGTGTGTGAAATAGTATGAGTACTTCTCAGCTAACATTATTTCCTCCATAATCAACAACCAGGAACTTCAGAAAGTAAGTTACACATTATTATGTCAGGCCAGGTAACTTTTATTTAATACTGCACTACACTTAGCAGCACAGACATATGACTATTTTTCAATAGTCACCAAGTCTCTGCAAACAACGATCGGAACTATCAACAGATTGTTTATTTTCTCAACAATAGAAATCTGCTCCTTGGTCATGGAACCACTGTGTGAATGTCCTCATCGTTGAAAAATATTTTTCCCCCGGATGTTCTTTCAGCACGCCATGGTGAATGATCTAGATTGACTAGACTGGAAAACTGTTTGAACCCACACCATCTTGTGAGAGTCCAGCTGTGGCAGGTTTTATTTGCATAGTGTATGGAAATATATTTGCCATACAAATAAAATAAAACTGACATATCTGTCATAGTGTGCTGCACTCTCTGTGGCATGAAAACCACTTAAAAACTGTGGTCAGGATGGTAAGTACATGAGGATCTGCACTCATGCCTGGTCTGTTGTACCTCGCTGATCCAGTGTGTGGTGACATTATGTTTTTAATGTTTATGAAGTGTTTTTTATTGCTTCTGCCCTCCTCCCTTTAACTTTGGTGAATGGCGACTATATTTCACCTTTCCATGTGAATATCATATCATGGCATTTCTTCCACTTCATTTTTACCACTTGTAGCTTGCATAACTTCCTGTGATCATATCACAGAATTTTTGTAAGCTGCCTTAATAATGCCTGCTTGAGTAAAACTTTTCAGTGTATTGAAGACATTGATGGCAAATATTTTTAAATATTGTGCTGTTTGGTAAACTTAATAGACTTACAGTAGTAATTCTTTCTTCATTGCTGTTTATGTAATTTTGGCTTGTCGTAAATCCCTTATCATCATCATCATCATCCACAAGTTTCCAGTCACTGGCCAGGTCTGCTTCGTGCACAATCCTCTCCATTTCCTCCCACCACCTCTCTGTCACTGCCTTGTTCCAGTCTTCTCCTCTCTTCTGTTCACATTCCTCCACTCCTCTATCCCTTGGTCTTCCTCTGGGTTGTTTACCATGCATCTTAATTTCGTTGATTTTTCTTGGGATTCTCTGAATCCCCATTCTCTTTACATGTCCATACCATCTAAGCCTGGTCCTCTCTGTCTATTCCTGTAAGGTTTATGGTGTTTCTAATCATTTCATTCTTTATCCTGTCCATTTTAGTAACTTCCATTCTACCTCTTAAAAATTTCATTTTGTTAGCTTAGTACCTTGCTGATGTCCCACTTCTTCATTATCCATGTTTCAGCAGCATATGTCAAGATAGCCACATAGAATGTATGATAAATTACTCTTTTGCTTCTCTGTGGCATGCCTTTATTCCATATCAGGCTTCTACAGCTTCTTAAAAATGCCTCTGCTTATCTTCCTCTTTCACCTATCTCCCCACCATTCTTTCTATTTTCCCCTAATACACTCTCCAACTACTTTAACCTGCTTACCTTCTTTAGTTGTTCACCTGCAATCACAATTCCCTGTGTTATCCTATTCTTCTTTCTGGTTGTTACCATGTACTCGCATTTCTTTACATTAAATTTCAGACCATATTCTTCCACACTGTCTATTCATACCTGCAACTGCCACTGCACTTCCTTTCATCACCTCCCCAGATCATCAGCGCGTCTGCAAAAGCCATCACCTTCATATTTTCCTCTCCCGTCCTCACTGCCACCTTGTACATCATATCATCCATGATTACAATAGAGAGTAGTGGTGAGAAGGCACTTCCTTGATTTAGTCAATTCCTTTGTTTTAGCTAATCTGTTCTTCCTTCCCCTATTTTCACAAGCTCACACTTCTCTGGTACAGTTCTGTCACTCTCCTGATGGTTTCTTTAGGAACCCCTCTGTTTTCCAAAGCCTTCCCTACCTTACTCCTGTGTATGCAATCATATGCTTTCTCAATATCGAGAAAAATAGCAACAGTAGATTCATTCCATACTCATAATGTTTTTCCTGCAGCTGTCTCGTTGCAAATATCAGGTCTACCGTCGATCTCTCTGATCCGAAACCACGCTGCTTCCCTTTCCTCAGTTACGTATTCTTCTTTCAATGATCTTCTCATACACTTTGGCACATCAGCGTCATCCCTCTATAGTTTCTAAACTCCTTCCTACTCCCTTTTTTAATATAGGTATGATTATTCCTTTTTTCTTAGTTTTCAGGGGTTGTGCCCTGATTCCATATCTTTCCATCACATTATTAAGGTTCTTCGGTGGTTTAATTACTGATTAATTAATTAAAAAGTCCACCAAACAGGTTATTTTTTGAAGAGCTGTTTTATTTTGAATCAAAACAACAAGTCAGCGATATTCACAAGCATGGTTACAATCCAAAGATGCAGTTCTGAGTCGTTGCAAATAAAATCTTTGTAAACTCAACTGGATGAAACTCTCTGTAACACTGAATACTGTCAACTAAACTGACTTACTAACTGAACAACTGAATGAATGTCTCTGTCCAGGCGATCTGTTTATATAGAGTCTATCAAAATTACGAGAATTCTTCAAAGGCATCCGCCCGATATTTCTCGATCATTAACAATCACTCAAACAATCTAACATATTAAAAACAATCGGAATTAATACAAAATTAATTAACAACATTAAAAAATGATCAGAAATGGTAATTAGAGATACTTAAATACAAAATTATTTACAGAAATCCTTTCAAACGGTAGAAAATTGTCCTGCCGACATCGTAACTTACAGTAATACATGGAATTACAAACTTTTAAGAATTTCTCTTGCACCATTCGGTTCTTAAACATATTAATTGGACTTTAAATAATTTTCTTACATAAAACAAAGTCTATATACACTGATTTACAAGAAATTACAAAATAAACATATCAAATCACTTTCAAGCAAACTTTAGCTCACTACAAATATTTCATACAGTACAATACTATTCAAAATTCAGGTATTAGGGCTGTTACAACCCCTCCCCAGGATTCACTTAATTTTACACAGATAAAATTGATTGAATCCGTCACGAATCTAAGCAGGTTGAATGTACACATAATGCAGACACGAACAGATTACAATCAATCAACCATAATGACTTTTACAATGAACAAATACAATTCTTCATTACATACAACATCTGCACATAGTCCATGGCACTGATTTTGGTTACAATAATTGTCTTTTCTCAGATCCAATCATTTTTTCAGTTACCGTTTTTACACAACAAACGTTCAATGCCATCACCTTAAGTTACAATTATTTTCACTCCAAATTACACACTTGATGTCTGCTTGTCAATGACAACAGTCTGTTTACATTTTACAGCTGATAATTTGTCACCACAATGTAAAAAGTCACAACATCATGAAAACATCAAAAGTTTCTACACAAAACTGTCACAAATTATATATTGAAATGTTTACATCTGCATCTGAACTTAAGTACTCACACAAACTATTCACATTCATCAATTCACAAACTTATTTACAAAATTAGATATTTACATGTAGGGACCCCTCCCCAAACCATGCATTTCAATTAATTCTCATAAGTGGGTTCCAGGATTTCCCTGGAAACCCAGAACCATGTAAGTTACTTTTTCCTAACCTTCCAGTTTTCTTCAACTTTTGTATACACATCTAATATTACATTTCTATTCACACAAACTTCACTATATACATACAGAAACACAAACTTCCAATCATCTCAGACAACAGACTTTGGTACAACCACACAACAGCTGAGACATAAAATGGTTCTGTTTTAGCAAATTGATTGTCACTTAAAAGCAATGTTGTTGACTCAACTGGTAATACAAATTTATTATTCTCACTACTGCAGTTTAGTCCATCATTACTCCCAACCCCACTCTTCATCATCTGATTACTACTTAAACTTACCAAATTATCTGAATCAGTACCTAAAACTGTTTTACCATCTGGCTTACGACTTCATCCACCACATAATTATTTTTCTCAGCAACTACTACTTCACTATTAGCTTCCACATCAAAGAGGGTACAAAACATAGTGTCATCTAAGTCACATTCTGTACATTTTTCCAAATCAGAAACTGGTTCAAATAAATCCTTACTCCCACCCATTTCTTCAATGTCATCATCTACACCAAATAAAGAGCTAAATAATGTATCAGCTAGGTCAAAATTAGGACATTTTTCCAACAAATACTTTGACTTACAATTCTCCTCCTCATCTGGGTCTCCTATCCACACCACTGTATCACCTTCATCTTCAAGATATCTGAGAAACTCCTCGATTTCAGCACTTCTACAAACTTCATTACCACCTATACAAGCACACATAGTCCCAACTATGCCATTCTGGATCTTACAAGTTTCCGATAGCCACACTGTAGTATGCACTATAAATTCTGCACCCCTTTTTGTAATTAAGCTGTGACCATTTCGTAAATCTTCTACATGAAATTATTACTTTCGCACACTGATTCTAGTGATAAGGTACTATGGTGGTCCCCTTCCCGCTTTATCTTATTATCAACCATTACATCATCAACATCATTAATTACATCTATCATAACCTTATCCTGAAATTCACTTGCTGCTACCTCCACTTCTTCCAATAAATCTTCTCGGGGATTATTCATAAAAATGGTATTAACTCTATAGCAGTTGGTACCTGGACCCACATTCTTGTCCACCACTGCAGGGGCCCATCACAGGGGTGGTCTTTAGTTTGTCTGCCCCCCATGCTGCCTTTCCCTTTCAGATTGAGGGTTCTGTTCTCTCACTCCCCCATTATCATTCCTCCTTGGGTAATTATCACGACCCCGTCCCCTAGATCTACCATCCCTTGACCCATTACCCCTTCTAGGGGGACTCCTGCTGCCCCTCCTATGGTGTTGATGGTGGTAATGTTGTTCATTGAATGACTCCTGGGCATCCAAGCGTCTCAACAATTCAGAAACTCTATCCACATTTACTACATCCAAAGTGGCAATTAAATTTCTTGTTTGCTGAGGTAGCCTAGCTCCTATCAAATCAATGAATTCTTCCTCTCCATAAGGATGGTCTAAATACTTACAAGCGGATCCAACATTTATGAAAAAAATCATGTTGAGTTTCCCGACCAGGTTTATAGGGCCTTCCAGTCATCAACTCTGTCTTTTCTTGAATCTGCCTGCTTGTGGACCAAAAATGTTCCAAAAAGTTTTCTTTAAACAGCTTGTAGTCAGTCACTTCCCTAGCTTGTCTATCACCCCATGCCCTAGCATAAGATTTTAGATGTTTACCCACAAGTGCAATTTTCTTACTATCGAGTAACAAATTAAAATAGTCTGATCTTTCAAAATTATCTATAAACTCAATAGGGTGAAGTCTTCCACTGTCATCATAGAATTCAAATTCTTCCTTAATGTCAGCACTGATAACCGGACTACCTGTTAAGGGAATCTGACTTAACTGAACCTGTAACCCCGTAACCCTTTTTTCTAACTGATTAACGTTACATTGGGTTGTCTCCAATCCCTGGGTTAGTTGTTCCTGATGATTTACCAATGTATTAATATTTTTCCCTAAACCAACCACTTCCTGTCTTAACTCAGTAGATTTAACATCATTAGCTTGGAATAAAGCAACATATTCCTCCCTCATCTTATCACAATTTTCACTGACTTCTTTATAAATCAAATTTACACATTCAGCCTTATTCTGTTCACAAAATTTTGTAACCTTTTCAAATTTCTCCTTACATTCTGTTACTACCTTCCCCAATTTAGAATCTAAATTGCTAATATCCTCCTTGAATTGAGAGCTAAAACCCTGAAATTGCTCTGCGATTTTAACATCAAAACATTTAGTCAAATCAGAGAATGTTTTATCATTGTTTTGTTGCAGTTGAGAAAACTTATCATTAATTTCAGAAAATTTGCTGTCAAGATTTAACTCAGTTTTAAATTCAGAAAATTTGTTATCATTATCACTTTTTAACTCATTTCTAAATTTAGAAAATTTGTTGTCATTATCACTTTTTAACTCACTCCTTAACTCATTCCTAAATTCAGAAAATTTAGCGTCAAATTTGGCTACAAAAGATTCTAAAAATGCTTGTAGATTCTGACTATCAGCCATTTTTCAGTAATTAACAAAATCAACATGAAAACAAAGTTAAGAAGAATTAAAAATTTTCTAACCTGCCACAAAATCACATGCAAAAGCAAAATTTGAATGTTCAGTACTTACTTTTGTATCACTTAAAAACTTTTCGTCACCTTAAATTTCAGCTAGTAACACTTTTTCCACTGATTAAATCACTTAACCGCACTTTCCACACTCAGAACACTGCACTGCTGGAAGAGGACGATTTTATAGGCCGAAGAAAATCCGCTTGCCGTTGGAAAATTACTCCTGATTCCAGACGCCGATGAAAATCTCCGATGTTTGCTGCGTTTATCTCGTTGTATCCAGTTTCAAAGTCGTCGCCGTCCAACTCGGGCAGCTTTTGTAACCTCTACTTGCAGTCTGCCGATTCTTTAAGAAGATTAACATCTCCCAGATGTTAATAACTTCTCGTCACTGTCCACGGTCGCCATATTAAGGTTCTTCGGTGGTTTAATTACTGATTAATTAATTAAAAAGTCCACCAAACAGGTTATTTTTTAAGAGCTGTTTTATTTTGAATCAAAACAACAAGTCAGCGATATTCACAAGCATGGTTACAATCCAAAGATGCACTTCTGAGTCGTTGCAAATAAAATCTTTGTGAACTCAACTGGATGAAACTCTCTGTAACACTGAATACTGTCAACTAAACTGACTTACTAACTGAACAACTGAATGAATGTCTCTGTCCAGGCGATCTGTTTATATAGATGTCTATCGAAATTACGAGAATTCTTCAAAGGCATCCGCCCGATATTTCTCGATCATTAACAATCACTCAAACAATCTAACATATTAAAAACAATCGGAATTAATACAAAATTAATTAACAACATTAAAAAATGATCAGAAATGGTAATTAGAGATACTTAAATACAAAATTATTTACAGAAATCCTTTCAAACGGTAGAAAATTGTCCTGCCGACATCGTAACTTACAGTAATACATGGAATTACAAACTTTTAAGAATTTCTCTTGCACCATTCGGTTCTTAAACATATTAATTGGACTTTAAATAATTTTCTTACATAAAACAAAGTCTATATACACTGATTTACAAGAAATTACAAAATAAACATATCAAATCACTTTCAAGCAAACTTTAGCTCACTACAAATATTTCATACAGTACAATACTATTCAAAATTCAGGTATTAGGGCTGTTACAACATGGTACACCTACTGCTTTCCTACTACTCTTATCATTTCCATGCTCCTTCATCGATGCTGGTGCCTTTCCACCCTTCATCTTACCCAGAACTGTTTCCACTTCTTCTCAAGTTAAATCCTTTTCTTCTCTCCTACATGGTTGTTATTAGCCTCCTCCTCCTGAAGAACTGTATCATCCTGTTTCCAATCTGGGTTCAATAAGGCTTCGAAATGCTCCTTCCACATTCTTTTTAGCTTTCCTGTGCTGTTTATTTCCTTTCCACCTTTATCCAGCATGTTGAAGTTTTTCATCCAATCCTTCCTCTTCCTTTCTACCATTCCATATAGTACTATCTTATTCCCTTTGATATCTTCTTCCATAATCTTGGTCCATTTCTCTAACCACTTCCTCTTTTCCTCCGTTACTATTTTTTTGGCCTCCTCCTTTTTCTTCACATATTCATCTCTTGTCTCCTGCATCCTGCTTGAACCATTCCCTAAAGGCCCTGTTCTTTAGTTCCACTGCTTGTTTTACTCTATCATTCCACTATTCCATTTCTTTCCACCTTTTGGTGTTACCAGTCCTTCCACACACAGTTTTTATTTTGTTGTGTTTACTTATATACAATTTCAGAAATATCGATTTTTATAATCTTTTTTTTTTTTTCTTTTTCAGGTTTACATCCAACATCTGAGAGCAAAACAACCAGAAAAACCTCGGAAGCTATTTCTCACAGCTAAGAATAGAGAATATCGCAGATTTACAAAATGTTTCCATGGATGGGGTCCTCATAAGACACCGCCAGAATAATTGTGATACATACAAAATTGTTTAAATAGGAGCTTTAATACAAGGGCACAAAAGTTACATTAAGATAAAAGTGGTTGATGACAGGATTTTCATATATCCTTGAAGATTACTCTTGTAAATTATGTTCATATTTTATTTTTAGTTTGGGATTAAATAGTGTAAAAATTTAACAGTAACAGTTATTAAACATTTATATGTGTAATTTGTATCCAAATATTGCTATGAAGTCTTCATTCTGTAGCCATAGAGTTAAATTATTTAATTAGGATAGAAGACGTAGCTAGTAAATTCTTTTTAATAACTAAGCAACACAGCTTAATTTATTGTAATATTTTTGTAAAAAAATATGTATTTATGGATATTTGTCACAAATATTGTATGATATACCAAAGTTAATGTCAAGCAAGTGTGATATCTAGATTTCTTTTCTTCTTGTAAATTCTGCTTAGGAGAAAATATTTATAATTATATATTGTTCATACTAGCGTCATCATTGAAACTATGATTTTACCGTGCAATATATCGTACAGTTTTTAATATAACATAAAAAATGAACATTTCTGGCTTTTTTGTTTTTTTATTTTATTTTTTTCCTTTATTTCCATATTAGTACTAACAATTGCCAATTCTGTGTTTGTAATTTAATGAAAATAAGTTTAGGCACTAATACAATGTAGAGAAGTTATGGTCTTATTTCCTATAATTATTCCAACATCATGCATTGTGACTGTTTCATATTTGATTTGCTCATTGCTACTTTTTGTGACACTATTTTGTACATGTCCTACCTTAGCACTATGCAAATGTTTACATCAAATTCTTTCTCTGTTTTTGTGTAAATTGTTTAACAGTTTGCTCAGTACTGTAATTAGGTCCCTTACTATCTTATACGAAAAATAGTATGTTTCCACTCTTTATATGTTGGATCAAGTGTCAATTTATAGACATGAGCCTCTCTTTCCACAGATTGCTCTGAATTCTTCATTCAGTAGCCATCCAGGTCTCATGTCCTGTGTGCCTAAAGGGGCCTACTCAATCACTTTAACTGTGCAGTTTATCATTTGTGATGTCATGTCTGAGCAATAAATGGAGGCAACTGTACAGTTCAGACAAGTTTTTACGCAGGCCATTTGCTTTAGTGGGAAGACTCATCTTTCGCGACAATAAAAAGCTCCGTTACCTCTGTCAATCATACAGTTTGCACAGTCTTGTCATCACCTGTTACCATCATGACGTCTTCTAGCAACACAGATGCAATCACATAACAAACTGCGGCTTTTCTTTTCCTGTCACCCTTTGTCACTTTATCGTCATGAATACCAAAAACGGGGGATATAACTGCACAGTTAAACTCGGGGGTGTGTAGGCCCCTACATCATTCTTTCCACCCACCTTCTTTCTTGACTTCTGACCTGTATCCTTTATACCAATTATTGACTGTGTCCACCCTAGCAAAAAATCTAGCTATCCTCCTTGTACTCCCCCCCCCCCCCCCCCCCACCCTTCTCCTCCAACTCTGATATGTGACTGGAGTAATGTTGTTCCCATCCAAACTCACTGTACTTGAACAAATGAAATAGGCACGGGATACGCAATATTGGTTAATATTTGAACAGTATTTAGTTATGAGTGTATTGGGATCCTAAATACTACATACTATTTACTTATCATAATGAATGAACATGACATAAGTGCGTCCCTTCTACATGAAGGTGCTAAATTGGCAAAAATTCTGTGAAGATTTAACTGCACAACTGGTCAAACATCTGGTGTTCAGGAGGCATAAGTTCCCCTGTAAAGGTCAGAAAATTTCATAATTTCAAGACTTTATTAACAAATATTTTTTTGTTAAAATAGTGTAACAACATGAGTAAGACATGAAATTGTGTAGAATCATTAAAAAAGATTTATATCATCTTCATCAGTCTTCTCGGTGTGGTGTAAGCGCATTAGCCATCTTTGCCTGTCCAGGCATATTTCCTCTTCTCAGACTCTAGACTACTCCTATAGCTCCAGTCTTACCAGATCAAACCATCTTCTCATGAACCAGCCTCTAGGTATTTTACCCCTCAGTTCTCTTTCTAGCTATATACTTGCTTCCTTCCAATTGATATGTCGCAACCAGCTCTACTTTGCTTTGGCAATTTTTTCACATAGGATTGCTCTGAGATCTCTTTACAGATCACTTCAGTCCTGATATTGGACTTCTGTGCCACTGGTTCTCAGGAATTACATTTCTGCTGCCTGGAGTCTTCTGTCATCATTGTTGGTAGTAGTACATATCTCCAGACTGATGGGTAAGAATTACACATAATACAGCAACAGTTTAGGTCTAATTGGAATAAGTTTGTGACATGGAAGCTGCCTAGCTTAATTTAAATGCGATGGAGCGCTTACTCTGACGGCAATTTCCCTACACACCCATTTTCCCCCATTCCTTTTCCCACCTACTTTTATACTAATTTCAACTTTAAAGTCTTTTAGCGTTTTTGGTAAATTATTCATTATTTCTCTTGGTTACTTATTCAAATCCCTGAAAAATCTTTTCACACCCGTATGCCTGAAATTGAGTGCCAATTTTTGGTCATGGCCATCTTTTCCCTTACATGCACCTCTGAAAATTCTTCCACCAATATCTTTTCATGCCTCACCACCACTATATATGCATTGCACACTCCCATGATTCTCTCCACCCTTCTCCTGTCTTGCAATGAATCCCATTCCAGCTCCTTTATCATATCACTTACTGATTGCAGACATAAATCTAGCCCCTCTTCTTTGCACATCCTCACACTCCTGTATTTGGTACCCAAAATGTTGGTCCTATATTATATTACCATATTCAAGCAATGGTCTGGCCAACATTTTGTAACCGACATTTTGTAACATCTCCTAATCACTCTCTCCAACCAGAGGATTTTGAAAACTTTTCCTACTACCTGACCAATGTGACCAGCCTAATTAAGTTTGCTATCAAATTTTTCATTTCAAGTTCTCAACAAACACCTTATAACCATAATCAACCTTTAGTTTTTTATCTGTGCGCCTAATAAGTTGACTCTTATTTGAATTTATCTTCATCCCATGTTAACTTAACCAGCGAGATATCCAGTCCACATCACCCTGCAGCTGTTCTACCGTTTTGATCGCCTTGTATAGCATTATGTCATATGCAAATAACTTCTGGTCAACACAGACATTCATTAGAATGATGAATAGCAATGGTCCCAATATGCTACCCTGTGGCACTCCCATTTCCTACCCTATCTTTTTTCATCTACCTTTCAAGAATTCTTCTACCCAGTAACTGACTTTTTCATCCACTCCCAATAGTTTTTGCCTTATTTAGCACCATTATACGTCTCACACCAAAGCCTTTGAAAGATCTAGCACTACACTATCAATTTGGCCTCCATTGTCTACTTCATCTGAAATATCTAATAACTAACTGCAATTCTCATTTTTGTAAAATACTAAAGCCATGTTGTTAACCCACTTACGTTCCTCACAGATACCTCTGATGTGGTTGCATATCAAATCTCTCCATTTATTTACCTATCACTGATGTTAAACTGATTCGCCTGTAATTTTCGACACTATTTGTCACCCTCTCCTTTATGGACTATTGCACTTTTCCAGTCCTATGGTAAACAGCAAGTATCAAGACTCAATTTAAATAATGTTACATAATGTCGCATCCTTTTAACTTTAAAGACATCCATAGTGATATTATATACACCTGCCACTTTACACTTTAGCTTTCTTAGCTTGATAAAATTGGGCTCTGTTAGTCATGTTATTGCCCAACCCGATTGTTTTTCTCTAGCCAAATAGATATTAAGCTTCATACTTTGCAAAAGCACTTCAGTGTGGGTGCCAATAATATTGAATGCAGAACACTTTCACAGCAGGAGACTAATATTTGATGTACATTCTCATGGGTGATGAACCAAGGATTCAATGCTATACTCAGTCAATTTTGGAACCACGTGCAAGAGGGAAGCTGCTCTGGTTAAAATGAAACCTTGTTTGTCTGCTGGCAAAGTTTCAGTGGTCATTTGGGATGCTAAAGGAATTGATTTTGTCAAACTTCTGCTCGAATTATGAACTTTGAATGCTGCATAACACTGAGCTCCTGGGCAAGGTTAGAGAGGTCTATCAGTCCAAAAGTTGCAAGATTCCTATGGTTTACTTCACAACAATGCCCAGCCCCTATACCTTTACAGTTACACAAGAAAAACTAGAAGGTAGGACAGTTTTGGATCATCCGTTTATAGTCTAGAATTGTTATTATTTAACTATCTTTTTTTTAATTAGCTTAAAAGAGAAATACTTTGTTTTGCTAAGCACTGATTCAATGAAGAGTGGAATTCCCTCCTCTCTGTATAATCATCATACAAGCACTTTATTTCTATCTGTGTATCTAATTAACTGATTTTTTTATTATTATTATTATTCCGTTTATAAGGGAACAGTGCCCTTCTACATGTTAGAGTTAAACTTGTTGGCCATTAAAAATGTATTGTTACCCATGTGTATGTAACATCGTCTTAGGAAAATATGTTGCCTGATTAATTACTACCGCCCCTTGTAAGGTACCCTTCGCTCTATTTTCGAGATTCCGTTAAAATCCGGCCAAGTTTGAGGTTAATATCAGTACACGATACCACAGTTAAAATCGAGATAACAACACTCTAAGCACAGTAAAGTAAATAAACAGCACTTAGCAAACATAAATAAACCATATATTGCCATAAATCAATGATATTTCAGCAGGAAATAGGTTATTCCATATAAAAGTAAACTTTCACCATCAGATCCTAATATTGGTTAAGGAGATGTTCTGAACAGATTTAAAAGAAGTAAATGTTAAAAACAGTAAATAGAGTATCTAAACAAACCTTTTATTATAACTACTAAGCATTTTTCCAGAGAGAAATAGTTGATTTCAATATAAATCAAATCTAACCCTAAATTTTGCCATATACCAGATTTTAGTATTTCTGAAGAGATTTTAATACAGTAAAGGTTGTGAAAAGCTAATAAAAGCCAGGCCTAGACCTACAATAACCATAACTTCACAGTAAAATATAGTTCAGCAGAGATTTTAAAGAAATAAATATGATTACTGGATAGTAGACTGAAGCAGTAGGAAAATAACACATTGTGATGGAATTTGACCATTTAAAAGTTATAAAAGTAAATAGAATAATGCCTGAGACAGTTTAGAAGGATAATTAACAAGTTTCTGACAGTTTTCAAACACATAATAATAACAAGAAGTAGTTTTGAAGAAATTTGATCACTCATTTCGGTAAATAGCCGAAATTACCAAGCCTTTCAACATAAATTCCAATAAAGTTAAACCATTTTAAAAGCGCTAAGAACAGTTAAAAGCTAGGAAATACACGTAATTAATTTTCTATAACCATTAAAGGACATTTTACTAACCTTCTGTTTGTTAATCCAATTTCGAAGTAACTTGCCAGAGGCACTGTACACATAATATGCTTTTACACTGATTTTGAACACTGTCACACCATATAAAGTAACTAATAAATTAAAACAGTCCTAAAGAGAAGTAAATTCATCTAAATCTGATAGTTTCCAGCCGTTTAAGTATTTTTAAATGTTATCTGAACGTATAAAATAGATCACTCAAAAGCCTACTTTGATTCCGGTTTAAAAGGTAGGTTTCCTTAAAGATCCACTCTTCTAGTTTCACACACATTAATTTCATGTCATTTAAAGCCGTAGAACCGATGTTAGAGAATTTTCTAAACCACTCGGAAATAGCACACGTGGAAATAACAGAACGATTTTATTGTGCCTAAGATATCGCACCTACGAAGATGGGATAACTTTTAAAATACGCAGTTTAATACAGGCTACACATTAGTAATTTTTCCGGTTTAATAATCAACATACCTTCAGAGCTACACATAAAAATACATAAATAATAAAAATGGCGCGAGTGGAATCTCTGTTTATAGTAATAACTCAATCATTTCATAACCGATTTAAATAAAATTTGCATTTTTGAGCGGCTAAAATCAGGACCAACATTTTGACCATAATGTCATGTTTGTAATTGATGTCGTTTAAAAATTTCTAAAATTTTTAACTATGTTGCAATACCGGATGATTTCAAATTTTGTCGTGACGTCAGACCGAAAATTAAAGTTAAAAATAAAGTAAAGTTTTGCATCACCACACTACACAGGTAAACTCGGGCTGTTTATAGATTTAAATTGATCACCTTAGAGGGAAGTTAGAGATTTAAATGTAAGTGAGAGCGCGGCAGGACACTGCCGGAGTGCAGCATCACGTGAGTTACGCCTATATAAGCGAGCCAGGCAGTGGCAGCGAGGCCAGTGATATTCAGTACTTTGTCTAACTTGAAGCAGGACGCACGTCCTCGCGAGTGCTAAAGCTCGGGGAGCGCGCGGATGCATTTGAGCGGGGGAAGTTCTACCATAATGGCCGATAGTCGCCATTTTCAAATTTCACCATGAACAATGTGGCTACTTAACAGGTTCCGACATGTGATTTTCTAACGGTCAAGATTCATTTTGGGGTAGTGCGAGTTTGCTCTGTTTCATAATTTGTGATTTTCGGTGAACGATTTCTCTCCGATTGCCTTTGCTAACTGTGAACGTTTGTAACTTATGTGAAAATTTCCAAGAATATATTTCAGTTATTCAACTTCAGACTTTCATTTCTGCATTAACACCTTTCTTACAGGAGGTAAAGCTGTAAGTGGCGACTGTGGTCCTTTTTTAACAGTTAGCATCCTACATGGTTTAACATGGTAATAGAACTTTTCAGAACTTAGATAATTTTTGGACGACTTCGAGTTCAGGTGCTGAAGCCGATACCCACCCCGTATACAGCTAAACCCCTGACACCCTCCCCCCCTTTTTCTATCTTGCTCTATTTCTTATGAAGGACAGAGAACCAAAAATTACTATGTTTCTTGTATTCATGTCCTTTGCTTGTGTCTACGCCATCTGCTAAGATAAGCAGTGTTTAATTTTTGTATCCCAATGTGTAAAGATTTAATTATTAATTTTGTGGATCATTGCAAAATTTAAATTGATTATGAGGGGAGCGATTTGTTGGTTTAGCTGGGAGATACGTTAGGATAAGTATGGCTAGAGAAGTCGCATGCGAATTCAGACAGACAAGTCCTCCACCTGGCTTTAGTGACCCCATCCCAAAATATATACCTATATATCCCTATCAATCCCTAGTTATATATGGTTACCAGGAAATAATAGGAGCTAATTAGCGAATGGATTTGCTAAAAAAGGGATAGCGAAATGAACCCCACTTACCTTAGATGATGGTATCATGGGGTGAACAAATAAACAAGCACAAAACACAGGAAATATTTTGGGACTTGGCCCTTTGTCAACAGGAGAACATCACGGAGGGAGGGTGGTGCAGGATACGGTCTCAGAGTCACCGTTAGTCAGGAACGTGCTGGAGGAAAATTCAAACAGAGGACAGAGAGGGGGACAGTGAATTGGATCTAGTACATGAGCAGTGCAAAAAGTGCAGAATAATACATTAAAATTTTCATAACATAAATTTGAGAAACTAAAAGTAAATAAGAAAACAATAATCGAAAAAACATAATAATAAAAAATGAGAATCTATGCAGATAAACATCACCTCTAGTATGTGGTGGTTCAATATAGACAATGGGCATGGAGGCAAGGAGCCGATAGAGGGAAGGAAAAGTACTGACTGGGTATTATCTCAAATTGAGACCAGGAGGTTGTCTTGTGCCTAGTTTGTATTGGTATGCAAGCTCCCACCTTCTGAGTTCAGAGGAGCTGCTGTTGTTTGGGAGGACTCTGATAGCATGGACCGTGAAACAAGAATTAAAATTATTGGTGTCATGGGAGATGGCATGGATGGTTACTGGATGTTTTGGATTCCGAGCGAAAACTGTCTGTCGGTGGCCATTCATTTTTATGGCTAATGGATTGCTAGTCAAACTTATACAGGAAGCCAAGCAGTGTTTGCAGGTCAGCTGATATATTACATGCGAGGTTTCACATGTGATGTATCCTATGACAGGAAAGCTCTCATCATGATAGGGTTGGTGAAAGTGGTGGAGGCATGGTGTATGTCGCACATCTTGCAGCAGGATCTATTGCATGGAAAAGATCCTTTGGAATTTCTGATGGGGTGAGGAAGGCTGTGTTTGTGGACTAGGAGTTGGATGAGGTTGGGAGGTCTGCTGAAACAAGTTCTGGGAGGGCCAGGGAGGATTTTTGGAAGAATAGGTCTCATTTCTGGGCAGGTTAATAGGAAATCATCATCCTGCCGAAGGATTCAAGGCCGGGAAAATATTGTGTAACCAGGAATGGACTGTGGTTGGTTTCTGGGGGTTTGGAGTAGTCAATAGGTTGCATTGTGGCTCGTGAAAGTTGCTTGTGAACCAAAGCTGGGGGATAGTTTCGGAATACCAACGCTTGTGAGATATTGTTTGAGTACTCCGTTAGGGATTTCTGGTTGGAGCATATTCAACTGCCTCGAATGCCAAGACTGTAGGGAAGGGAACGTTTGGTATGATATTGATGGCAACTGTCAAAATGGAGGTACTGCTGTGAGTTGGTGGGTTTGGTGTGGACTGAGGCACTGAGGTGGCCATAGGAGAGGGATAGGTCCACATCCAAGAATGTGGCCTGGGTGTCGCAGTAGGTCCATGTGAAATTCATAAAGTTATTAAAGGTATTTAAATTGTCCAGAAAATTTAGAAGGATGTTTTCTCCATGTGTCCAGATCATTAAAATGTCATCTATGAACCTAAGCCACAGGAGGGGTTTGAGGGGGATGTTCTCCAAAAACATCTGTTCCAGGCAGCCCATGGAGAGATTAGCATAAGAGGGGGCCATGGGAGTGCCAATGGCAGTGCCACGGATTTAGTGGTAAATATTTCCTTCAAAGGAGTAGTTGTAGTTGTCGAGTATCAGCTCAGCTAACGTGGTGAAAGATATGATGGGGCGGCTCTTTGGTGGGCACTTATCCAGAAAATGTTCCATGGCACTAAGGCCATGGCAATGTGAGATGTGTGTGTACAGTGATGTGACATCAATGGTTACCAAGATGGAGTTGGAAGGAAGTGGTGTGGGCATAGTGGACAGACGGAAAAGGAAGTGTTGTGTGTCCTTGATGTGCGAGGGGAGCTGAGAGACTATAGGTTGTAAGTACTGGTCCACCAATGCAGAGATTCGTTCTGTAGGAGATCCATAAGGCACAACAATGGGATATCCCGGATTGCCAGGCTTATGGATTTTGGGAAGGAGGTAAAGTATAGGCGTACGTGGATTTTGAGGAGCAGGAAGAGAGATTGACTGTGGGGTGAGAACTTGGAAGGGCCCATTGAACTGTACATATTCCTGTATTTTTTTGTTGACAGCTAGTGTGGGATCTTCAGTGAGGCAGCAGTAAGTGTTAGCATCTGATAATTGACGAAGGGCTTCAGCCACATAGTCACTACAATTCATCACTACTGTGGTTTAGCCCTTGTCTGCAGGTAGAATGATAAGGTCTGGGTTAGTCAAGTTGTTTTCTGGCATGGGTTTCAGCTGGGCTGAAATTGCTCGTATTTGTCAAGGACTTCAGAAAACTGGGAGAAGCCAAACTAGTGGATAAGAATTCCTCAAACATTTGTGTGGGGTGGTTCTGGGGAAGAGGAGGTGGGTCAAGAGTGGATAGTGGTTTGAATTTTTGGAGACTGGGTTCCAGGTAGTCTTGAGGTCAAGATTCACTGACATGAGTGGCAAAGTGGTACCGCCCGTGGAGTGTTCGGCAGAATGAAAGAGAGTCACGGACAAGGTGGGCATGGTCAAATGTAGGTGTATGAGAAAAGGTAAGGCCTTTGGAGAGTACGGAGTGTTGGGGTTCAGATAGTGATGAAGAGGACAGGTTCACAACTGGCATTTTAGGTTTGGAGGCATGGCTGGAGTGCAGAGAGCGAGGTGTGGGTTTCAAAGGAGGGGGCTGAGGTATGTTGAGCAGTTGAGCAATGGACAGTTTTTAGGAAATATGGGGAGGCTGCAGTTTTGATTGGTGTAAAAGTGGCTGGTAAGGTAGAGACTGTCCCACTGCAAGATGGGACTTCAATAAGGTTGACAACTTGTGCAGATGGTTCTGGGCATGCCTACAACTAGAATCCGCCGATTGTTGTAGAATCTGATTCATAAGTGGGATTACTTGCGGGGTTGAGAGCAGGAGTATTTTCTGAAGGAATATGAGGTGTCTGGAATGTTAGTTAGCCAGATTGGTGTACTCTTGTAGGACAAGGTGGGTGATGGCCAAAGACTGTTTGTAGCAGAAGGCATATAGGGCCGGGTGAATTTGTGGGGGGCACCCAAATACTGGCAGTTTCCACACCAATTTTGCTTCCTAAATTATGGATCTAAGAATCTTGTAATAACTGTATACATGCTGAATTCCTGCTTAAAGCCCCCCCCCCCCCCCCACACACACACACAGGTGGTTGGCAAATTTCTTTTCTAACTCCATGGAAATATCACAGAAAATAAAGGAAGCTAAAGATGTTGCATTGCTGACACCTAACACCCAAATAATAATCTACCAATTACTGTGCTGAGCACTGAATTCCTAGAAAGGCTCTTCTTTATCAGATTCAACCTTATATTATTCCAGGTAATCCAAACAGAAATTCGTGACAGTCAAATTATGCCATTAAATATCTATCTAGAAGCAGGCTACTTAAGGAAGAAAAAAAAAACAAAAAAAAAAAAATACTAGTTGCCTTTGTAGACCTATTACACAGTATGGGGACTTGGGCTGATATGCGATCTTATTGAAGTAATCCACTTCATTGATAATATGCACATCAGAAGTTAAGAGCCCATACAGAATACTAAACAGTGGTTGGTGACAATGTTCAGTCCTTGGGCTGCCAACAAAATCCAGTTTGGTTATACAGATGACTAGACCATTTGATAGTAAACTCTTGTAATGATCACCTACTAAAAACCACTGCCAAACTCGGAAGCAGAAAAAACATCCTATACAAACTGTGCGGAGACATATGGAACTAGTTGATACAAGTCTTTCAGGTGTCAGCACTTGGCATGGTCCATTCAGCAGCAGATTTCTGAGCTCAAGTGTGACTCAATATTCCACTTACCAAAAGGACTCTTGTACAACTGAATAAGGTGAGCCGTGTTCGGCTCGCATTGTTTATTTTCCCCGCCCGCGATCGTCTTCTGATGCTGAGCCCGCGTGCTCGTTTCGCCCGTGAGAGAGCGCTGTGGCCCTGTGGTGCCCTCTAACGGCTGAATGAGTTGATATAATCGGGGTCACGGGTCCAGGAAAGTGAGTAGGTCGGCAGCAGTGGCTTGGTTCGTTGGGCCTAATACTTTCCTCAAAGGAGTGCGACGTTAGAGACCTGCTGGTATAGCGAGCTCTCATAATTTGCCCAGGCAGCCCGGAAGTACTACTGGAGGAGGATGTGTGATTCCACCAACACTGTTCCTCGCTCACTTTAATCGAAGGAATTCCTCTGCTGCGCCCCATGTTCGTGAGCGGTTTTCCGCCGTTGCGGGAGTACGCTGGTGGTGACTTCGAGGCGATAAATTGCCATTTTCTAGCTCTGTTGGGTATTTGAGATAGAATACCTGATAACTCCAACTGCAAAGTGCGTCGCTTACTGCATTCTTGTTAATTGTGTTACGGGAATGGACAAAATTCCCCGATATTTGGTGCTGATCGTTCCCACTACCTTATCAGTGTGTGTGTGTGTGTGTGTGGTAACGACCTTTGCGCCGGTGTGCACACACTATAGTGTGTCAGAACCTTGCTAAGAACTTGATTCTCAAGGTTAAATTGAAGGACGCTGTGGTAAACTGATTCCTCTTCGTTTGAAATAATTGGTGTGTTTGATACTAGTTACAGATTTGTTACATGATGGTAAATTGGTGAGAGCCTGCCCTGTTATATTACGTTTCCAAGCGTGTAAGGATTTTCTGTTTGGATGTTTGATACAAGTGGAGATATTGTTGTTAGGGATATTCTCATGGCTTAACCTGATTGTTATTGTATTATATTATTTGTGATTACAGGATTCATTAAGATCATAATCTGCAAGATCGAAGTTTTCTTATGTATTGTATTATATTATTTGTGATATTCTCTACAAGTTCAATCGTTGACCATGATTCTTGCAATAAAATGTTTGAAAAAGGCTTGCTCTTTATAACCATGCTCCCACATGCTTCCCACTGAGTCCTTAGCGGCTACCGTACATATCATAAGGCCCTGAGGCAGGACTATATTGTCCATTTCAGTTTACTGGCTTTGTCTTGAGCCATTCACCACCTCTGGAGATAATAATATAAGATACAATATGCTGGCCTTTTTCTTAATATAACCTTATTAAAATTATGTCTGATATCACATGACGGGGGAAAGTGATGAAGCAGCTGTGATTAATGTAAGGGGGTTCAGGAAATCACTAACCAAGTAAGAGGGAGGATATATGTTACAATGTAAGGACTTATTGTAATGTGAATAAACTATTAATTCTTTCCTTTTCTGTGCTTGCTCGTTTGTTTCCAGTAAAGATGGTTGCCACTATAATACTTAAATTTCAAAAATACAAAGTTTATTCCTATAGCAAATCTTTAATTCCTTTTATTTATCTCATCTTCTCAATACAATTCCTGTGAAACCAATAACAATTCTGGCAGTGTTAAAAATACTCTCACAACGTTCCGATTTGAAAGATCGCGAGGTGCACTTTTTACGCTGGATCAATCTGTCGATAATGTTCTTTCTACGCCAACAATAACTCTCCAAAGATATTTATATGGAAAGGCCTGATAAAATACACCCAACACTCACCTAAGTTGATGGGAGGAGAGCAGCAGCAACACAAAACAACACACAAACAAAGAAAATACAATATTCCGGGTTAAACCCCCCCCCCCCTTTTTCAAGTTAACAGAAGTAAGTGGCTGGGCTTGCACAAGACTTGCATTCGACGCAGCCACTCACCTATTTCTGAAAATATGAATCTAAGCGAATAATCGCTATCTCATCTGCTACTATTTTCCCTGTCAATTCTAAGCACACTTATTTTTTGAATTATACTTACATTCTTTACTATTATTTGAATCGTTTATTTCAGAAACCCGCTAAGTGCAGTTTTTTAAATTTTCGGTAAAACAGAAAAAACTTAATATCTTTTATTTGAATAGAGCTTTTTTGCTTGAAAAAAATGGATGAATACTTAATGTCTTCTCAAAACAAATGTTGCTTGTATTTACATTTTATTTCGTTTACTTTCTTCAAAAAAAATTTTTTTAAAAAATTCAGTTGACGGGTATCTGCAATAAACTACCTCACATTATTAAAAACTGTTATTTTGAAGCTAACTTTTAATTTTTTAAATCAGCAGGAGGGTGTATAACAACAAAAACATAATAGTATTAACTTAAAATATTTATTAAAAGCAACAAAAACTCCATAATTACTTTTGTGCATATAAAGAATTTTAACGGATACAGTTACAGCATTTATTCATTTTTCCTTTCTCTCTATGGGACTACTCATCTTCGTACTGCCTATCAACGTTGCACTCCGCTCCAGTAGTAGGCCACTGGAGGATGTTGTCATAGAAAGCTTCATATCCTTTAGAGTATTTGCTAAGCTTCCTCGGGTCGTTGATCTTCTTTGCATTGATTAGTTCTCTTCCAGACGGGTATGCTTGCACTGTTGGGAGTTCAGGAGCAGCAACATACTTTTTCAAGGTAAAAGTTGAAAATATAAATCCGTCGATAAAGTTCTTGACCGCAACTTTTCCTGGTGCTGATTTGCTGTACTTAAATTCTTTATAGGTTGAGAGTGTAAAATGAATTTTTTCTTCCTTGGGAACACCCCTTCCATTTGTTTCATCTGAGCTCACATTTTTTTTTATAAAACTGGGGCCACCACGTATTGAAACTAAAGATCATGTCACTGGTTACTTGGTAGACAGAAAAACGCACTGTTTTACTGGCTCTAATAATCATCTCAGCATACTGCTCTGGAATGTTCACTCTGTCCACTTGTCGCACAAAACGTTTTACACATCCAAAATCACGGTCACAGGGTAGAAATGAATGTCCCCTGACTGGGAAATAGTGAGTCACTGTCTCGAATATTCCTCTATCACATAGGTTCATCAGAAACGGAACAACACAAAGATTTTTATTTTGGCCTGATGGACCATCACTGAAGAGAACAATATGTTTAACTCCAACAGGAACTTCAGTTTTCAAATAATGTGATAACATTGAGCACACCTCGTCCGGAGATTTGTTGGCTTGACCTTCATGGTAAAAGTACATACTTGCTCTATTTGTCTTCATATCGTGAACACAAAATACATTAAACCAGAGCTGACGCATGTAGAAGACTTCCTGAACTGGAAGATTTGGAAGCTGGGAGGTTTTGCATGAAGTCAAAACATAGCGCTACTGTATATTCATCCTTGTTTTCAGTCATTTCTTTTTGTTTTGTATAAAACTTTTTCACTCTGTGCTTGTGAAGTATTTGTTCAGCTGTTACTCTGCGCTTTGCATTGTCACTCAAACATGGGTCTCTTAGTTTTGCCTTGAAATTTTCACATTGGCTGCAGACGTCAACCTGTGGTTGCCCAAAAGATAAGCTGAAATTTTCCTTGAAATATTTGTAATAAAAATTATATTTTACTTTGTCTTTTATATCAGGGTGGTCAATTTTGAACATTTCATACTTTTTTTTATATTCAACTGTGCATCTAAATATTGTTTCTTAGTTGTCCCGTAGTGTGTTTCCCTCACTTCAAATCGCGAAATGTGTTCATGGATAATGACACAAATATTACCTTCGATCGCATTTCCACTGCGATTTTTTCCTCTCATGTCGACAGCTGTTTTATTTTGAACTAATAAATTAGTCAGCCTTGCAACTCTGTCACGAGAAACGCCATGTATCTGCAAAAATACATTTTTACAAACTGGAGTAAAAACTCCATTAACCTTTACATTGTACACAGATTTATTTTTTTCTGCGAGGACTGATGTTCTTTTGCACCAGCAGAGCAATCTGTAACTTTTTTTACTCTACGCTTAATTTCCTTAGCTTCTATCAGACTTTGTAAATATAAATCTTGTTGGTTTTTAGTATGAAGCTAGTAGAAAAAATTCCAGATTTGAATTTTAGAGTCATTGACAACAGTTAAACTGCATTTTCGTGGACATTTGCACACAAGCACATGAGGAATAGACTTTCCTGGAACAATGTTACCTTTATAGTTTGTGTATTCTTCACCTTTCACTCTTGATTGTCGTATAACACTATGCTTGTATTTATCTTAATTGGAAATGCCTCGTCTCCTTTTTGGTTGAGGTTTATCATCAGAACTTACACTATTCATTTCTTACAGGAAACTGTCACAAAAACAATGTGAAACCACACAAAATGTTAAATAATTTAACACTTGAACACTTTACAGCAACTGCCTCTTGAAGTAGTAGAACGATTGGTTAAAACAGGTGGTGCAACGTAATAACAAGCAGGAGTGCCACAAGACGAACACGAAATTTATTGGAGAAACCCGCCATCTGATGCCGCTTAGCGGGTTTCTGCAATAAATACAATATTCTACGATTTAAAAAACCCATACAGAGGCTTGGCCATTGACGGTTTTCTGCTCAAACATGTGTGTTTACACATCATGAGCCATAATATGTATTTATCTCAATTTTGACAAAAATGTCAGTTGACGGGTTTCTGAAATAAACGATTCATTTACACCCTTAATATTACGTCTATTATTTATAAAGTTATATTCCCATCTAAATGTGTGGTTCTATTTCAACAATCTCTCACTAATTTTATTTTAAGGGCTTGCTATGTCACATATACAGGGTGATTCAAAAAAACGTGGACAAAATGACATGGTAGATCTGTTATACAATAAGGACCAAAAATCGCAAAGGAACAGAGGGTCGCAAATGCCTGTATACTGGATTGGTCGCGGTGTACCAATTGCATGGCCACCACGATCACCAGACCTGTCTCCCTTGGATTTTTTTCTTGTGTGGGTTTTTAAAAGGACTTATGTATGAAACACCTGTTGAAATGCTGGAAGACTTGGTAGGAAGAATCGTTGCGGCAGCCGGATGTGTTCGAGATACACCTGGTATTTTTGAGGTGCACCATTCCATGTAACAGAGATGCCAGGCTTGTCTCGATGCATCTGGCAAAAACTTAGAGCATCTGCTGCAGACTCAACATTTGGCTTACATTAGTGGCATGTGAGTGAGTAATTATCAATCAAATGAACTGTAATGGTTTTGTTTCTTCTCTATATGTTAGTATTATTTTAGACGCCCTGTAGCAGCTCCAGATCGCAGTTGCGACCCTCTGTTCCTATGCGATTTTTGATTATTATTGTATGACTGATCTACCATGTCATTTTGTCCACATTATTTTGAATCGCCCTGTAGATATAATAAAGTAAGGGTATCAAAACTAAGTAGATTTTTAGTGAGATGTTCAATGTACCAACATTTCATAGAAACACTGGGGACAGGTGAAGAAATGCAATCAATGGCTTCTAAGGCCAGAATAAATAGTTTCCTTGCTCCTGGCATGGAGCTACGTCATGGTATTCAATGCTGAAATTTTTGCTGAACTTTTTAGCCTGGTTCCAGCGTGAAACTAGTGATACAGAAATCAATGGCTTTTCCAGTCATAAATGAATGTCACGCAGTGACAGACTTGTCAGTATTGTTCAACTTGTGGTGGATGAGTTCTCATAGAAATCTCTTAAACCTGCACAGTTGATAGCTGGGGTTGCACGTCTTTTACTTTTATCAAGGACGTTCTGATCCTTCTATGGATCTTGTAAACTGGTTTGACATCGACCTTTCTCAACAGCTTCTCAATGTGATAAGCGACTCCTCTGATGTAGGATAAGATAGCTATTTTGTGTGTTGTATCCATGGTTTGGTTGGAGGATGTGTTTAGAGTCAGACTGATTTTGTTTTATTATTGTCTAACTTTTGCCAGTTTTGACTGAATATCAAAAAAACATTTCATTAAAAAAATTATAGACACATATAATTTTTTAGCAAATACATTCAAGCACTTGTAATATATTGCAAATTGAAGTTCTAAAAATTGTGGGATATTTCCTAATATCATGTTGGAATCTCTTTTGACCGGCAAAGTGCAGCAACCCGATGTGGCATTGATTCAAGTTTTTGGAAGTCCCCTGAATAAATATTCAGTCAAACCTCGTATACAGCCATCCATAACTAGGAAAATGTTACCAGTGAAGGACGTTTGACACAACCTGATCTTATAAAAGGCACAGTGTAGAATTACAGATTTTTTTCTGGCAATGCCCTCCTACAGTAATGTGTTCCACAGCTAAGCCATTGTAGCAACTGAAAAGACTGGTGGAATGTTGAAAGAGATTGCAAATTTTACCATTGTAAGTCCAGTACCAAATAGTTGTAACTGAAATTGTAATATAATGAAATAATCTACAGGGGCATTATTTTAAACAAACAAAAGCTTTATTAAGGATATCAATAAATTATATGTACAGTTTAAACAAGGTTTCCTTTTAAGGGGGGGGGGGAAACAACAACTTTGAGCCAGCCAGTCCTGCATCACTCCATTGCACAGAATCTGAAACAGAATGTAAGACTATTATTAATTATATATTTCAAAATTGATGTAAATTGGTTTATTACTAATGAAACATTTATTATATATGGAAAGAACAGATAAAATTCACCCAACACAAAACAACACACAAATTCAAAAAATACAATATTTCGGGTTAAAACCCTTTGTCAAGTTAAAAGAAGTAAGTGGCTGGGATTGTGCAAGCCTTGCGTTCGATGCAGCCACTCATAGAATCAAATTTACCGTCAGAAGTGGTGGGGGCAACAACCATTATATAACCGCAAGTATAAATGACAAGAAAGATTAAAATGGGAAATAATATCAGTAATTTAAAAAATATAATAAATAAATTTAAAAATTGAGAACTTTTGCTATAAGGTCTATAAATATTTATTAATCTATTGTGCTGGCCAGTGATGGGTATACAGGGTGAGGATGGGAGATATTAATGGAAATTAAGATCTAGGGTATGTCTAGTTTCCAGGATGTGTTGATATGCCAATTCCCACCTGCGGAGTTCAGATTGGGAGGTAGTGTCTGGAAGTACTTTAATGGTTCTGACTGAAGCAGTTATTAAGGTCGTGGGTGTTATGAGTACTGTCATGGTGAGCAACAGGGAGGTCCAAGTTTAGGGAGTAAACTGTCTCTGACCATTCTTTCTGATCGATGAGTTTGAGGTAAGGACAATGTAGGAACTTTCAACCCTCTGATGCTCCTAACCCATTGTTTGGATCCTTCCCTTGTAAGAGACACCGTTGCAATTTGCAGTATGTATCCACCTACCACTACCTACTGGTGAAACCTACCCCTAGCACTTGTACAACCACCCATCTCATACACCAGCTCACGTGCCTCCACTGTCAAAGTACCTACATTGGCCTTACGTCAAACTCTTTATCCATCAGAATGAATGGTCACGGATAAACAGTTTACTCCCAAAACCTGAACCTCCCTGTTGCTCACCATGGCAGTGCTTACAATACCCACAACCTTAATAACTGCTTCACAGTCAGAGCAATTAGAGTACTTGCAGACATGACCTCCCAATCTGAACTCCACAAGTGGGAATTGGCATATCAACACATCCTGCAGACCCAACATCCCCCAGGTCTTAATTTATGTTAATATCTTCCATCCTCTCCCTGTACACCCATCACTGGCCAGCACAATAAATTCATATATATTTATAGACCTTATTTCAAAAGTTTTCAATTTTTTATTTATTATATTTTAGATTACTATTATTTTTTCAATGATTATTATTATTATTATTTCCCATTTTAATCTTTGTGATTTATACTTGCGGTTATATTATTGTTCCTGCCCCCACCACCTCCGACAGTCAATTTCATTTCATGAGTGTGTGACGATCACATATTTTATAGATTATTCCATGGTAAGCAAGCATACTTATTTACATATAGATTCCTTGAGATTTGGTTACGTACATGAGGTGGTTATTTTGAGATGAGGATGGTGGCTAATAGGGACATAAATGAGCCTATAGGGTTGAGTTATTATCTTAAGTTCGCAGATTCGAAATACAAACGGGAAATATCAGGAAGAAGTCCGATATAGAAGTAACGGTTTTTAGTTTCTGCTGCTGTTGGTGGAAAATATTAAATAATTAATTGATTGATTGAATAAAAGTTATTACAAGAAAGAACAATTCATGTTTTGTGCATCTTTTCATAGTTAGATGCTTCCCATGAAAATAAACTAAAGAAGAAAGGTGACCATGCTCGAGGAGAATAAAGTTATTTTCCACAAGGATCTACGAAATTACATAAATCAGAGGCACCAGACTGAAACGATATATGAACAAGTGGTTGCGTCGAACGCACAAGGCTTGCGCGAGCCCAGCCACTTACTTCTGTTAACTTGACAAAGGGTTTTAACCCGAAATATTGTATTTTTTGTGTTGCTGCTGCCCTCCTCCCTTCAACTTTAGTGAGTGTTTGGTGTGTTTTATCCATCCTTTCCATATAAATATTGCCTTGCAACAGTTCTTTCCTTGCATTGAAACATTTATTATTTTAAATTAGCAAGAAAGTCTTGGTTGATTTACAAAAGCACTAATAAAAATAATACATCAAACAAAATTAACTTGTGACTTGTAACTGCCTTTTCATGTAAACTGAACAATATCATCCAAAATACATATAACTACAAAAAAAAAAAATGCAGCTTGAAAAAATTAACTCTTATGCAGCCAACTACAATACAGCTGATTTGCATTATCTAGGATTAATTGTTGTGATATATCCTCCTAAATTCTGTGCTGTTTACACAATTCACAACAAATTTATTTAAAAATCTATAATGGCCTTTAAATACCTACAGTCCCTGGCCATATTATTAAATGCACTGCAAATCTTTAGTATTATTTGTAATAATTACGTGTTGATTACTATTTCTCACGCAATTAATATTAAAATTTATAACTTATTTATGGCACTTAGTTCATTGTTGAATTTTATGTCTATTGTTGCTATTTGACATTGGATTGTTGACTGATTGTGGCTATCAGTGTGCATAATACAGTGTACAGGTGCGGACCTGTTCAGAGGCGTTCTCGCGTGTAACTGCTCTGTTTCTTTGTTAACTTTTATTATCATTTGTGTAATATCGACATCACAAGTGATTGTTTAATAACCAAATATTACTGATTGTGACCTTTAAAAATGGGTAAAAGAGGAGATATTACACCACATAAAAAAGCAGAAGTCAAAGCCCTCGTTAATACAAAAATGTATTCCAATCAGGAAATTTCACGAAGGTTGAAATTATCCAACACTAGTGTGAGGCACATAAAGAAGAAAATTGATTCAGGTGAAGAATTGAACCCCAGATGGAAGAATAAATGTGAAGGAAGACAATTTTCACCCAAAGGTCAGAAAGATTTCTCAAAAGAATTTGTCTAGAAAACAGATTTGCAACAACGAAACAGATAAAATCTCAACTGGAAGAGGCTAATGTGAATGCATTTGAACGCACTGTTCACAGAAAGTTGAAGGATATTGATTTAAAGGCTTGTCGACCTGCTAGAAAACCCATGATAACACCCGCAATAAAAGCAAAACATCTGAAGTGGGAACCATTTATTTTTATGCAGGAAGGCGCTCCCTGTCACACAGCCAGGTTGGTAAAAACCTTTCTGAAGGAACAAAATATCCCTCTGTTGGACTGGCCAGGTAACAGTCCCAACATGAACCCCATAGAAAATGTATGGGAACTCATGAAGAGGGAGATGGCAAAAGATGTCATCACGAGACAAAAACGCAGCTCTTGGAGAAGATCATCCATGTGTGGTTTTATCATCCACAAATGCAGGAAACTCTACAATCCTGCATCAACAGCATGCCGCGTCGTATTAAGGCTCTCATAGCTGCGAAAGGTGGCTCAACAAGCTATTAAAACTAATGTTTTTATTTTCACAATATTTTGATCTGATAATTTGAAATAAAATATTTTCAATAAATACTGTGTTTTATTTATTTGTTATATCACCTGTGTCATGAAGCAGACTACACATAATAATTTTATTGCAATTTATGTATTAAAAAACTTATTTAGTAAGCCACAAATCAAAATTTGCATAAACATGTAGTGCATCTAATAAATTGGCCATGGACTGTATATGAAACAAAATGTATATTTTCCCCACTTCAGAAAATAACTTCTAATTCGCAGCAGTTAAATGCCCCAAACTTGAAATGACATTAGTTTGTGTGTACAGTTCTCTTAATGTAAATTTTTCTCACTTGTGGAAAAATTAGCATCAATCTGAATCACTATCACTAAAAAAAACATTGTGTTATTAATATGTGGAGATTTAAATAGGCTTACTTTTTTTTCTGCCGTCAGTCTTTTGACTGGTTTGATGCAATCCTCCATCCCTTCCTATCATGAGCTAACCTCTTCATCTCTACATACCCCTTACAACCCACGTCCTCAATTATCTGCTTCATATATTCTAATCTCTGTCTTCCTTACAGTTCTTTCCTTTGACTGTTCCCTCCACCAGCAAATTAACCAATCCAGCATGACTCAAAATATGACCTACCAGCCTGTCTCTTCTTTCTGTAAGCTTCTGCCACAAACTTCTTTCCTCACCCAACATTTCCAAAACTCGTTCATTTCGTACTTTGCCTGTCCACTTAATTTTCTGCATTCTTCTGTAGCACCACATTTCAAATGCTTCAATTTTCTTTCTTTCTGCTATTACGAAAGTCCATGTTTCGCTACCATAAAGTGCTGTGCTCCACACATAGAGTTTTAAAAAGTTCTTTCAAATTCCTAGACCAATATTTGAAGGTTTCTCTTTTTCATGAAGGCTCTTTTTACTAGTGCTATTCTGCTTTTAACATCATTCCTGCTTCGGCCATCGGTTGTAATTTTGCTTCCCAAGTAACAGAATTCACTTACTTCTCCTATTGCATCCGATCCTATTTATATATTTAACCTACTAGTATTGGTATCATTTCTGCCACATTTCACCACTTTTTTCTTGCTTTGATATATATTCAGTCCAAAATCTTCTTTCAGTATTTTGTTCATACCATTCAGTAACTTCTCAATATCCTCAGCCCTTTCTGCTAAGCAAATCTTAGCATACTGATTTTTTCTCCCTGAACACTTGGAATTTTTTCCTTTTGTTTCTTTATTGCTTCTTCTACATTTTTTTTTTTTTTTTGTCGTCAGTATTTCGACTGGTTTGATGCAATCCTCCATCCTTTCCTATCCTGTGCTAACCTCTTCATTTCTACATACCCCTTACAGCCCACATCATCAATTATCTGTTTTATATATTCTAATCTCTGTCTTCCTCTACAGTTCTTACCTTCGACTGTTCCCTCCACTAACAAGTTAACCAATCCAGCATGTCTCAAAATATGACCTACCAGCCTGTCTCTTCTTTCTGTAAGCTTCTTCCATAAACTTCTTTTCTCACCCATCATTTCCAAAACTCGTTCATTTCTTACTTTGTCTGTCCACTTAATTTTCAGCATTCTTCTGTAACACCACATTTCAAATGCTTCAATTTTCTTTCTTTCCGGTATTCCTAAAGTCCACGTTTCGCTACCATAAAGAGCTGTGCTCCACACAAAGAGTTTCAAAAAGTTCTTTCTAATTCCTAGATCAATATTTGAAACTAAAAGGTTTCTCTTTTTCATGAAAGCTCATTTTGCTAGTGCTATTCTGCTTTTGACATCATTCTTGCTTCGGCCATCGGTTGTAATTTTACTTCCCAAGTAACAGAATTCGCTTACTTCTCCTATTGCATCCGATCCTATTTTTATATTTAATCTAGTATTGGTATCATTTCTGCTACATTTCATCACTTTTGTCTTGCTTTGATTTATATTCAGTCCAAAATCTTCCTTCAGTATTTCGTTCATGCTATTCAATAACTTCTCAATATCCTCAGCCCTCTCTGCTAACAAGACAATGTCATCAGCAAAACGTAGCATACTGATTTTTTCTCCCAGAAAACTTATGCCACATGGAAATTTTTCTTTGACTTTCTTCATTGCTGCCTCTACATACAAGTTGAATATTAACGGGGATAGACTACAACCTTGTCTCACACCCTTTTTAACTGATGCATGTCTCTCGTGATTCTCTACTTCTATTACCGCCACTTGATTCTTATATAGTTTATAGAGTATTCTTCTATCTCGATACTTTAGACCAGACTTCTTTAAAATTTTGAACATCTTGTCCCACCTAACATTATCAAAAGCTTTTTCTAAATCAACAAATGCCATAAAAGTATCTTTGTTTTTCTTGATCCGCCCTTCAAGTATTAATCTTAAAGACATAATTGCTTCCCTTGTACTGCAATTTTTCCTAAACCCAAACTGATCTTCACCTACTATCTCTTCTACTACCCTTTCCATCCTTCTGTATATTATTCTGGTCAGTAATTTTGAAGCATGTGATGTTAGACTAATGGTGCGATAACTCCCACATTTGTCAGCTTGTGCTTTCTTTGGAAGTGTGAAGATGATATTTTTACTAAAATCGGTTGGAATTTCTCCTGTTTCATAACTTTTTGATATCAGCTTGAATAATCTTTAGATTCCTTCTTCTCCTACGGATTTAACAAGTTCTGCAGGGATCTCATCAATTCCAACTGCCTTATTTTCTTTCAAGTAACTCAGAAGTTTATTAAATTATGTCCTCAAAACAGGATCTCTTAAGTCATCAATGTCAACATCACCTTCCTTTTCCATTACACTATTGTTCAAGTCGTCCCCATCATGTATTCCTTCCATCAGTTAGCTCTATCGTCCGAATTTAAAAGAGATTTCCCATCGGCAGCTTTAATGTTCACACCTCTTTTCTTCATTCTGCTTGATCTTTCTATATGCAACATCTACTTTACCTATGACCATTTCCTTTTCTACTTCTTCACACTTTTCATCTAGCCATTTTTCTTTTGCTCGTTTGCATTTCCTGTTTCTTTGATTTCTAAATTGCCTGTATTGCTCTCTTTCTGCTTCATCCTCAGCATATCCTTCTCCTCAGATCCATCAGCTCCAAAATTTCTTCTGCGATTCAAGGTTTTCTGGCAGGTTTTTCTTTAAAACTTAATGTTTCTTTACGCACTTTCATTATTTCCGTCTTTAATGCATTCCATTCGTCCTCCGTTGGGCTCCTATCAGAGTTAGTTCCTAGACCTAAGTCTACCATTTCTGAAAAATTTTCTCTCACGCTAGATTGTTTCAGTTTATTTACTTCCAGTGTGTTCTGCTTATACTGCTTCCTTTTTTGCTTCAATATTATCCCTGCACTTCATTACAATCAAATTATTGTCAGAATCTATGACTGCTACTGGGTACGCTTTACAGTCTAGAACTTGATTCCTGAATCTCTGTTTGACCATGACATAATCTAGCTGATATCTGCCTGTATCCCTAGGACGTTTCCAGGCGTATATCCTTCATGCATGGTTCTTAAACAGCGTGTTTGCCACTACTAGCTTATATCTTTAACAAAATTCTAACAACCTGCTTCCTCGCTCCTAGAGCAAAACTTCCTACAGTATTCCCCTCTTTTTCCTTCTCCCACTATCACATTCCAATCATCCACGATTATTAGATTTTCATCCCTCTTCACATATTGGATTAATTCTTCAATTTCTGTCTATATTTTCTCTATTTCTTTGTCATCCTCCTGTGACATTGGCATATACCCTTGTACTAACGTGGTTTGGGCGGGCTTAGTTTCTAAGCTCATCAAAATAATCCTGTCACTAAACTGTTAATAATTACTCGCACGTTTCCCTACTCCCTTATTCATTATAAATCCTACACCAGTGACAGCTTGTGTGCTAATTATCCTATGTTCTCCAGACCAGAAATCCTGTGTGTACTTCCAATTAATCTCGCTAATCCCAACAACATCTAACTTAAGTTGTTCCATCTCCCTTTTTAGATTTTCTAACCTACCTGCCCTATTCAGACTTCTAACATTCCACGCTCTGACTCGTAGAATGTTTCTATCCATTCTGATGACACCTCCCAGATCAATCCCCATCTGGAGATCCGATTGGGGGACTATTTTACCCAAGAAGAAGCCATCTTGATATATGTAATTTGAGAGGATTACATGTACTCGGGATACCCTTTGGGTTTTTAATGCAGTGGTTTCCCATTGCTTTCTGCATCCCCATGCCATTGATCATTTCTGATTCATCCGCCTTTAGGGGCCGTTTCCAACCCCAAGGGCAAGAGGGTGCCCTGAACCACTCCCCACTCCTCCATCCTCCATTCAGAGGCCATTGGCAAGCACTGTGCGACTCCTTATACTGGGAATCGCCATAGCCTCGTCCGTGCAAATAGGGTGCACCAAGTGAAGGAGAGGTTGACATTTGGTTGGAAAAGGCAAGTATAGTCTCTCCCAAAACCTTACACCCCATAGACCAGTGGGTTCCCAAATGGTGGTCTGCGGAACCCTGGACTTCCTTGGAAGGGTCACAAGGGTTCCGTGTTCCGTCCGAGAATTAAATAAAATGTTTGTTGAAAAGAGTAATAACTGTGTCGTAAGAAGGCTATCATGTTTCTGCTTCCATTTGTGACGACTTATCGATGCAAGACTGGTTTTTCAGCTTACACTTATAAAAATGGCGATCCGGCAAAAAATGCATAATCAATTAGGGTTCCGTGGCCAAAAAGAATTTGGGAACTGCTGCCATAGATTATTTAACAAGAAACAAAAGTAGAGACTTGTTAATACAGCTCTTCAATTCTTATGGTCTATACCAGCATTTCTCAACCTGTGGTCTACAAACATGCGAAAGATGTGAATGGAGACTTTCCCGGCGTATTGATATCTTCACAGGAGTTCAGTCGGATAGTGTTGAAAATGGTTATGATGCTAGTATTTTATCAGGCTATAAGTGGGTATAAGCCAAACTTTCTAAAAGCCATGAATATTGCAAAGACCAGGGAAAAATATGGTATTTCAAGGACATGAGTATATGACAGCATTTTTGCTATGATATTCTATTCTATATAAAAAAAAAAATACAATCATCATCAAAGAGATAAGCATTCCATTAATGATCAAGTTAACAACCATTTTGTCAGTCTTGTTGTAGGGACCGCACGCAGTACATGCTGATAATTGGTAGGGAGTTGGTAACATAAGAGTGGTGAGGAAACAACAATACGAAGTGTCAGATTTGTTTATTTTACTTTTTGCGTCTAAGGTCGGTGGTACAGTGTAGCATCCAGCTTACAGTAATATTATTATTCATTTGATTAATAAATATAGAGAATCTGTTCCACATATAAAACACTTTAAATAGTTCACTTCTAATTCCAAAGGAAGTTACTATATTATCATGTTACAATACAATAAATATGTCCTAAATATTAAAAATGCAAACAGGTGAAAAAAATTAGGCCAAAGGGAGGTAGATGTGCACAATTTCTAATCAACAGATGCGAGTACCAAAAAGCCTGGATTAAATCCAAAATATGTCAGCAGTGGGTATGGAGTGAAGTAAAACCATGCTGTTGATGGTGACTTGGCTTTTAAGCATTGCTTTCATGTCTTTTTGAAGGGAACGCCTCACTGAGCCAGCACCAAGTTTAACACTCTCCCTTCTTTCATCTCTCATCTACAACCACTCTACACTGAACAAGCACACTATCACAGTCATCCACATTTGCAACAACTTGCACTGGACAAGGTAACAGGAAAACACTCCAGTTTATTTTCCCTTAAGTGCCCATGGTGGGATGAACATCCCTCATGGTAAATGCCTACCATATGTTCGGACATTGGTAAAGGTGTTAATAGAAAATTATTTTTGACATTTTACTATTCCTCAGGTAAAAAAGGGTTAAGAAACACTGCTATATATCATATCTCGCGACTGGATTATATGCAACATAAAATCTAGAAATATGCATGAAAAATGCTTAAAATATGCATGAAAAGTGTCAAAATATGCAACATTAATAAAAATAGTAATTTTAATTTTTTTATTTCTGAATCTGCAACAATTAGTAAGTAGCTGAATTATGTATTGATAAATTTGACAATAAACAATTATTTAATATTTTGTTACTTTTGTAAATGTAAACAATAAGGTACTGTTCCAAATGTTTGGTAGTAAGATTGTGTCTTCGATCACTCAAAATATTTTTGCAAGTGGAAAAGGACTGTTCAACATCTACTGATGTAACAGGGCAATATTTGAATTTGGGAGCTATGTTAACACTTATTGTTTCTGGAAAAAGTCCATCCATCTCATTAATTAAACTATCAATTTGGCACAAAGGTCCAAAGCCTGGATTATTATTCAAAATGTTTTCAAACTTTTCTTTAAGTTTACACGGGAATACCTCTAACAAAGCAGAGTTCATTTGGCGGATTTTATTCATTTACTGAGTAGATTCAGTCAATGCCAAACCTTGGGTTTCAAGTTTTTTTTTTTTAATACTCACAGGTATATGAGAAAAATGAATGTTCTTCACAACTATGTTATTTTCATTATTATTATATTACAACGGTTAAATGCTTCCTTAGACTGACAAACTGCTACAGCCTCTGCACTATCAAAGTCGTTTACTACACCTTTAATTGCCTAGAAATGCTTATTGTAAAACAACATAACTCCAATCGATTTTGCCCATTGAGATACCACTGGTACTGGAGATAAAAGAACATTTGGCAATTTTCCTTTGTAGGTATTATTGCAAACAGGTGTCTCAAACTGATTTCATCAACAAAGAAATATTTTTTTTTTTTAACTGCTTAATGTCTCTTAACAGCGAGGTCTTTAGAGACTGGAAAGGATGAGGGGCAAGGAATTCGGCCATGGCCTTTTGAAGGAAGCATCCCGGCATTTGCCTGGAGTGATTTGGGAAACCATTTAAAATCCAAATCTGGATGCCCGGACGGGGATTCGAACCAGCGTCCTCCAAAATGCAAGGCCAGAACACTAAGAAATCAGTTTATTTACATTCCAAAATGTGGATAGTACTTATTAAGCAAGTCGATGTACTCGGTGTGCAAAACACGTCACATTAATCAAATTGAGATAAAATACTTGTAGGGCTTTGGCTGCCTTGATCATATAGGGAGCAGCATCTGAGAGAAATATAAACCCTTTTTCATCTGCCCTGAGATTCAGGAAATATTTTTTTTAATACCCTCGTTCAAAAATCTGGCAGTCGTAGAATTATCTGCTTTTTCAAGTTGTTTGCAGGCCACCAAAAAAGAAGGCAGCAGCTCTAGTTTAAATGCATCAACAATTAAATTTGAATGTAATGACCAAAACTGTCGATAGTTTCATCAGCTGAAATACAAATAATGCTATCCTTGAGTTCATTGCGTATTTCTACCAGACCACGTAGGTAAATTATTAGCCTGTAATTTTATTGCAATGTTGATTCATCTGATATATTTTGATTCAAGCAATATTTTTGCAGAAAACCTTTGAAGGCAGAATTTGTAAATTTGTGAAGAAGAATATTGTATGAAAGCATGCTTCACATAAATACATACAAAAGTGATTTTTTGGGGGGTATATGCTGCTGCTGCTACTTCCAGCTGTTATAAGTTGGTGTCGTGTGGGCCGTTCTTTTGCAGGCCAGCGATGAGAAGATTTCTTGACATGCTGATCTATTTGAAACTTTTTTGCACAAGAAACATTTTTCTCGCAAACTCGGCAAAATAAAACATTTCCGCCATATGTAAATGTTCCAGGCTAGTCAACTATCCACGAAGGTACTTTTTTCTTCAGGAGGCAACCTTGTACAAATAAATAAAAAACTAAAGTGATGCAATGAGATTGCGAACAATAACATGCATAATTTAACTGTCTAGTCGGAAGATTGCTGCAGTAGCCTAGTTTAATGCAGGACAGTATCATCCTTCTTTGATTCGCGTAAGTTGACCGTCGGTTAGTTGGCCACACCTAGCCCACATACTCACTACAGCAACAGTTTGTCTTCTGTTGTCGCTCTTTCGATTGTATTTAGTTCAAAAACACTGCATTGTTGTCCGACACTCAGCTGGCATGTACAGCAATTAGTTTGGTTTCAAACAAAAGGTCACTCAGAGTCGTATGGCAAGTAGGTTTGGCTGACTAGAATGTGAGATTTTATTTATCAACCAGGTACCTTGGCAAAAAATATTGTAAATATAATGAAAATATGTATCATCACTAGATTTTAGATAAAATATGCAGTAACTGGTGAGGAGCAGCTTAATATGCAAATGCATATGCAAACGTATATAATCCGGTCACTAATCGTATCTATCTTTACTATTAAAAATCTGTAGATGAGCTGCACGATTCTGAAATGACATAACTCAACCTACTTTGCAAATGTTAGTAATAAATAAACCAACAAGAGTAACAAGGCAGTAAGACAATTTTCACAAGTAATGATAAGCAAAATCTCAACTGAAATTTACAATACAGGCTTCAGTGATCATTTGGGTTTGATAGTAACTATGAATGTAATGTAAAAAATATAATGCACAATATCACAAAAAATAAATAAAAGCCAAGTCATTCAGTACAGAAAACTTATTAAGTAAGGAACCAAGGTACGATATTTTTCGATTAAAAGACTTCAGTATGTTTATTAAGATATTAAAATATTTTGATATAGCATTTCCTCTCAACATAAAAACCACACGAAACACATCTAGATAACAGCAGGAATAAGAAATTCATGTCACAAAAAAAGAATTATCCATAAACTTTAGAGACAGAACCACACTGAATCTGAATTGGAGGCCTACTATAAATATCAATCTAATGTGGCACACACAATTCACAAGCCAAAAAACTTCAAACTGATGGATTACTCTATAATTCCACTAAAAAAAAGCAAAGCTACATGGAATGAATTACAAAGGAAACAGAAAAAAACTATGAAAGCACAATGAGATAGTTCTTTGAATAGGTAAAATAACCAGTCACCACAAATAAAGGCAAGAGGGTGAGAAGAACACCAATAAACACTTTGGTTAATAACCTTACTGATGTGTACACAAATTCATGTGGTAGGTCTAGATATGTACACATCCTTTCCCCTGCCTTATGTCTCACCTCTTTTATGAATAAGGTAACTGAAATACTTTAAAATGTGTATGTGGGTGTTGGGTTTTGTTTATCTTCAACTGGCCCTCCTGTCTTCATCTGTGGTAAGTGATGGGTTATTTCCCAATCCTACCTTATTTTCATTGCTTAAGGGCAGGGGTATACTGGAGATCGCGATTCCGCTACAACAACATACAATAACATTGTTGGAACACTGCTGTAGTCAGTCACAAGACGTATTATTCTCAAGCAGTAATTCCGATGTAATACAGCCTGGACCATTATTTTCAAGCACAAATTACATTGTAATACAGCCTGGACCAGCATGAACCCGTTAAATGTACTTCGGGAAGAATTTATAGTGGAGTCTTGCGTTTGACCACTGCAGTATTATGATGACAACTCCTAGCGGAATCGCGATCTCCAGTAATCCCAAGGGCAGTTTCATTGTCACCATTATCTAAAAAATTTCTTTAAAATGAAATCAGATGTGATTAATAACCCATTTGTAGTAATCAGAATTTATAAATAATCATTTTAGAGGCATTCCAGAAGAATTATTTAAAAAAATTAAATGTATTTCAAAAATGGAAAATATAACATTAGATTTTTTCCCTTATGGCTTTGCACCTCATCGATGTCGAGGTCATTAGAGACGGGATGGGACTGGGGACAAGGAATGGGAAGAAATTCTGCCATACCCTTTTGAAGGAAATATCCTGGCATTCGCCTGGAGTGATTTGGAAAACCCAAATCTGGATGGCTGGACAGGGATTCGAACTGACATCCTCCCAAATGGTTTGATTTTCATCGTTATTGGTCATTGATGCATTTTGTTGCACGTAATATTAGTATCGCTGGAGATCACATATAATAAATGGCATACTCTAACCGCTTATTGTGTAATGTTATGGCATATTTTCTTTTTTTGGTTGAAGTTTGTACATTATAGACTATCTTGATGGGTGTAATAGAAACATATTACAGCAGTAGTAAAATAAGCACGAGGTTAGAAAGAATTTTACTATTCGTTTGAAATTTGTCACACATGTTCCTCACGTGTTCCTTTTGATAAAAACTGTACACGAAAGCGAAATGAAACGTACCATAGACATGGTGCCACAAAAAAATGAAACGATGCAACTTAGTAGAGACCATTTCCATTCAAGTTGTTCACGCCAGAGATAGTATCTACACACTATTGCAATTAATGTAAATAGCTTCCACATTTTCGTGAAAACAGACCAGCTGGTTCCTATTGAAGAAATACGTGAATTGTTACAGCAAAGAATTTAGTTTTCATTAAAAAATGAACGTCGCCCAATTTTTGACGGCAATATACTGGCATGGTGGTTAGGTTGTAATGTAGCCTGGACCAGAGTAAAAAAAAAAAAACATGTACTACGTTACAACAGTATTAGATGTGACGAATTAGTTTTAGATTCGTTGCTGTAGATTGCAGATACTACTTTGGCAAGAACAATTTTACTCCAAATGACAGTTTTTTACTATTGAAATGCATTGTTTCGTAACTTTCATGAAGCACCATGTCAAAGGTATTTTTCATTTTGCTTTCATGTACACTTTTTCTTAAAAAGTATGACCACAGGAACGTGTGTCACAAATTTCAAGCGAATAGCACAAGTCCTTACCTAGTTCTTATTTTACAGTCAGCCATAGTACTAAATAATATAGTCGACGGAACATTTGCGTTATCATTATACATCGCTATATACCTTCTCCCAGTAGCTCACCGATTAACGTTAGGGCACTTTTCGGTTATTTTCGAGTTGGCGATACCGCTGCCTCGCGACTGTTAACGTGTCGTCATCGTGACGTCACGTTCACGTACAATCATTTTTTGTGGCTATTGTGACCGAGCTACGCGAGGGCACAATAATTTAAAGCTGTACAATATCAATATAAACTGATATCCTGAAGGTGCATCAGATGCAGGCGGCCGCTGGTAAGCGGCCGCAGATGTCCGATAACACAACCAGATGTTCAACTATATTTTCTAATATTTCTATGATGAAATGTGAGCTTCACCTCAAACATTGAACATCTGGTTGTGTTATCGGACATCTGCGGCCGCTTACCAGCGGCCGCCTGCATCTGATGCACCTTCGGGATATCAGTTTATGTTGATATTGTACAGCTTTAAATTATTGTGACCGAGCGTAGTGAGGGCACAATAGCCACAAAAATTGACTGTACGTGAACGTGACGTCACGATGACGACACGTTAACAGTCGCGAGGCAGCGGTATCGCCAACTCGAAAATAACCCACTTTTCAAGTGAAATTTCTGAGGATCAATATATTTTACAACTCTAAGAGCAATAGATACTTAATAATATCACCCAACGAACGTGTGCAACAGTTTTCAGACCAAAATAAAATTCCTTGACGAGTCCCAGTGAATGCGCAACAACTTCAAGCTATTTTAGATTGTCAGTATATGTTTGAGGACTTTAATATGAGTATTTTCTTAACAAATTTGGAAATTTCTTACACAGGCTGCTTAGGCAGTGTTAATTCGAAAAATAAGCTTAATAAAGCCATAAAATGAAAATGTTAAATGGTGGCTGATTTAGGGCATTTGGGTAATCTTTCCAAATATCTACAGCTACTGCAGGAATTCATTTTC
>JARYHS010013630.1:28454561-28548503 GCA_031002005.1 Vandiemenella viatica | reverse complement strand
GTAGTAGGGAATATTTAAAACAACTAAACAAGGACTTAATAACAGCAAGGAAAATGGCTAAAGATGGGTTTATGAAGAGTATTGTCAGTGCAGGAGGACCATTGACTGATGCATCTAGAAATTTCTATGGCTATATCAGGAAACTGAGGGAAGGGAGGATGTAGAGACACTTATAGATAAGGATGGAGAAGAAGTTACTGACGATTTGAAAAAAGGCAGAGATTTTAAGTAACTGGTTTAGTGAAAGCATTAGGGACAATGAATCAGAAACAGGAGGGTCTAATTCGAGGAACGAGCTTAACAACACAATTAGAAATGACAATAATAAAAAAATTAAATTCATCCATGAGGAAATCTTGAGGGAAATAAGAAAGCAGAAAAAACATAAGGGGGCTGGTGAAGATAATATTACTATAAATATCTTAAAGACAGCCGGATGTGACATTGTACCTTATCTTGAAATATTATTTAAATTGAGTCTGGATACTTGCTGCTTACCACAGGACTGGAAAAGTGCGATAGTAGTACCGGTACATAAAGGAGGGGTGAGAAATATGAGTTGAGAATTACAGGCCAATCAGTTTGACTTCAGTGGTAGATAAATTAATAGAAAGATTGATATGCAACCACATCAGAAATATATGTGGGGAACTTAAGTGGTTTTCAAGCAGGCAACATGGGTTGAGGCAAGGATATTCATGCGAATCTCAGTTGGTGGGATATATGCAAGATATTTCAGATGAAATGGACAAGGGAGGCCAAATTGATAGTGTAGCACTAGATCTGTCTAAGGCGTTTGACAGAGTAAGCCATAAAATGGTAGTAAATAAGGTAAAAACCATTGGAGTGGATAAGAAAGTCATTTGCTGGGTAGAAGAATTTTTAAAAGGTAGAAAACAGAAAGTTAGGGTAGGAAAGGTAGTATCAAAAGAGGTGGAAGTAAAAATGGGTGTGCCACAGGGTAGCGTATTGGGACCATTGCTATTCATTATTCTAATGAATAATTGTGTGGATTGTTTACTATCTGAAATTAGATTGTTTGCAGATGACATAATGCTGTATAAAAGAATCAAAACGATAGAGGATTGTAAACAGTTGCAGGGTGATCTGGACAGGATATCTACTTGGGTTGGTAAACATGGAATGAAGATAAATGCAAAGAAGAGTCAGCTTATTAGATACACAAATAAAAAACAAAAGGTTAATTATGAATATAAGGTGGGGAAAGAATTGCTTGCTGAAGACTTGAAATGTAAATATCTTGGAATTACTTTTGATAACAAACTTAACTGGGCAGGACACATAGGACAGGTGGTAGGAAAAGGTTTCAAAGTTCTGCACTTGTTGGAGAGAGTGATGAGGGGATGTACGAGAGAAGTCAAGGAATTGGGTTACAAAACTTTGGTCAGACCATTGCTCGAATATGGTAGTGTAGTATGGGACCCTCATTTTACGTATCAAATACAGCAGTTGGAGAGGGTGCAATAAAGGGCTGCTAGATTTGTTTCTGGAAATTATCGCAGAATCCAATCAGTGACGGATATGATAAAGGAGTTGGAATGGGATTCATTGCAAGACAGGAGGAGGATGAGGAGGGTCATGGGAGTGTACAGGGCATATACTGGCGATGAGGCATGGAAAGATATTGCAATAGGTATGAAAAGTAGTGCATGGAAGGGAAAAGATGAACATGACCACAAGCTGGCACTCGATTTCAGGCACAAGGGTGTGGGAAGATTCTCTTTTTTAGGTAAGGGTGTCAGGGATTGGAATGAGTTACCAAGAGAAATGATGAATAATTTACCGAAAACTTTGAAAGAATTTAAAGATAAAATTTGTAGAGGGAAAATGTAGGTAGGTGCAGGATAGGGGAAAGATGGGAGTGTAGGGAAATTGCCACCGGAGCCTGTGCTCCATTGCAATTAAATTAAATATCAATTTTATTCCTGGTCCAGGCACAAATCAGCACGATAAATATGAATTACTTCCACCCACATTAATAAATACCTTCAGTAATATGGTACTTATGAAAGCAGTTTAAATGGTTTGTAAAACTGACTTCAGAGTGCATCATGCTGTAACAAAATGTGTCAGTTGTGATTCTGGTAAACTTAACCACAACCTCCACTAATATTACAGCTTCTATTACCCTCATATGAATAACGACGGGCATCACCTATGGTGGTAGTAGGAATTTATTCTGGAAAAGCTTGTAAGGAAAAATGAATAACAAACATTTTTAATGATATTTTCATGAGATGAGTACCATACTGTGGTTAGAATGGAGTATTTGACTATGATTTATTTAATTAAATGCATTTTACTTTCAATGACAGAAAGTATAATATCAAAAACATGTAACTGTCATTTATTTGAATGACACATTTCATGATTCATACATTTTGTGTAAACTTTCTCTGAATTTTTAATAGACTTCATTAATTCTTATCTTCTGCCAGGATAAATTCTTAGGTTACGTTTTAACCTAGTTCTTATAAATGATACAGATAATATAACATAAACATTGAATACCCTACTCTTTACATGAATTTCTGCAACTGGTTGTCATAAATAAACAAAAAGCAACATGTAACATTTAAACGAACGTACCAATTGTAACTTGCATTGCATTCAATTTTTTTTTTATCCCTGATATTCGTATGTTTGCGCAGTTACTTCCACAACAGACTATTACATTTTTTCTGGCAATGCAGTTACGTAATAGCAGAGACCATGAGAAATTAAAGTTTCTTAAATGTTTCTTTCATTAGCACCATGTTACTGAAAAGTACTCGTAGTTCCTCGTTTTTTCAGCCGAAATGTTTTTCAACATTTTTTTAAGAATAAAATTCTATGAAAAGCGATCTCTATGACTGTATTATGGCAATTTCATAGCAGTTGCATATGTATTTCTAATATCTCTGGTCACTATTTTGCGGCAAGAATATCAATGTTGAATTGCGATTAATAAATGCATTTTACTTTAAATGATGGACCATAATTTCAAAAATGGATACCTGTCATTTATTTGATTGATACATTTCACAATTACATACATTTCTCCGAGCTTTTAATAACGTTCGTGTTTCTTATCGTTTGCCAAAAAATCTTAGGTTATAGTTTAACCTACTTCTTACAACTGATACAGCTGAAATTGCGTAAACATCGAATACCATTCTCCTTACATGAATTTCTCCATCTAGTTGTAAATATACAAAAAGCAACATGTAAATTTATACGAAAGTACGATTGTAACTTTATGGTGGCAGTTAATTTGCGAGTGACGGCTGGCACATGACCGTTCTCTAGCCAATAGCTATGAGGAACACACAGTCTTCAGACAATGCATTTTATATAAGAGGATTGTTTTTTTGTTGATGTTTTTAAGAATCTGATCTCATTTTAGTCCTACAAGTCTACAGGAACTGTATGTTGAATGGATTGTAACTGAGGCTAAGCCTAGCGTAACTAGTGTATACTTTGAAGTTAAGGGTGTTGCAGACATTTCATCTGAACTGCTTTGGAATTTTTCTAGTGCGGAACAGCAGTGAGATGTGTTTCATAGGCTCTACTAAACACAACAGTTGTGTGCTAAAGCAGACTGGCCAAAACTAAATCATTTAATACTACAACATGGAGCCATCTGGCCAGCACAGAAACTACAGTCCTGAAATTTTCAAGGCAAAATCTGTCACTCTGAATCAGTAGTTGTAACTATCATTAACAATGGATCAGGGAGGTACTGCGGAGCTGAGCATGAACCCAGTACCCCTGCATACCAGCCATCCTGGCTGTAGTTTTTAGACGGTTTTCCACAACCATCAAGACAAATGTCAAGATAGCCCCCAATCTCCACCTTATAAACTACATATTTCACAAATAAAAAATACATTTATCACATGGAGAAAATAGTTAAAGATTTTACGGACAAATGCCAATACTTCACTTCCCCCATTAGAATATAGTACAATCTGGCAGCAGTTATAAATGCTTTGCACCAGTATGGGCATGCAGCTGTAACACCAAAGCTCCAAATCTGACCATGCCAACGATGAATATAACTCATCAAAGGCATACGACCAAAAAATGTTGGGAAAGGGTAGTGAAGAAGTAGTTATCATGTCAATCAATGATGGCTATGCTGAATATTACTCATTTTGCAAAATTAATTATTATTTCTAATGGAGTATTTAATCTTTGCCAGCTTACTCCTTTCTTGTCTTCAGTTGTATCAGTGTGTCAAACCATTCATTACCCATCCCCCATAATGTTATTACAATGAGTCCCACACGAAGGTAGCAATTTCTTTATAAACCTACATATCAGTAATCAAATGAGAAAGTTATGAGTTGGAAATATCGGTACCTACCTGATGTAAGATCTTCAACTGGGACAGTTTCTTTCTCTGGATCTGTCTGGATGCCTTTGTTTACAACTTTCTTCTTTTTTGTTAGCTGACTCTTCTCATTATCTTCTCTATGATAAAACGATTTCTGATTATTGTTGGTAAGCATTAAAAACACACAACACATTAAACAATGTGGCTAAATAGAAATAAAAATTAGCTATTCTAATGAGACTGAATTTAACCATTTTAAGTTAAATTATTTATTTATTTATTGGTTTGTCTTAGTTGTGAAATTAGGGAAAATAAAGTTCCATGATGAAGAGTCTAGCTTGACGTTCACTGACATTTCTTATTGTAATGTGACTAAAAAAAAAGAGATATAGATTGCAGTTAGTTGGGAATAGAGCTACATCTTGTGGAAACTGCTACAAAGAATTTGAAATGATATAAACAAAAACTAGACAGAATAGTTGCTGTGGAACCTGTAGTTTTTTGGAGAGAAGTTCTGATTACAATCATATTAGTAATTCCATCAAGAATTTTCAGGACATTCAGAAATGTGGAATGAGTGTTGGTTTGATAATTGTAGTTTTAATTAAAGGAAATTTTGTTAAAACTGAGCCTACTTTCATTAAAACAATTAAATGCATATTATTTCTGACTCATAAATCATAATGAAGCAAATAACAGACTTACAAGTACATAAAATTATTAAAAGGGAAGAAAGTGATGACACTAACAATGAGAAAAATCAAATAAACTGTTACACTGTGGAATCAATTAAAATACACCTTTAAAATCTTAATTATGAATGTAGTCGTACAACACTTTTCATCACTTATTTTAATTGTGATGGAGCGCATGCTGGGATGGCAGTTCTATACACACACCCATCTTTCCCCTTTACAGTACCCATCTACTTTCACCCTCTACAAATGTCAGCTAATTAATTAATTTGTTAATTATTCATTATTTCTCTCAGTAACTTATTCCAATCCCCGATCCCCTCACCTAAAAAATAAAAAATCTTGTCCGCGTCATCTTTTCCCTTGTATGTAGCACACCTGATTCTTACATAAATATCTTTCCATGCATCATCATCAATTTATACCTTGCACATTCCCATGACTTTCTTCACCCTCCTCCTATATTCCTGAACCCAAGCTCCTTTATCATATCAGTTACTGATTGTGTTCTGTGGTAACTTCCAGAGACAAATCTAGCAGCCCTTCTTTGCACCACCTCCAACTCTTGAATTTGATATCCAAAATGTGGGTCCCATACTGCACCACCATATTCAAGCAATGGCCTGACTGAAGTTTTATAACCCAATTCCCTTATCTGTCTGGTTCATTCCCTCATCACTCTCTCTAACAAGTAAAGGATTTTGAAACCTTTTCCTACATGTCAAATGTGTCCTGCCCATTTGAGTTTGTTACCAAATGTTATGCCAAGGTATTTACATTTCAAGTCTGGAACAAGCAATTCTTTCCCCACCTTATAATCGTGATCAATCTTTAGTTTTTCATCTGAAATCCTAATAAGCTGACTGTTCTTTACATTTATCTTCAACCAATACAAAAAATTTAAATTTCTCTTAGTATAACTGACATTCAACAACCCAATACTGAATCTGAAGAAACATTCGCACTACTATAGATTGTCACGCATAGAATGATGGTGAGCTGAATGAGAAGAATTCTTTCCACATTGGTAAAGATGAGAAGTAGAGTCGAGTCTATATTATGAGAGTGATACGTAGTTAAAAAAGTTCCTGGTATTTTGGTGCATGACAATGCACTTGCCAAGTCGAGCCAACGGTAGCACTGCCTACCCTTTTCTGGAAGAGATTTGGGCCATTTTTGAACCTCAATTTCTTTGGTCATATTAAGGTTACATGACTCAAATTTCTGTTATGCATAAATGTCAGTTATCTTAGCAAACATACTAAATTTTATTTCATTACTGTTCTTAGTTTGGATGCAAACTTCAGAGACTATGTCACTCACTCACTCACTCATGTGATCATTAAAACTCTAAGGTTCTTCCCGTCTGAAACTCGTAAATTTCCAAGCATCTACCCCTTGCCTACTCCTAACGTGAAATTACTTCCTACCCTAATAACTTTATATACCTCCGATTTTCGTTGTAGAGTGAACTTACTAAGTTTAACTAATGTGTTAAATCTTACTTCTTTCCTTTTCTTTAAGTTCCTGAAATTCAAAATTCCGACAACAAAATTCCACTGTACTTCCAGTAATCCTAGAAACTAGAGTTTGGAGCACGTACCAAGGCGGGTGGGCAACGCGTTCTGCGCAGAGAGAGAGGGGAGATGTGTTGCGACGCTGCCAATTTGCTTCTGTCACTTTACAGCGCGCTAGCAGGTTCAGCGAATTGCATGAACGCGAGCTTTTAGTCGCGCAAGCACATGTACACACACACAAGCACACACACACTTACACAATTTTGTCAGTATTCATTGTAGCCTCTCATATTTTCTTTCATTTCGCAACCTGCTACAGTGTTAGAATATATTTAATTGAACGAAATACCTTTCACAGAGAAAACTACATTATTACGAAGCCAAAGATGTGTACATAAACTATGCACCTGCAGACAAAGTCACATAAAATCATAAGTACCAGTAATTAACACTTACATCATTACAGCAAGAAATGCACGCCATCGTCTTCGCTGTCCGATGCAGATGACTCACTCTCAGCAAGATTTATGACGAAAGGTTCCATAATCGTGTCCCTGCCAATTTCTCTGTCGTAATCTTCATCCTGTAATTTTTCTGCGTGTTTCACACAAGCTGCCCATCTAGATGTTGGGATGCTGTCAATTGCCTCATGTGTAAGTTTCTCAACATCTGCAATTTTAAATGTGTTGTTCTTTTCCGCAATATTTGCTTTCACCTGAGCCCATACCAGCTCAATTGGGTTGTAATGACAATGGTATGGGGGTAATCTAACAACACGGTGTCCATGCTGCTTTGCAATTTCGTCTATCTCGTATACTCTGTAAGCAGGCTTGTGGGCATTGACAAGAAGCAGCAATTCTGCTCTGGTGTGTGACGAACTATGAGGTATTCCGTTAGAGGACAACCAGGCTATAATGTCTGCCTTTTTGGAATTCGTATTTGGAGCTTTATTCACTTGCACTGAGTGGATGCTTGCATTATCCATGACAATAACAGAGCATGGAGGGATATACGGCAACAATTGTTCTTTAAACCACCTTTTAAAGACACAGTATGTCATCTCAGTATGGTAATCTTCAGAATTCTTAGCCTTTGACGCCTTAAAAATTAGCTTACTCTGGGGAATAAAGCCAGTTTCTGCTGATCCAGCATGAAGCACTATTATTCTGTTACCCTTGCCAACGGGAACTTTTAATCCACCGGAACCGTCACTCATTTTCCAGCACATAGCCCTTACATGATTTTGGTTTACGAAAGTTTCGTCTACATAATAAATGCTAGACGTTCCAAGTTGTCTGATTTCCTGCATTGCTCTTAAAAACACAGTCCTTGCAGCTACAATATCACTACGTTCCATTAGTAATTTCCTGCCGTCATTCGTTTTCTGATACCTGAATCCCATATCTTTCAGTATCCTCAACATGGTCCATTTGCTTCCGCTAAAATTTTCGGCTTCTTTCATACGCGAAACTAATTTTTCTGCTGTCGGATATTTGCCTTCAGCATACATACTGAATATTATCCGCCGCAGAACGTTTTTGGAAAAATCGTCTAGAGCACCAACTTCTTTTTTTCGGTTGTGATGCTTTCCCGGTGATTTGAAAACAGCTGAGCCGCAGGCTTCAACTGACGCTTTAGCTTCGCTGGCTATCCTCTGAACAGTCCTCAAACCAACACCACAGGCTTCAGCCGTCTGCTCCTGGCACTTGGCAACGGCGCGACTCGCACCACATGGTGGCGCGGACTCAGAAGAAGACTGCCTTTTCAAGTACTGATACACACGGAACACTATTCCTCTCGCTTGTTTGTGCAACACTTGGCGTGATTCTTTACCATCACTCATAATGAACACTATGAGGGCAAAATAATCACTAAACACGGAACACTATAAGTGAAATAAACTGTAAACTTGACGAACACAGCACGACGCGCACAGAACGAACACAGGAAAGCCACTGACACGCGATTGGCTGTGAGTCACGTGGTACAGCTCCACAGGCTACTGCGCATCCCCCTGTGACCCGCCTTCGTACTTGCTCCGAACTCTAGTAATTTGGTACACATATGGTTTCATCCCTAAATCTTAAGAAAAGTCTCATATTGGAGTTTTCCCCCATATTTATTTAGCTACAATTCCAAACATGAAAGATTCTGGCACATATTTGGGGCTTCATTACTTTGCTCCGGATGAAACTACATGCCTGAGGATTTTTTAATGCATAGAGATCAGCAAGTTTAACTAATATCTTAAATTTTACTTTGTTCCTATCCTTAGTTTGGAAGTTACTAGTAATTTATTTATTGTGGTAGTTAAACCAGCAGCGACCTGCATTGCTCGGCTGCAGCGCATACACCCATTGTTTTTAAGAGAGTGAGGCATTGTTGGTAAAGTATACTGATGTCTTCAATTCTGAAATGTTCTTATTCACCGATTTTCAAATGAAATCATTACATTTGAGTGGCGATTCAGAATAAGCGGTAAACTTACAAAAAGATATGAGATCCCACAAAAACAAACCTTGTAAAAATAGGCCAAGTCTTGAGTTCGCATAGTTACAAAAAGTTATGAGATCTTTTTCTGAGCCAAGTCTACACTTTACAATGTGTATTCAGTTCATTTTATGAAACAGAATGGTTTCCCTCGATGTCATAGATCGTTTATTTAGAATTAAAAAAATCTGATGACTTGCCCATGCGCATCAAAATTTTTACTGAAATTGAGGGCATAATATATAATTGTCAAATTCGAAATAGAGTGAGGGAAATCTTGGCTTTTACGTATTTATAAGTTAAATAAAGCAACAAATTTAAGGTATTTATATAGGTTAACTAAAACATGGCGTGCATAATGGCCAAGTCATCAGATTTTTCTAATTCTAAATGAACGATCTATGACACCGAGAGAAACCATTCTGTTTCACAAAGTGAACTGAATACACACTGTAAAGTATAGACTTTGCTCAGAAGATGATCTCATAACTTTTTTTCACTACACAAACATGAGACTTATCCTATTTTTACAAGAATTGCTTTTGTGGGATAGATGTTATTATCAGATGCGTTAAAGACAGATGCAAACAAATTCTACCATACCTGGAAGAGGAATAGAAATGTTCCATAATGGTACCAACACATAAAGGAGGGGAGAAAAATATAGTTGAAAACTGGTAAAATAAATGTGTACAATGTATATTGGCCAGCAGATCGTGAAGGATAGTTTGGCCATTGAGTGGCAGAGTTTTGATTTGCAGCGCATGCGCCACTATCATGACTATCTTAACCTAACCCGGTAATTCTACCTGGTAAAGGTGACTTACAGTTTAACATGGAATACAAACCAAAAAGTGCCCTAGTATACTACACATGAGGAAAGTAAATCTTTGCCAGAGATGATGGTCAGTATTAAGACCAGTTAAAATTACAGCGAAAACCAGGATTTGAATCAGGGACCTTCCATTTCCCAGTTGTGCCTTAACCAACCGAGCCACCAAATTGTTGAGTTGAGAACTAAAGACCCATAGTGGGCAAACAAATGGAATGTTATAGAGCTATATTAGAAAAAAATCATTTGTAAGACAGTAGCATGGATCTAGAGGTGATTATCCACATGAACCTCAGTAAGTAGGCAACTCACAGGCTGTATTGCAGTATAACTCCTGATAATTTTTATGGATGCTAACTCAGACCGTTCTCCAGAGTCACTACACTACTCACTTGCTATCTAGGCATCCGTGACAGAAGAAATATCATTCTTTAGGTGTTACATTATTTCAATGAAAGATAGAAGAATAAATTATACATCTGTTTTATTATCGTTTGTATATTGGGATATTTAGTGTGTGGGATATTTGTGTGTGGAGGTTAATACATCTTTTTGCGACCTTAAAAATAAAATTTAGTGCATAGACATCCAACCACGTTAAAACGCTAGACACATTTAATGCTGTACAGTAATAGCAACATATAACATAAAAACAGGGCAATTGCAAATCATGTGGTAGGAATGTGTTTCACTGTGGTCCAGGCTACATTTACAACACATGACGATTCAGATTTTTTGTCACAGTTGATCCAAACTCTTAACAGAACAATAACAGAAATATAATCTGTTTCCATTTAGGGTGCAAAGCAGCTTGAACCAGAGTAATAACAACTCATCTACCGCCATACACTTTAAGTGAATTATGGAGTCAGAAGTTAGATTGTTTGCAGATGACATATCTATATATATAAAGATGAATGTGTGTATGTTTGTTTGTTTGTTTCTTCATACAAATCCACTATTTTCATCCTATCTCGATGAAACTTTGCACACTTATCCTTTGAAACAAAGAGAAAAATACTGTCTACATTTGGTTGAAAAATTATCTGTATAAATAATAAATGTTGTCTCATAATTTCGAAATACTACTGAATGGCGATAGACAGAGGCGTTGGATATGGACGTCTGTATACTGCTTTTTCCATGTATCACTCAGACAGCTCAGTGGTTAAAGCGCTTGCTTACAAATGTTTGGGTCGTGGTCTCCGGTTCAAATCTCCGTGGAGGCTAAGATTTTAAAAATTGTTTTTCATCGTAAGAGTCACGCCTGGGCCGTAGGTTATTTGGATTTGAATGTTAAACTGTAGATATCACCAAGTTAGGGGTGCAATCATAGGTAGTCTTGCAATGCTGTAGGTGTACACTTTTTTACGTTATAATGATTCCTCAGGGGTTGTTCGCAGTCAGAGAGAGAGAGAGAGAGAGAGAGAGAGAGAGTGTGTGTGTGTGTGTGTGAACCGCAATAATAATACTATAAATACGGAAGTAAGTCTCTGTCTTTTTGTTACGTTTGGTGACCAAATGGCTATATCGATGTTGATAGAATTTGACAAGAAAATCTGTATGAAGGGCACAGGACATTTTCTCCAGTATGTTTAATAGTTGTAGTCACGAAATTTTGAGACCTTATCGAATGGTGACAGAAATATGTTGGAAATTGATTCTCTTTAAGAGACTGGTTCGACGGTAGAATGAAATAGTGATAGCTTTTCTGTCATATTATGCCGACTCAGTGTTGTTTGGGACCAATCCTTTGTTACCAGCAACTTTCTATATTCAATTCTGGCAAAAAATTCTTAATCCACGCGTACGAAGTCGTGGGTACGAGCTAGTGTTATATAAAAGGATCAAAATGGTAGAAGACTGTAAAAAGCTGCAGGATGACTAGCTGGGTGAGTCAACATGGAATAAAGATAAATGCAAAGAAGAGCCAGATTATTAGGTACACAGATAAAAAGCTAAAGGCTGATTATGATTATAAAGCAGAGAAGGAGCTGCTTATTGAATACTCCAAATGCAAATACCTCGGCATAAGATTTGATAGCAGACTTAACTGGGCAAGACACACTGGATACATGGTAGGGAAAGGGTTCAAAACCCTTCAACTGTTGACAATAGTGATGAGGGGATGCACTAGAGAAGTAAGTGAACTGGGGTACAATATTTTGGTCAGACAACAGCTGAAATATGGTGGAGTAGTATGGGCCCCACATTTTAGGTATCAAATACAGGAGTTGGAGTGGGTGCAGAGAAGAGCTGCTAGATTTGTCTTTGGAAATTACTGCAAAACACAATCGGTAACTACGCAGTCCAGTCACATTACTGTGACCACCTCTCAAAAACCAGAATAACTACCTTTGGCAGAGCGGACTGCTGTGAGGCGTGTAGGAAGAGAGTCAATTAGGATTCTGAAGGTGTTCACTGGGATGTTGAGCCATGCTGACTCCAGTGCCGCTAGATTATGCGGTTGAGGATCCAAGGCGCGAACAACCCGATCGAGGTGGTCCCACAGATTCTCGATTGGGTTTAAATCCGGTGAGTTTGCTGGCCAGGGGAGTAAGGTAAACTCATCCTGGTACTCTTCGAACCACGCACATCCACTGCGAGCTGTATGACACCTCGCATTGTCCTGCTGGTAGATGTCATCACTCTGAGGAAAAATTATTCGCATGTAGGATGGACATGATCCGCAAGGACAGATATGTTCTTGTGCTGATCCATCGTGCCTTCCACAATGATGAGTTCACCCAGTGAATTCCAGAAAAACATTCGCCAAACCATAATGCTCCCTCCTCCAACCTGGATCCTTTCGGCAATTGTTGCAGGGTGTTTGCTTTCAAACGTTTCACGTTGTATGCACCAACATCCATCTATCCGATGGAGCATAAAACATGATTCATCGGAAAAAGCCACCTGTTGCCACTCTGTGGACATCCAGTTGCGGTACTGGCGTGCAAATTCCAGCCTTCGTCGCTGATGAACAGCAGTCAGCATAGGTGAATAAACCAGGCGTCTGCTGTGGAGGCCCATGCACAGCAACATTTGCTGAACCGTTGTTGAGGATACACTCTTGGTAGCCGCTTGGTTCATCTGGGCGGTCAGTTGCTAAACAGTTGCACGTCTATTTGCCCGAACGCATCTCCGTAGCCTTCGTTCGCCTGTCATCTATAGCCAGTGGTGCACCACATGTTCCACGCCGCTGATTTTGAATAGTGCCATTTTGCCATGCACGGTATACTTTCCCCACGGCGGCACATGAACAGTTCACAAAATTAGCAGTTTCCGAAATGCTTCCACCCTTGGCCCGAAAGCCAATAATCATGCCCTTTTGGAAATCAGATAAATCGCTATGTTTCTGCGTTATGCCAACAATTGAAATGCATTCCGGTGCCCTAGGACATGCTTTATATACACTCTACTGTAATGTGCTGCCACCTGCCTTCTGTGATTGATTATTTCACGTTGACGTCGAAAGTAGGTGGTGGTCACATTAATGTGACTGGACTGTGTAATATGATAAGGGAGTCGAGTGGGATTCATTGGAGGATAGAAGGAGGGTGAAGAGATTCATTGGAGTATACAAAGTCTATATTGGTGATGAAGCATGGAAATATATTGGTGGGAAATTTAAGAGGGGTGCATGGAAGGCTAAAGATGACCATGACCACAAGCTGGCACTTGATTTCAGGTATAAGGGTGTGGGAAAATTTTCTCCCATATGAAAGGGTGTAAAAGATTGGAATAAATTACCAAGATAAATAATGAATAATTTACCGAAAACACTGAAAGAATTTAAAGTAAAAATTAGTAGAGAGGAAAAGTAGGTGAGAAGACAAAGGGAGAAAGATGAGTGTGTAGGGATATTGCCACCAGAGCGTGCACTCTATCGCAATTTTATCAATTATTATTATAATTGTAATAATAGTAATAGATAGGACATGAAAACAGGAAATTCATTATATCGCATGCTATGGTTATCTTTTACTATGGTTGTTGGTGTATTCTTCACACATGACAATTTAGTTTTTGATGTGAGAATTAAGACTTTCCCAGAATTTTGCTGAAATGTAGTCTACACAGGTTCTCCACCAGATAGAATTGATGATAGACAAGCTTTCGGTGGCTAGCTCTGCCGTCATTATCAGATCCATTGTTACTTTTTGACCACAAGAGCTGTACTGTATTATTCTGAAACAACCAAGTTTTGCACTAATGGACAGTAGGGTGCCGGCAGAAAATGAAGAGGAGATTCTGGAGAGGACCAATCACAGATAAGTAGTACTGAATGGGCTCGTGTCGTCAAGACCCCGTCTGTAACAGATTTCTCAGTCATCCAATCAGGACAAAGCAGAAGACAGAAGGGGAAGGGCCCACTGTGGATCCACGCGTCTTCCAGAGCTGACCAATCACGTCGTAATGCTGACAAAAAAGGTCGGTACAGCTCTAGTTGTCACAAAAGTAACAATGGCCCTGATGATGGTGGCAGAGCTAGCCGCCGAAAGCTTGTCTTTTGTCAATTCTATCCGGCGAAGAACCTGTGAAGACTACAATTCAGTTTTTGTTTTCTTTTTTATGCAGTTGGTCTAACTTTCCACAGAATGGTAATAGAAATGCAATTTGTTTCTGTTAAGATCGTTATGCAGTCTGGATCACAGTAATAACAACAAATAGGGCATAGGAGATCACTGGAGATCGCGATCTCCAGTAGACCCGTTCATAGGAAATAGAAAATTCACAATATCACGTCCTCCATTCTGCATTCACCACACATGGCAATCAAGTTTTTGTTTTCTTTTTTTATCACAGTTGGTACTAACTTCTCATGGGACATTAATAAAAATGCAGTTTGTTCCAGTTTAGGTTGTAAGATACAGACTCAATCACAGTAATAGCAACAGAGAGAACATTAAAATAGGATAAACGAAATAATAACTGCTATGGGTACCTTTTGTCATGACAAAATTACATTTTTCATTATTAAATTCAAACACCCCACTAGTGGTGCCGATTGGTGGCCACCTAGATAGTGAACGACTATAGTATTGTCTACAACTGTCATAAAAATGGTAAGGAGCCAATTGACAAGCTATTTCAGAAGTAATGGACAAGGGAGGTCAAGCAGATAGGTTGACACTGTATTTTTTCTAAGATTGGGTGGAGGAATTATTAAGAGATAGGAAGCAAGGAGTAAAATGGATAGTGCAATCTGAAAGGAATAGGATGTGAGAAACTACCAAAGTGTAGTGTTCTGGGACCATTACTGTTCATTGTTCTGATGAATGGTTATGTTGATCTACTACAGTCAGCTGTTAGCAGATGACATCATGCACAATAACTCAGTGAGGATTGTGAGCAAATGCAAACGGGTCAAGATATCAGGTCATGGAATGAATATAAATGTTAAGAAGCGTCAACTTCTTTGCTTTAAAGATAGAAAATAGAAGATTTGTATGATTATTTAGTGGCAGGGTAATTCCTTGTTGAAGGAATAAAATCTAGATACTGGGAATATTAGTTGACCGATAGATAAACTAAGCAGGGCACATTGGTCAGGTTGTAGTACTGCAGCTGCTGAAAAGGATAACGAGAGGAGATACTAGGGAAGCGAGAGACATGAGTTACAAAACTTTGATCCCGCACTTGATAGAATATTGTGAAATGATAAGGAAGCTACATTATGGGTATTAACTACTAGAGTGGGAGAGGGGGCAATGGAGGGTAACTCGATTTGACAGTAACTGCAACATTTGGGTTGGGATACTTTGCAACATGGAAGGGGGTCAAAAGAATTGTGGACATGTATGAGGCATATACTAGAGATGAGGTATGAATGTATTGTATCAATATTGGTTGAATATCGAGTTGCAGAATGTGGAAGGGAAGACAAGACATAATAACAAATCATAAGTTATAATTTTTTATTTACATTTAGGAGAGCCTGGCTTTGGAGCAAATTAACTAAATATCTCCGACTGTTAAGTAATTTAGAGTAAAAATGTGTTTGAAATATGTGTGTAGGAAAATTAGCATCGGGGCATGAGCTCCTTCGCAATTAGTAACAACAAATAAACTTACTTCAGATGTTTCACAATGTCTTTGTCAGAATGAGGCATATTTCTACAGGACCAACAAGATTTTCTTTATCCCTTGCAGCTCGCTGAAGGACATGTAACGATTTCCTTGCATTCTTCACATTCTCCTAAAAGCGAAAACACGAGAGTTAATACAAAGTTAAGGTGTAGAGGAAAACAACCAGTGCATGGAATTAATTACCTTTCTTTCCACATTTCTTGTTGATGTAGCGGTTGCTGAACAGCCCGGCTTCATATTAGTAGTTTTTTTTTTCGTAAATGAAATCCTAAAATTACGAAGACTCAGCACACGATGCACTGTGCATCACAAAACGGGAGAAGAATTTCAGTCTTTTCAAAATAAACAAACCATTTCCGAAGGCGCGAAAACTGAACATATGAATTGCGAAACATATGTCAGGTTTGCCAACAATTTTATCAAAGGTGATTGTACTTATCCAACAGCACTTTGATTATTCAAAGATCTATACAATTAAAAACTGAATTCAGATCTTCATTCAAAAATTAATAATATCAGATTTGCTTTTATAAGAATTATAAATCAAATACTAATACGTTATCTCATGCGTTTGTTTTTTAAAAAATATTATAAGCCTTTTAACTTTTTGTTAGAGCATCTAGCTTGTTCATCTACATATATCAACACCTATCTTAAACATCAGATACAGCGCCTTAACTTTTTTCGAATGTACTAACTGTACATTAGTGTCTGTCGTTTTATTTGTTTAAAGAATTAATACATAGTCTCAGATTTGTATTTTTGAGTTACAGTGGTCATGCAGCCACTAAATATAGTATGTAATTTCTACACGTTAACTAATACATAAAAAATTAATTTAATTATTAACCTTCCAATTGACATGGAGCTAATGAAGCGGTGGCAATTTTCATGAAAAAGTTGTTAGTATTACTTAAACTTACCAGATGTCAGTTGGGTAGGGAATAAGATTAATAACAAAAGTGATTTGCAAATATGTAATGGAAGGAAGCTTTACAACAAGCGGAAGAGCAAAACACAAGGGAACCAAACATGTTGGATATTTAAAATAGGGGCGTTCAAGGAAATAATAGGAAAAAAAGGGTTCTACTGCTAGGTAATAACCATGGAAGAGGTGTAGAACCTCTTCTTTAGGATCAATTTAATAGCGATGGAGCACTTGCTCCAGTGACAATTTCCCTACACATCCATTTTCCTCTTTTCTTTTCCCACCTACTTTTTCCCTCTGTTAATTTCAAATTTAAATTCTTTTTGTGGTTTTGCTAAATTATTCATCATTTCTATTGGTAATTTATTCCAGTCACTGAGCCCCTTATCTACGAAAGAAAATCTTCCCACATCCTTATGCCCGAAATCGAGTGCCAATTGCTGGTCAGAGTCATCTTTTCTCTTACATGCAACTCTTTTAACATTCCTATCAATATCTTTCAACCAAGTTAGACACAGGCTGGCAGTCACAAGTTTTTTTCAAACCCAGTGCAACGTTAGGGCAGGTGATAGAAGATATGGGATCACTTCATAGGGATTTGATTAAAGAGGATAGAGTAGTGATAGTGGGAGATGGAGGGCATAGTGTTGATAGGAACGCAAGTTATAGTACAGAGAGCGACCTCAGGAAGGTTGTGATGGAGGCGTAGCATACCAGAGTGGAACTCACGCAGGTCTTGAATCACTGTGATCGGCCACAGTTAGACCACGCCGTGAGGCTAGTAAACATGGAGACCGAGATGCTTCTTGAGAAAGACATTAATTCTGTCTTGAGGGTTGTTCTTGAGGACACATTTGATATGTGGGTTTTCAGTAGGCATGGCATACATCTAAATGGAAGGGGCAAAAGGATACTTTCTTAGTTGGTAGCCAAATCTGTAATGGGGTCCATTTCCAGTTACGATGCGGTCAGGACTGTGCCTATCTTGGGTTAGGAGCTGGTGGTAAGGGTATGGAGATAGATGTTCAAAGGGATACTGATTGTAGATCCACGAAAGTAAAAATAAAAAATCTTGTTTTTTTTCCAGAAGATTACAGGGTGTACCGCAAAGACAGAAGACAATTGGTAGAGGGATGTTCATAGTGGTTAGCAAAGATTCCTAAAGTTCGCTGATGTTTGTAGATAATAGTCTTAAGCTACTTGGGGTAGATTTCCGAAGTAAAAAAAAATATTTAAAACAGCAGGGTGTTGGCTGCTTATCGTAGTGGAAGAATTAATGATAAAAATGAAACTCTATGGGAGAAACTAAATTCATACTCAGAAATCAGAAGTGAGAATAGAATGGTCATTATTGGCGGTAATTTTAAACTTACCAGGTATCAGCTGGATGGGAAATAAGATCAATAACACAAGGGAACACAGATTTTCAAATACCTTAGTAATGGAAGGAGGATTTAAACAACTGGTAGAGCAAAACAAAAGAGGACCAAACATGTTGGATATCTTCCTAATAAAACCCAATGATAACCTTGTGAGGTGCCAAGTAACCGAAGGAATAAGTGATCACGAAGCAGTTAGGATGGATATTAGAGGATTCAGTAAACATGTGGCCAAATTTGAAGGTAGAAATAGGTACAATTATAAAAAAAAAGCTACAAATTTCGAAACTGAAGAGATATTACAGGGAAGGTTTCAGCAAATGGAAGGATGGTACAAGTACATTGGAGATAAAGTGGAAAGAGTTCTAGGAAAAAGTAAAAAAAGGGTGAAGAAAAATTGATTCTAACAGACAATAAAGAAATGTGTATTATAATATGGACATAAGGAGATTAAAGAGGTTGGCGAGAAGAGAACCCAATAGATGTAAGTGACAGCAAGGTATTAGGGATTACATGAAATAACTAGATAAGGAATTAATTACAGCACGGAAAGTGGTTAATGATGGGTTGATGAAGAACATTATTAGTAAAGGGGACCACTGACGGATACATCTAGTATTTTCTATAGCTATGTTAGAAAACAGGGAAAAAATGGTTAGATGCAATCCTCCATCATACCTTGCTATGTTTAGCTAACTTCGTCATCTCAAAATACCACTTACATCCCACGTTCTCAATTATCTGCTTTATATATTCTAATCTCTGTCTTCCTCTATAATTCTTCAACTATTCTCTCCACTAATAAATTAAACAATCACCCATGTCTCAAAATATAACCTATCTTTTATTTCTGTTAGACTCTTCGATAAACATCTTTCCTTGGACATAATTTTCAAAACACGCTCATTTAGTACTTTATCTGTACACTTAATTTTCACCATTCTTCTGTAGCATCACATTTCAAATGCTTAGACATTAGTTGTAATATTACTTCCTAGAAAGCAGAATACATTTACTTGTTTTTTCGAATCCGATCCGATTTTTATATTTAATTATTGTTATTGCTATAATTTCTGCTAAATATTATCACTTATGACTTGCTTCAGTCTATATTGAGTCCGAAATCTTCCAACAGTATTTTTATATATTTTTCATGCCATTCATTAAATTCTCAGTATCATCAACCTGCTCTGGTAACAGGATAATGTCATCAGCAAAATGTAGCATACTGTTTTTTTCTCCTTGAACATTATACCACATTAAAAATTTTCCTCCACTTCCTTTATTGATTCCTCTACATACAGGTTGAATATTAATGGAGACAGACTACAACTTTATCTCACACACTTTTTAATTGATCGATGTCTCCCATGAATTTCTTCTTTTATTATAACTACTTCATTCTTATATAGCTTATAAAGTATTCTCCAATCTCGGTATTTTAAATCTGATTTCTTTAAAATTTTAAACATCTTTTACCACCTAACATTATCAAAAGCATTTTCTAAATCAGCAAATGCCTTACATTTGTTTTTCTTGATCCGCCATTCAAGTATTAATCTTAAGCCAGAATTGCTTCTCTTTTGCTGCCGTTTTTCCTAACCCCAAACTGAACTTCACCTACTATCTCTTCTGTTTTGCTTTCTATTTTCTGGATATTATCATGGTCAGTAATTTTGAAGCACGTGATGTTAGTCTTGGAATGCGATGATTCTCAAATTTATTGGCTTATGCTTTCTTCAGAAGTGTGAAGATGACACTTTAAATAAAACTGGAATATCTTCTGTTTCATAACATTCTGATAGCAGTTTGAATAATCTTTGGATTCCTCTTCTCCTAGGGAGGTCAGAAATTCTGCAGGAATACTATCAATTCCAATTGCCTTATTTGATTTCAGATCTTTCAAAGCTCTGTCAAGTTCTGTTCTTAAAACAGTATTTCCTAAGTCAGCAGTGTTGACATGGCCTTTTTTCCCAGTACACTGTTGTTTAAAATATCTCCGTCATACAATTTCTGTATGTATCCCTTCCATGGAATCACTCTGTCTTCTGAATTTAAAAGAGTATAAGCTTGTTATGGTAATTAATATTTACAAAGATAATTAATTTATTGGTGGTGGATTATTTTTTTGTCAGTTGATTAATTTAAACAGTTCGATAATACCGCTGTCGCCAGGGGTGTCACCAAACCAACTCTTAGTGGGGATGGGAAAATTATTACTAAGACGTTATTCAAGTTCATTAAAACATAAATCTGTCCACCATAAGTTTATTTCTAGTCAAATTGGAACACTTGAACTGGTTGGCCACCATAAAAATTTCATAATTATAGCTAATCGTAATTTCGTCTTTCAAAAATTGCAGAATTCTTAAGGAAAATTAGTATTGAGTTTACTTCCACAAATTATTTCTTACTACGAGCTAATGTTCTCAGTTCGTCTCTGTACAACCCAAAATACCCTTTGTCACACTCACTTTTAATCAAAACTCATTAAGTTCTCTTGGTCACTGGTATCATAAAAGGTCCACGATCTTAAATTCACTTTACACTATTTTTAAGAAATGTGGGCTATAGTGGTTAATGGCCACGTTACCGCGTTGCGCCCTCCGGTACAATCCGAGCACGAGGGACTAAAACAATGTATAACTCCGCTTTAGCTGCTACTTGAGTCGGCGGAAGGTAATCGTTTCGCCACCGTTTTCAAACATTAGCATTAAGGTTTATACATCTTTTCTTTATTTCTCCAAAATCTTGTTTAATCTTCCTGTAGGACACATCTACTTTAGCTATGACCATTTTCTTTTCTACTTTAGCTATGACCATTTTCAGAGGCGGATCCAGGATTTTGGTTTGGGAGGGGCTTGAGCGAGACTTCGGTTTGGGTGGTGCTTGGCTTTAGTGGATTTTGGTTGCGGAGGGCTTGCCCTCGATGGATTTAGGTTTTTGGGGGAGCTTGATCGGGCAAGGGGCTTTAAATCTGTAGAGCTAAAAAAAAAAAAAAAGTCTACAAAGTCACAATGTTGGGGGTGAACCTAGACCCTTTTGGGGGCTTGAGCCCCCCCCCTGGATCCACCCCTGACCATTTTCTTTTCTACTTTAGCTATGACCATTTTCTTTTCTACTTCTTCGCACTTTTAGTGCACCCATTTTTCTTTATTCTTTTTTCTGTTTATTTGATTTCTAAAGTGTCTGTACTGCTCTCTGCTGAACATTTTTGTGCATTCTTCTCTGATCCATCAACTCCAAAATTTCTTCTGTAATCCAAGGTTTTCTGGCATCTTGTTCCCCAAAAGCCTAATGTTACTTTGCCAGCTTTGATCGTTTCTCTTTTCAACCCATTCCATTCGTCGTCAGTTGAAACTCCTTTCAGATTTATTTCTTATAAAAAACATCTACACAGAGACGGATTGCGCGCCCAATAGAAATCCTGTGATAAGTTTATTACCACAACACGGAATTATTATTATTTAGTATATCTGTAGCCGTAAGTATGACGAGTTGCGCGCATGAATTCATAGTTTTAAATTTTCACTTCTATTGGCAGTCCCCAGTCACTGCCTTTTATATATATAGCCACTGCAACACATTATGCAATGAGGAATTATCTTACTAGTGTGGTAAAACAAATATCCAGTTGTAATCATACGCTTCTGACGCCATAGCCAGGGGTTATTGGCTGTCCAGGTGACGCCGCGTCCTGATGTGTGCAGCCGACGTTTCGACCATCCTTCTGTGGTCTTCTTCTAGGCAGCTGTCCAGATGACGCCGCAGAACTATCCAGAAGAAGACCACAGAAAGATGGTCGAAACGTCGGCTGCACACATCGTGACGCGGCGTCACTCTAACCAGATATCCAATTGTTCGATAATATTTTATGATAACTTTAGATTTATGTGTTGAATTTTGAGAATAGCTACTACTGAAAAGAACTGTTTATTAGATTATATTATCGAAATTTTGGATTGATCAATTTACAAAAAACTTAAATTTTTCAATTCAAAACTAAAAATGCAAATTGACTTTTATTTCAAATTTAGGGTTTATTAGCATATACTATCGAAAAGTGAGGTTGAAAATATGTATATTGAAATGGCAAAATGATTTATTTTAATTTACAATTTACGAAATTTTAATTTTTTACACTACAGTTATTACCGTAGAATGGAAGGTTACGAGATCGAGTCCACAATCGGATAAACTTTTTTGATATAAAAACTTCTTTAGGCCCACTGGGCGATTTTTGGTTGGGTAAAAGCTTAAAAGCTCGCGTACCCGACATGCAAATGTTAACAGTGTATCTGTAGCATTAAGTGTAACGTGCTGCGCTTATAATATTCATAGTTTTAAGTTTTCACTTCCGTCGACAATCCCCAATGACTGCCCTTTTTTTATGCCTTACGCCTCGTCGGCGTTGAGGTAATTAGAGGCGGGAAAGGAATGCAGGCAAGGAACAGGAATGAATTTGGCCATGGTTTTTCGAAGGAACCATTCCCGCATTCGTCTCGAGTGATTTGGGGAAACCAAGGAAAACCCAAATCTGGTTGGCCGGACCGAGATTGGAACCCTCATCCTTCCGAATGCTGGGCCAGAACGTTACTGCTCACCTACCACGCTTAGTAGGAGGAACAAACACCAATGGTGTACAACAGAGTGTGATGAGACTATTAATGAGAGAAGACAAGCCTGGATCAAATGGAACTGTAACAAGAGCACAGATTACCTCGAAGAGGGAAAGTAAGGACCTTTGGCAACAATTGGAAAGTTATGAGAAAGAGGAGATTAATCTTCTATGGTCACATAGTTAAGATGGACAATTATAGACTCATCTCAAAAATCTTCCACACTTTCCTAGAGGGAAAGCAACAAGCACAAAGTGGTTGAGTCTAGTCAGAAAACATATCAAAATACTTAAAATTGACTCCAACTAGATTTAAAACAGGGATAAGTAGAGAATGTTGACTAAAACATGTAATTATCTCCAGTCACTAACAGCCAGTACACTGCTTCCGGATCTGGTGTCAAATGGACCCAGGAAAGAAAAGACAACTACTATATAAGAATGAGGAATACTGGACTAAGAAGAAAGCCCGCCTGAGTCAAGAAGCACGTCGTTTATAGTTGGACAAAACGAAAAAGAAGAAGAACAGTAGTGGTCCCAATATATTAACCTGTGGCTCACCAGTTCTCACATTTATCCTCCTTTTTTGTTTATTTTTTTGTCGTATGGCTAAGCAAATAATGTAATACATATAAAGTTATACAATATATACAACGACAAAAACGTTGGTAGCAGCCAATGATGGAAATTGTAGCACTGAAAACATCTTGAAATAGTCCTTAGAGGGCATTCCTTGATGATATGGTCCATACTCAGGCAAGGAGCTAGAGCATGGCGTTGCATTTGGCGTGGCCTGTTCTTAGGCGATTTAGTTTGACCCAGTGGTCTCTCTTAAGATCGAATACTGGAGCTCCAGTTGTAGGATCTTCAATATCTGGATTTTTCACAAATGCAGAGTTTCAGCTTTGTCGCGTTTTTTCCTTGACATCGAAGTAAAATACTTCATGCCATACTGGATATCTCGATATAAGAAGAGTAGGGGGTAGGTCATTTAGGATCTCTTGGATTGGAAAATCCTGTGGTCAGGACGATGTAGTTTTATCTACTCACGTGCCGTTGCTTATTGGCGCCCTACCTCTGGAGGTGATATATTGCTGATAAAATGTAACCAGGGAACTGGGGTGGATTTTAGAGTGCCAGTTATTACTCTCATGCACTCGTTCAAACGGACGTCGATTATTCTAGTGTGAACGCTACATTACCACACTGGAGCACAGTACTCAGCAATAGGGTAAACCATGGTGAGGGTGATTGTTCTTAGTAAGTTGGCATCAGCCTCCCCACGAAGTACCAGCTAGTTTGTTCGTGGATGTTATTCTGTATTTTAAATTTTTGACTTGTGTTTTCCAGGTGTTTTTTAAGGATTGGTCTAAGGTGATGCCAAGATATTTAGGGTAGAAATTATGTTTCACTCTTACGTGGCAGAAGCTCACTTTGAACTGCTGATGTGCTATTCTATTGCTCAAATGGAATGCGCATATTTCTGTTTTCATTAGGTTTGGACAAAGTCTCAACTTCATATTCAAGGTTTCTAAGTCATTTGAGAGAATGATTTCACCTTCCTTTAGTGTGGCAGTTTGGACAACTATAGCTAAGTCGTCATCGTAGCAGAATTCATTGCCGGCTGTTTCAGGCATGTCTCTGGTGTACAAGCTCAAGAGCAATGGAGCTAGTACTTACACTTGCGGTAATGCATTTTTTACTGTAAATGACTTACTTGTCTTTTACCCAATGGTGACCTTGAAATATCGATTTGTCAACATGTTCTTCAGGAGTGATGCTAGTTTTCTGAATGTTACATGCTTTCTAAGTTTAAGTACGAGCCCATTCAGGAAACTGTATCATATGCCACAGTTAGATCGACAAAAGCTACTGATGTCTTTCATTTCTCCCTTAATATTGCATTACCCAGGTTGATAATTTGCTTCGAACATCTTTAGAATTCATTCTCCCAGCAAGATACATCTTGGTTTATCCCAATAATGTTAACCACTTTCAACGCATTCTATGGTTGATTCTGACAAATGCCTTAGAAAAATCAAGTGCCGGATCATAGGCTTGGCCTCCCAGGTTCATTTTGTCTGGGATATCTTACATCTTAACTACTGAGATTCACGATAATAGCTTCTTCTAACTGCTTGTTGCTGTCTTGAAACCGCTTCTTTTCCTTACAAATTTTCCTAATGTAGCTTGTAGGGGTACCTTCCCTACAGTGGTATGATTTGACTGTTTGAATCATATTAATTCTTAATTATCAGCTTCATATGGATTAATAATTGAGAGGGTTGAATTGTATGGGTACACTAAAACTATAATTCTGCAAGAATTTTGATTTTTAGCAGGATTGCAGGTGAATTGTCACAATGGAACATTTATTGGTTGTCGCTGGTAATTACAGGCTTGGGCGTATTTAACGTTAGAGTTAACATCTAAATATTCAGCACAGCAAAGCAACGCCCACAGCTAAAATTAGCCATTTATCAAAGCAAACAAATAATGGATTTCTACGTCATGAAACAAATCAAATAATCAATATCAAAAGCTCATGGAGAAATATATTCAGGATACATTATAATAAACTTGTGATAACAGCATCACATTCAGTTTAGTTTATGATATAAACCAGAGCCAAAATGGTTCGCAGATACCATTTACAAATTGTACAAAACGTACTATTAGAATTGTTCGATGAAGTATAATAACACAATTAACACAAGTGATTCAAAAAAAAAAAAAATTATGTCTTTTGTACTTTTGCCTAATAGCTCATTGGAGGTATTTATTGATAAGTTCGAGCACTGCTGGAAGATTTCTCGGGCGTGCAGCCGGGTCAATTGATCGCAGATGTACGAATTTTCGATGGCGTAACATGCCATCATCTTCAGGTAGCGTCCACTGGTCGGCGTGAAGAGCGCAGTCCGTGACGCGACTGCTGGTCTGCTCCGGGGGCGTCGATATTTATACCCTCGGACCCCGTCCCCGAAATCTTCCAGCAACAGTTCCGCCGGGAAAACTTACGATCACACATAAGTTCGAGCACTGATATCCGATCTCAAGATCACTTATGCGTCACTAACAAGTTTTCATAAAGTGCGCGACCTGTGGCTTCGGCGGTTAACGCACATTACCATTGAAGATGTGCGAGGACAGCGGCGTGGTCCGGAGATGGCTCGCAATATTCGAGAAACCCTCCCGCATTCGGGAACCGAACGCGCTTGCCAGCCAGATAGTATCAGTCAGCATCGGCTGAAGTCAAAAACAGAGTCCAGGACCGCGTCCAGAGCCAGAGTCCAGGACAGCCTCCAGAACCAGTGTTGAGAACAGAGTGCAGAACGAGAGTCCAGGACAGAATGATCTCTCCCGGTCAGGAAACTCGTAGGAAGACTCTCGCCACGCTTTCCTCCATCTCGGGGAATATGGGTACACCAAATTTCCAGTGTTTAGATGTAAGACCCGCGGGGATTGGTCCGCGGGATTCAAATCTGAAGTCACATGGTCTACGTGACGATTGGTTTGCTTGACTCTTCCCGCGTGTGGGTCTCGTGGGTGACAAGGTGTGGGAGAGCGATTTTGCCGTTAGGGTCCAACGGCTACCTGCGCGGCGCCGAACAGCCTACCTTCTCTAAGGAAAGCACTTTGGAAAATCCAGCCTTTTGTCTGACGCCGTTGAAATAACAGACCGTTGTCTCCCACAAAGTATGGCTCGAAATAACAACGTTCGCACAATTCTTACTTCCACAGTGCATCATATCCACTCATTTTAATTCATAGTTCTTTTGCAAATTGAATGAAAAAATCCTTTTTAATACAGCACTTGAATAAACCAAACATACAATTGACACCTGAGCTTTATCAAATTTATTCTAATATTAGTAACATTTGAACTTGGAGTGTGGCGGAGAATCGTCACATTACAAGCTAAATATTCAACCCTCCATCTGTAGCATAGTGAGCCTTCGATACCACCAGGTATTCCCCTAGAGTGAAAACATCTTTGGAAAGAAAAGAAAGGACGGAATAACTGAACTTTAGTATTGAGAATTAACAAAAAAAAAAATTAATATCTAAAGAAAGTGAGATAAATAATAAATTAATGTCTCTGAATTAATACGAAAACTGAAGCAGCAATTGAAAAATAAGAATAAAGAAAGAAACATTTGTGGTAATAGCGAAAATTTAGAAATACTGTGGAAATCAACATTAGTGGAACACACAATTTTTTTGTCTGTCTTGATTTTGTTTGGAGAAATAAACCAGCAGAAGGGGAAAAGAAAACTATTCTTTGTTAAGAAAAGACTGAGTAGCTTTGAGTGAATATACCTGGTAGCTTAGTGGTTAAGGCGCTTGCTTACCAAACATTCGCTGCTCCGGAGCAGGAATTTTAAGAGTTGTGTTTGATCATATGAACTATGCCAGGACGCTCCGTGGTTCGGATTCCACATTAAACTGTTGGTCCCAGAGGAAAGGAACTGGTCGTCCTACCTCTGACACAATGGCTTAGTATGTCTCCTTCGGGAGGATCCAACCAACCTTTGGGTTGTTGACTAAGCTAAGTTTAACTTGTGTTTGTGGATCATCGTGGAAAAGGAAACCTGTATTCTTAGAAGTTGGATGTGTTGGAAGTATGAAATAGCAAAAGTGTATCGTTGGTATCGGAGTTAGTTTTCTGTTAAAAGAAAAGAAAGAACTCATTATTGAAAAAAAGTAATTGAAACTATGTGAAAATTTATATCAAATAGTACCTTTTAATTCTTTGTTGTGCTAAAATTAAATAAATCCTACTTAATTGATTGGTGGACGTTTAAAGGTCTAAGAAAAGAATGTGGCAACTTCGGAGATATAGATCTGTCTAAGGCGTTTGACAGAGTAAGCCATAAAATGGCAGTAAATAAGGTAAAAACCATTGGAGCAGATAAGAAAGTCATTTGCTGGGTAGAAGAATTTTTAAAAGGTAGAAAACAGAAAGTTAAGGTAGGAAATGTAGTATCAAAAGAAGCGGAAGTAAAAATGGGTGTGCCACAGGGTAGCGTATTGGGACCATTGCTATTCATTATTCTAATGAATAAATTGTGTTGATTGTTTACTATCTGAAATTAGATTGTTTGCAGATGACATAATGCTGTATAAAAGAATGAAAACGATAGAGGATTGTAAACAGTTGCAGGGTGATCTGGACAGGATATCTAATTGGGTTGGTAAACATGGAATGAAGATAAATGCAAAGAAGAGTCAGTTTATTAGATACACAAATAAAAAACAAAAGGTTAATTATGAATATAAGGTGGGGAAAGAATTGCTTGCTGAAGACTTGAAATGTAAATATCTTGGAATTACTTTTGATAACAAACTTAACTGGGCAGGACACATAGGACAGGTGGTAGGAAAAGGTTTCAAAGTTCTGCACTTGTTGGAGAGAGTGATGAGGGGATGTACGAGAGAAGTCAAGGAATTGGGTTACAAAACTTTGGTCAGACCATTGCTCGAATATGGTAGTGTAGTATGGGACCCTCATTTTATGTATCAAATACAGGAGTTGGAGAGGGTGCAAAAAAGGACTGCTAGATTTGTTTCTTGGAATTATCGCAGAATCCAATCAGTGACGGATATGACAAAAGAGCTGGAATGGGATTCATTTCATGACAGGAGGAGGATGAGGAGGGTCATGGGAGTGTACAGGGCATATACTGGCGATGAGGCATGGAAAGATATTGCAATAGGTATGAAAAGTAGTGCATGGAAGGGAAAAGATGACCATGACCACAAGCTGGCACTCGATTTCAGGCACAAGGGTGTGTGAAGATTCTCTTTTTTAGGTAAGGGTGTCAGGGATTGGAATGAGTTACCAAGAGAAATGATGAATAATTTACCGAAAACTTTGAAAGAATTTAAAGATAAAATTTGTAGAGGGAAAATGTAGGTAGGTGCAGGATAGGGGAAAGATGGGTGTGTAGGGAAATTGCCACCGGAGCCTGTGCTCCATTGCAATTAAAAATTAAATTAAAATTAAATTTGATTTCTTTGTTTCATGTAGAAAACACTCTCGGGATTCTAGCCGCGTCAAATAAAAGTCGACTGGCGACGTTTCGAGAGCCGGCACTGCTCCCATTGTCAAGCCCTGCTTAACTAACTAAAACTGCCTAGCGGTAGTCTCTATATAGGGCTACCGGGCGGGAGAGGAGGGGAACTCGCGCGGAGGGCGGGTCTGCTTGGTGACGTCATGTTCCGGTTGTTGTTATGCCCAAATATGGTCCGCTCCCGTGTGTTTCGTAATTGTTTAATAACTGGCCTCCATGTTTGACTTATGTTAAGTCCTTGATCCCGATTTATCACATTGTTATTAACTCTGATTTCAATTGCCTCTTTCACGACACTATCCCAAAAATTATTAGCATGGCAGAGGCGTGTCGTCTTGTCAAAGCACGGCTCATGACAGTTTTCAAGGGCGTGCTCTACTATAGCCGAAGACAGACGAACCGTGATTAACCTATCGGGGAAAGAAATTGACGAAGGTGCTATCTCAGCCCTGAAGAAAGGATTGAACTTCGCACCGGCTCCACGTTCCTTGCCTATCATGAACATCATCAGCGGAGTGGAACAAGCTGTGCGTAATATTCCAACGGACGCAGCGGAAGAGGTACGCCGGGAGACAACGCGCATCCTGACGAGGGCCAGACCACCTAAGCCCAATATGACCGCAGCTGAACGAGCCGGCTTACGTGTTTTACGGGAAGACACCGAAATCGTGGTTTTACCAGCAGACAAGGGAAATTCGACCGTAATTCTGACAAACACTGACTACCACCAGAAGATGTGTGAAGTTTTAGATGATGAGGCATATCGTGTGCTTCCGCGCGACCCCACGGCACGGACAATCAGAAAAACCAATATCTTAATAAAAGAAGCTGGATTGGCGGAAGAAACAGTGAAGAATTTGACAGTCCGAGCCCCAAGACCACCAAGATTGTATGGCCTACCAAAAATACACAAAGAGAATGCTCCGATGCGGCCGATAGTTAGTGCCATAGATTCGCCGACGTACAGGTTGGCCAAATACCTCACACGTCAGTTAAGTCCGTTTGTGGGTAAATGTGCACACCACGTTAAGAACTCTGCTGCGTTTGTGGAAGTGGTTAAAACAATGAGACTTGAGCGTGACGATATCATGGTCAGTTTGGATGTCACATCGCTATTTACGCGGGTGCCGTTAAGGGAAACAATCGAACTACTTAGTGAACATTTTGACCAAAAACTCGTGGAATTATTCAGACACACGCTCACGTCGACGTATTTCGTGTACCAAGAAAAATATTACGAACAAACGGACGGCGTGGCCATGGGGTCCCCGTTATCCCCAGCGATTGCCGATTTTTACATGGAACATTTTGAGCATGTAGCTCTTGACGCGGCCCCTTTAAAGCCCAAGTGTTTTTATAGATTTGTTGACGACACATTCCTCGTGTGGCCTCATGGGACACCAGCCCTATATGAATTTGTGAACTATCTCAACGGCGTTCACCCCAACATCAAGTTCACGATGGAAATTGAAAAAGAAGGCGCACTTCCTTTTCTGGATGTATTGGTACGTCGAAAGCCGAACGGAAGGTTGGGGCACAGTGTGTATAGAAAACCCACACACACTGATCGTTATCTAAACGCCCTTAGTTTTCATCACCCATCTCAGAAGCGCGGCGTACTGAATACGTTGGTCCACAGGGCAAAGGCGGTATCCGACAATCAGCATCTACAAGAAGAGCTGCGACACTTAGAACGCGTGTTTAGGGCCAATGGTTATAGTTCCAAAGAAATTCGACATGCGATTATCGGAAGAAGAAACAAAAACAAAACGGATGACAGGGAACGAGAAACCCCACGTGCCTTTTTGCCCTTCTGCGGAGCGGTGACATCGAAAATAGCCAGGCTGCTCAACAAGCAAGGCATCCGCTCCATCTTTCGGCCCCCGCCTAAGATCCGTCAGTTGTTACGAACCCCGAAAGATTGTATAAATCTCCGGGCCCCTGGAGTGTATAAAATTCCTTGTGAGTGTGGCTCTTCCTATATAGGACAGACTTTGAGAACGATCGATGAAAGGCGCAAAGAGCATATAAGATACTTTAAGTTGGGGCAGAAAGAAAAATCGGCTATAGTAGAGCACGCCCTTGAAAACTGTCATGAGCCGTGCTTTGACAAGACGACACGCCTCTGCCATGCTAATAATTTTTGGGATAGTGTCGTGAAAGAGGCAATTGAAATCAGAGTTAATAACAATGTGATAAATCGGGATCAAGGACTTAACATAAGTCAAACATGGAGGCCAGTTATTAAACAATTACGAAACACACGGGAGCGGACCATATTTGGGCATAACAACAACCGGAACATGACGTCACCAAGCAGACCCGCCCTCCGCGCGAGTTCCCCTCCTCTCCCGCCCGGTAGCCCTATATAGAGACTACCGCTAGGCAGTTTTAGTTAGTTAAGCAGGGCTTGACAATGGGAGCAGTGCCGGCTCTCGAAACGTCGCCAGTCGACTTTTATTTGACGCGGCTAGAATCCCGAGAGTGTTTTCTACAGTGCTGCCGCCGCGAAAACGTTCACAGTTCTTTGTTTCATGTTTTATACTACGCCGATACTTATATTTACTGGTAGCAACACGGTCATAGCGGAAAGTATAGTATAGTATTAACTGCAGAGACAATCAACTGAACTAAAAATACTAACAGCCAAATTAAAGAATTTTGAATATTGAGCCAACTGAACGGATAACCAGGGACATTTATACGCCACATCAATCTGCCCGCCACTGGAGTCAAAGTAATAGGTCACCCTTTTGAACTATTACTATTATGGAAAAATTCCAGTCTCTGGAATACAGAAACACTCCAGACTTAAACTAATATTTCCAGGTCCGGTACAATTTCTTTCCAACTGCCTTTAACAAAGCTTTGGTAATATTATCTATCCATGGAGCTTTAAGTTTTTTCCTTAATAATAATAATAAATAGGTCTCCCATAACACTTTAATACTCTGTTTCTAACTTCCCAGCATGCTCATCTTCATTAATTGGAATGATACTACTCAGTTAATTCTCCATTTATTCCTGTGTGACAATCATGATACGCTCGCCAAACTAGTTCCTCTGTTGCTAGTTATTTTCAAATTTTATGCAACTTCTTTTCATCCTTATCTATAATTGTCTAAATTTCTTTCTTCAATTTTTCTAACATAGCTTTAAAACATTCGACTTGCATCGTTCAGTGTTCCATACCCGGTTATTGTATTTTTCATTAATTTTTTCTTAGCTGTTACTAATGCCATGTTTACTTATTTCATACATTCTCTATTGTTCTGCCACTTCTTTAATCTATTATATTTCTTTCTCACCAACCTATTCATCCTCGTGCTCCTGTTTAGTTTTTGTTTTAGACCAAACATTTTATACCTTGTTTTATTTATTTTAATTGTTCCCACTTACTTTCCATTGTACTAGTGTCCTCCTTCTACACAATGGACCTCTCCCGAAAATACCTCCTCAGTGCCGAAACCCTTGTTATAATTATACCTGTAACCTTCCTCGTACTTGGTTACTGATTTCCTGAACCACCTTACGTTCATAGCAATTACATCATGACCACTTATTAGCTCCATCATGTCAGACGACCATTAATTTCAACAGACTTTACTTTAGAAAACCTCCAGCATATTATTTCCCCGTTGCATTTTATTCCATTACTTATGTATTCTAAGGTGTTTGCCAATCTCTGCCCTGGTATATTTATATCCCCTCCTGTTCTGGCAACTTTATTCCACCCTCTGAACTGCAAATATAAAATTATCTTCTCCCCCATGATTTCATTTTGTTTATACATCCATCCACTTTGGTAGTGACTCTTATTTTTTCCCTTCTATTCTCCCATAACTCTACTCCTATCAAATCATACACATGGTCCATGAACTTTAATAGACATCACTAAACAATACAAATACTGCTTCATCAGTTCCTTCTTTATCTCTACATTATACTCTGTGACCCTCAAGAAATACCTCACTGCCAAGAACTCCCTCCTTTAAGAACTCAATCGCTATCTGTGGTTGACTGGTTGGTATTCATCCAATAAACTATCAAAGTCTAAAACTTTATTCGTTATGCTCTTGCTATTTACCAATAGAAGCCTGAGCTCTCATTTATATATCATCTATTTATCTCTGATATCCTTCCCTATACTAACCTACTTTTCATCCTTTTATCAATTTTAGTTTTAAACCTAACATACCAGTAATATTGGGGATTTAGTCATGGGTGATGGTGTCCTTCATTAATTTTTCTGCTGTTTTTGAACCAATCTAACATTTCCTTACATACCGAAGAGCAGGCCATGCCTACTAAAATCTCATTTTTCAAGTTCACTAGCTGAGACGGCATATGTATGAGATTTTGAGGCTGTCAGTAGTGACCGAAACACACATTTTTATGCTGATTCTGTTAGCCTTGGAGATGTTTTAGACAGTTCACTGCGTTGAATATGAAACAGAAAGTATTATAGTAATATAAAAAAAATATTTTATCTAATAACAAAAACATAATACTCATCGCTGGTTATGTTTGCCAGTTTCGGAGTCGGTGAATCACGAGACATGCTTCGCTTGCATACATTAAAATACGATGACAAGAATCCTAATAAAATACGACAGAGTTCTACCGCATAATCACGACCTGTGGAAGATAATATTATATTAAAAAAACTACAAACACTAAACTTTAACAATTACTAAAATAGACTTTCTTACCATTATCACTTGGAGCGCACATATTATACTACTCAAGACCTGCCACAAAAAAAAAGGAACGATTACAATATATAGTTTGATATTTTATTTTATTTATTATTTATTTATAAATCTTGTTCCATGGATCCCTGCTGAGGAAGTACCTCTGGGATGTGAAACATGTCATTGTTGATACATATACACATAATATGAGTCATATCATAGTAAATATATATATATATACATATTTTACAAATACAAGAAATAATAATAAACATACATTTTTGCAACTGAGTTTTGCTAACGTCATAATGAGTACAATTAATTATTTTCTTCAAATTCTTGAATGGAGTAGAAGGAGTTGCCAATAAGATAATCTCTAAGTTTTTGTTTGAATACATCTTTATTATCTGAAAGCTGTTTTATACGATTAGGTAGTTTATTAAACAGATGTATCCCAGAATAATTAACTCCTCTTTGTACTAATGACAGAGATGTTTGTGTTTTATGCAAGTTATTTCTGTTTCTTGTATTGAAACTGTGTACCTGTGAATTAGGTGTAAACAGGTTAAAATTTTCTATGACAAAGCTCATGAGAGAATATATATACTGAGAATACATTGTAAGAATATTGAGTTTGATGTGTGAACGAAGACTTTCCCGGCGTGTCGATGCAATGAACTCTTCACAGGTTTGCTGCCGGATAGCGTTTGTAAACGACGAGCTTTCGGCGACCAACTCCGTCGCCATCTTCGGGTCTGATGTTTGCGCTGCGGCGACCAGAGCTGCAGTGGCAAGCCTGGCCCCGCAGTGGCCTTATATAGGCTAGCTCCCCTCCTCTTCCTCCCCGCCGCCGCGCTCCGAGGTCCACGTCGCCACCGGCTCCATATTGCGCCCGCAACGCTGGGTGGCCTCTACCGACTTTCTGTTGAAAGGACGTTGTCTTAGCAAAGACCAGGCTGGCTTCCAGGCATCGCTAAGCCATATCCCCGAGTCTCTATTAAATAGGTCATTGTTCAGCCGTATTTCAATGGCTTCCCTAATGACCGAGTCCCAGTAGGCGTTGGCCTTCATCCCCTATTCGGGCAGCACCTCCGGCAAGATAGGCAGGATACTGGCCAGACACGGAATAAAGTCCATATTCCGTCCTCCAGCCAAAATTCGTGATTGGCTTCGACCTGTGAAGGATGATATGGGGTTAAAAACGCCGGGGATCTACAAAATACCTTGCCAGTGTGGCAAGTCGTACATTGGTCAGACTATCCGCACCATTGAGGCTCGCATGGCCGAACACGAGCGCAACATCCGGCTCTTCCAGATAGAAAAATCTGCGGTCGCACAACATGCAGTCGAAAACGGCCACAAAATAGATTTTGGCCAAGTAAAAGTGTTAGCGAAGTGTACTTCCTACTGGGACTCGGTCATTAGGGAAGCCATTGAAATACGGCTGAACAATGACCTATTTAATAGAGACTCGGGGATATGGCTTAGCGATGCCTGGAAGCCAGCCTGGTCTTTGCTAAGACAACGTCCTTTCAACAGAAAGTCGGTAGAGGCCACCCAGCGTTGCGGGCGCAATATGGAGCCGGTGGCGACGTGGACCTCGGAGCGCGGCGGCGGGGAGGAAGAGGAGGGGAGCTAGCCTATATAAGGCCACTGCGGGGCCAGGCTTGCCACTGCAGCTCTGGTCGCCGCAGCGCAAACATCAGACCCGAAGATGGCGACGGAGTTGGTCGCCGAAAGCTCGTCGTTTACAAACGCTATCCGGCAGCAAACCTGTGAAGAGTTCATTGCAATATTGAGTTTCTTAAAGAGTTGTCTGCAAGAAGTTCTTGGTTTTACCCTACACAGAAACCTAATAGCTCTTTTCTGTGCTATGAAAACTTTTTTACTTTGTGAAGAGTTTCCCCAAAAAATTATGCCATATGACATTACTGAATGAAAATATGAGGAGTACACCTGTTTCATAGTTTAAGAGAGAGAGAACATCAACAAATACTTAAACTTACCCCCGTTTTTAATGACAAGGTTTTGAGGAGACATCCTAAGATCGATGTTAATCGTTACAGTGCTGCGAACCGACTGACTGCGCAACGTTAAAAAAAAAAAAAAAAAAAAAAAAAAAAAAAAAAAAAAAAAAAAAAAAAAAATTAAAATAAAACTGGAGCCTCCAAAACCCGCTCCTCCAAGCATGGCTGCCATCCTATTATCTACTGCTCGCCTCTGCACATACATTACGTTAGTAAATCTATAGGTGATCACAGGAGCTGGTTTGTTATGTATTCTATGCGTCCAGGCGTCCGCCAGTTTACATTGGAGCCATCGGGTAAGATAGACAGAAACTTTTGAAAGAAGAGGAAAAAAAGTGTCAACGTTTTAGCACTGGGCAAAAAAAAACCTATGCAGTTAAGGTGGGATATAAGGTTGGCTGGCTAAGATACTGGCAATACCGCAACAGAATCTGCACTACGGTTGAGGATGATTGCTAGTAGATTAGGGTATCATGCAGTTACTTACCCTGGGAGTGACGCCTTCCCCCGGTGTGGATGACCATGTGGATAGCGTGTTGTGTCCTTGCAGTCGCCACGCCAGAGCAGTCAAAGGAGTTTCTTCAGATTTAATAGCCAGATCTTCAACTGGAGCCATTCCCATTCATGAAAGGATTCCTGTAGCTAATGATGTTAGGGCAGCCCCTTTTTTTTAGATTAGGATCAAGTTAGACAGAGAGTCTAAACAGAAGCTAGTTTCAGCAATTATCAGTCTTCAGACACCAAAGAAAAAATATTTAGGGATTAATTATTACCTCAAAATACCAGATGGTTAAACAACAAATTGGATGAACTGTTTTTTTTTCCCCCCTGCTGTCGTTAGTCTTTCGACTGGTTAGATGCTATCCTCCATCCCTTTCCATCCTGTGCTAACCTCTTCATTTCTACATACCCCTTACAACACACGTCCTCTATTATCTGCTTCATATATTCTAATCTCTGTCTTCCTCTACAGTTCTTACCTTCGACTGTTCCCTCCACCAGCAAATTAACCAATCCAGCATGTCTCAAAATATGACCTACCAGCCTGTCTCTTCTTTCTGTAAGATCCTTCCACAAACTTCTTTCCTCACCCATCATTTCCAAAATTCGTTCGTTTCTTACTTTGTCTGTCCACTTAATTTTCAGCCTTCTTCTGTAGCACCACATTTCAAAAGCTTCAATTTTCTTTCTTTCCGGTATTCCTAAAGTCCATGTTTCACTACCATAAAGTGCTGTGCTCCACACATAGAGTTTTAAAATGTTTTTCTAATTCCTAGATCAATATTTGAAACTAATAGGTTTCTCTTTTTCATGAAGGCACTTTTTGCTAGTGCTATTCTACTTTTAAAATCATTCCTGCTTCGGCCATCGGCTGTAATTTTGCTTCCCAAGTAATAGAATTTACTTACTTCTCCTATTGCATCCGATCTTATTTTTATATTTAATCTACTAGTATTGGTATCATTTCTGCTACATTTCATCACTTTTGTCTTGCTTTGATTTGTATTTAGTCCAAAATCTTCCTTCAGTGTTTTGTTCGTGCTATTCAGTAACTTCTCAATATCCACAGCCCTCTCTGCTAACAAGACAATGTCATAAGCAAATCGTAGCATACTAATTTTTTTCTCCCTGAACACTTATGCCACATGGAAATTTTTCTGTGACTTTCTTTATTGCTTCTTCTACATACAAGTCGAATATTAATGGGGATAGACTACAACCTTGTCTCACACCCTTTTAACTGCTGCATGTCTCTCGTGATTCTCTACTTTTATTATAGCCTTGATTCTTATATAGTTTACAGAGTATTCTTCTATCTTGATGCTTTAGACCTGACTTCTTTAAAATTTTGAACATCTTGTCCCAACTAACAATATCAAAAGCATTTTCTAAATCAACAAACATCATAATTTTTACTGAAATTGAGGGCATAATATATAGCTACTTGTCAGATTCGAAAAAGAGTTAAGTATTTATAAGTTTGATAAAGCAACACCTTTAAGGTATTTATATAGGTTAACTAAAACATGGCCAAGTCATCAGATTTTTTATCGTAAATAAACGATCTATTACACCGAGAGAAACCATTCTGTTTCACAAAGTGAAGTGAATACGCACTGTAATGTGTAGACTTGGCTCAGAAGAAGATCTCATAACTTTTTGTCACTACATTAACACGAGACTTGGCATACTTTTACAAGAAATGTTTTTGTAGGATTCACTTTTCTTCGCTTTACTAGTACCGTCGCTCTCATCGTTTATCGCAACTCCAACATAAACGCACCCTAAAGTGGAAAAAGTTTAAATTTGCACGTTATATGTTTCGTCGACTAAAAATTGAATACCGTATTTAAAAGTTTGTTTATTAGGTAATATTAACGGAGCCAGAATTTTTTTTTTTTTTTTTCTACTCGAGCATATTGAGTAAGACTGTTTAGAACGCCCAATTAGAAGAGAAAGGTACTGTTTTAAATTTTTCTCGTTGGGTCATAAATTCGTTATTGGCAGTTAGGCTTGCCAGTTCTAGAGCATTTTTAAAAAAATAAAAATAAATAAAAGGTAGTACCAACGTAATTTGTTCGCAATATCGATCATATCCTCTATGTAAACAACAACAAGAAGTGCTAAAAACAATTACGCCTAACATTGTTTGTAAATTGTGAACAAAACAAGCAAAAGTTTTTATTATGGGTTTCCTTTGCCACACATTAATACTACTTTATTGAAAGATCTTTGAATTCATAGCGCACTGCATACGAGAAGTAGCAATAATTTTCTTTGGAATTTAGCGGTTGCCTGAGCAGGCGGCGTTGAGATGACCACAATGCTGGCGCTCGATATCATGCATAAGGGAGTGGGAAAATTTTCTTTTGTGGGTAAAGGGTGTTAGGGACAGGAACGAATTACCAAATGATGGATGAATAATTTACCTAAAATGATGAAGGAATTTAAAATTAAAATTTGTAAATCGCAAAAGTAGATGGGAGAGAAATTTTACATTCAAATTATATAAGATAATAAAAAATAAAATAAAAATGGGTAATTAGTTGACAGGGAATGGCCACCGGAGTGTGTGTTCCATCGAAATTAAATTATTAATAATAATAATAATGGATTCCTTTACCGTTACCTGAAAATCCGTCCCCTTGGTCTTCAGCATCCAAATACGGCCTGTTATATTTAAACGCGACCACTCGTCTTTTGCTCTCAGAGAAAGCTCAGAAAGTGAAATAACAGTAGGAATCACCTAATAAATATATTGTAAAATGAATCACAGCCAACCTGTTGCAATATTCATTGAATTTATTGTTTACCGGTTTCGACCCGCCTTAAGGGAGTCTTCTTCAAACCTGTGGATATTGTACATATATTAGTGCATCTGATGTTAAGCTTTGAGTTATATACATGAAAGTTTGTGCATACTCACTTGTTAAAATGTATTACATCAATCTAAATAAACTCTAAATAAAATCTAAATAAATAGGACCTGTATTAGCTGTACACACCATAATCGAATGATACTGATTGTAGATCCATGATGGGAAAAAATCACAAATGTGAAAAACATAGATGAAGTTGCTGAAACAATAACTGACTGTGGCAAAACTGGGAAGAAGGAGGTTAGTGCTGAAAACATAAAGCCAGTAATAAGGTTGTTATTGGTAAACTGTAGTAGTATAATGAACAAAATAATCAAATTTGCAAACTTAATAGAGATACACGAACCAGAAGTAATAATTGGGGTAGAGAGTTGGTTAAAAGAAAAAGTACTAGACAGTGAGGTTTTTGCAGATGGTTGCAGAGTGTACCGCAGAGATAGAGGAGCAATTGGTGGAGGAGTTTTCATACTAGTTAACAAAAATTACCAAAGTTCACTGGTGTTCTTAGTTCATGACCATGAGTTACTTGGAATTAGATTTCTGGGGTAATAAAAAAGAAACAATCAGGTTGTTGTCTGCTTACCGCAGTGGAAGAATGACAGATGAACATGGGGCTCTTGGGGAGAAATTAAATTCATACTCAGATTTCAGAGGTGAGAATAGAATGGTCATTATTGATGGGGATTTAAAATTACCATGTGTAAACTGGTTAGGAAATAAGATTAATAGCACAAGGGAACAAAAATTTGCAAATACTCTAAAAAGGGAAGGAGGATTTGCACAAGTGGTAAAGCAGAACACAACAGAAATATTTTGGATATATTCCTAACAAGTCCAATGATACCCTTTGGGCTGTCCAGTAAGCGAAGGAATAAGTGATCATGAAGCAGTTAAGATTGATATTAGAGGAATCAGTAAACGAGCAGCTAAAACTGAAGGGGGAAATAGGTAAAATTATAAAAAGGCAAAAATTTAGAATTTGAAGAGATATTTCAGAGAACGTTTCAGCAAATGGAAGGAAGGCACAAATGCAATGGAGTAAAAGTGGAAAGAGTTCAAGGATATAATAAGAAAGGGGAAATAAAAATTTATTCCAAAACAGAAAGTAAAGAGATTTAGAGAACCTGTGTACTATAATAGGGACGTGAGAAGGTTAAAGAGGTTGGTAAGAATAGAACATAACAGTGTTAAGAGACAGCAAGGTAGTAGGGAGTATTTAAAACAACGAAACAATGACTTAATATTAGCTAAGAAGGTGGCTAAAGATGGATTTATGAAGAGTATTGTCAGTGCAGGTGGACCACTGACAGATGCATCTAGAAAATATATGGCTATGTTAGAAAACTAAGGGGAAGGGGGATGTTGAGACACCTATATACAAAGATGGAGAATAAGTTACTGAGGATTTGAAAAAGGCAGAGATTTTAAGTAACTGGTATAGTGAGAGCATTAGGGACAATGAATCAAAAAAAAAAAAAAGAAGGTTCTAACTCCAAGAACGAGCTTAACAACACAATTAGAAATGAACTGACCAAAAAATTTGAAATTCATGTTGAGGATATCATGAAGGAAATTAGAAAGATGAAAAAAAACCTAAAGGGGCTGGTGTAGATAATATTATTACAGAAATGTTAAAGCTAGCCGGATGTGACATTGTACCTTACCTTGAAATATTATTTAAATTAAGTCTGTATACATGCTGCTTACCACAGGACTGGAAAAGTGCGATAGTAGTGCCGGTACAGAAAAGAGGGGTGAGAAATAGAGTCGAAAATTACAGGCCAATCAGTTTGACATCAGCGGTAGGTAAATTAATGGAAAGATTGATATACAACCACATCAGAAATATATTTGAGGAGCGTAAGTGGTTTTTAAGTATGCAGCCTGGCTTTAGGCAAGGTTATTCAGGCGAATCTCAGTAGGTGGGATATATGCAAGATATTTCAGATGAAATGGACAAGGGAGGCCAAATTGATAGTGCAGCACTATATCTTTCAAAGGCTTTTGACAGAGTGAGCCATGAAATGGTAGTAAATAAGGTAAAAACTATTGGAGTGGATGAGAAAGTGATTTACTGGGTAGAAGAATTTTTAAAAGGTAGAAAACAGTAAGTTAGGTTATGAAATTCAGTATCAATAGAAGTTGAAGTAAAAATAGGAGTTCCACAAGGTTGCTTATTGGGACCATTGCTATTCATTATTCTAATGAATAATTGTGTTGATTGTTTACTACCAGAAATTAGATTGTTGTTGTTGTTGTGGCTTTAGGGCGCGTCGACAACGAGGTCATTAGCGCCCTAACAATGACCAGCAAAGACTGTGGTTAAAATTCATAATAAAAGTACTGTCAGCATAGTCGACTGTAAAGGGGTCGACCATACAGACAGCACATAAAATAAATAACAAAAATAAGATGTAGCCCTAAAGGGGCCACCTGGAATTAAGACCGTTGTACACCTGGGTGGCTGTAGAGGAGCCAAACAGGTTCGCAGAAGACTTAAAAAAAACTGTATATCTCGCTGGCTGTAAAAAGGCCAGCGCGAAATGAATTAAAACAAAATAAAAATTAGAACTAAACACATGGATGGTCGGCTGTAAAGGGGCCTCCAATCCATTCTAAAACTAGGCCGACCTGCCTAAAATTTTAGATATCTGGCCGGCAGATACACAGAACTTTAAAACCTTACCCACATTGCTGGTCTCATTATTTAAAATCAGGGCCAGATCATTGGCCAGGCCAACGTCTGCCCTAACGTCTATAAAAGATACACAATCTATTAAAATGTGGCGCACCGTCAAAGGTACGCCACAAGCATCACATTCGGGTGGGTCCTCCCGGCGGAAAAGAAAGCTGTGAGTCAGAGTACAGTGCCCTATACGGAGGCGAGTGAGGAGAACCTCATCCCTCTTCGCCCGCTAGAAGGAGCTGCTCCACGGCTGAACTGTCTGTTTGACCAGCCGGAGCTTGTTATGCTCAACTTCCAGCCACTGCCTCTGCCAAACATAAAAAACAAATCTCTTCGCCGCCGAGGCAAGGTCTGACTTTGGGACCGGTTCAAAGTCGGTTCTGACCTTGTCGCAGGCTAACTTGGCAGCTACATCAGCTGCCTCGTTCCCCCTGAATCCCACATGGCCCGGTACCCAGCAGAATAATACCTCCTTTCCACGAGATTGGAGGCAAAGGAGGGCGTCCTGGATGTCCTGGACCAGACGGTCTGCTGGGTACATATTACCTATGGCCTGAATACAGCTGAGAGCTGAGGGAATCACAGCATATGATGAAACATTTTTCGCGAGTTACTTTCATATGCTGGAGCGACTTTAGCACGGCGTAGCACTCGGCAGTAAAAACGCTGCACTTGCCGTCCAGTTTGAATCTGTAAGTCGCTCGAGGGAACACTACGGAGCATCCAACTCCGTTAGCCTGCGTAGACCCATCTGTAAATACCGGGGAAAAATTATGATGCTGGTTTAAGACATCTCTAAAAATTCTGATAAAAACATTATCCGCGGTACGCCTCGATAGTTCTAAAATCGTTCTGGGCCTCTTTAAAAGCCAGGGAGGAGATTTACTCCAACCCTGGTGATAAAAGCAGGAAGCTCGAATCCGTATTGTTCTAATATAGCCTTTGTACTGTAGCTGAACGGTTTAGTGGCTCTATGCCGGTTGGTATAGAGCCGCTCGTAGTTGGGGTGTAGAACTACGTCTTAAACGGGACTGCCAGGTATTATGGCAACGTGCAGGTAGTGTCGCACCATGAGGAGTCGCCGGCGGATGGTAAGCGGCGGCTAGCCCGAGCCAGTACAAATACTGACAATAGGGCTGATGCGATATGCACCAATGGCGAGCCGAATTCCAGCATGGTGGGCACTATCCAGTATACGGAGATAGCTGTCCCGTGCCGAACCATACACGATACAACCGTATTCCAGCCGCGACCGTACAAAGGTTCTGTAAAATTGTAACAGGCAGGAGCGGTCAGCGCCCCATGACCTGCCACAAAGACATTTTAAAACATTTAGAGCTTTTGAGGCTCTGGCTTTCACATGTTTGAGATGTGGTAGCCAGGTTAATCTGTTGTCTAAAATGAGGCCCAGAAACCGAACTGTTTCAGAAAAACGTAAAACGGTATTCCTCAAGGTAAGATGGGGCTCTGATAAAAGGCTTCTGCTACGAGTAAAAAGTACACACGGGGTTTTCTGGGCAGAAAAACGAAAACCGGTGTGCACTGACCATTCATCCAGCCTGTTCAGCGTGAGTTGCAACTGCCGCTCGGCGCTTCTCAGGCTGGATGATGATATAAAAATTAAAAAAGTCGTCCACATATAAGGAGTACCGTTTGGGACTCCTTATTATGGCTCCAATGCTATTTATAGCAATGGCGAAGAGCGTCACGCTTAAAACTGACCCCTGAGGAACACCGTTTTCCTGAATAAAAAGATCAGACACTTCAATACCGACTCGGTACCGGAAGCAACGACCAGATAAAAATGATTTTAAAAACGGGGCAGGTTACCCCTAAACCCCCATTCATGCAACTGTTTTAAAATAACATGCCGCCAGGTAGTATCGTAGGCCTTTTCAAGATCGAAAAAAACACCCACAAGGTGTTGGCTGCGGATGAACGCATCCTGTATTGCCGCCTCCAGGAGGATCAGGTTGTCCAAGGTGGAACGTGACTTCCTGAATCCACAATGGAAGCGGCTCAGCAGATTACGGGATTCAAGACACCAGACGAGGCGGCGGTTAACCATCCTCTCCAGTGTCTTCCCCACGCAGCTAGTCAAGGCAATACTACGATAACTACCTGACAACAATTTGTCTTTCCCAGGTTTTAAAATGGGAATTAATGTTGCTTCTTTCCACGAGTCGGGGAAGTGTCCTCCGGTCCATATATCGTTAAAAATATCCAGAAGGTACTCCTTAGCATCTTTAGTAAGATGCCTCAGCATCTGGTACTGGATCAAATCAGGTCCTGGAGCAGTGTCGTTAGCGCTATTCAAAGCCGACTCCAGCTCCCAAAATGTAAATGGGCAGTTGTAGGCCTCTTGTAGGCCTCTGTATTCGACGAATCGAAGCACAGTGGGCGCCTCTCGGCAGCGACTCTTCGTCGCTGAAACCGAGGGTCAAAGTTAGTGGACGAAGTGATGGCGGCGAAGTTCTCCGCGATCAGCTGCGCTATGCTTCGTTCGTCAGTAACTATACGTCCGTGATCCAGTTACCCAGATACTGGTGGGCGGGAGTACCTTCCAGATATACGGCGAATGGACTCCCATACTTTCGACGAAGGTGTGGAACGATTTATAGTGCTCACAAAGTTCTGCCATGACCTCTTCTTGCTCTCCTTAATAACTCGACGCGCCTTAGCTCTGGCAATACGGAACGCTGCTAGTTTGCCAGATGTTGGGCACAACCTAAAACTACGCAACGCCCGTCGGCGACACTGGATGGGGGAACGACATTCATCGTTCCACCAGGGGACGGGCGTCCTTCGCAGAGTTCCGGAGCTCTTCGGCATGGAAACGTCAGCTGCACGGTGAATCACTTCTGTCAAGTGATTCACCTTCTCCTGTATACTGCCACAGGGTTGCAGTTGAACAGAGTGGCTGTAGAGCTGCCAATCTGCACAACTGACGTTCCATTTGCGTCGTTTATTTCCTCTTCCACGTTCACACTCGACGTGCATCCAAACAGGGAAGTGGTCGGTACCATGTAGGTCGCGATCCACGTCCCACTGCACGGAGTCCTCAATTGAGGGGGAACACAAGGAAAGGTCAATGGCAGAAGACGTACCGGTAGCAGTGGTGAAATGAGTCATTTGCCCTGTATTCAGGATACAAATTTCCTCCTGCTCTATCAATCTACCAACCACTCGGTCCCTGGGGCAATCGGTGGTGGAACTCCACAACGCACTGTGGGCGTTGAAATCTCCCAAAAGGAGAAAGGGCCGAGTGAGTTGTCGTATAATGCCAACCAGGTCGTCGTAGCCGACTGACACACTGGGTGGCAGATAGACAGAGCATATGGTCAGTTGGATTGGACCGTGTATTTTCACCGCTACTGCTTCTAGATCAGAGGTGAGAGCAATAGGTTCGGAGTGGACAGTGTTTCGGACAAACACAGCCACTCCCCCCTTCGCTCGATCACGCTCGGTATCGTCCTTTCTATAGATGTCACACTTGCACTGGCACGAGCATGTCGTGCTCGTGCCCGTGTCTACAACGGACGTCTGCGTAGCAACGCTCTCCTTCCTGACGGGAGTTGATAACGTTTTGGCGAAGCTAGTGGCGAAGACCGATGGCACCAGCGCCTTAAACCGTTTCTTCGCCTCGCCAAAGGATATTCTTTCCTTCAACTCATGTACATTCTTTTCTTCAAGGTACACTCGACACTCCCTGCTCCATGCTGGATGTGACCCGGAGCAGTTAATGCACACCTGTGGGAGGGTGAAACTTGCACCCGGTTCATGCGCCGATTTTCCACACTTTCCACAAGTTCGCCGTCGAATGCCCGAACCGCTGGCACTTAAAGCAGTGCATCGGGTCCGGAACATACGGGCGAACGTTAAGATGTAGGTAACCAGCTTTTTATGGACTTTGGCAACGTTGGAGTGTCGAACGTCAGGACGAAGGTGGCAGTTTTCTCAAGACTGCCGCTAACCCATCGTTTGATCTGCCTAACCTCGACCACATTTTCTGATCCCCACTCCTTAAGGAGTTCCTCGGACTCTATATCTATTAAATCTCTGCAAGTGATCACTCCTTTGCTAGAGTTTAGAGTTTTATGGAGTTCGCATTTCACTGTGAACTCCCCGAGCTTCTCACACTTAAGGAGTGAAACAGCCTGCTTGTGGTTAGATCTTTCCAGAAGCAGGGTCCCATTCCTCAGCTTTTTCACACTCTTCAAACTTCCCGCTACTCCCGCTATTTATATAAAACGGAGAGACCTTCTCAAAGGATCCCTCCGTTCTTGCCATGAACACAAAGGCGTTGTCTATTAGACAAACCTTCCCGTTACTGTGTTCTTGTTCCGGCGGAGGGCTATCAACCCTCGCCCGCTTGTTGGAAATGGGTGTATTTTTTTTAACCTGCGGCACACCCGGACCGCAGGTGTTTTGTTTTTGTTTGTGAGAAGGAATTTTGGTCCCACGAGCAAAAACATGATATAAAGAAATGCTGATACAACAGGGGTGCGCAGGTGCCCCTGAGGTTGCACGTTAACGAGTGATCTACCTCTCACCCATGCACCTCCTCGGCACGTGGCTGACCTTGAGGTTGAGGTTTTTTTTTTTTTATAGAGGTTTGTACCGTCCTCGCGATCCGGGCGATGAAACCAAGATCCCCGTACTCCTAGGCACACAACGTTCCACCGCCACGCCCTACGGTGGTCGTTGAAGCATGGTAGGAGTTTACGGTATGAGAAACTTGCGGCGCTCACAAGTTTCCAGCTCGGGCACCGCGGGTTCGCCAAACACGTACCTGGCACTTGCGTACCAGGCCCCCGCGGGGAATTAGATTGTTTGCTGATGAGATTATGCTATATAAAAGGATCAATACGGTAGAGGACTGTAAACATTTGCAGGGTGATCTGGACAGGATATCTAGTTGGGTTGGTAAACATGGGATGAAGATGCAAAGAAAAGTCAGCTTATTAGATACACAAATAAAAAACTAAAGGTTTATTATGATTATAAGGTGGGGAAAGAATTGCTTGTTGAAGACTTGAAATGTAAATATCTTGACATTGCATTTGATAACAAGCTTAACTGGGCAGGACACATTGGTCAGGTAGCAGGAAAAGGTTTCAAAATTCTGCACTTGTTGGAGAGAGTGATGAGGGTATGGAGGAGGGAAGTGAAGGAATTGGGTTACAAAACTTTGGTCAGACCATTCCTTGAATATGGTAGTGTAGCAAGGGACCCACATTTTGCGTATCAAATACAGGAGTTGGAGAGGGTGCAAAGATGGGCTGCTAGATTTGTTTCTGGAAATTACCGCAGATTGTAATCAGTAACAGATATGATAAAAAAAAACCTGGAATGGGATTCATTGGAAGACAGGAGGATGGTGAAGAGGATCATGGGAGTGTACAAGTCATATATTGGTGATGACGCTTGGAAGTATATTAGTGTAAGAATTAAAAGTAGTGCATGTAAGTGAAATGATGACCATGACACAAGCTGGCACTCAATTTCAGGCACAAGACTGTAGGATGATTCTCTTTTTAGGGTAAGGGTGTCAGGGATTGGCCCTAGTTACCAAGAGAAATGATGAATAATTTACCAGAAACGTTGAAATAGTTTAAAGCTATAATTTGCAGAGGGGAAATGTAGGTAGATGCAGGAAAGGGGGAAGATGGGTGTATAGGGAAATTGCCACCGGAGCGTACGCTCCATTGCAATTTAATTATATATATAACACGTAGTTTATTTTCTATATGAGATGATCAGATTATATATTTATAAGATGACATGGTTGTTTTACAACGATAAAGAGATTGTTCGTACTATTTTGATCCGAGACAGTTATGTTAATGCTGCTAGATGCAAAATTAGCAATAAATGCGCTGTTGAGGTGTTTTTCCGGAATTTCGGACCCCCTCTATAAAATGACGAGAGAGTTTGACGGAGAACCCCCTCCCTCGCTCCCCCTAAGAATGAACCTCGCAACTACCCACCTAAAGTATCGACTTTTTTTTAGCTCTACCATTCTACAAGAATTTCAAAACCTCACGTGAGATTTCCGTTGGATCCTTCCCTTCTCCTTGGTTAGGTTTCGTGAGACCCCCCTCCCCCTATTTCACCTCACGTAATTAATGGACGCCCCCTAAGCGGGTCAAACGTACCCCGAGCCCAACAGCTGATGGGGAGCCCAATCACCGGCTGTGGGGAATAAAAAAAGTTAATCGTTCTGAACTATTAATTGTTTACAACAAGCATTGTACTAACTCTTCCTTCTGTTAGTCCTCAGAACTCAAATCACTCGTCGCTGCTCAATGTAGCTATATCGTTTCTGTGTCAGAAGAAAGGTATTTTTCAGACCTAGCAGAAAACAAATTTACAGAAAAAGGGAAAGTATTAGAATAAAATATTTTAGCTTAAAAGAAATTATAACCGAAATTAAAAATAACTTTGAACTTATAAATATGTTCTTTGATTGTCAGACCGGAAACTTTTCAAAAAAGCACCTCGTAAGATACTTGTACAATTTCGCTATACCTTCGTGTCTCGTATTGGGTATATTTGTTGAGATCTTTCCGCTGTTAATACTGAGTAAGTTGCATACTGTTTAGCGTTTATTGTGATCCATATCCGCAGAACACAAAACATGCAGTTAAGCCGTAGAGGTCGCCACTGGGGCGGTAGTCCGAGCGGCGGCCATAAGAGGCGCGGCGACCGGCAGGCAGAGTGCAGACTGACAGGCGGCCGTGCAGACGCAGGATGTGGAGACGAGGCAGCAGAGGAATACCGCAGCCACCAGCCCCACGCGGGCTGCCCCTCATAGGCACCATGCTCGACCTGCTGGCCGCGGGCGCGGCGCCAGCCCTCCACAAGTACATCGACAGCAGGCACCGCCAGCTCGGACCCGTCTTCAGGGACCGCATTGGGCCCGTCGACGCCGTCTTCGTCTCCGACGCCACCGAGATGCGGCGTCTGTTCTCGCTGGAGGGCAAGTACCCGGCTCACATCGTGCCCGAGCCCTGGCTGCTTTACAACCGCATTCACAAGTATCGGCGAGGACTGCTCTTCATGTGAGTACCTTGCAGCGTAATCTTAGTATTAGTGTTTTTTTTTTTTAAATCTTCTTAGACGTGGGGAATAAAATCTTTACCGCGATGATAGCCTTTCCCCATCAGGGAGCGTCCATAAACCACGTAGCTCCGTTTTGGCCTTATATGAACCCCCTCCCGCCCTCACGTAGCCCTATGTGGCTTTTGTCTCTACCCCCCCCCCCCCCCCGTAGCACTTAGCTTTTTTCCATTTTGGTTCCAGAAGACATTTTGTATTTTCTCCTGACAGGCTATTGTTGAATTACATACGGAGATAATTAACTGAGGGAAATAATTATTCACATGCTGTTGTGTGTTCTGTTCCCCATTTTAACTTTGAAAAATGTTATGAAAGGAAAGCTACGTGGCCTGGTTCGGAAATCCACACTCCCCCGCCCCCATGCAGGGCCGGCGTTAGGGGGTGGGGGGGGGGACGCTGGTCAAAAGTACCCGGGCCCCGCCGGCTGATGGGGGCCCAGATCACCGACTATGGGGGGCCCTCAGGCTATGAAGCCAAGAATACGCCCATTTTACCCCGGGCCAGAAATTCGTAGCGCCGGCCCTGCCCCCATGTAGCCCAGCGCAGCTTTCTAGCCAACCCCTCCCCTCCTGGACCGAGTCACATAGTTTGTTCGCGCTCCTTCACTTGCAATGACAGTTAATTCTAACATCAGTGTAGAAAATATTTGTCAGTTTTGTTTGTTTACCCTCCGAAATAAATCAAATTGGGTACTTTGCTGGTTGCGGGGCTATCTCAATCTATCAAAGATTGGTACTAACCGCTTCGCATTTGGATTAACTGCTTCGATATGTATTTTTCGCGTTCTCCACTTGGGAAAAGTCGCCACAAATGAACTTCGTTACCCATTACGTTTTAGATTTTAATGAAGCGATTGTTACTGAAAATACTGTCAGATTCTTTGAAATATATTTTAAAATTCGTTAAACAACTATTGGTACAATTCTGGTTCAGAGGATTGAGAATGGAATTATGAAAGGAATATTCATTTATTCGAGTTTTCGTTTAAGAAAAGTATGTCGGTCATTTCGGTGAAGTATGGTAAGTTTGAACCATTTAACACGAGGTTTGAAAGCAGTAATAATGTTACCAGCTTCGCTCCTCCTCAAACTTTCGAGTTTGGTAACATGGAAGAGAAAAAAATAACCCTTAATACGAATTAGCTCATTCGCCTCCATAACTTCTGAACTATTTAACTCAGTAACTTGTAATTGCGCCGTACTTACTAATCTTAACACGATTCTAAAATAATTTTGAAAAATCGTGGAGACATGATATTACAGGGGTTGAATGTAGGATGAAGAAAGTATTTCCTTTATATAATCTTCATTGGCATAAAATGAAAGCTACAACCTGCCGATCTCAATGTTTGGGTTCTTCATTTCTCATTTTCTGAAAATTTTGCCGAAAAACATTAAAAAAAATCATATCCTTTATTTTCGAAACTTCTGATCTAAAAATTATTTGAGATTTAATATTAACCTCCTAAAGTTTACAGGAAAATATAGTGGTCTTTTTTCTGGAATTTATGGTTTAAATGCTGCTTTCTACTTCCTTAATTCCGTGTCCTGTCCGCATAATTCAAGAAGCGTAGTGATTGTAAAACGGCGTAGGTTTTGCGAAGATTTATAATACTGTACTTGGACGTGGAGAATTGGGCTCTTCCAATCTTTCGGCTCTGAGACTACAGGAAATGGCATCGTAATCGGCCAAGTTGGCCGCTACTTCCGGATCAATCTTTAAATACGATTCATATACATGTTCAGTCGATTGGTCAAAGCGCTTATACTTCGACAATTTGATTTGATTACGGCATATATACTGAGGTAGGTAGATTAGTCAAATTCGTCAGTTGACTGGATGAAATAAGCAGAGCCCGAAATTTTCGGCAGTGGAAGTTAGTTAAATGCATGAAACTAAGTAGGAGTATTAAGGGTACTTGACCACTTTTGTTAGAAATTTTAATGCATAACAGCAATTCCAAAATATTAACTCGTTGTTGCAACTTGATTTGAATGTTTCAATCTAAATTCGTTTCGAGCGCCGTACCTACTTCACTACGTTTAGATTTGTGCCAGAGTGGTATGTCGATACGTCCAAACGAAAAATCGGTCTCGTGGCTACATTCAGGAATGACTTAAATCAGAGCTGGTAGAATAATTATGTTCACAATCGATAAAAACTTAAAATACGCTCACGCTTCGAATCTCTGAGATTGTATCGTGTTTATCATTGTTGGACGAATGCTCCTTTCAGTAAATTTGGGAAATTGTTAGTGTTGGTAGTAACTGATTTAATGCACTCCTATCTTGACTGTATTAGTGAAAGAGCCTTTATGTTTGCAGGTGTTTTGCATTTTTATCTTAAGTATCTTGAAACTCTCGTATGGCAACAGTGGTAACTGGTGCGCGTTTATCGCCACGCCACATCAATGCGTTTTTGTTATTCTCCAGTTTTCTGCCTGCAACTTTCTCGACTGTTGTAGTCTTTTTATTTGATGCCTTTTTTTTATTGAATACAGAAACTGCGATAAGAACAGCAGCAGTTCTCAGGTAACAGGATTATCGGTAGTGAATTGAGATGCGGATTATCGGGTGACCTAACTTGGTAACCTTTTACTAAGGGAATTAAAAACCCGATGTATGCACCCTCACATGAACACTGACAGCCTTCACGATTAAACTAAAAAAATGCAATGAATACTACCGGCGAGAAACTGTAAATAGAATCTCGAGGACTGTATTTGCCTATTGTTAGAAACTGCATCGCCCCCCTCCCACACGAAGATTGAGTTCGCGTAAAAAGTACAATATAGTAGGAATATTAGTGTTCCTCGACGTGTACTTTGTGATAGTGTCGATGTGACCTATCACCCTGCTATCGGCAAATGTCGCCGTCTCTTGAAGCCGACAGTTGTCTTGAAAGGACCGATATCATAGTCTGATTACATCACATTGCATATGCTACTCTAAAAAAAGTCATACGTATATTTTGACAATCCTCCAACACTAGAACATATTTGAAACGTATTGCCTGTATTTAGAAGGCACTCTTTTTTTATAATGGAATAAATGATTGTTACTGCAATGGACAAACTTTTGTATCAATCAAGAATTAAGTGGTTTTAAGCACTAATTTAATTTTATAACTAACCAGAAGATACATATTTTTTATTAATTATTAGTTTTAACAATTTCGAGGATGATCAGAAGGCCTATCTATTCAATGAACAGTTGCTGTAGCATTTTTGGGAACTCGTCGCCATGGCCGCTATCTGTCCCGCCCACGCATAGATAATGAATGGAACAGGTCCCGACTCCCTCCCTCTCCCCTCTCCAGTGTCTGCTGAAAAGGTGTCCTTCGGTATTTGTAGCGTCCTGTCCAACAGTTAATTAAATCTGTTGATTGTTAGATGTAAAAAGCTATAGTATTTAATACAATCATATACGAGTGCTTTGAAATGTGCACAGGGCGACAGACAGCAGGCTGATCGCTCTTCTCATGGTAGTTAGATTTAGTCCTACAACTTGCTAATCAGCAACTTCGTGTGGATTATTTATGTCTCCCTTAACCCTCGAGAAATAAAAGATCCACCTCACTGAACTTTTAAGTTCCTTTTCTTGAAGGATTCCTCCGAATAATATATGGCCACTCGTACGTTGAAATAACGTTAAACATATAGACTACGAGAATTAACTATATTTTGCTTATGACTTTACACCTTGCAGAGGCGGGATAGTAATGGGACAAGGAATACGAAGGAATTCGGACGTGAATTTTTATAAGAACCATCCCAGCATGCGCCTGGAGCGATTTAAGAAACCTATGAAAAACCGAAATCTGGAGCCTCGGATGGGGCTTTGAATCTGCGTCCTCCCCCCAACACACACGGTGAGACGTAACTTATTTTTAAATGGATACAAATTTGTTTATACTTTTACCTTCTCAAGTTTTCGGGGTCACATCAAAATTAAACATACCTTATTCTACTCCTGGGATCGTGGTTTGTACATGGCTCTAAACCCCAAAATTCAAGCTGTTTTTTGTGTGAAACGCGTTCATGAAAAATGGTCTGAATTTTTTTTATTTCTCCTCTTTCTGAATTTAAATATATCCTATTTTAAAAAATAGGGATAAAATAGGATATTTGAATTTAGAGCAGTGTTTTATTCAAAATTTCGTTAAAAATCGAGCAATAGTTTACTCACATACATAAATTCATTCATAGACACGAACTAATTTTTTTCAAAGATATTTTAAATATAAAAACATTTCTGATTAGTTTCTAAAATATAGATGAGAATTTAATGCATAAATCTGAATAATAATAATGGTGGAATATTTTTACGTTTCGTATATACAATATGAGCAGTGTTTATATTACAATCCATAATTTCAAGACAAAACAAATAATTTACATACTTACATCTTTCAATATCTTCTCTATTCAGATGCATTAAATACCTCCGCCTTTATAGCTTACGTATTCCCTGAGAAAAAATTTGTTTTCGATGTTTTGTCACGTCGAAAGTGCGACTCATTGTAGATTGGTTCTCGTCTTCCTTTAGCAGTTATTTCCTTCGTCCACCTTTTATTCAGTTTCCTCACCAACTGTTTGCAAGGTTTCGACAAATTCAAATTATTTTGCTTACTCTGCATTAAAAAATTGGTGTGTGTTACCACTCTGTCCCCTGGCTGTGTGAAATGCATCTCACACTGGCTTTAATTCGAACCACCCTGGTACATAGTACAAAACACTGTATCCTGCATCACTGTTGTACTGTGGCTGCGATATTTTTGTCCAGGAATCTACCACTTTTCCTACACTCGATATTTCTGGATATGTTCCATACGGAAGTGTCAATTCAGTTATTTTTAGACGATTGGGAAGAGACGGGTAGATTGGTTTTTCCTTGTGGCTTTACATCGGCTTTATTATTGGCAATTTCCTAATACTTTTTTTTGTTGCAAGAATTCTTTTAATTTTTCCACATCCCCTATACCAGTTTAATACGACACGTGAAGTGTTCACATTGGACACCCCCGACTCCAGGAATTCCGGCCCGAATGGAGGTCTGCCCACTCCATATTCCTAGGAGCCGAGCCAGTCCCCCCAGAGCTACGACAGGAACAACACTGTTTCTACTGACCCCAATTGTATACTCTTTAAAAAATTTCAAATGTTTCCATCACACATTTACCAACCCAGACTGCGATACCGTACTTCGCTTTGTAAATTAACGTTAATTTAATCCGCCCTGCAGACTTGTTGCTGTAATAGTTGTGGGAATAAAATATTGACTTTATAGAAAACTATCCTTTACGATTGGGATAATGGTTTGGGGGTATGATCTGTTACGGTATTTGCAATTTTAAAATGAGTGACATAACGTGCCGGTATACCACTAAGCAACATATTTACTTCAAGCAGTGAATTTTATTCCAGGTAAAACTGTCGACTAGGTTGATACGCGCGATATTCTTTAGAGCTGTCATTACTAATTTTAAGCGAAGTTAAAAAATTAATACCAATGAAAAACCGCGCTCACTCGTGCGATTTCAAGTCTTCAACGCATTAATATTAAACAAGACATCCTGACTTATATTCTGACGGTAATTAAGTCAGTTTTATTGACTGTTTAAGTAAACGCTTGGAATAATAGATGGAAAAGAATTTTCATTTAAAATATTCACAAAGTTTGACATGGGTAGTATCATAGGGGATAGTAGTGTGAATGTAGTTAGCTGTGTTGTGTGTGGTCTACGAATTCGGCCAGTTTACTATTACAGTTCCAACGCACAGGTTACGAATAACCATGGAGGAACCTTCCTCCATGCGAATAAGTGATTATAATTAATGATCTCCTTGTTCCATAGTCAATAACTTCCACCGGAACAGAAATAAAACTTATATTAACAAGCATCGATGCAGTTTGTAATGGAACGTGTCACGCTAAAAACCATTATTTAAAAATCTTAATGGAAATGTGAGGACTCGGATTCCAATAATTTGTTACCAAGCACACGGAAAATTGCTAGTAAGTTTGATACAGAACAGGAAACTAGTGGAAATGGACGCTGGCTTTAAGGAAATGACAAAATAATTTTATTTACTGTAATAGTTAGTGATTCGATCTAAATGATTAAACATATTAAGGTCCAAACGAAGGTAAATGCTTGAAAGTGATATAATGGAAATGAGCTACTATGTTAGTATTGAGGTAGGTAACGTGGTGATATTTTCCGTATAAAACTAAACTTTCTACAACGATCATATCATATATATGAAACATGGGTCAAAAATGCTCCATTACCGTTGTGATATCGTTTAGCGAACACAACGGTTTGCACTGAAAATAAACTATTCCCTTCTTTTCGTAAAGATCAAATGAGTATTCGTAAAATGTTTTTCGGTTAAATCCAGATCAGATTTATTTAGGGATTTTCATAATTCAGCTCTCCAAAACAAGATTTTTTTTTTCTATGCCGTGACTTGATTCAAACCACCGATACAAAAAGAAAAGGTACACAAAAACAAAGAACAGATGACTAAATGTAAGTAGTATCTTAAATCCAGCACATCACTATAGTTTGTGCCTTAAACGTAGGCCGTCCAGTAATTTTGGTGATAGTGCATCATGCCTGACGTAATGGTAATCACAGGCTCCTAATGCTAAATTGTTGCCACCGACACAATCAGCAGGCTCCAAACCTTATCTGTCGCCGAACCTGAAACGCCAACCTTGGGTATTAGAGGGCAAACTAAGTGTAAATAAGGCTTTACAGACCTCGCAAGCTCAGCGATGTCAGCGCTACATTCACATTCTAAGAATCTCAAAATGCGTCTCGAGGCAATATGAAAAGCGCTGAAACCGTAAGTGCACTAGCAAAAGGTTTAACAGTGCGGTCGCCAAAGCATATTCCACTTAGATATTCCAACAAGTCTACCACCTATTGGCTTTTTTAAATTTTCCTTGGGTAGCTTTCATCCGAAATTTCTTCCGAGACCTATTAATTTGCGAATTATGAAGTCGTCAAAGTAAAATTTTAAGATTACATATCGAGAGTTACTCTTAAGATTATTAACGAAAATGTTTGCCAGAAGTTTTCACTTCTCGATGCTGTCATTTCAGATTTGTTCGCCATTAGAAGCAATTTCCAACCGTTTGATCAATATTGTGCTCTGCTCCTCCGGTTTTCTAACTGGATTGGTGACCTTACCGACAATGGTTCAGCTGCCAGAGAATCTTGCATAAAAGATGATGCATGTAAACAAGATATTGGAATTTGTATTAGAAGACACTAGTGTATTTTGAGACGGTCATATGCTGATATGAACGTGGGTTTAAAGTTCTGTTACCAGTTATTTGAATGCATCTCAGTGTAGTTAAGACACTCGCATTTTTGGTACGGAGTAACTATTTTCTCTCGTCAAATTGTTTCCTCTAACAAAAGGATTGTCACAAGACACTTCGATGGTAAATTGTGTAACGTGACGTTGCTTTCGTTGTGATTTTATTAGGAAAACTACGGACTAAGAAGTAAAGCGTATGTTGTGAAGGTGAGAATGTATTCAGTAGCAGCGATAAACGAAAGCTTGAAATAAACTAAATCCAAAAGCATAAACTCTTTCATAAGTATGTGGAAGGTATTAACTGTTTCATTGTGGAAGTAAAATTACATTAGTTGGATAGGTGGTGTTTTCACATCTGTTTAGTATCTAAGTGCAAAAGGTTTTCGAAACATCGTTCACATGTTTACTAAAGGAAACTCCTGGAGTAAAAGCAAATTGGCGTCTTATACTATCAACGTTGCACAACTGAAAAGTTTAAATACTCATTGATTAATAGTTTCATATATTGTGCTAGAAAACACTAGAATAGCGTAGCAGGAACAAGCCGACCCAGTCGGCGGCCGCTGGGTTCCGTTAGCCTGGATCAGTGACCGCAAGGATTCTCTCCGGGACAATCGCCACCATTTTGGCGAACAAGCAAACGAGTAGTTGGTGATAAATAACATTGCTGGAATACTGTAAACTGCTTCAGTCCAGAGGATAAAAACGATCAAATGATGTATTCAGCTGTGAGCAATTGAAACAAGGCTACTTATAACAAATAAAAATGTAACTAATTCAGTTCCCTTTTGACATTTGTCAACTAAAGCATGGGCTTGCCCCACTCTAGCTCTCAAAGTAGACGAATGAAAAATAAATAAAAATTTCAACTTTTAATATTAAAAATTCTCAGATTAATGCTTAAATAAGTTAAATGTGTTCATTTTTTCAAGTAAAACTATTTTAAGTTACTATATTTAAGTTATTTTTTTCCCCCACCTTAAACCTAATCCTGGTTACGCTCTTGAACTAAACCCCCTCTGGTTCCGTAGCGTTTAGGTGTAGCCAGTGCCCGTCGCGGATCTGTTTCTCATTAGGCAGACAGGGTCGGGTAGGTAAATACCTGTGTTCTCTTACCTATTTCTTTAGTTTTTAAATTGTTGGACCTCTTAACCTAGAATCGGGAAGACGGCGGTTCGAATCCCCATCCGGGCATCTAGATTTGGGTTTTCCATGGTTTCCCAAATCGCTCCAGGCAAATACCGGAATGCTTCCTTAAAAAGGCCATGACCGAATTCCTTCCAATTTCTTGCCCCCCACCCTTTCCCGTCTCCAAAGACCTCGCTGTTGAGAGACGTAAATCAGTTAAAAAAAAATTAACCTAGATTCAAACTAAAAATGCATCGCGCGATCTAAGTGACAAAATGATTAGGCCCAAGTCGTGACCAAGTGACCAGATCTGGCTGAAATATGAGCCTGGTCCGTATCTGACCTCGGTCCATTACTGTCTGCCAACAATGTGGTCCCATTTTCAAAGGCCGACAAAATGGACGTGGAGGCGTAGCTTTGTCGAAACTAGTCCATGAACTACTTTTCATACCTACTACAATATCTTTCCATGCCTCATCGCCAGTATATGCCCTGTACACTCCCATGGCCCTCCTCATCCCCTTCCTGTCTTGCAATGAATCCCATTCCAGCTCCTTTGTCATGTCACTGATTGCATTCTGCGATAATTTCCAGAAACAAATCTAGCAGCCCTTCTTTGCACCTTCTCCAACTCCTGTATTTGATACTCAAAATGTGGGGCCCCATAAGACACTACCATATTCTGACCGAAGTTTTGTAACCCATTTCCTTTACATCTCTCGAACATCCCTCATCACTCTCTCCAACAGGTGCAGAACTTTGAAACCTTTTCCTACCACCTGTCCAATGTGTCCTGCCCAGTTAAGGTTATCAAAAGTAATGCCAAGATATTTACATTTCAAGTCTTCAGCAAGCAATTCATTCCCCACCTTATATTCATAATTAACCTTTTGTTTTTATTTGTGTATCTAATTAGCCGACTCTTCTTTGCATTTATCTTCATCCCATGTTTACCAACCCAACTTGCTCAAGCCTTTTCATCTCAGCATACCGCTTAGTCATGTCCTCTATTATTTGCTTCATTATTTTCTAATGTCTTCCTCTATAGTTCTAACCTTTGACTGTTCCCTCCACTAAGAAATTAAACAATCCTGCATATATTAAAATATGACCTACCATCTAGTCTCTTTCTGTAAAACTTCCACAAACTTTTTTTCGCTCGTCCATCATTTCCAAGACTCGTTCGATTAGTACTTCATCCATCCACTTAATTTTCAGCATCCTTCTATAGCACCACATTTCAAATTCTCCAGTTTTCCTTCTGTCTGGTATTCCTAAAGTCCATGCTTCGCTGTCATAAAGTTCGGTGCTCCACACAGTTTTAAATCCTAAGCCCTAGATCAATATTTGAAACTAAAATGTTTCTTTTTCATAAGGGCTTCTTTCGCTACTGCTATTCTGCTTTAAACATCATTCCTGCTTCGGCCATCTGTTGTAATTTTACTTCCTAAGTAGCAAAATTCACTAACTTATGGTGTTGTATCTGACCCTATTATATTTAATCTACTAGTATTGGTATCATTTCTGCTACATTTCATCACTTTTGTCTTGCTTTGATTTATATTTAGTCCAAAATCTTTCAGTATTTTGTACATGACATTCAATAACTTCTCTATCTTAAAGATGTTCTGCTTACAAGAGTCAACAGCAAATCGTAGCATACTGATTTTTTTTCTCCTTGAACATTTATGGCACATTCAAATATTTATTTCACTTGCTTTATTGCTTCTACATGCAAGTTGAATGTTAATGGGGATAGACTACCTTGTCTCACACCCTGTTTAACTGATGCATGTATCTCGTGGTTCTCTACTTTTATTACAGCTACTTGATTCTTACAAAGATTATAAAATATTCTTCTATCTCGGTATTTTAGATCCAACTACTTTAAAATGTTGAACATCTTGTCCCACCTAACATTATCAAAAGCTTATTCTAAATCAAGCGCCACACAAGTATCTTTGTTTTTCTTGTTCCACCCTTCAAGTATTAATCTTAACGCCAGAATCGCTTCTCTTGTACCGCGTTTTTTTCTAAACGAAGACTACATTTATTAAAATCAGTGGGAATCTCCCCTGTCTCGTAACTTTTTGATATAAGGTTGAATAATCTGTGTTCCTCTTTCCAACTGCCTTATTTGATTTCAAATCATTCAAATCATTCAAAGCTCTCAAATTCTGTCCTCAAAACAGGGTCACCTAAGTCATCAATGTCGATATCGCCTTCCTTTTCCATTACGTTACTGTTAAAGTCCTCCCCATCATGCAGTTTGTCTATGTATTCCTTCCATCGGTTAGTTATATCTTCTGAACTTAGAAGAGGTTTCCCTCCGGCAGCTTTAATGTTTCTCCAAAATTCTTGATTTCACAAAATTGATCTTCCCCTCTGCCACATTTTACATACGACCATTACTTTTTCTACTAGTTCATACTTTCCTTGCAGCCTTTTTTTTTTCTTTCCTTTTCTTCTTTGCATTTCCTGTTTTTTGATTTTTAAATTGTCTATATTGCTCGCTTTCTGCATCATCCTGAGCAATTTTGTGCCTTCTCTAATCCATCAACTCCAGAATTTCTTGTGTGATCCAAGGTTTTCGGGCAGCTTCTTCCTTAAAGCCTATTGTTTCTTTATCAGCTTTCATTATTTCTGTATTTAATGCATCCTATTCACCGTCAGTTGAGACTCTTTTTCAGAGTTAGACCCACGTCTACCATTTCTGCAAATTTTTCTCATGTTAGATTGTTTCAGTATATTCACTTCCAATCTGTTCTGCTTGTATTGCTTCTTTCTCTTGAATTTCAGCCTGAACTTCATAAATATCTGATTATGGCCAGTGTCTGTTGTCTAGAAGTTGATTGTTGACCATAATATAATCTAGCTGATATCTGCCTGTTTCCCCTGGACGTTTCCAGGTGTATATCCTTGTAGCATGATTCTTAAATACAGTAGTGTGTTCGCCACGACTGTTTAATCTTCCACAAAATTCTATCTGCTTCCTCGCTCATTGTGCTCGGACAGTATTTTCCTCTTTTCCTTCTCCCACAACTGCATTCCAATCACCCATGATTATTGGTTTTTCTGCCCTTTCATATATTGGATTAATTCTTTAATTTCAACGTATATATTCTTTGTCCATATTCCTGTGATGTTGGCATGTACACTTGCACTAAAGTGGTTGGGGGCGTGCTTAGTTTCTAACCTCATCCAAATAACCCTGTCACTAAACTGTTTACAATAACTCACCCGTTTCCCTACTCTTATTCATTACAAATGCTACACTAGTGACTCAATTGGCAGCTTGTATGCTAAATATCCTGTATTCCCCTACCCTGTGCATCCTTCCATTTAATCTCACTAATACCAACGACATCTAACTTGAATTGTTCCATCTCCCTTTTTAAGTTTTCTAACCTGCCTGCCCTATTCAGACTTCTAACATTCCACGCTCAGACTCGTAGAATGTTTCTATCCATTCTGACGACTCATCCCTGAGCAATCCTAACCCGGAGATCCGATTGGGGGACTATTTTACCTTCGGAATATTTTACCCAGGAAGAAGCAATCATACTTAATGTAATTTGAGAGGATTGATATACCCTTGGGGTCTTTAATGCAGTGGTTTCCCGTTGCCTTCTGCATCCCCATGCCGTTTGTTCATTTCCGATTCATTCGCCTTTAGGGGCCATTTCGAACCTCAAGGGAAAGAGGGTGCCCTGAACCACTCCCAGCTCTTCAGCCTTCCTTCCGAAGGCCGTTGGCAGGCAGTAGGAGACTCCTTATACCGGGAATCTTTCAGTCGCCAGAGCCTCGTCCATGCAAAGGGGGTGCACCACTTGCATAGGTTGACATTTGGTTGGAAAATGCTAATATACTCTACCAAACCCTTTACTTTATTTTCAGGTGAAATGGCTTATGGCTATAAGCCATTTAGCCAGCTTCGCAACAGTTTTACTGAAATTGCATTCTGCTTATAGTCATTCAGCCAAGCATATGTTGCTTTTTAAATTTTTCTTTAATTGTATTACTCTTGTAGAGTAATTGGTCACAAGTGAAAGAACACAGCTTGCGGATTTCCTTGAATTTCTAGCACTCCCTCCCTCCCCCCTCCCCCCTCCAACCGTAACCTGAAGACATTTTGTATTTTTTTTTTTGAACATACTATTATTACGATTGTTGCGCATATATTGAACACAACCGACATTTGTGTTATAAGGAAAAAACTTTCTGAGGTACAGTTGTATCCTATTTTGAGCTGTTACTAAATATTCTCGCTATCACATTCATCATTAAATGATAAAATACTTTTTCTTTTTTACTTTCGGCTTTACGCCTCGTCGACGTAGAGGTCATTAGAGGCGGGATGGGACTGGGGACAAGGAACGGGTAGGAGTTCGGCCATGACCTTTTGAAGGAAGCATCCCGGCATTCACCTGGAGTGATTTGGGGAAACCATGGAAAACCCAATTCTGGATGCCTGGACTGATATTCGAACAGACGTTCTGCAGAATGAGAGGCCAGAACGTTAACTGCTCACCCATACGTAAAATAGAACAAAATATTCCTGCAACGTAAAAAAAAAGCTGTATTTTTTTTTTTTGTTGCAGTTGTCATCTTTCTTAATTACCAGAGAATGATTCTTTTTTTCTACTTAAAAATTTCTGTAACTCGTTGGGAAAACATTTTCGATAATCCTCGTAATGTTTATAGCTCAGCGCCACTTCACACCACACTCGTAACACTTCAATGAGCGCCATAATCAAAGTTGCACTGAAATTAACTTTACAGAGCGAAGTTAGAATTTTTATTTTATCAACTAGCAGTGTGGTCATTTCCTTCGAAAATTCCGCGTAGCATATGTAAGTGAATTTTAGTCAAGGTGCAGCATGTCTGTTTTTTGGATAGTAATGCGCCGGTCACGTGCAACCCAGCGCTCTGACTTCGTCACATGTATGCGCGACGCTGTCAGTATATTGGATATCTAAATTAGATACGGAGATGAATGAATAAAGTATCCACGCAATGTTACGTACCTTTTTTTACTATTGCTCCGCGATTCACTAAAACTGTGTGGCGGACTCGGTCTGTGGTAACTGTTCAGCGACACTTTAGAACAAATTTCGGGAAGGATCCCCCGCATACTAACACCATTCGGCGTTGGTATGAACAGTTTAAAGCCACGGGATGCCTTTTTAAAAGTAAAACAACGGGTCGCCCTCCTGTGTCTGAAGAAACCGTTGAACGTGTCCGTGCCAGTTAAATTCGTAGCCAACAGTAGTCTACTCCTCGAGCTATCAGGGAATTAGGTATTCCACAGAAGACAGTTTGGAGAATCCTATGGAAGCCACTGTGTATGAAGCCTTACAGGTTAGTTGCTACAAGCACTGTCGCCAACGATAAAGTGCGGTTTTAAATTCTTTGCCCACAGTCTAGAACAAGACGAAACATTCGCAGAAAAACTTGTGTTTAGTAATGAGGCCACTTTTCATGTGTTAGTGAGAACAGGCACGATGTGCGCATTTGGGAGACCGACAACCGGGGAGTATTTCATTTTCCAGTAGGATGGTGCTCCACCCTATTTTTCTCCAGTTGTCCGTAATTTCCGAAACACCAGGGTTCCAAACAAATGGATTGGTCGTGCTGGGGATGCTGATAGTCAGCTGATGTCATGACCTCCTTGGTCCACTGACCTAACCCCCTGCGACTTCTTTGTCTGGGGTTTCGTAAAAGACAGTTCGTGCCACCAGTACCAGTTGTCCTGCCAGACCTGCGGGTTCGCATCACCAATGCATTTGCTCTCATTGACAGACATGCTGCATCGGGTATGGGAAGAACTAGATTATAGACTTGATGTGTGCATCATTAAGGGTGCACATATTGAGCATTTGGAGACACTCAAAAACTTTGTTTATATATCTGTGTAATCTTGTAAGTATGTCAAATAATAAATCTGTAGTAATTTTCTGAAATCACTGCAATCATTTTGAGAAGCCCTATATAAGAGTAGTAGACGTGCTACTAACGCTTTCCTGCGAATTTCCGCAATACGTAAGGTGGCGATACTATTTGAATGATATTGAATATCATTTGTTAAACGTATGGAGAACTCTAATTCCTAACCGCTCTTAAGCCGAACATTAACCAACAGTCAATTTGTGTTGAAGAAATGTTTAGCGTTAAGTAGGTTTCGTGAGCACCATATCTACTCCTCTTCTCAGGTATTTTGTTATATTTGTGTAATGGTGTTGTGATATATATAGGACGCTGATAACTAAATATTTTGTATATTCCAACTTCGCAATTAAAGTGTGTTCCTAGGAGTTGTAATGCAAGGTTGGAGCAAAAACCGAAAGGCGATATTTGCTGTGAAATTTGGTAAAAATCTATTGTTAGCATAAATCTGTTTGCTAGAGATGGTCAAGTCAGTAATACTGAATTTTTCAAGGAAGTCTCATTATCCGTAGAGCTAATTAAATAAACTTATTGCTAAGACTTCGACTTAGCTTATGGACAGCAAAATTTTTAGGCACACAATTAAAATTTCTAGGAAACTTAATTTCGCGTAGAAAACAATTTTCGTTGCATAATTTATGAACAAAGAGTCTAAAACTTGCATACCCAAAGATTGTTCCTACTTATAAATTTTAATTGTCATCTATGTATACTGTATAACTAGAATAAGTTACTTTATTAAATTTAATTTTACAAAACTATGTATTATATTCCAACTAATGTATACCAGAAAAGATTATGCTTATAATACTTGATGTGGTTGTATGGTCTGTTACTGACGGCCAATAAAATAAAATATTTAATTATCTCGGAGTTTCATTACGGCAGATGTTACTGTAGCCACCTGTTGTGGGGTTTGTCCTGACAGGGAGGGCGAGGAGTGGCTGCACTTCCGCAGGCAGATGAACCGCCTGCTGCTGCGTGCAGACAGCGTGCCGTCGCTCCTGCTGCAGCCCAGTGAGGTCGCAGCAGAGGACCTGGTCTCCACTATCAGCCCAGGCAGCGTCATCCACGACCTGGAGGCCAGGCTCTACTACTGGGCCACAGACGGTAACCCTGCGCTGCCTCGCTATACATGTCAGAGGAGTTACTTAACACTACTGATACACCTTTCGAAGTTTATGGGAAAACTTTGATCAATTGTCAGCAGTGTGTATCCTGCTCCACAGACAATATTAATGATTTTTATTTTGTTCTGTCTGTGACTTTGTTTCGCTTCGCCTATGCATTGCGTTTATCCACAACCGCACATATCAGTTCATTGCCCTCTGTTAAAATTTTTGGAATGTTTACAAAATTTCGATAGATGCCTTAATTTTTCGATGTAAAAACAATTTTCTAAGGGTGTATCATGAATAATTTTTCAGTATACACCCCTGTTCTGATTAAGTTCCTAGTTGGAAATAAAACGTGGGAAACGGAGCAGAACACCCCATAGTGTTTAAACCAAAATGACTGCTGCCGAAGTCATACCTTAAGTTTAACTTGAACTCTGCAGGTTATTTGGCTGTGAAGTGACTTGCACTTTTGCCAAAGTGTTTATACTTCCCATTTTTAAATGACAAGGAAACTTTTAATGAGATTGAGATGCAGTTCATATTTATTGAAGAAACGTTCTAAATAACGCATTTGACTTTTTTCACGCTTTGACCAGGGCACATTAAACAATAAACCTACCGAGAATGGTGGTGTAATAGTTAGCGTTCTGGCCTCGCATTCGGGAGGACGGCGGTTCGAATCCTCGTTGGGGCATCCGGATTTGGGTTTTCCATGGTTTCCCAAATCACTCCAGGCAAATGCCGGGATACTTCCTTCAAAAGGCCTGGCCGAATTCCTTCCCATTCCTTGTCCCCCCCCCAATCCTTTCCCGCCTCTAAAGACCCCGCTGTTAAGAGACTTTAAGCAGTTGGGAAAAACGCTACATTTACCTGGTCAGCAACATTCCTAGCGATTTACATGGGCGCTCACAGAACGACAATGTCCCATTAAAAAAAAAATTCTAGACTATTACAAAAGCGTTTCTACAAAGGAAAAAATTTAAAATGAACTGCAAACACTTCAAATAATTTTATTATTGCTTCGTACATAGCAAAAAGAATTATAGAAAACGCGCGGAAATGTGATACAAATTCGCATCCCATTGTCTTTTAGTTATTTTGTTAAATACAAAACTCAATTTAGTACATATACTAAACAGTAACACTCGAATAAATAAATCATTTTCTTTTAGATGTATTTATTATTTGTATGGAGGGAAACTGTTACAATAACTGATTACAAGGTTCAATGCTCTTGCGCAGCTTTTCACTCTTCCATTATTTACGTTTGGAAGGGGGAACTGGTTACCCTGTACTCAAATTATTGCCTACCTGTCACAAGGAAAACTAAAGCCAAATTCATTGATCTTAAAAACACACTTTCCGTGTTTGTATTGAACTGGAAACTCTTGCTAGAATGTCTAGCAATGATAGCAGCTTCAGAAAGTTGTTCCACATTTCCCATAAGTAATGGCATCGATGTCACGAGATAGTTCAAGCTCTCAGCACATTGTTTCTTTCCGGAGTTCCGTCGAAGCAATCTCATTACGTGATATTACCATTTCCTGTCACACACCAAAAACTAAAGCAAAATTTATTGCTCTTGAACGTGGTTTCATTGCTTTCCTTGAGTTTGTGACAAACTGCAATACTATTAATATTTTGTCTTATTACGCTGACCTGATATAAGCTGGGTATGACTGCAAAGACCACATCTCTGAATTTGTTGATTGCACCGTCGTAAATAGTTCTTTTATGGTATTTTTGTTATTTTACTGCGTGTCGTCTAATTTAGTTGTTCCTTCTGGTAAAAGCTTCTACATATATAATACATTTGTTTGCTGTCTCGTCAAAAGTCTTTCTCGACTTAGGTAAAGTGATTTCGAGTATTTTAAACATTGTATCAATCTGACGCTAATGAGTTCAAGTTTTTGAAAACTATCTTATTGAAGTTGCATCATAAGCATATTATGCCCTTCTTAGTTTCTGGCAGTAATACTAATCTGCATGTGTCGCTCAATTCTGCTTGTAAATATATCATCTAGCTGTGCATGACCAGTCCTATTGTCTTATCTCTGAGTGCTGGTAATATCTGAATTTCAGAAAGAAATGCATACTTTGATTTGAGGTATAATTTTTACATTTGAAAGTAGCAGACATGGATCAGTTTTGATCTCATTGAATAATGTAAAAGCTTGAACCTTATTTCATACAGCACATTAGTTTGAGTAACATCGAGCACTGTAAAGTCTAGACGCTGGATGTTGTTGCATTCATGTTGCAATCCTTTAAGGATAGTTTATCCCTCATTTATAAACAAATCTAGTAATATTAGGCAATATTGTATTGCCCAATTCTACCTCTCTTCTTGGTTACTGCGGTCTGATGGCTCAGTGATTAAGGCGTCTGACTGGAAATCGAAAGGTCTCTGCTTCTAATCATGGATGGGATTTTCTAACCCCCCTTAACCCGACCTTCACTTCTGGCACAGTTGTTGTGTAATGTAAAGTACGCGTCCCTGGTTCTATTCTACGTTAAACTGTAGATACCCTGTACCTGGTAGGGTTAGTTTAAGGATGCTATGATTCGGGAGGATTGTGCAGCCAATAAATATCCTGTCACCAGGTCATTACGACCACACGAGGCCTTACCTTACTTTTTTTTAATAGGAATTTGTTTGTTTCAGAACTTCTCAGATGTGGTATCGCATCGTGTTTTTTTTTTTTTTTCTTTTTTAGAAAATCCTATTTAGATGACAAAGATATACAAATAAAAACTAAAGGTTGATTACGATTATAAGGTGGGGAAAGAATTGCTTGTTGAGGACTTGAAATGTAAATGTCTTGGCATTAAATTTGATAACAAACTTAACTGGGTAGGACGCATTGGTCAGGTAGTAGGAAAAAGTTTCAAAATTCTGCACTTGTTGGAGAGAGTGATGAGGTGATTTACGAGAAGTAAAGGATTTGGGTTACAAAACTTTGGTCAGATCATTGCTTGAATATGGTAGTGTAGTATGGGATCCACATTTTGCGTATCAAATACAGTAGTTCAAGAGGGCGCAAAAGAAGGGCTGCTAGATTTGTTTCTGGAAATTATCGCAGAATGCAATCGGTGACAGATACGAGCTGGAATGGGATTCATTGGAAGCGTGAAGAGAATCGTGGAAGTTTAAAAGTCTTATATTGTGATGAGACATGGAAAGATATTGGTGTAAGAATTAAAAGTAATGCATGGAAGGGAAAAGATGACCATGACCACGAGCTGGAACACTATTTCAGGCACAACGGCGTAGGAAGATTCTCTTTTTTTGGGTAAGGGTGTCGGGGATTGGCTCAAGTTACCAAGAGAAATGATGAATAATTTACCAAAAACGTTGAAATAATTTAAAGCTATAATTTGCAGAGGGCAAATGTAGGTAGGTGCAGGAAAGGGAGAAGATGGGTGTGTAGGGAAATTGCCTCAGGGGCGTGCGCTCCATCGCAATTTAATTAAGTATTATTATAATTCTACAATCGTAAAACAACCTACTAAATTATTATTTTGCATTTGATTGTATAAAAAATACAAGATTATCACTACCAGACTGATCGAACGAAATCATAAACATGAAAAATAGAATGTATAGGAGATAATTTCTTTGTTTGGTGCTCCTGTAAATTTTAACTCTGCTGACTATAGATCAAAGATGAGTCGCTTAGGTTGTCAACTAATGCTTTAGCACATAAAAAAGTCCTTCGTAGATAGGAATGTGTACGAAATGTCGATCTCAAAACAAATGGGATTGAAAACTCAAGGGAACAGAGGTTTGCAAACACCTTGGTGAAAAGGGAACACGCAATTAAAAGAACAGTCAATGGAGGCAGATCATGTTGTATTGATTGGTTAATAAAGCCCGATTATCACTAGCTGGGGAAGGCAGGTTTGCTTTGAACAGTTAACCGCGGCGCTGAGATATGCTAGTGACAATGCAGAAGAAAGCAATAACTTTTGCTATTATTCCTTTAATTAAATTTAACTTCCAATTGAATCTTAAGGATAAAAATACTTCATCCCTCTTAAATTTAACTAAGTTTAGTTCACCAAGAGTTCAAATTAACGCATAAATTTTAACTTTTCATTCGCCACTAGATAAAAAGCACTTAGAAAACTCAATAGCTACATACATTCAAAATTAAACCTAGTGGTATTTTTAAAGATGGACATTACTTCAAATGATTTATAAGGATCAAATTTTCTCCTATAAATTATGAAAAAATGTACTAACGGCAACAAGCTTTTTAATTTTTGAAGTTAAAATCTTCTATTTACGACAGAACATATTAGTACATTGTAGAATTTAACTATAGATTAATATGTAAGAATTTAAACTGTTGACTTACTCTACACCACCTGGTGTACTCGTAATAAACTATGAATTTTATGATTTCTAATTATTGTCTGCTGATATATGTCGCTATTTACTAAATCAACAATAAAATGAAAAACATATTTTCTAACGTAAATATACAGCTGCGCAGAAAACTGTTAATCCTTAACAAAATTGCAAAACGTAACTCAAGTTAACCTAGAAAATCATAAAGGGTTTTGTTAACTTCCGTAAAACTGAACTTTCGTTAACTTTAGATAGTTTCATTGGATGTTGACGTCATTTCTGTTGCTTGAAATACGCGCCACGGCCTCTCACTCGTTCGGCGATTTGAATGGATAACTAATAATTTAGTTTGATGCATCTAATTATATACACGTTTTTCACTTTTCAGCCTCCACGACCTGACACAGATCACTGGTGTATGTGGTAGTAGCGCGAAGTTTTCTATCGTGCACAACGTGGGCCGAATGCCGTTGGCTGAGAAGGAGGGTGTGGGAGATATGGCGGTTGTAGGTGGTCTATGTAGGGCTTTTTCACATTTCTACCATAGACTTGTCTGTCCCTATACTTTCCTGACACAACTACATAGCGTAGACCAGTGGTTCCCAAATGGTGGTCCGCGGAACCCTGGGGTTCCGTGGAAGGGTTACAAGGGCTACGTGTTCCGTCCGAGAATTAAATAAAATGCTCGTTGAAAAGTCATGACCACGCCATGAGAAGGGTATCATGGTTCTGCTTCCGTTTGTGACGATTTAGTGATACGAGACTGGTTGTTCAGCTTACGCTTATAAAAATGGGAATCCGCCAAAAACTGTGTGATCAGTTAGGGTTCCGTGGCCAAAAGGAAATTGGAAACCGCTGGCGTAGACCATTGGTGTTTGTGTTGTATTAGCATCGATTCTCCCATTGTGCACTATGGTGACTGCATGTAGGTATATATTGGGGCGTTGGAGATATGGTGGTTGACCTGGGGCACTTTCGCATTTCGACCAAAGACGTGTCCCCCTATGTATCACTTTTTAGCCAAAAGTATCCAGCGCAGATCACTGGTGTTTTTGTGTGGTAGTAGCATACATTCACCAATCGTGCACAACGTTGACCGAATTTCGGTAGCTGTGGGGGTATGGGAAATGTGGTTGAAAATTGCCGATCAAGGCATTTTCGTATTTCGACTAAAGGCATATATGTCCGTAGCTTTAACTTTGCTGCCACAACTATTTAGCGCAAACCACCGATGTTCGTGCTGCAGTATCGAGTCTCCCATCGTGCGCTATGGTGGTTAGATGTCGGTATCTATGGGGATGTGGGAGATATGGTGGTTGATATTGGTTGACGTAGGGCGTTTTCCTTTTTCTACCACGTCCCTAAATTTCAACTTGCAACCAGAACTAGCAATTGCAGACCACGGGTGTTTGCATGTGGTAGTAGCCTGGAGTTTTTCACCGTGCACTATGACAGATTGCATGTCTGTAGCTGTAGAGATATGGTAGATATGGTGGTTGAAAGTGGTGGACCTGATATAAAAATAGACAAGCGTCCCTGTATTTCACTCCACAGCCAAAACTACCTAGCGCAGTCTACTGGTGATTGTGTATGCCATTAACCTCAAGTCCTCCAACGTGCACCATGGTGTCACGTTGGTAGTTGGGGTGTGGGAGAGATGATGGTTGAAATTTGTTGACGGAGGGAGTTTTCATATTTCGACCAAAGACATGTTTCCCTATATTTCTTTTTGCAGCCATAAACATCCTGCGCTGATGTTTGTGTCTCCTAACGTGCGCTATGGTGGTTATATGTCAATTAAAATTCTTTAAAAACGTGAATGAAGTCGTGGGCACCAGCTAGTTATTATAGTAAGCTTGGCGTGGGTGTGATCAGGAACGCTAGAGCTGTGGAGTGTTTGTATTTTACGTATGCTAACCGACGCTCTCTACTAGTTTTAAATTCGAAAGCTGATTTTGTTTTCATAACTTTAATTTCTTACAACGACGAAAACATTGCCACTTATAAGTTTGTGTTGGTTTGATGTTTTAGTTAACTAAATTGACATTAGTTTCTTACATCATTGCATCATGGAAAATGAAAATCTAACCGTCATTCAATAAGTCCCGGGACTAACTAAGAAAACATTTATTTCATAAAATTCATTTTTATTCATCAACATAATCACCTTCAAGACATATACATTCATTCCAACGCTTTTCTAACGTTTCGATACCATGCTTGTAAAACGATTTGTCCTTGTTCTCAAAATAAGCTTCAGTTGCAGCGATGACTTCCTCATTCAAGCCAAATATTTTCACCTGGAGCATCTTTTTGAGATCTGCAAACAGCCAGTAGTCGCTGGGGGCTAGATATGGAGAGTATGGTGGGTAGGGAAGCAGATTGAAGCGCAACTCCTTCACTTTGGCCATTATTTTAATTGACTTGACACAGTGCAGTCTTGATGAAAGGTTTTTTTTTTTTTTTTTTTTGCGATTTTGTCCTTCGAAAGCACCAATAACTCAATGTAATAGTCGCTATTGATAGATTTTCCCAAATTTTTCGATGTAAGTTATACCTTGCGCATCCCAAAAAAACCGACGCCAATGACTTTGCCAGCTGATTGCTACGTTTTGGACGCTTCGGACGACTTTCACCGGCTGCACGCCACTCAGCTGACTGCCGCTTCGCCTCCGGAGTGAAATGGTGGATTCATGTTTCGTCCATTGTCACATACTGACGCAAAAAGTTCTGTTTATTGCGTGTAAACGGTGACAAACGGCTCTTTGAATCGTCGACTCGTTGTTGCTTTTGTTCCATTGTGAGCAAATGCGGCACCCATTTGGAAAAGACTTTTTTCATGCCCAACTTTTCTTGTAAAATCGTCCACGCACTTCCAGTTGATGTTTATCATCTCAAAAATCTCACAAACTTTCACTTCGCGGTCATCTCACGATCATCAAAACTTTTCACATTTTCCGGAGTGATTGCTTGATTTGGCCTACTCGAACGTATCGCATCATTTGCATCCGTGCGACCGCGCTTAAAATCAGCATACCACCGGCAAATGGTTGTTTTCGACGGAGCAGTCTGGATAACATTTTACAATCCATTGCCGAGCTTGCACGGTAATTTTTTCCTACTAAATAGCAATGTTTGATCATCATCATCATTATCGTTGGGGACCATCTCCAGTTTCCCGGGTGTGGTTTACGAGCCTTGGTTATTATATACGATTGTTTTCCACCTTTTCCTGTCCAGAAAGGTTTCTCTGTCTGTGATGTACTCCCAATTCCAGCCTCTTCTCTCTACGTCCTCCTTCAGTTGGTCTGTCCATCTTCTTCTTGGTCTTCCCACTGGTCTTTTGCCCAGTATCCTTTTTTCCAAATAAGTTTTTGGCAGTCTTTTACTAGTCATTCTCTTCACATGCCCAAACCATCGAAGTCTTGACCTAAGTCTCTCTTCCATGGATTCCCTTAACTCTAGGTTTGATCTAATTTCATCATTCTTTATGCGGTCAAGTCTAGTTTTCTGGAGGGCCGTTCTAAGAAACTTCATTTCACATGCTTGGATCTTGCTAAGGTCCCTTGATGTTAGTGTGCATGTTTCCAAAGCATATGTGAGAATAGGAATGAGATATGATTTGTACAAGACAATTTTTGTTCTTCTGGGAACCTTCATGTCCCATAGTAGGCCTCGCACAGCACTGTAGAAGTTGGCTCCTTTGGTTACTCTACTCACTATTTCTAACTCACTTCTACCATTATTGGCAATTATGCTCCCCAGGTAGCTGAATTGGTCAACAACTTCAACTTCGTGGTCTTGTAATTTTATATGACAGTCTGTATTCTTTCGGCTTATTTTTAGTGCTACAGTTTGTTTTGGGTTCAATTTCATTCCATATTCTTCAAACTTATCATTCCACATCTTCAATTTGTTTTGTATTCCTTCTTCTGTTTCATCCCATACTGCTACATCATCTGCAAACACCAGTGATCAACAAACGAAATTCGTTTTCCTTTCTTTTCTTTTTTTCTCCCACAAATGCACAAGTAGCATCACTTTCACCACAGTAGCTTTGCTGTTTATCGCCCGATTGACGTGAAAATTGAAATTATTGAACGAAGAGCTACCATATTCAGGCTGTCCACACTAGTAGGTCACGTGTTACCTCCCACCAGACCGCACCGCACCAGGCAAACGAAACACGTGACGCTTCGGAGCTTTTGATTGGCCGGGTAAACCAAACTTTCTAGACGGGTCACGGGCCTCGACTATGTAACACCACAACCAAATACTGATTGTGTGGTGTTACATAGCACATGGGACATGGGCACCTCCTGACATATCCCGTATATCCCTTACAAACCATTACCTTGCCGGATAGGTGTAATGCACCTTCCGCCACACACTTTTAGTGAATCGCGGAGTAATAGTAATAGATAATAGAAGACGCAGTTCTACCCTGGAAGAACCACAGAAAGATGGTCGAAACATCGGCTACACGAATGGTGACGTGGCGTCACCCAGATAGCCAAGAATCAACTGACTCAGGCCGCGGAAGCCTACGACTACATTTATACTGCGGTAAGATCCTTATTCTCGCTACCCACAATGAGGAATTTAAACAGGCCAAGATTATAGCCATTTTGAAGGCTGGAAAAAGCCCTGATGTTGGAGAATATTAGACCTAAGTATAACTTAAGTTATTTGAAAGGATCGTGTCTAATTATTTTTGAAAACCTCCCCGTCGAACAGGCAGGTTTTAGACCTGCAAGAAACTGCGAGGATCATGTCCTGGCCGTGGCAACCCACATGGAAGCAGGATTGGAGAGACTGGTGAAGTATTTGTTGACCTTAACCGCAGCCAACGATATGATGTGGCGAAAGGGCGTGGTGGGTACACAAACTGCTGAACATCCTCAAGCGCAAAAAAATCTGATAAATACGGAATCTTCTTTTTTTTTCAGATGATAGGATAGCAAAGTAAGAAGAGTGAATAATGGTCTGCCTCAAGGCTCAGCTCTTGCCCCACTTTTCAATGTATATATTTATGCAGAAATAGGGGAAGATGGGTGTTTAGGGAAATTGCCACCTTAGCATGCGCTCCATTGTAATTTAATTCCTCAAACAGAATTCAGACAATTCTCTTATGCTGACGATCTGGCACTAGTACAACAATTCCATAACATTCAGCAAATTGAAAATAGTTTAACAGCAGACCTAAAAAATCTGAGCAACTATTTTTTAGAAATGGCGTCTCGTACCCATTTCGAGCAAGACGGAAAGAAGTTTCTCCCAACTTAAGTCTGGCTGTGAATTTCTCGCTTGACGTTCTCCTTGATGCCACTCCCTTCCAACACAACCCCTATCCGAAGTATTTAGGAGTCGTAACGGATCGCGCCTTGTCTTAAATTAAGCACCTAAACAACCTTGCAGCAAAACTATGAACTAGAAATAACTTTCTGCAGATGTTAACTGACACCTGGGGACCATTCGCCTCCGCATTTAGCACCTCGGAACTGAACTTTGTGTATTCTGCAGCCGAGTACTGCTCATCTGTCTGAATAGTAACCACACTAAAAAGATCGACATAGTTTTGAACCAGACAATGTGGATAATTGGTGGATGTATAAAGCCCATTCCACTGTACTGGCTACCCGTTTTGAGTAACATCGAACCGCCTACGATAAGACGACGCAATCTCCTAATTGCCCAATATGGTAAGATCTGTCATAACTTGGATCTCCCCATCCACAACCACTTGGAAACCCAATTTCAGAGATTTAAATCAATAAGTCCAAGCATAAAAACTGCAAAACAGATTATATCTAACAAATTTAACAGAAGAGAAGCATGGAGATAGGAGTGAATAGCCTCAGCCCCACCAGAATAGCACTCAATTTGACAATCAACAGGCACTAAAGGGACTCGACCTTCCCCGCAAGACATGGGCTGCTCCCAACAATTAGATCTGACCATGGCAGATCTGCTTTATCTTTACACATGGAGAATGAGAGATTCACAGAATTGCGACTGTGGTGAGGAAGAACAAAGCATCAGTCACGTGACCTTTGATTTCCCACTTCGAGCCTTCAAGGAATCACCGAAAGACTTCATAGATATTTCAAATGAAGCTTTATATTGGCTGTACTATGTAGATCATAAATTTTAACTATAATTTAATGTAACATTTTATTAGTGTGGAACAATTGTTTTATTGATTATATACTATGGCTAAAAGATAAACTATCATGGCGATTTTATTTTGTTAAATCAGTCACTGATCTCATGCAACCTACAACACGTCGAATCACCAAACTTCTAAATAAGCTCTCCCTCCAGGGATCTTCCGCTAACGTCACCAGTTGCTACACTTCACAACAACGGAAGGAACTGTCTCCAATGGAGTAAAGTAACAGACAGGTCGATGAGACTGGCTGCTTCCAAGCCCACAAAATATACAGAAACTGCTAACCAATGTTATAAAATCATTTGGAACCTACAAACGTTAAACAAGGTTTGACCCATTCCCCACGTACTCCTGCCACGTAAACCTTAACAGCAATAGTTGGCTTCGAATTTTTCCAGTTTACTTCCCAGAATATGGGAAGGGATTAGTTTTTCTGGTGCCCTTTCAGAAACTAGCCTAACCTATTTTACTTCTGTTCTTCACTGTTATGGAAACGGATTTTGATAGTTTCTGCTTACGTGATTCGACTAATACCTTAGTCCTTTACTTCCATTTTTATAATTACTAATTATAGTACGGTACAGTATAGTACAGTTTCACTAGGGCCTTACATGCCAATTTATTAATATGTAATAAGCCCCTAATGGTGATTGTTCTGTTCGATCACCAGTACCCCACTTTGCTTTTCAAGCTCATTTGGTACATACGTTTGATCAGTTTGATGCAGAAATTTCATGGTGTCCCTATTACAGTGTTCCTGGCGGTCCTGTTGGGTCCCGAGTCATCGAGTTTGCGCCTCCAGTTTGGTGCACAGACATCCTCTCTTGCCAACTCGGTGCGCACTGTCTTCAAGGAGACATCACGACTTATGTTGCTGCCCGCCAACTTGGCACGATTGCTAAGGCTCAGTCCGTGGAAGGATTTTGTCAACGCGGCATCGCAGGCCCTAAACAAAGGTACAATTTACGCAGTAAAATTGTTTTGAAATAGCATGTTCTGTATAAACATATTGGCTCATAATACGTAACTTCCTGACTCGTGGACGAATATTTCGGTTCACGTTTTCCATTCGGAAGAGTCGTAACTTCTTAATGATGGTTGCGTGATACTTCACGCCATAGTTACAAAAAAAAAATCCTGAGTCAATGCAACAATATTAGTACTATTAGTGCAAATCGTATTCCCAATTAATTTTATTTGTATAGGAAATGCTATGGTGACGGAACTGATTCCGTATTGCCAGAATAGAGACGGACTTTTGGCTCGCATGTTGGGAGAGGGAATGAATCATGAAGATATTAAGCGCATAACTGTCGATCTTTTGTTAGCAGCAGGAGACACTGTAAGTTGTGAAAGATACATAATGCATTTCTGCATATTATGCAATATGTTATGGCAGTTCAATGTTTTCCAGACCGCCTACACTACGCAGTGGGCGTTGCTCCTGCTTGCCCAAAATAATGAAATTCAACAGCAGCTGTATGACGAAGTCCAGAAAAATGTAGACCCTAAAGATATTATAAGACTACCTCTTCTTCGAGGAGTTATCAAAGAGGCCCTGCGCTTGTATCCTGTTGCTCCTTTTATAACACGATATTTACCAGAGGAGAATAAAATTGGAGGTTTCTACATTCCAGCTGGGGTAGGTTTAAAAGTTTTAACTTTTCTTCAATAATGGTTAGTTTCAAACAAACAAGACTTCTGATATTAATGTTGTACCATCTATTAAGACTGTGATTTTCTTCCAAATCTTGTGCTCAAATCAAATGGCTATCAGTACATGTTTCAAATGGGTGATTTTTAATTTTTATGGAAAAATTCTTGAATGACAAAATGTGTGGGGAAATTTGCTACTACAGTGTGTGCCATATTGCAATTAACGTTATTAAAATTTTAGGGTGTATATATAAAGCACTTTTAGGGTACTTATGGTGAACTGCTGAAGTATGCAACAAGACTAAACTGTTACCTTTTGTACGAGCTAAAGTTAGTATTACTTAATAGAAATGCAGCCTTCAAAACAACTGAGGTCAGCTTTTATTTTCAGCAAATGGTAATTTTATCGCTGTACACTAGTGGCCGCAACTCTGTGTACTTTCCTGAACCAGAAAAATTTTGGCCACAGAGGTGGATCCGTAATTCTGAAGGCCTGTACAATGGCGTCCAATCCAGTTATGCGTCTTTACCATTTGCGATGGGTGCCCGATCATGTGTTGGGCAGAAACTAGCAGAAACACAGATTTCACTTGCTTTGGCTAAGGTTAGTTATTATTATTTTTTATTTTTTAATTAAGATCGAGCTAACGCTCTGGTTACAATTCCCTCAGTCATCTAATTACCTCTATATAATTTTATAATAGGAATGTTAAATTTCTCCCCCATTTACTTTTCCAATCTACAAATTTTAATTTTAAATTCCTTAACCGTGTTTGGTACTTTTTAATATTGGCTTATGTAATTTATTTTTGTATTTATCCTTAACACCTTTTATGTTTAGGTAATGCAAAGATTCAAGCTGGAACTGAAAGGCTGTGATCCTCCAGAGATGATACTGCGTCTTGTATCAGTACCATCAAAACCAGTCGAAATATGTGCCAAAGAAAGGTGAAACAAATGAAAGTGCCGAGTTTTGTCTCTACAATATACAGACCTAAACATTGATATGAAGTTCTGTCACTTGGAAGCACTAATTGTGACAGGAGTGATTATCACCGATGAAAAAGTTTTCTTTCTGACTCTTGCCAAAGATGTTGTAAATTGATCTCATTCATTCATTTCTTTTAAATCTAACGAACTAATGCTAGTAATGTAATGTAAAGTAATTGTCCTCAACAGAACATATAAGTTTGTATGTGACTTTTACCAGAAATTCATGTTTTTAAACGCAGCATGTATTAAAGGTACTGACCTCGGTTAGCACCTATAAATTTAAACGTATTCCAAATTTCATAATATATACAAAAAAAGTTTCCAGAAATAATTTGCATGGAAAATTGTTTCCTCAATTTTATTCGAAAAGAGTGACTGTAGTGACTTGTTTTAAGATAGGGTCCTCTTACGGCTCTTAATGGTTTATATGTAAGCAAAATTAAATTTTAATCAATAATAATGTAATGACCATTCATATAAATTTTATTAACAGTAAAAATGTGATGTAACTTTTAACGTTATTAAATTTTTTATGTTAACCATACAAATCTGTATAAATTTAATAAAGTTGTAATTTTTAATAATTCTTATTCATAGTGAAATTTTAAGTTTTTCTAGCTAGTAATTTTATGTCTTTATCTCGGAAACTGCTCTGAGTTGGATGAAACTTCATATTCAGATAACGTATTGTTTTTTAAGCATATCTAAGCAGGGCCCTTCCCCGCAAAAACCGAACATTTTTTGTTTGGTATCTCTGAATCGGCTCTAACGTGTTAAGATAAAGTGGCGTCTGCTAGCGGCGATGATGCATTAGCAGCTTGGAGTGGGGTAATTGTTGTTCGTCTCGGTATCAATGGATTGCAGGTTCTACTAATAATTCACAAAGTCGCCATAGGGATAATCTTTAAATTTATTCGCCGATCATACAATTACTAAACCACCACCACCACCACCACCAACGATTATAATTTGACCGTATATAAAAGCTATCCAGGACTTCTCCTCCAAATTGTAAGTTCTGAGCTACACTATTATCACCTGGTTTGGATGCTTTAGTTCAACGCCCACGAGTTCACTGCTGTTTACGAAATACTGCAGTTTATCTGCACGACGGCGGCGTACTTAGGTTTCATCAGGTCCACACGATAGTACCAGACGCACCGCCAAATAATCACTGCCCCGCGCAACTAAACGTGACCAAACTCCAAGACAGTGAGTCACAGACTGCCCTCAACTATCCAACTCGCATCTCGCGTCACACTTTCAACAATCGGATCGTTCAGATTCCACCGCTCAACACGAACACACACATGGCTTTTATACTGTCTCGCCACAAACGCCATCTCGTAGACGTTTCAGGTACCAGAAAGCCTACTGATAATTTCTGTTTTCGACAAGGAACTCTTATATATTTAAACGAAGAATTCATGTATACTAACTGACCCATGCGAATATTTCGCACAGTGTCGTGATCATTCGCCGAATAGTAATATAATAATTAGGAAATAAGTAAATGAAAGTATTCATTAATGACAGATTTTATTTTGAAGAGTAGTATTAAATATCACTTTCTGTAAAGTCATTAGATTGTAAAACATTTAACAAGTAAATGTTTGAAAAATGGCTTCTGAAAAGCTAAAAATTTATATTCTTATTTACTTTACAAACTTATTTGAAACCTACAGTAAGTTTTGTGATCATCGTTGGCTTTTTAACTGTCTGCATCTTTAACAGAAAAATAAATAGTAATAAATCTACAGACTCGTGGAAAAGTCGCGTAGGCGTATCTATACGACGAAACAGATTCTGATAAATACAATCCTGCTTTTTGAAGAGTCTGACTTGTGATTTATTAATGTTCAGAGCGAATGTTGCTTAAATTGGAAATTGTTTTCTTATCATTTGGTTAGTCACGATTGGAGGTGTGAAGTTAATGTATTGTAAGAGCATAGTTTTATCGGAGTGAATTAATTTAGCACTAATGATCTGCTCGTCTAAGGGAATTGGCACTAATCTTGCACCATTAATTACCGATTAGCATTAATATTTCTATTTAACATGATAGCATATTTCTTTAAAAGCAATTTGTGAGGTGGTAAACCGGACGATCTCGGAAATGACTAGTGATTTGGATGTAATTTCATACGCAGATAACGTTTAGCTTTTCAGGCTAATCTCATCTTGTAGGATTCAGGTGCCAATAAGCCTACTGAAGTAAGTTAATCTTATCTTTGTAAGGAACTGTCAACTTAAAAATGCCTCTGAAGCCTTCTAGAAACCCCGCAGGGGCCTGGTACGCAAGTGCCAGGTACGGGTTTGGCGAACCCGCGGTGCCCGAGCTGGAAACTTGTGAGCGCCGCAAGTTTCCCACACCGTAAACTCCTACCATGCTTCAACGACCACCGTAGGGCGTGGCGGTGGAACGTTGTGTGCCTAGGAGAACGGGGATCTTGGCTTCATCGCCCGGATCGCGAGGATGGTAGAAACCTCTATAAAAAAACCCTCAACCTCAAGGTCAGCCACGTGCCGAGGAGGTGAATGGGTGATGAGGGAGATCACTCATTAACGTGCAACCTCAGGGGCACCTGCGCACCCCTGTTGTATAAGCATTCCTTTTTATACTGGTTTTTCTCGTGGGACCAAAAATTAAGCCTCACAAAAAAAACCCAAGAACCCTGCGGTACGGGTGTGCCGCAGGCAAATAAAAATACACCCAATACGAAGAAGCGGGCAAGGGTTGATAGCCCCCCCGCCTCTGAGGGACACCGTAACGGGAAAGAATGTTCGATTTCGAACGCTTTCGTTATCATGCAGAGGTTGGAGGGGACATTTGAAAAAGTGTCCCCGTTTTATATTAATAAGGGTTTAGAAGGGTTAGTTGGCACCCTGAAATCAATTAAAATCTGTTAAAAGCGAACTCCACAAATCCTTGAATCGATCAAAAGGCGTAGTGACCTGCCGGGATATTATGGATTTAGCAACCGAGGAACTGGTTAAGGAGTGGGAAGATCAGCAAGTGGTCGAGGTGCGTCAGATTACACGGAGGGTAAATGGCAGTCTTGAAAAGACTGCCACCTTCGTCCTGACGTTTGACACTCCAGTGTTGCCCAAGTGTATAAAAGCTGGCTACATCAACCTGAACGTCCGTCCGTATGTTCCGGACCCAATGCGCTGCTTCCAGTGCCAGAGGTTCGGACATACGACGGCGTCATGCAAGGGCAACCCCACCTGTGGTAGATGCGGCAAGGGGGCACATGAGCCTGGTGCCAACTGCACGCTCCCACAGGTGTGTGTCAACTGCTCCGGGTCGCACCCGGCCTGGAGCAGGGAGTGTCAAGTGTATCTTGAAGAGCGCAAGATACAGGAGTTGAAGACCAAAGAGCGGATACCTTATGTAGAGGCAAAGAAGAAGGCGAAAGCGCTCGCCGCTCCAATTTTTGGAACAAGCTTTGCCAAGATGGTCTCGACTCCCGTCAGGAAAGAAAGTGTTGCTACGCAGACATCCTTTGCAGACATGGGCACAAGCACAGTGTGCTCATGTCAATGCAAGTGTGGTGCAAAATCCACCAAGGTCATCACACCAAAGACCGCGGATGTCGCTAGCAACACTTCTGCAGCCTCGACCAATCCAGCAGCAGTAACAAAGACCCCACCAGCAGTCAAGTTAATAGCACCTCCTATTCCACCGCGTGCTATTGAAATGGTAGCGATACCATTAGCTAGCGGTGGAAATAGAGGTGACCAGAAGATCAGAGGTCCCAAGTTTCGACAGACTGATCCGACCCAGTTTGTCAAGTCCCCTTCTTCGTCCCCTCCCAGACTGTCAATCAGTAGGGAGAGTATGGGGAAGAAGAAGAAGAAGAAGAAGAAGAAAAAGAACAACGAGGAATTTGAGGAGTCCTCTGGGTCGGAGATGTCTGTCTCCGCTTCCGGGCAGGAAGAAACGGAAATGCTGGTGGACGAGTCTGGTCCCGTTCCTCAGCAGGAAATGACTGAAGACCCACCCGAACCGGGGCGGGTGAGGTTAAATAGGTAAGGATGGCTCCCATACTTCAGTGGAACATCAATGGATTTACAGCTCACAAAGAGGAGCTACACCTCTTAGCACGGTCTGATCCTTTGTGTCTCTGTCTGCAAGAGACACATTTCAGACCATCACACCAACCTGTGCTAAGAGGATATGATGTGTACCGTAAGGACGATACCGAGGGTGATCGAGCGAAGGGCGGAGTGGCCGTGTTTGTTCGGAACACTGTCCACTCCGAACCCGTCGCTCTCACCTCTCATCTACAAGCAGTAGCGGTGAAAATACACGGTCCAATACAACTGACCGTATGCTCTATCTATCTGCCACCCAGTTTGTCCGTCGACTACGACGACCTGGTTGGCATTACACGACAACTCACTCGGCCCTTTCTCCTATTGGGAGATTTCAACGCCCACAGTGCGGTGTGGGGTTCTACCACCGATTGCCCCAGGGGCCGAGTGGTTGGTAGATTGATAGAGCAGGAGGAAATTTGTATCCTAAATACAGGGCAAATGACTCATTTCACCGCTGCTACCGGTACGTCCTCTGCCATCGACCTTTCTTTGTGTTCTCCTTCAATTGCGGACTCCGTGCAGTGGGAAGTGGACAGCGACCTTCACGGAAGCGACCACTTCCCCATATGGATGCACTTAGGTTCCGAGATTAGAGGAGCGAACGCCCGGCGCAAATGGAACGTCAGTAAAGCGGACTGGCAGCTTTTCTGCCGTTCTGTTGTCCTGGAACCACGTGACAACATAGAGGAAAAGGTGAGTCACTTAGCAGAAGTGATTCACCAGGCTGCTGACGTTTCTATGCCCAAAAGCTCCGGAACGCTGCGAAGGACGCCCGTCCCCTGGTGGAGCGACGAATGTCGCTACGCTATTCAGGGTCGTAGACGGGCGCTGCGGCATTTTAGGTTGCACCCAACATCTGACAACCTAGCAGCGTTCCGTATAGCAAGAGCTAAGGCGCGCCGGGTGATTAAGGAGAGCAAACGAAGGTCATGGCAGAACTTTGTGAGCAGTATTAATCGTTCCACACCTTCGTCGAAAGTATGGGAGTCTATCCGCCGTATATCTGGAAGGTACTCCCGCCCTCCAGTATCTGGTTTACTGGATCGCGGACGTATAGTCACCGATGAACGAAGCATAGCGCAGCTGATGGCGGAGAACTTCGCCGCCATCACTTCATCCACCAATTTTGACCCTCGGTTCCAGCCACGCAAGATTGCTGCCGAGAGGCGCGCGCTGTGCTTCGATTCGTCGAATACAGAGGCCTACAACTGCCCATTCACATTTTGGGAGCTGGAGTCAGCGTTAAACAGCGCTAACGACACTGCTCCAGGGCCTGATTTGATCCAGTACCAGATGCTGAGGCATCTAAGTAAAGATGCTAAGGAGTACCTTCTGGATATTTTTAACGATATATGGACCGGAGGACACTTCCCCGACTCGTGGAAAGAAGCAACACTAATTCCAATTTTAAAACCTGGCAAAGACAAATTGTTGCCAGGTAGTTATCGTAGTATTGCCTTGACTAGCTGCGTGGGGAAGACACTGGAGAGGATGGTTAACCGCCGCCTCGTCTGGTGTCTTGAATCCCGTAATCTGCTGAGCCGCTTTCAGTGTGGATTCAGGAAGTCACGTTCCACCTTGGACAACCTGATCCTCCTGGAGGCGGCAATACAGGATGCGTTTATCCGCAGCCAACACCTTGTGGGTGTTTTTTTCGATCTTGAAAAGGCCTACGATACTACCTGGCGGCATGTTATTTTAAATCAGTTACACGAATGGGGATTTAGGGGTAACCTGCCCCGTTTTTTAAAATCATTTTTATCTGGTCGTTGCTTCCGGTACCGAGTCGGTAGTGAAGTGTCTGATCTTTTTATTCAGGAAAATGGTGTTCCTCAGGGGTCAGTTTTAAGCGTGACCCTATTTGCTATCGCAATCAACAGTATCTCTATGGTTATAAGGAGTCCCATTCGGTTCTCTTTATATGTGGACGATTTTTTAATTTTTATTGCATCGTCCAGCCTGAGAAGCGCCGAGCGGCAGCTGCAACTCGCGCTAAACAGGCTGGATGAATGGTCAGTGCACACCGGTTTTCGATTCTCTGCCGAGAAAACCCGGTGTGTACTTTTTACTCGTAGCAGAAGTCTTTTAGCTGAACCACACCTTACCCTGAGGAACACCGTTTTACATTTTACTGATACTGTTCGGTTTCTGGGCCTCATTCTAGACGCAAGGCTAAGCTGGCTGCCACATCTCAAAGATGTGAAAGCCAGAGCCTTGAAAGCTTTAAACGTTTTAAAATGTCTGTGTGGCAGGTCGTGGGGCGCCGACCGCTCCTGCCTGCTACAGTTTTATCGAGCCTTTGTACGGTCGCGGTTGGAATACGGGTGTATTGTTTACAGTTCGGCACGGGACAGCTATCTTCGGATGTTGGATAGTGTCCACCATGCTGGAATTCGACTCGCCACGGGTGCCTATCGCACTAGCCCAATACCCAGCATTTGTGCTGAGTCTGGCGAGCCGCCGCTTTCCATCCGGCGGCATCTCCTCATGGTGCGACACTATGTACATGTTGCCACAACTCCTGGCAGTCCCGTGTACGACATAGTGCTACATCCCAACTACGAGCGGCTCTATACCAACCGGCATAGAGCCACTAAACCGTGCAGCTACCGTACAAAGGCTATTTTTGAACAATATGGATTCGAGTTTCCCATTTTTTATCACCAGGGTTGGAGTAAATCTCCTCCCTGGCTTTTAAAGAGGCCCAGAACGATTTTAGAAATGTCAAGGTTCCACAAGCTGTCTACCTCTGACTGTGTTTTTAACAGAGTTTTTAACGACATTTTAAACCAGTATCAGGAGTTTACCCCGGTATATACGGATGGGTCTAAGCAGGCTAACGGAGTAGGCTGCTCCGTAGTGTTCCCTCGAGCGACTTACAAATACAAGCTGGATAGCAGGTGCAGCGTGTACACTGCAGAGTGCTATGCCATACTAAAGTCGCTCCAGCATATGAAGGGACGCCATCATATGAAGTACCTCATATGCTGTGATTCCCTGAGTTGTATTCAGGCGTTAGCAACTATGTACCCAGCAGACCGTCTAGTCCAGGACATCCAGGACGCCCTCCTCTCCCTCCAGTCCTGTGGGAAGGAGGTCGTATTCTGCTGGGTACCTGGTCATGTGGGAATCAGGGGGAACGAGGCAGCTGATGAAGCTGCCAAGTTAGCCTGCAGCAAGGTCAGAATTGACTTTGATCCGGTCCCAAAGTCTGACCTTGCCTCGGCGGGGAAAAGATTGGTTTTCGACGTTTGGCAGAGGCAGTGGCTGGAGGTTGAGCATAATAAGCTCCGGCTGGTCAAACCGACAGTTCAGCCGTGGAGCAGCTCCCTCCAGCGGGCGAGGAGGGATGAAGTTCTCCTTACTCGCCTCCGTATAGGGCACTGTCCTCTGACGCACAGCTTTCTTCTCCGCCGGGAGGACCCTCCGGAATGTGATGCTTGTGGCGTACCTTTGACGGTACGCCACATTTTAACTGAATGTGTATTGTTTTTAGATCTAAGGGCAGACGTTGGCTTAGCCAACGATCTGTCCCTTATTTTAAACGATGACGGTGACAACGTGGCTAAGGTTTTAAAGTTTTGTTGCTTGGCCGGTCTTGTCCCAAAAATTTTGGGCAGATCGGCCTAGATTTTGTAATTGGATTGGTGGCCATTTACAACCACCAATCCAAGTACAGTTTTTACTTGTGACACTGTTTATATGGCTGGCCCTTTTACTGCCAGCCAGCTAACTTATTTTTTAAACTGGTTGGCCCTTTTACAGCCAACCAGTTAATGTATGAATTTTTATATTTTATTGCGTTGTTTCAGTTTTATATCTCATGTAGCCGTCTGTGTGGCCGATCTCTTTACAGTCGGCCACGCAGACGGTATTTTAGTTAGTAGTTTAGTATTTTATTGTGCTGTCTCTGTGGCCGACCCCTTTACAGTCGGCCACACAGACGGCAATTTTGCCACGTTGTCACGCCTGGTTGTTGCTAGGGCGCTAATGACCCCGTTGTCGACGCGCCCTAAAACCCAAATAATAACAACAACAACAACAACAACCTTCTAGAAAAAAGTTTAACTTTAACCAAACTTTTCTCAAAATCTTTCATATTGAAGAGAAATCGAAAGATACCGAGCAAAGCTCGGTCATCCAGGTACTTGTGTTTAATTTTTTTTAAATATTTGAATTTATTGCCAGAAGTATTGTAACATTCCAAGCATACACTGTTTACAAAAGTAAACGGAACTAGAAATTAAATTTTTGCTGATTAATATATAGATTATATAAGTACATAATTATGGTGGTATATTAAGAACTAGATTCGATCCCTGTCAAAAATGAGTTAAAAAGGGAGTTCTGGAAAATCATTTCACCAGGGGCTTAATTATGTAGAATTGTTCAACGCAATTCCTCGTAACTTGGCTTCAGTTGCATTTTAACCTTACTACAAACTGCTCTAATATTGTCGCTATAAAAGCGAAGCTCCCATTACACGCACATACTTTAGTTATGCCACGTACTATTAATTTTAATTGCGGTCGAGGCTGCATAAATCGCGATCAGTGTGGAACTTTCATTCGTTCTGCTGTAAGGACGAATGGTAATATAGTGGGACACCTGTTAACCAAACTAATTATTGCCACAGATCATCTGGATACTCGAAAATTCGGATAGTAGAATGTGTGAAAGAAACAAATATTATATACACAATGTAAGATTTATTTCAGGAGATCAAAATCAACGCCAATAAACTCCTGTAATATTGTACTTGCAAAACATTCACATAGCATTAAACTGTAGTATGTAACCAAAAATTGTTATAAATTATATATGTTTGAAGTTATTTATTTTAAATATTTCGTAATTGCAATTTGATGTAAGCAATATTTTTCTTTATTGCGACTATCTTTTACTAGTTTTAATCTCATTAAGCTTGTGGTGTCAGTTTTCAAACCATTTAAAAGCTGCTTCTAGCGTTTGAAATCCTACCGCGTGAAAAGGTCCTATATTTTCCGCATCATCGGCTTAATCTTCCGTTTGCGTTTCCTGGTAATTTTGTCTAATAAGATCTCAACAATTTTGTATTCTACGATCTGAAAACCTTGATCATTAGTCACTATCGAACAACTTCACATTTCATTAGTCATATTTGCAAGTTCTTAATGAGCTTATTAATTTCGTTTAGAGAAGATTTGCCCATGTCGTATGTGGAGTTTTATTGGTGTGGATTCAATATTTCGTTCCAAGCTTTGTTCAAAATGTTCCTTTCGATCAACTTCCACGCATCCACAGCAGTGTAACATTCCTTCAAATTAGTTTGAAAAACAATTACATTATCTTCATCAATGGAAAGCAGTTTAAGTAAAAATTGTTTTCTAAAAAGTCGTTTCATTATTTCGACCACTCTTTGATACATCGATTGCAGTAAGTATGTCATTAGCAGTCAAAAAGTTTGCTGTAAACATCCTATTTTCGCTAGCAGTTCTGTTGAGAGAAGAGTGTGCGCATTATTGCGCAATATCAAATACTTCTCATTATTTCATTTTGGAATTTTATCACTTCACCTATAAATTCTCATACCAATCAATAAATATTTCGCTATTCATCCACGCGTTTTTTGTTTCTATAAATTAATGGAATACTGGTATTTTTGAAGCGTATCTGGTTTTTCGATATACCGGTGAGGACTAAAGACATTTTGTGGGTTCTATCAGAGTTTCAACAAACCAATATTGTTAATTTTTTAATTTAATTTTAATTACAATGGAGAGCACGATCCTGTGGCAATTTCCCTACTTACCAATTTCCCCCTTTCCTGCACCCACCTTCATTTGTCCTCTACAAATTTCAACTTTAAATTCTTTCAACGTTTTTGGTAAATTAATCATTTCTCTTGGTAACTTATTCCATTATTTTTAATTCTTACACCAATATCTTTCGATGTCTCATCACCAAAATATGCCTTGTACATTCCCATGAGCCTCTTCACCCTCCTCCTGTTTTAGAATGACTCCCATTCCAGCTCTTTTATATATGTTGCCGATTGCGTTCTGCTGTAATTTCCAGAAATAAATCTAGCAGCTATTTTTTACATATCTTACATCCTGGAGTTGGTTTCCAGTAGAGAAGTTAACAATTTTGACGGCAATGACTTCCAATTTAATCCAGTTTCATCGGCATTGTAAATTAAATCTAAGTTGGCTATTTTTGTCTAAAAATATTTAAACCCCTTCTTTAAAAGAATTCTCTGCACTACATCCCAGATCTAATAAAATTTGTCCTTTTATATCTAACCTGGATAACTTGTCTTAAATGGTCTTTAGAGAGAGAGAGAGAAAGAGAGAGAGAAAAAAAGCAAAGCTTATCCAATAGTGGCTCCCCATTTACTTTACCGAACGCCTTTTCATAATTCTCAAAAGCAATGTAAAGATTTAACTTAAATTCTCTTCCCCAGTATCTGAACAAAATGATATCTATCTTCCTTTTAAATCCAAATTGTTTTCTAATAGAGCACGTATTACCTTAAGTCTGTTTATTTTTTTGCATATGCTTAATATTAAGAATTTAAGGAACTAATTCCTTAATAGTTATCACATTAACTTCCATTTCCTTCCGTAAAGAGAAATAACTTTGACCTTCCACTATTGTTTGCGATAACTCTCAAATACATTAAGTACCTGAATTTTAGAATTAATCAATTCTAAATTTTATCTAGTCCAGAGCTTTTCTGTTTTTGAATTATCTTGACGCTACTTAGATTTCCTCTGACTATAAGATCAATTTCTTTAAGATCAGCCTGATCTCCGCCTACACCCACTTCTCTCTCCATGAATAGGATTATTGTACTATAATTTTTTTAGAATGGTATAGCCACGATTTCTCAATTACATTTTTGTTTTCAATTTACCTTTCATCTCTAAGATGTTTCATAAGCTTATAAGCTATCTCTTGTCTACCATATTCATTACCTTCTATTGTCCAATGATTCTTGTTTCAGCTTCTTTATGATCTTGACGATATATCTTTTTTCTAGGCTTCAATTCTGTATCATTTATTTAGAATTTTGGTTTCTAACTACTTCTGAAATTTCTTCTTTCTAAATTTTAAGCCAAGTTTTATTCTAAATTTTCATTCGGATGGTTTTGTCTTTTGCTTTGTATTGAAAAAGGTATTTCCTATTCTTGACACCGTTATTTGTTAAATTTTCCAGTAAGCGGTGCCGTAATCTATTTTGATATGTATCTTATTTCTTCGCCTTTTAACAAATAAACTGTATTAGCGTCCATCTTTTGTACACGTTTCTTTGGTATTTTCTTCCATTTAGCAAGTTTTATTTTTGAGACAAGGTAATCGTCTAAATATACATCATCACTTCTATATAGGTACTCTGATTTCTTCTACATTTGGACTTATTTTTTTTATTTACTATTATATAGTAGGTAAGATCGTTGTCTTTTAGCTCTGTATTTTACTTCCTATGTAAACTAATAGATAACCGTTTTTTGCAAAGAATGTATTAGTAATTAACCATTTTTATTTTACATGTATTCACCTTTATTTCCCATTATATTTGGAATTATTTCCTACTCATTCATTAAAACCACTGGCTGTTAGAAAATAGCTTTTGCTAATTTTATCTCACTGCTTGAAGGTTTTTATTAAAAGTTTACGGAACAGCGAGAATGTAACAATCATTCAACTAGAGAGGTTATACAATTTTCATAGACAGGGTTAGAATAAAACCAAAATAACTTATTTCAATATCATTTATAACTGCATTACATAGTATTAATTAGCTCCGATATCTTACACATTCTGTAATGTTTCGAAACACACGTAAAACATGGTTCAATCAATTTAACGTTTTATCAATAACACCCAGTGGCGGCCGAAGAGATTTGCTTAGGTACCAACATTTAAATTTTTCTACTGATTACTGAGCTCAGCGTGGAGATAAAAGACTGGTGTGACAACCATCGGAAGTGATATTTTATTTCTAAACAGCCCTCATGAAGGCCTCAGATTGGACACCGAAACGTCGGAACTAAAACATCGATCAAATCGAAATCCCGAAAAAATGGAATATTTGAGCTCAAGAGTTGACTAAGAATCTCGTAAGTGGAAGTAATAGATATGTCTTCGGTCATACTCAATTAAAAATGTCGTATGCTGCACTATGAGATATCTACAGCGAGATGCAAGCGAATTAGGCTATACGCTGTCGATATTGATCACACTATTATTCATCATTGTCTTCTGGCTAACATGTATATTCTGACACAAGCATTATTTGAATTCATTTTTGTTACGTGGCTTAAGAGTTTCTTCGTGTGAATTTAGAACAAATATTAATTCGCGCTGAAGGATGTGGAAACTAACAGCTTCGCCATTTCTGTTTCAAGAGCATGCTTTCTCTATTGGACGCTTCAGGGGGTGTAAAGTATGCTCATATTTACGGCTAGCAGATGGAAGAGATGCATCGGCGAATGTCTGCTCTCTAATTTTCAAAGTTTGTTAATGATTTTTGATCAGAAAGGTGGGTTCGATATGGCTAACGAGCAAAATGGCTATTAAGAAGGTAGGGTCTGTGCATGGACGTGACTTTACAGTCAGCGGATTCTTTCTGGTTAATTGGTGATTGAAACTATAAAAAAAAATTGTACGATTTGTACACATCAGGTATTGTTCCTGCCATTTGCTGTATAATTTTTAAAATTACCGCTCCTGTTTTACCGATACTGTCCGTATTTACCCTCAATAGCCTTATAACTGCCCAAATCCTTAAAAATTATACTTTCACTAGTGCGTGTACAGAACATCATGTTGAGCTCAGATAAGATACGAACATGTTATTCAGATTTTTCATCTGACTGGCTCACTCTGTTCCCCCTTTCCTAGTTTTAGATTCGCTTTAGACCATTTAATAGTTGTATGTATGTCAGTTTGGGCAAACTAGGACCACGCTAAGCCTTTGTTTGTTTTGAATCTTTGCTTTTCCATCTGTGCACTATCGTGTTAAAACTAGAGTTGTTAGGCGTTGAGGGGACCTATAGTTTAAAGTGGAAACAGAACCACTGAAGGGTTCTGGCGTACTTCACATTACACAGAAATCTGTTCTAAAGGTGAAGGTAGGGTTGAGAGCTTACGAAAATCTCCGCCGAGACAGGGATTCAAACCAAGGAACCTCTCGATCTCCAGTCAGACGCTTTAACCACTGAACAACCAGGCCGCTTTTTTAGTTGTTTGCTCTGAAGATAAATATTGGGATGCTGAGATTAGCTTCCAAAGATATTGTGTACCATCTTTGTAAAGTTGGCGACTTCTAACTGAAAAAGAAGTTGGAGCATAAACTTTAACAACATATGTTGCTAGAGTAATTATAGTTATAGAAGGAACTTCCGCAGAAACATAAAAGACGGAGAATTCGGTCAGCGTGCTGGACTTTGTACGGAGATTACGTTCATCCAGCGAACTTTATTTGGAAAATGGAACCGGCAGGATATCTCGGGTAGGTCCTGACGAAGCAGAAGTAGTAACCACCGGAAACAATACCTGCCGAGATCACTGTTGGGTTACAACAAGTGGTGTACTCGTATACTTTCCGAAATTAATATACGTCCTTAACCCTATTACGCTCGAATTCACAGTAATGTGTGAGAGAGTATTTCCTATCGATACAAAATCTTTTCCATCTCCTGACCTTTAGCAATATTTAAAGAAGCCCATGCTGTGGCATAATGCAATCGCTGGCAACCTATACTGCAAAAAGTATAAGGTAATTTGTATAACAAAAAGAATCCGTTTGTTGAAGTGTACAAAATTAACAGCTCAGTTATGACCGATTCCCTGAAATACGTAACAGTACAATGCAATATGAAAGGGAACCTGCACATAACTTCGGTCGTAAGCAGCGCTAATTCTGGACTGCAAATTTTGAATTCTGGATTACTTTATGGCACGAAAAAATGAGATAGCGTACAAAACTAATCTTCATCTGGACTGCTGTTGTGCTGTGTCGCAAGGGTTTGACATTTTAGACAAAGTACAGATAAAAGACACTCAGTTTGTGATTGCTTGCCACAGTTCATATGAAAGGATAACATAATTGATAAATAGATTGGGCTGTGCAGACAGACAACGTAGGTTTGAACTTATTAGTAAAAATGGAGTACACACTTTCATTTACGCTCGCAATGAAATAATTCATACCAAGGACAGGAGAGATAAGATTAGAGAAATAAGACATTGTACTGATGCTTATACGAATTCTTTCTTCCCTAGTGTGCCATTAGTATTTGAGACAATTGTTATAAGCTAAAGAAAATAATCAACTTCAAATTTTTTAAATAAATATTTTGGGTGTCTGCTGCCTTTTGATGAGTTTTGCTCATCGTTGCCATGGTCAAATTGTAGATTTTGATTTTACAGCCTTTGTGGTGGTGCGGGCATGGCTTTGTCAATCATATCACAAATATTTTTCATGTGTGTTCCTTTCCACGTACCCAAGAACTGAGTCTCAGGGTTTGGCAAATAGGCTTTAAAAATTACAGGTCTATTGGTTTAACATCACTGAAAGGTAAATTGATGGATAGATTGACATGTAATACCATCAGAAATATGTGTAAGGAAAGAAACTGGTTTTCAAATCGACAACCTGGCTTTAGGCAATAATATTCATGTGACTGGGCTATATAAGCCTTATTTCAGATGAAATGGGCAAGGGAGTTTAAGGTAATGCCTTAGCGCTAGGACTGGAATGCAGAGAGTATAGATTTCCTTTGTTGAGAGGGACTTATTGCTTACCTTATAATTTATCGAGGTTATACACACAAACATCAGAAAATCCCTGCAATGCCTTTTAGAGTTTAAAAATTTGCTGGGGGTTTCGCTGCACGTTTCACCTTCAGCATTAGAAACAAAGTTGCACCTAATTTAATACATACTTTAAAATATTGGAAATATAGCTGAAATTCGTGTTATCATTAATGCTGTTAACTATTAATTTATTGGTTTATAACCAATCCATCTCAAATTCAACACTATGTGAAAAGCTGTATATGTTTTCCGTATCTTCGTCGATGAATTAATTTTTGATGTCTGTCCGTTTCCATGAACGGAATTCACTCATGAACTATTGGTATGATTTTGATGCGGCTTTGAATTGTGTACAGCTCCTACTTCAGGAGTAAAATGTGATAATTCTAAAGCTGAGAAATTTAAGTTAATGTGTCCGTCAATTCGTACAAAAACTACGGGTCGGTTTTTAATAGACCTTTAAATAATGTACAGTGAATGGTTGCGGGGTAAAATAGGCTAAGTTCGTTTTGAGTTTTTTTCAATTTATTATTGGCAGTGCGTCATTAAGCCATACAGCCATAGCACTAACTACAGTTACATCAATTATACAGCCATAACACAGCTTATGATTATTATAGCACATAAATGTCCATAATACAAAAACATGATCTATATTACAATAATTCAAATCTATTATTAAGTACATGATGACAATATATCAGTTATTAGATATATTCACCATGGGTTGCAAACACTGATGCTCATAGGCATATGTCAATCTCACAGTCTTTTAGAAATTTGCATAGCAGTATGAAGATCCTGGCGTCGTCGGTCGCAAGATGATGTGACATCTTTGAAGGTGGGAAGTGACCTAATCCTACCAGTTGTTCTATTAGGTCTGTAATGCTGTTGTATCTGTTCTTCCAGCCGAAGAAGATACGGTCAATGTCCCCTGTGCTCGTCTCTTCACATCCGCATAAGGACTATGTTTATTCTGTTCAGGTGTGCGGGAAAACAGCCATGATTGAACTTAAGCCTGGAGATGGTTACGACGGATTTTCTTGGAATCTTGAGTTGATGGTGCCAATGCTGTTTAGGGATGATGGGGTGGATCTGTCCGTAGTATTGTCCTTTGACCTGTTGTGACTCCTCCCACTATCTTCTCCATGATTCTCTTGGTTGTATTTTAGTGGTTGTCATTTGATCCCACACAGTTACGAAAGGTTAAGCACTACCTTCTTCACAAGCTAGCTTCACCAGCTGATCCATCTGTTTGTATTCTTCTAGGCCGATGTAGGCTTTCACCCACACGAACACCAGTGTTTTGCCTTTCTGTTTCAGCCGGTATGCTGCTTCCAAGATATTGCATAAGATACTGTCTTTGTTGGCAGCTTGTGTGTGTTCTTTCAGGCTGGCCAACGACGAGCGGGAGTCTGATATTATGACCGATGTTGTGTCCATCAAACCCTCAGCATACTCAAT
>JARYHS010013630.1:28177947-28453561 GCA_031002005.1 Vandiemenella viatica | reverse complement strand
TTATTCCTGGTCCAGCACAATTCAGCACGATAAATATGAATTACTTCCACCCACATTAATAAATACCTTCAGTAATATGGTACTTATGAAAGCAGTTTAAATGGTTTGTAAAACTGACTTCAGAGTGCATCATGCTGTAACAAAATGTGTCAGTTGTGATTCTGGTAAACTTAACCACAACCTCCACTAATATTACAGCTTCTATTACCCTCATATGAATAATGACGGGCATCACCTATGGTGGTAGTAGGAATTTATTCTGGAAAAGCTTGTAAGGAAAAATGAATAACAATCATTTTTAATGATATTTTCATGAGATGAGTACCATACTGTGGTTAGAATGGAGTATTTGACTATGATTTATTTAAATAAATGCATTTTACTTTCAATGACAGAAAGTATAATATCAAAAACATGTAACTGTCATTTATTTGAATGACACATTTCATGATTCATACATTTTGTGTAAACTTTCTCTGAATTTTTAATAGACTTCATTAATTGGGTATTTGACTACTTCTTGAAAATAGTTTTAAATTGTTTATTGGTACACCTTATTCACCGAGTGAAGAGATTTTTTGACGGCAGTTAATTATTTTGCGTAAAATTCAAAGTTAAAATTTAAAGAATTTAAAAGCCCGCCAAAACGCTCCTTCGCTGCCTGGCGCGAGCAACGACAGTCGTGACGTCACACGTCTGTAAACGCTGCCGCTGCGAATAGAGCGTTTCCTATTACCCAAGTATTCAGCTATTTTTATTATTTGTTGCTGGCTACTTCTTGTTATTAATGAAAGTTCGTTTGAACATAAAATCGAAAACAATTTGTAAAAGCCTACAGCGGAAAAATATTGAAAGTAGACGCCTTATTTGTGGGGCTAGCTATAGAAACAACCACTGAGTTTTATTCTGTGGAGCTTAAAAATATAACAACTTCAATTTGATATTGCGACAAAGTCACTTTATTTTTCTCTGAAGCTCATTTACACCGCAATTTCGTAGAGTTAAATGTAATACGTTGTTTAAGGCGATAATTATTAGGGTTAGGGTCCTAAGTTTCGATCCTAGCTTCTGAATATGTTCAATTTGTTTTCTTTTGTAATTTTCTTTGGATACTAGTTGCTGTTGGTTGCATCGCATAATCATTTCTTCCCGAAAATATACCAAAACATCATTTTGATTTTTCTTTTTTTTTCTGAAGACTTCAGAACTTTTTGGATAACAAGCGAATCACAACCATTTGAAACAACCAAAGAAGATTTCAAAAGGAAATTGGACGTTACTTGCACACTATAAACAGGTTTTTTTTAATATTACTTGCACATTAAAAGTAAATACCGCCTAACAGACGCAGTTATGTCAGGAAAGTAACCTGCAGTTGTATCGTCAGGTAAAAATTCAAACGAATAGGACAACGCGTTCCGGAAATGTTGTAAGATTAGCATGAAATTTCTATAAGTGATGTCACTTCTAAATAAATTCCATTGTTCGCCGCCGTACACCTGTATTTTTTGCATGATATTCTCTGGTAAGTTTAAAAATTAAAAGTTTTCATGTATGGTAGCAATTTGTTTCAAACGCTTGTATGACGCTTAGCAACTATTATGGATTCTTTGAATAAAAACATAGTAGTGCAAAAAACAGCAAACAAAAACGGAAAAAAATGCACGCAAAAAATATTATCCCAACCAAGGTTCGAACGTAGGACGTTCTGAATTCCATTAACACTCTTCAATCACACAGCTATCAGGACACTACTTCTTAATTGCTTCTCTTTATGTTAATAGCAAACGCTTTACAGTTTCTTCGTGTGAGATGAAGTGAAACGAGATAGGTAAATGAATAAACAAACAAATTCAGTTTTATTGACAAAAAAATAATTTATCTATAAGCCTTAATCTGCAATTAAGAAAAATTGCCCACAACATCCAATTGTTCCGAGTGTGGTGAGTGAGCGGTTAACGCTCTGGCCTCGCATCCAGGACACCGCACAGTGTGATATTTTCTAAATCTAAAGGGACAAAAGTCAGTTTTGATAATAGTCTACACAGGCAAAATAGTTATTTATATTCAAAGTAGATAAACCATATTACTCGGAACAAAGGTTTATTTTCCACGAATTCACTCTTAACAATAGAAAAAATAGTTTGAACAATGGGATTCCTGTGATCAATCGATCAAGCGCTCCAGTCGGCCGCGTCATTTGAGTGAGCTTGGTCAATGATTACGCTGTATTTCTGCGTGTTAGTAGTGACTTCTGTGTTTCTGTTGCTTTTGGCGATCCTCAAGGAAAGTTTACGCATGCTTTTTCCGTGATACATTAGCATCATTAAAACAGAGCAGATAGTTTTTAATTTTTTTTAAAAAACTACTGAGTCAATTTCATGTTGAATTTTAGTTCATTATACCACACTAGCTTCGAGCCCGTCAAAAATGACAGTTTGAACGCAATATTCTGGCAGCTCATTTTTTTTGCAGTTGGTTAATTAAACGGAACTGATATTACATAATACTAATGACCTTGATTTTGCAAAGTTCTACATATTTCATTTGCCGTTCACATAGCCATACAGTAGTAACTTCTACTGAATTAATGACGCCGGAAGTAAAGAACCAATTAAATAAAATCAGATTAGGAATTCCAAAAACTTTTGCTATCCATGTAATATCAGTTTTATTCCTGGTCCACGCACAATTCAGCACGTTAAATATGAAACTACTTCCACCCGCATTAATTAATACATTTAGTAACATGGCGCTTATGAAAACAGTTTAATTGGTTTGTAAAACTCGTTTCAGAGTGAATTATGCTGTAACAAAATGTGTCAGTTGCGATTCTGGTAAACTTAACCACAACCTCCAGTAATATTGCGTTCGAAAATCATAGCCTCTATTACCCTCAAATGAATAATGATGGGTATCACCTATGGTGGTAGTAGGAATTCATTCTGAAAAACCTTGTAAGAAAAATAATCTTTTTTAATTATATCTTTCGTTATATGAATACGTTACTCTGGTTAGATTATCAGAGCACTTGGTTAGGATCTCACATAAATAAATGCATTTTACGTTAGATGACGGAGATTACAATTTCGAAAACAAATAACTGTTATTTATTTGACTAATACATGTCGCGATTACGTATGTACGATTCTCTGAGTTTTTAATAAACCTCATTGTTTCTTACCGTGTGCCAAAAAATCCTTAGTTTACGGTTTAAACTGGTGCTTACAAATGAGGCAGGTAAAATAGCGTAAATAATGAAAACCCTTCTCCTTACATTAATTTCTGCATCTGGTTGTCGTAGATAAATAAAAAGCAATATGTAAATTTAATCGAACGTAATAATTGTAACTTTGAGACATATAATTGCCTGGTATTAATTTTTTCCCCTACTCTCAGTATTTATTATATCACTGCTCACTGCTATTTTGCGGCAATAATATCGTTGTTGAATTGCGAGTGTCATATCCTTGATGATTTAAATCTGATAAAAAGTTATCTTAAATCTCATTTAATAGCTAACACATGTATCAAAAACTAAGGGTATCATTGGTTAGATTATCAAAGCACTTGGTTAGGATCTCACATAAATAAATGCATTTTACGTTAGATGACGGAGATTACAATTTCGAAAACAAATAACTGTTATTTATTTGACTAATACATGTCGCGATTACGTATGTACGATTCTCTGAGTTTTTAATAAACCTCATTGTTTCTTATCGTGTGCCAAAAAATTCTTAGTTCACGGTTTAAACTGGTGCTTACAACTGAGGCAGGTAAAATAGCGTAAATAATGAAAACCCTTCTCCTTACATTAATTTCTGCATCTGGTTGTCATAGATAAATAAAAAGCAATATGTAAATTTAATCGAACGTAATAATTGTAACTTTGTGACATATAATTGCCTGGTATTAATTTTTTTTCCCTACTCTCAGTATTTATTATATCACTGCTCACTGCTATTTTGCGGCAATAATATCGTTGTTGAATTGCGAGTGTCATATCCTTGATGATTTAAATCTGATAACAAAGTTATCTTAAATCTCATTTAATAGCTAACACATGTATCAAAAACTAAGGGTATCATATATAATGGTAGTAGGAATTTATTATGGAAAAGCTTTTAAGGAGAAACGAATAAGTCATCCTTAATGATATCTTTAGTTATACGAAAACGTTATTCTCGTTAGATTATCAGAGTATTTTGTCAGGATTTCAAAATAAAAAAATGCATTTCACTTTAGATTACGGAGACTATAATTTCGTAAATGGATAACTGTTATTTATGTGACAAATACATTTCGCATTATGTACATTTCTCCTAGTTTTTAATAAACTTCCTTGCTTCTTACTTTCTGCCAAAAAAAATTCTTAGGTTATGCTCATAACTGATGCAGATAAAGTAGCGTAAATATTGAATCCCCTTCTCAATTTCTGTGTCTAACTGATACGGATAAAATAGCGCAAATATTGAATCTCCTTCTCCTTATATGAATTTCAGCGTCTAGCTGTAAATAAACGAAAAGCAAGATGGTGGTGCGAACGTAATATGGTGGTTGATGATTGGCCGTTCGTTAGCCAATAGGAGAAGCAGCTATAGACGACACACGCAGACGCCACGTTAGCTTTTTATATAATAGGATTATATCGGTCTCTTGCTATATACCACATTATATCGGTCTCTTGCTATATTTATTTGAAAGAGCTGCTTATTAGCTACAAGAAATACCTTCATTTGTTTGCGCATATTTGCGACACCCATACAACTTTTCTTTATTTTCACTTCACAAATTTCACGTACAGTATTTTTCGACGTATGGTGTGCTAACGCAAAACAATCAATCTCTAACTTTCAATTTAAATATAAATGAGTCTCAAATTGAAGCTGTTACATTTTTAAGCTTGGCAGAATAAAAGTCAGGGGGTTTTCTCTATAGCCAGCGCCTCAAATAAGGCGTCTGTTTTCGATATTTTTCCGCTGTAGGCTTTTACAAATTGTTCTCGATTTTGTATTCAAAATGAAATTTCATTAATAAAAAGAAATGACCAGCAACAAACAATAAAAATAGTTGAAAACATGGATAATAGGAAACGCTCCTTTCCCAGCCACAGCGTTTACAGACGTGTGACGTCACTCAAGCGACCACCAATCCTAGAGCATTTTCTGTCACGTGACCAAGGTAAGAAAAGTATAATTTTTATTTCGCTTTTTTATTAAAAATAATCCACTTTTCTTTTCAAAATTGAAAAAAATTAGCTTCCTGAGGCATTAATCTATGAGAATGAGTTCAATTTATAATATTTTTTGAATACTGTCAAATAGCCTATTCTTATCTTCTGCCAGGATAAATTCTTAGGTTACGTTTTAACCTAGTTCTTATAAATGATACAGATAATATAACATAAACATTGAATACCCTACTCTTTACATGAATTTCTGCAACTGGTTGTCATAAATAAACAAAAAGCAACATGTAACATTTAAACGAACGTACCAATTGTAACTTGCATTGCATTCAATTTTTTTTTTTATCCCTGATCTTCGTATGTTTGCGCAGTTACTTCCACAACAGACTATTACATTTTTTCTGGCAATGCAGTTACGTAATAACAGAGACCATGAGAAATTAAAGTTTCTTAAATGTTTCTTTCATTAGCAACATGTTACTGAAAAGTACTCGTAGTTCCTCGTTTTTTCAGCCGAAATGTTTTTCAACATTTTTTTAAGAATAAAATTCTATGAAAAGCGATCTCTATGACTGTATTATGGCAATTCATAGCAGTTGCATATGTATTTCTAATATCTCTAGTCACTATTTTGCGGCAAGAATATCATTGTTGAATTGCGATTAATAAATGCATTTTACTTTAAATGATGGACCATAATTTCAAAAATGGATACCTGTTATTTATTTGATTGATACATTTCACAATTACGTACATTTCTCCGAGCTTTTAATAACGTTCAGTGTTTCTTATCGTTTGCCAAAAAATCTTAGGTTATAGTTTAACCTACTTCTTACAACTGATACAGCTGAAATTGCGTAAACATCGAATACCATTCTCCTTACATGAATTTCTCCATCTAGTTGTAAATATACAAAAAGCAACATGTAAATTTATACGAAGGTACGATTGTAACTTTATGGTGGCAGTTAATTTGCGAGTGACGGCTGGCACATGACCGTTCTCTAGCCAATAGCTATGAGGAACACAGTCTTCAGACAATGCATTTTATATAAGAGGATTGTTTTTTTTTGTTGATGTTTTTAAGAATCTGATCTCATTTTAGTCCTACGAGTCTACAGGAACTGTATGTTGAATGGATTGTAACTGAGGCTAAGCCTAGCGTAACTAGTGTATACTTTGAAGTTAAGGGTGTTGCAGACATTTTATCTGAACTGCTTTGGAATTTTTCTAGTGCGGAACAGCAGTGAGATGTGTTTCATAGGCTCTACTAAACACAACAGTTGTGTGCTAAAGCAGACTGGCCAAAACTAAATCATTTAATACTACAACATGGAGCCATCTGGCCAGCACAGAAACTACAGTCCTGAAATTTTCAAGGCAAAATCTGTCACTCTGAATCAGTAGTTGTAACTATCATTAACAATGGATCAGGGAGGTACTGCGGAGCTGAGCATGAACCCAGTACCCCTGCATACCAGCCATCCTGGCTGTAGTTTTTAGACGGTTTTCCACAACCATCAAGACAAATGTCAAGATAGCCCCCAATCTCCACCTTATAAACTACATATTTCACAAATAAAAAATACATTTATCACATGGAGAAAATAGTTAAAGATTTTACGGACAAATGCCAATACTTCACTTCCCCCATTAGAATATAGTACAATCTGGCAGCAGTTATAAATGCTTTGCACCAGTATGGGCATGCAGCTGTAACACCAAAGCTCCAAATCTGACCATGCCAACGATGAATATAACTCATCAAAGGCATACGACCAAAAAATGTTGGGAAAGGGTAGTGAAGAAGTAGTTATCATGTCAATCAATGATGGCTATGCTGAATATTACTCATTTTGCAAAATTAATTATTATTTCTAATGGAGTATTTAATCTTTGCCAGCTTACTCCTTTCTTGTCTTCAGTTGTATCAGTGTGTCAAACCATTCATTACCCTCCCCCATAATGTTATTACAATGAGTCCCACACGAAGGCAGCAATTTCTTTATAAACCTACATATCAGTAATCAAATGAGAAAGTTATGCGTTGGAAATATCGGTACCTACCTGATGTAAGATCTTCAACTGGGACAGTTTCTTTCTCTGGATCTGTCTGGATGCCTTTGTTTACAACTTTCTTCTTTTTTGTTAGCTGACTCTTCTCATTATCTTCTCTATGATAAAACGATTTCTGATTATTGTTGGTAAGCATTAAAAACACACAACACATTAAACAATGTGGCTAAATAGAAATAAAAATTAGCTATTCTAATGAGACTGAATTTAACCATTTTAAGTTAAATTATTTATTTATTTATTGGTTTGTCTTAGTTGTGAAATTAGAGAAAATAAAGTTCCATGATGAAGAGTCTAGCTTGACGTTCACTGACATTTCTTATTGTAATGTGACAAAAAAAAAAGAGATATAGATTGCAGTTAGTTGGGAATAGAGCTACATCTTGTGGAAACTGCTACAAAGAATTTGAAATGATATAAACAAAAACTAGACAGAATAGTTGCTGTGGAACCTGTAGTTTTTTGGAGAAAAGTTCTGATTACAATCATATTAGTAATTCCATCAAGAATTTTCAGGACATTCAGAAATGTAGAATGAGTGTTGGTTTGATAATTGTAGTTTTAATTAAAGGAAATTTTGCTAAAACTGAGCCTACTTTCATTAAAACAATTAAATGCATATTATTTCTGACTCATAAATCATAATGAAGCAAATAACAGACTTACAAGTACATAAAATTATTAAAAGGGAAGAAAGTGATGACACTAACAATGAGAAAAATCAAATAAACTGTTACACTGTGGAATCAATTAAAATACACCTTTAAAATCTTAATTATGAATGTAGTCGTACAACACTTTTCATCACTTATTTTAATTGTGATGGAGCGCATGCTGGGATGGCAGTTCCATACACACCCATCTTTCCCCTTTACAGTATCCATCTACTTTCACCCTCTACAAATGTCAGCTAATTAATTAATTTGTTAATTATTCATTATTTCTCTCAGTAACTTATTCCAATCCCTGATCCCCTCACCTAAAAAATAAAAAATCTTGTCCGCGTCATCTTTTCCCTTGTATGTAGCACACCTGATTCTTACATAAATATCTTTCCACGCATCATCACCAATTTATACCTTGCACATTCCCATGACTTTCTTCACCCTCCTCCTATATTCCTGAACCCAAGCTCCTTTATCATATCAGTTACTGATTGTGTTCTGTGGTAACTTCCAGAGACAAATCTAGCAGCCCTTCTTTGCACCACCTCCAACTCTTGAATTTGATATCCAAAATGTGGGTCCCATACTGCACCACCATATTCAAGCAATGGCCTGACTGAAGTTTTATAACCCAATTCCCTTATCTCTCTGGTTCATTCCCTCATCACTCTCTCTAACAAGTAAAGGATTTTGAAACCTTTTCCTACATGTCAAATGTGTCCTGCCCATTTGAGTTTGTTACCAAATGTTATGCCAAGGTATTTACATTTCAAGTCTGGAACAAGCAATTCTTTCCCCACCTTATAATCGTGATCAATCTTTAGTTTTTCATCTGCAATCCTAATAAGCTGACTGTTCTTTACATTTATCTTCAACCAATACAAAAATTTAAATTTCTCTTAGTATAACTGACATTCAACAACCCAATACTGAATCTGAAGAAACATTCGCACTACTATAGATTGTCACGCATAGAATGATGGTGAGCTGAATGAGAAGAATTCTTTCCACATTGGTAAAGATGAGAAGTAGAGTCGAGTCTATATTATGAGAGTGCTACGTAGTTAAAAAAGTTCCTGGTATTTTGGCGTATGACAGTGCACTTGCCAAGTCGAGCCAACGGTAGCACTGCCTACCCTTTTCTGGAAGAGATTTGGGCCATTTTTGAACCTCAATTTCTTTGGTCATATTCAGGTTACATGACTCAAATTTCTGTTATGCATAAATGTCAGTTATCTTAGCAAACATACTAAATTTTATTTCATTACTGTTCTTAGTTTGGATGCAAACTTCAGAGACTATGTCACTCACTCACTCACTCATGTGATCATTAAAACTCTAAGGTTCTTCCCGTCTGAAACTCGTAAATTTCCAAGCATCTACCCCTTGCCTACTCCTAACGTGAAATTACTTCCTACCCTAATAACTTTATATACCTCCGATTTTCGTTGTAGAGTGAACTTACTAAGTTTAACTAATGTGTTAAATCTTACTTCTTTCCTTTTCTTTAAGTTCCTGAAATTCAAAATTCCGACAACAAAATTCCACTGTACTTCCAGTAATCCTAGAAACTAGTAATTTGGTACACATATGGTTTCATCCCTAAATCTTAAGAAAAGTCTCATATTGGAGTTTTCCCCCATATTTATTTAGCTACAATTCCAAACATGAAAGATTCTGGCACATATTTGGGGCTTCATTGCTTTGCTCCGGATGAAACTACATGCCTGAGGATTTTTTAATGCATAGAGATCAGCAAGTTTAACTAATATCTTAAAGTTTACTTTGTTCCTATCCTTAGTTTGGAAGTTACTAGTAATTTATTTATTGTGGTAGTTAAACCAGCAGCGACCTGCATTGCTCGGCTGCAGCACATACACCCATTGTTTTTAAGAGAGTGAGGCATTGTTGGTAAAGTATACTGATGTCTTCAATTCTGAAATGTTCTTATTCACCGATTTTCAAATGAAATCATTACATTTGAGTGGCGATTCAGAATAAGCGGTAAACTTACAAAAAGAAATGAGATCCCACAAAAACAAACCTTGTAAAAATAGGCCAAGTCTTGAGTTCGCATAGTTACAAAAAGTTATGAGATCTTTTTCTGAGCCAAGTCTACACTTTACAGTGTGTATTCAGTTCATTTTATGAAACAGAATGGTTTCCCTCGATGTCATAGATCGTTTATTTAGAATTAAAAACATCTGATGACTTGCCCATGCGCATCAAAATTTTTACTGAAATTGAGGGCATAATATATAATTGTCAAATTCGAAATAGAGTGAGGGAAATCTTGGCTTTTACGTATTTATAAGTTAAATAAAGCAACAAATTTAAGGTATTTATATAGGTTAACTAAAACATGGCGTGCATAATGGCCAAGTCATCAGATTTTTCTAATTCTAAATGAACGATCTATGACACCGAGAGAAACCATTCTGTTTCACAAAGTGAACTGAATACACACTGTAAAGTATAGACTTTGCTCAGAAGATGATCTCATAACTTTTTTTCACTACACAAACATGAGACTTGTCCTATTTTTACAAGAATTGCTTTTGTGGGATAGATGTTATTATCAGATGCGTTAAAGACAGATGCAAACAAATTCTACCATACCTGGAAGAGGAATAGAAATGTTCCATAATGGTACCAACACATAAAGGAGGGGAGAAAAATATAGTTGAAAACTGGTAAAATAAATGTGTACAATGTTATTGGCCAGCAGATCGTGAAGGATAGTTTGGCCATTGAGTGGCAGAGTTTTGATTTGCAGCGCATGCGCCACTATCATGACTATCTTAACCTAACCCGGTAATTCTACCTGGTAAAGGTGACTTACAGTTTAACATGGAATACAAACCAAAAAGTGTCCTAGTATACTACACATGAGGAAAGTAAATCTTTTCCAGAGATGATGGTCAGTATTAAGACCAGTTAAAATTACAGCGAAAACCAGGATTTGAATCAGGGACCTTCCATTTCCCAATTGTGCCTTAACCAACCGAGCCACCAAATTGTTGAGTTGAGAACTTAAGACCCATAGTGGGCCAACTAATGGAACGTTATAGAGCTATATTAGAAAAAAATCATTTGTAAGACAGTAGCATGGATCTAGAGGTGGTTATCCACATGAACCTCAGTAAGTAGGCAACTCACAGGCTGTATTGCAGTATAACTCCTGATAATTTTTATGGATGCTAACTCAGACCGTTCTCCAGAGTCACTACACTACTCACTTGCTATCTAGGCATCCGTGACAGAAGAAATATCATTCTTTAGGTGTTACATTATTTCAATGAAAGATAGAAGAATAAATTATACATCTGTTTTATTATCGTTTGTATATTGGGATATTTAGTGTGTGGGATATTTGTGTGTGGAGGTTAATACATCTTTTTGCGATCTTAAAAATAAAATTTAGTGCATAGACATCCAACCACGTTAAAACGCTAGACACATTTAATGCTGTACAGTAATAGCAACATATAACATAAAAATAGGGCAATTGCAAATCATGTGGTAGGAATGTGTTTCACTGTGGTCCAGGCTACATTTACAACACATGACGATTCAGATTTTTTGTCACAGTTGATCCAAACTCTTAACAGAACAATAACAGAAATATAATCTGTTTCCATTTAGGGTGCAAAGCAGCCTGAACCAGAGTAATAACAACTCATCTACCGCCATACACTTTAAGTGAATCATGGAGTCAGAAGTTAGATTGTTTGCAGATGACATATCTATATATATAAAGATGAATGTGTGTATGTTTGTTTGTTTGTTTCTTCATACAAATCCACTATTTTCATCCTATCTCGATGAAACTTTGCACACTTATCCTTTGAAACAAGGAGAAAAATACTGTCTACATTTGGTTGAAAAATTATCTGTATAAATAATAAATGTTGTCTCATAATTTCGAAATACTACTGAATGGCGATAGACAGACGCGTTGGATATGGACGTCTGTATACTGCTTTTTCCGTGTATCACTCAGACAACTCAGTGGTTAAAGCGCTTGCTTACAAATGTTTGGGTCATGGTCTCCGGTTCAAATCTCCGTGGAGGCTAAGATTTTTAAAAATTGTTTTTTCATCGTAAGAGTCACGCCTGGGCCGTAGGTTATTCGGATTTGAATGTTAAACTGTAGATATCACCAAGTTAGGGGTGCAATCATAGGTAGTCTTGCAATGCTGTAGGTGTACACTTTTTTACGTTATAATGATTCCTCAGGGGTTGTTCGCAGTCAGAGAGAGAGAGAGAGAGAGAGAGAGAGAGAGAGAGAGAGAGAGAGAGAGAGTGTGTGTGTGAACCGCAGTAATAATACTATAAATACGGAAGTAAGTCTCTGTCTTTTTGTTACGTTTGGCGACCAAATGGCTATATCGATGTTGATAGAATTTGACAAGAAAATCTGTATGAAGGGCACAGGACATTTTCTCCAGTATGTTTAATAGTTGTAGTCACGAAATTTTGAGACCTTATCGAATGGTGACAGAAATATGTTGGAAATTGATTCTCTTTAAGAGACTGGTTCGACGGTAGAATGATATAGTGATAGCTTTTCTGTCATATTATGCCGACTCAGTGTTGTTTGGGACCAATCCTTTGTTACCAGCAACTTTCTATATTCAATTCTGGCAAAAAATTCTTAATCCACGCGTACGAAGTCGTGGGTACGAGCTAGTGTTATATAAAAGGATCAAAATGATAGAAGACTGTAAAAAGCTGCAGGATAACTAGCTGGGTGAGTCAACATGGAATAAAGATAAATGCAAAGAAGAGCCAGATTATTAGGTACACAGATAAAAAGCTAAAGGCTGATTATGATTATAAAGCAGAGAAGGAGCTGCTTATTGAATACTCCAAATGCAAATACCTCGGCATAAGATTTGATAGCAGACTTAACTGGGCAAGACACACTGGATACATGGTAGGGAAAGGGTTCAAAACCCTTCAACTGTTGACAATAGTGATGAGGGGATGCACTAGAGAAGTAAGTGAACTGGGGTACAATATTTTGGTCAGACAACAGCTGAAATATGGCGGAGTAGTATGGGCCCCACATTTTAGGTATCAAATACAGGAGTTGGAGTGGGTGCAGAGAAGAGCTGCTAGATTTGTCTTTGGAAATTACTGCAAAACACAATCGGTAACTACGCAGTCCAGTCACATTACTGTGACCACCTCTCAAAAACCAGAATAACTACCTTTGGCAGAGCGGACTGCTGTGAGGCGTGTAGGAAGAGAGTCAATTAGGATTCTGAAGGTGTTCACTGGGATGTTGAGCCATGCTGACTCCAGTGCCGCTAGATTATGCGGTTGAGGATCCATGGCGCGAACAACCCGATCGAGGTGGTCCCACAGATTCTCGATTGGGTTTAAATCCGGTGAGTTTGCTGGCCAGGGGAGTAAGGTAAACTCATCCTGGTACTCTTCGAACCACGCACATCCACTGCGAGCTGTATGACACCTCGCATTGTCCTGCTGGTAGATGTCATCACTCTGAGGAAAAATTATTCGCATGTAGGATGGACATGATCTGCAAGGACAGGTACGTTCTTGTGCTGATCCATCGTGCCTTCCACAATGATGAGTTCACCCAGTGAATTCCAGAAAAACATTCGCAAACCATAATGCTCCCTCCTCCACCCTGGATCCTTTCGGCAATTGTTGCAGGGTGTTTGCTTTCAAACGTTTCACGTTGTATGCACCAACATCCATCTATCCGATGGAGCATAAAACATGATTCATCGGAAAAAGCCACCTGTTGCCACTCTGTGGACATCCAGTTGCGGTACTGGCGTGCAAATTCCAGCCTTCGTCGCTGATGAACAGCAGTCAGCATAGGTGAATAAACCAGGCGTTTGCTGTGGAGGCCCATGCACAGCAACATTTGCTGAACCGTTGTTGAGGATACACTCTTGGTAGCCGCTTGGTTCAGCTGGGCGGTCAGTTGCTAAACAGTTGCACGTCTATTTGCCCGAACGCATCTCCGTAGCCTTCGTTCGCCTGTCATCTATAGCCAGTGGTGCACCACATGTTCCACGCCGCTGATTTTGAATAGTGCCATTTTGCCATGCATGGTATACTTTCCCCACGGCGGCACATGAACAGTTTACAAAATTAGCAGTTTCCGAAATGCTTCCACCCTTGGCCCGAAAGCCAATAATCATGCCCTTTTGGAAATCAGATAAATCGCTAGGTTTCTGCGTTATGCCAACAATTGAAATGCATTCCGGTGCCCTAGGACATGCTTTATATACACTCTACTGTAATGTGCTGCCACCTGCCTTCTGTGATTGATTATTTCACGTTGACGTCGAAAGTAGGTGGTGGTCACATTAATGTGACTGGACTGTGTAATATGATAAGGGAGTCGAGTGGGATTCATTGGAGGATACAAGGAGGGTGAAGAGATTCATTGGAGTATACAAAGTCTATATTGGTGATGAAGCATGGAAATATATTGGTGGGAAATTTAAGAGGGGTGCATGGAAGGCTAAAGATGACCATGACCACAAGCTGGCACTTGATTTCAGGTATAAGGGTGTGGGAAAATTTTCTCCCATATGAAAGGGTGTAAAAGATTGGAATAAATTACCAAGAGAAATAATGAATAATTTACCGAAAACACTGAAAGAATTTAAAGTAAAAATTAGTAGAGAGGAAAAGTAGGTGAGAAGACAAAGGGAGAAAGATGAGTGTGTAGGGATATTGCCACCAGAGCGTGCACTCTATCGCAATTTTATCAATTATTATAATAATAGTAATAGATAGGACATGAAAACAGGAAATTCATAATATCGCATGCTATGGTTATCTTTTACTATGGTTGTTGGTGCATTCTTCACACATGACAATTTAGTTTTTGATGTGAGAATTAAGACTTTCCCAGAATTTTGCTGAAATGTAGTCTACACAGGTTCTCCACCAGATAGAATTGATGATCGACAAGCTTTCGGTGGCTAGCTCTGCCGTCATCATCAGATCCATTGTTACTTTTTGACCACAAGAGCTGTACTGTATTAATCTGAAACAACCAAGTTTTCCACTAATGGACAGTAGGGTGCCGGCAGAAAATGAAGAGGAGATTCTGGAGAGGACCAATCACAGATAAGTAGTACTGAATGGGCTCGTGTCGTCAAGACCCCGTCTGTAACAGATTTCTCAGTCATCCAATCAGGACAAAGCAGAAGATAGAAGGGGAAGGGCCCACTGTGGATCCACGCGTCTTCCAGAGCTGACCAATCACGTCGTAATGCTGACAAAAAAGGTCGGTACAGCTCTAGTTGTCACAAAAGTAACAATGGCCCTGATGATGGTGGCAGAGCTAGCCGCCGAAAGCTTGTCTTTTGTCAATTCTATCCGGCGAAGAACCTGTGAAGACTACAATTCAGTTTTTGTTTTCTTTTTATGCAGTTGGTCTAACTTTCCACAGAATGGTAATAGAAATGCAATTTGTTTCTGTTAAGATCGTTATGCAGTCTGGATCACAGTAATAACAACAAATAGGGCATAGGAGATCACTGGAGATCGCGATCTCCAGTAGACTCGTTCATAGGAAATAGAAAATTCACAATATCACGTCCTCCATTCTGCATTCACCACACATGGCAATCAAGTTTTTGTTTTCTTTTTTTATCACAGTTGGTACTAACTTCTCATGGGACATTAATAAAAATGCAGTTTGTTCCAGTTTAGGTTGTAAGATACAGACTCAACCACAGTAATAGCAACAGAGAGAACATTAAAATAGGATAAACGAAATAATAACTGCTATGGGTACCTTTTGTCATGACAAAATTACATTTTTCATTATTAAATTCAAACACCCCACTAGTGGTGCCGATTGGTGGCCACCTAGATAGTGAACGACTATAGTATTGTCTACAACTGTCATAAAAATGGTAAGGAGCCAATTGACAAGCTATTTCAGAAGTAATGGACAAGGGAGGTCAAGCAGATAGGTTGACACTGTATTTTTTCTAAGATTGGGTGGAGGAATTATTAAGAGATAGGAAGCAGGAGTAAAATGGATAGTGCAATCTGAAAGGAATAGGATGTGAGAAACTACCAAAGTGTAGTGTTCTGGGACCATTACTGTTCATTGTTCTGATGAATGGTTATGTTGATCTACTACAGTCAGCTGTTAGCAGATGACATCATGCACAATAACTCAGCGAGGATTGTGAGCAAATGCAAATGGGTCAAGATATCAGGTCATGGAATGAATATAAATGTTAAGAAGTGTCAACTTCTTTGCTTTAAAGATAGAAAATAGAAGATTTGTATGATTATTTAGTGGCAGGGTAATTCCTTGTTGAAGGAATAAAATCTAGATACTGGGAATATTAGTTGACCGATAGATAAACTAAGCAGGGCACATTGGTCAGGTTGTAGTACTGCAGCTGCTGAAAAGGATAATGAGAGGAGATACTAGGGAAGCGAGAGACATGAGTTACAAAACTTTGATCCCGCACTTGATAGAATATTGTGAAATGATAAGGAAGCTACATTATGGGTATTAACTACTAGAGTGGGAGAGGGGGCAATGGAGGGTAACTTGATTTGGCAGTAACTGCAACATTTGGGTTGGGATACTTTGCAACATGGAAGGGGGTCAAAGAATTGTGGACATGTATGAGGCATATACTAGAGATGAGGTATGAATGTATTGTATCAATATTGGTTGAATATCGAGTTGCAGAATGTGGAAGGGAAGACAAGACATAATAACAAATCATAAGTTATAATTTTTTATTTACATTTATGAGAGCCTGGCTTTGGAGCAAATTAACTAAATATCTCCGACTGTTAAGTAATTTAGAGTAAAAATGTGTTTGAAATATGTGTGTAGAAAATTAGCATCGGGGCATGAGCTCCTTCGCAATTAGTAACAACAAATAAACTTACTTCAGATGTTTCACAATGTCTTTGTCAGAATGAGGCATATTTCTACCAGGACCAACAAGATTTTCTTTATCCCTTGCAGCTCGCTGAAGGACATGTAACGATTTCCTTGCATTCTTCACATTCTCCTAAAAGCGAAAACACGAGAGTTAATACAAAGTTAAGGTGTAGAGGAAAACAACCAGTGCATGGAATTAATTACCTTTCTTTCCACATTTCTTGTTGATGTAGCGGTTGCTGAACAGCCCGGCTTCATATTAGCAGTTTTTTTTCGTAAATGAAATCCTAAAATTACGAAGACTCAGCACACGATGCACTGTGCATCACAAAACGGGAGAAGAATTTCAGTCTTTTCAAAATAAACAAACCATTTCCGAAGGCGCGAAAACTGAACATATGAATTGCGAAACATATGTCAGGTTTGCCAACAATTTTATCAAAGGTGATTGTACTTATCCAACAGCACTTTGATTATTCAAAGATCTATACAATTAAAAACTGAATTCAGATCTTCATTCAAAAAATTAATAATATCAGATTTGCTTTTATAAGAATTATAAATGCAAATACTAATACGTTATCTCATGCGTTTGTTTTTTTTTAAATATTATAAGCCTTTTAACTTTTTGTTAGAGCATCTAGCTTGTTCATCTACATATATCAACACCTATCTTAAACATCAGATACAGCGCCTTAACTTTTTCGAATGTACTAACTGTACATTAGTGTCTGTCGTTTTATTTGTTTAAAGAATTAATACATAGTCTCAGATTTGTATTTTTGAGTTACAGTGGTCATGCAGCCACTAAATATAGTATGTAATTTCTACACGTTAACTAATACATAAAAAATTAATTTAATTATTAACCTTCCAATTGACATGGAGCTAATGAAGCGGTGGCAATTTTCATGAAAAAGTTGTTAGTATTACTTAAACATACCAGATGATAGTTGGGTAGGGAATAAGATTAATAACAAAAGTGATTTGCAAATATGTAATGGAAGGAAGCTTTACAACAAGCGGAAGAGCAAAACACAAGGGAACCAAACATGTTGGATATTTAAAATAGGGGCGTTCAAGGAAATAATAGGAAAAAAAAGGGTTCTACTGCTAGGTAATAACCATGGAAGAGGTGTAGAACCTCTTCTTTAGGAACAATTTAATAGCGATGGAGCACTTGCTCCAGTGACAATTTCCCTACACATCCATTTTCCTCTTTTCTTTTCCCACCTACTTTTTCCCTCTGTTAATTTCAAATTTAAATTCTTTTTGTGGTTTTGCTAAATTATTCATCATTTCTATTGGTAATTTATTCCAGTCACTGAGCCCCTTATCTACGAAAGAAAATCTTCCCACATCCATATGCCCGAAATCGAGTGCCAATTGCTGGTCAGAGTCATCTTTTCTCTTACATGCAACTCTTTTAACATTCCTATCAATATCTTTCAACCAAGTTAGACACAGGCTGGCAGTCACAAGTTTTTTTCAAACCCAGTGCAACGTTAGGGCAGGTGATAGAAGATATAGGATCACTTCATAGGGATTTGACTAAAGAGGATAGAGTAGTGATAGTGGGAGATGGAGGGCATAGTGTTGATAGGAACGCAAGTTATAGTACAGAGAGTGACCTCAGGAAGGTTGTGATGGAGGCGTAGCATACCAGAGTGGAACTCACGCAGGTCTTGAATCACTGTGATCGGCCACAGTTAGACCACGCCGTGAGGCTAGTAAACATGGAGACCGAGATGCTTCTTGAGAAAGACATTAATTCTGTCTTGATGGTTGTTCTTGAGGACACATTTGGTATGTGGGTTTTCAGTAGGCATGACATACATCTAAATGGAAGGGGCAAAAGGATACTTTCTTAGTTGGTAGCCAAATCTGTAATGGGGTCCATTTCCAGTTACGATGCGGTCAGGACTGTGCCTATCTTGGGTTAGGAGCTGGTGGTAAGGGTATGGAGATAGATGTTCAAAGGGATACTGATTGTAGATCCACGAAAGTAAAAATAAAAAATCTTGTTTTTTTTCCAGAAGATTACAGGGTGTACCGCAAAGACAGAAGACAATTGGTAGAGGGATGTTCATAGTGGTTAGCAAAGATTCCTAAAGTTCGCTGATGTTTGTAGATAATAGTCTTAAGCTACTTGGGGTAGATTTCCGAAGTAAAAAAAAATATTTAAAACAGCAGGGTGTTGGCTGCTTATCGTAGTGGAAGAATTAACGATAAAAATGAAACTCTATGGGAGAAACTAAATTCATACTCAGAAATCAGAAGTGAGAATAGAATGGTCATTATTGGCGGTAATTTTAAACTTACCAGGTATCAGCTGGATGGGAAATAAGATCAATAACACAAGGGAACACAGATTTTCAAATACCTTAGTAATGGAAGGAGGATTTAAACAACTGGTAGAGCAAAACAAAAGAGGGCCAAACATGTTGGATATCTTCCTAATAAAACCCAATGATAACCTTGTGAGGTGCCAAGTAACCGAAGGAATAAGTGATCACGAAGCAGTTAGGATGGATATTAGAGGATTCAGTAAACATGTGGCCAAATTTGAAGGTAGAAATAGGTACAATTATAAAAAAAGCTACAAATTTCGAAACTGAAGAGATATTACAGGGAAGGTTTCAGCAAATGGAAGGATGGTACAAGTACATTGGAGATAAAGTGGAAAGAGTTCTAGGAAAAAGTAAAAAAAGGGTGAAGAAAAATTGATTCTAACAGACAATAAAGAAATGTGTATTATAATATGGACATAAGGAGATTAAAGAGGTTGGCGAGAAGAGAACCCAATAGATGTAAGTGACAGCAAGGTATTAGGGATTACATGAAATAACTAGATAAGGAATTAATTACAGCACGGAAAGTGGTTAATGATGGGTTGATGAAGAACATTATTAGTAAAGGGGACCACTGTCGGATACATCTAGAATTTTCTATAGCTATGTTAGAAAACAGGGAAAAAATGGTTAGATGCAATCCTCCATCATACCTTGCTATGTTTAGCTAACTTCGTCATCTCAAAATACCACTTACATCCCACGTTCTCAATTATCTGCTTTATATATTCTAATCTCTGTCTTCCTCTATAATTCTTCGACTATTCTCTCCACTAATAAATTAAACAATCACCCATGTCTCAAAATATAACCTATCTTTTATTTCTATTAGACTCTTCGATAAACATCTTTCCTTGGACATAATTTTCAAAACACGCTCATTTAGTACTTTATCTGTACACTTAATTTTCACCATTCTTCTGTAGCATCACATTTCAAATGCTTAGACATTAGTTGTAATATTACTTCCTAGAAAGCAGAATACATTTACTTGTCTTTTCGCATCCGATCCGATTTTTATATTTAATTACTGTTATTGCTATAATTTCTGCTAAATATTATCAGTTATGACTTGCTTCAGTCTATATTGAGTCCGAAATCTTCCATCAGTATTTTTGTATATTTTTCATGCCATTCATTAAATTCTCAGTATCATCAACCTGCTCTGGTAACAGGATAATGTCATCAGCAAAATGTAGCATACTGTTTTTTTCTCCTTGAACATTATACCACATTAAAAATTTTCCTCCACTTCCTTTATTGATTCCTCTACATACAGGTTGAATATTAATGGAGACAGACTACAACTTCATCTCACACACTTTTTAATTGATCGATGTCTCCCATGAATCTCTTCTTTTATTATAACTACTTCATTCTTATATAGCTTATAAAGTATTCTCCTATCTCGGTATTTTAAATCTGATTTCTTTAAAATTTTAAACATCTTTTACCACCTAACATTATCAAAAGCTTTTTCTAAATCAGCAAATGCCTTACATTTGTTTTTCTTGATCCGCCATTCAAGTATTAATCTTAAGCCAGAATTGCTTTTCTTTTGCTGCCGTTTTTCCTAACCCCAAACTGAACTTCACCTACTATCTCTTCTGTTTTGCTTTCTATTTTCTGGATATTATCATGGTCAGTAATTTTGAAGCACGTGATGTTAGTCTTGGAATGCGATGATTCTCAAATTTGTTGGCTTATGCTTTCTTCAGAAGTGTGAAGATGACACTTTAAATAAAACTGGAATATCTTCTGTTTCATAACTTTCTGATAGCAATTTGAATAATCTTTGGATTCCTCTTCTCCTAGGGATAGGGTTGCCAACTTTCTTTACAAGAAATAAAGTATATTCAGGTCTATGAAGGTTATTAAACAGTATTTTAGAAAAACGAACAGTATTTTATTTATTTATTGTTTTAAATACATATTTTTTAGAGCTTGTCGCACAACTTACTAATTTACAATCTTTTTAAAAAACTTCATATGCCTCATCACAATTAATATCGAAATTAAAATAAATGAGGAGTTCGTTTTTTATTAATTTGATAGATGCTCTATTTCTATCATCCCGCCACTTAGCATTCATTACTGAAAAAACTCTTTCAGTAAATGCTGAGGTGGCGGGAACAGAAAGTAGATATCAGACAATTTTAGTGACGTTTTTAAATTCTTCTGAAGTGTTTACTAATAAATGGCTCCATTTTTGGCTAGCACTCATTTCAAGAAAATCTTTGTCTTCTGATATTTTTTCATAAATTACTTTAAAATTTGTTAATTCTGAATATAAATCATCCATACCAATATTGAGTCTATATAAATTTAGATTATCTATAATTTTCTCAAAATGATCAAATGTGACCGCAGACTTCAATGACAAACAGCTAATTAAAGAAAGCCAATTAGTCTGATTGAAATCGAACCATTCTTCTAAATACAAATTAGCTTTTTCAATAAAAAGTTATTTATAGTTCTATTAAAAACTTCTTGGGAAGACTCTCTAATAGTATTTAAAACTTTTTTTGTTTCATGGCCAAAATACTTATCATTTTTCTTTGAATAAGCTCAGTCTTTAAACCAGTCATAATGTTATAAACATCTAAAATAGTTACATTATTTCCTTCTAATTTTTTTATTGAAAACATTTAATATATGACTAGCATACAGAAGGTAACTATAAATTACTTTATTTTTAACATTATCATCTAACATTAATAAATTTTGAATAACCATTGGACAGTCAACATCCAAATCAACAAAGTAATTACAAATTGGTGTCCAATTAAGCAAAATTGTATCAATCGCTGGTAGAAGAGATAGCCAACGAGTTCCTATGTGTCGTTTTATTTCATGAAACTCTCCTTCAGCAAGTGCTACAAATCTTTTTAATTCTTCTCTTCTGCATGCCGACACAGAAAAATGGCTATAGATTTTTAATATAATGTTCTCAATGTCATAACTTAAACAATTCATAGCATGCTTTACTGAATTGTGCACAATATGGGCATGACAATTTCCTTTTATTAACTCTGGCACAACATCTAAGATGTTTGTATATAATGAATGATTATGTCCAAAATTTGCATTTGTATTGTCAGCGCTAAAACCAGATAATTGATTGAAAGGAAGTTCTAAAGACTCTAAGGAGTTTTTAATGGCTGAAAACATCCCATTGACTGATTCATCTGGATTTTCATAAAAATCAATTAATTTTTGTTGTATTCCACTTTTAGGGGTAAAATATTGGACTACCAGAGGAAACAATTTGATATTTTTTTTTATTGGAGGCATCAGTTTGTAGACAGTAAAATACATTGTCTTTATTTAACTGGTCAATAACAGACTGCAAGGAATGTGGGCCAAGAACTTCGGTCACTAATGCCTCCATTTTTGTCCTAGTCAATCGTAAGTTAGTGGCTGTTTTGGAATCAACATAGATAATCTTATTTAATTTAATACTACAGTCCTGGCTATTGTACGATAAATTATGCTTGACAGTATGGTATGTCATCGCTAACTCGGCCGCTGTTAACTTGGTATCTTCATTAGAAAGGGGAGACAAGCCTGATGTAGAAGCAGAAGTTTTAGGAAAAAACTTTTGTAACAATCCACTAGATTTTCTCATTTCCATTTTTTCTTGATGTTTTTTGCTGGTCAAGTGTTGTTTAACCTAAAAAAACGGAAACGAAATATATTATGTAAAATAGTTACCTAGAAATATGTAATAATTTAAGCATATCAAGCAAATCAAGCAAGACGCAAACGAAAGTATCAAACCTGCCCAACACCTGCGTGAGAAATAGTAAATGTTAAAGCACATATTTTGCATTTAGCATTAAATTTGCACAGTGGATCACTCGTTAACCAGTCATATTGGCATTCCCATTCGTGCTTATATTTTTGTTTTACTTTAGTTTGGCTTTCCTACTTGGCGTTGTAGGAGTAGTATCAGTAGTATCACTTTCCATCTTTTGTACACTAAGCTTATCACTACAAAGTCCACACAAAAAACGGTTATATTCTGAGAACGTATCGTAGTAGTAATAGTAACGTACACACCACACTCGCAGTCTGTCAGTGAGTGGAATGACAGTCTTGAATATTTGCCACTGACAGATTCGTTCAGAAACTCAGTGTGATTTGTTTGTGGCTGCACTGCACTGAGCAGTGAGCGCCCTCTGACTAAATAAAAACAATTTGTGAGCGTCTAAGTGTAACACATAATAATGTGTCTGCATTTTGATGCTGAAAACAGTATTTTGTATACTTTATTTTTGTTAAACAGTAAAAAGTATAATTTAATGATAAACAGTATAATACTGTTTAAAACAGTATAGTTGGCAACCCTACCTAGGGAGGTCAGAAATTCTGCAGGAATACTATCAATTCCAATTGCCTTATTTGATTTCAGATCTTTCAAAGCTCTGTCAAGTTCTGTTCTTAAAACAGTATTTCCTAAGTCAGCAGTGTTGACATGGCCTTTTTTCCCAGTACACTGTTGTTTAAAATATCTCCGTCATACAATTTCTGTATGTATCCCTTCCATGGAATCACTCTGTCTTCTGAATTTAAAAGAGTATAAGCTTGTTATGGTAATTAATATTTACAAAGATAATTAATTTATTGGTGGTGGATTATTTTTTTGTCAGTTGATTAATTTAAACAGTTCGATAATACCGCTGTCGCCAGGGGTGTCACCAAATCAACTCTTAGTGGGGATGGGAAAATTATTACTAAGACATTATTCAAGTTCATTAAAACATAAATCTGTCCACCATAAGTTTATTTCTAGTCAAATTGGAACACTTGAACTGGTTGGCCACCATAAAAATTTCATAATTATAGCTAATCGTAATTTCGTCATTCAAAAATTGCAGAATTCTTAAGGAAAATTAGTATTGAGTTTACTTCCACAAATTATTTCTTACTACGAGCTAATGTTCTCAGTTCGTCTCTGTACAACCCAAAATACCCTCTGTCACACTCACTTTTAATCAAAACTCATTAAGTTCTCTTGGTCACTGGTATCATAAAAGGTCCATGATCTTAAATTCACTTTACACTATTTTTAACAAATGTGGGCTATAGTGGTATGGCCACGTTACCGCGTTGCGCCCTCCGGTACAATCCGAGCACGAGGGACTAAAACAATGTATAACTCCGCTTTAGCTGCTACTTGAGTCGGCGGAAGGTAATCGTTTCGCCACCGTTTTCAAACATTAGCATTAAGGTTTATACATCTTTTCTTTATTTCTCCAAAATCTTGTTTAATCTTCCTGTAGGACACATCTACTTTAGCTATGACCATTTTCTTTTCTACTTTAGCTATGACCATTTTCAGAGGCGGATCCAGGATTTTGGTTTGGGAGGGGCTTGAGCGAGACTTCGGTTTGGGTGGGGCTTGGCTTTAGTGGATTTTGGTTGCGGAGGGCTTGCCCTCGATGGATTTAGGTTTTTGGGGGAGCTTGATCGGGCAAGGGGCTTTAAATCTGTAGAGCTAAAAAAAAAAAGTCTACAAAGTCACAATGTTGGGGGTGAACCTAGACCCTTTTGGGGGGCTTGAGCCCCCCCCCCCTGGATCCACCCCTGACCATTTTCTTTTCTACTTTAGCTATGACCATTTTCTTTTCTACTTCTTCGCACTTTTAGTGCACCCATTTTTCTTTATTCTTTTTTCTGTTTATTTGATTTCTAAAGTGTCTGTACTGCTCTCTGCTGAACATTTTTGTGCATTCTTCTCTGATCCATCAACTCCAAAATTTCTTCTGTAATCCAAGGTTTTCTGGCATCTTGTTCCCCAAAAGCCTAATGTTACTTTGCCAGCTTTGATCGTTTCTCTTTTCAACCCATTCCATTCGTCGTCAGTTGAAACTCCTTTCAGATTTATTTCTTATAAAAAAACATCTACACAGAGACGGATTGCGCGCCCAATAGAAATCCTGTGATAAGTTTATTACCACAACACGGAATTATTATTATTTAGTATATCTGTAGCCGTAAGTATGACGAGTTGCGGGCATGAATTCATAGTTTTAAATTTTCACTTCTATTGGCAGTCCCCAGTCACTGCCTTTTATATATATAGCCACTGCAACACATTATGCAATGAGGAATTATCTTACTAGTGTGGTAAAACAAATATCCAGTTGTAATCATACGCTTCTGACGCTATTGCCAGGGGTTATTGGCTGTCCAGGTGACGCCGCGTCCTGATGTGTGCAGCCGACGTTTCGACCATCCTTCTGTGGTCTTCTTCTAGGCAGCTGTCCAGATGACGCCGCAGAACTATCCAGAAGAAGACCACAGAAAGATGGTCGAAACGTCGGCTGCACACATCGTGACGCGGCGTCACTCTAACCAGATATCCAATTGTTCGATAATATATTATGATAACTTTAGATTTATGTGTTGAATTTTGAGAATAGCTACTACTGAAAAGAACTGTTTATTAGATTATATTATCGAAATTTTGGATTGATCAATTTACAAAAAACTTAAATTTTTCAATTCAAAACTAAAAATGCAAATTGACTTTTATTTCAAATTTAGGGTTTATTAGCATATACTATCGAAAAGTGAGGTTGAAAATATGTATATTGAAATGGCAAAATGATTTATTTTAATTTACAATTTACGAAATTTTAATTTTTTACACTACAGTTATTACCGTAGAATGGAAGGTTACGAGATCGAGTCCACAATCGGATAAACTTTTTTGATATAAAAACTTCTTTAGGCGCATTGGGCGATTTTTGGTTGGGTAAAAGCTTAAAAGTTCGCGTACCCGACATGCAAATGTTAACAGTGTATCTGTAGCATTAAGTGTAACGTGCTGCGCTTATAATATTCATAGTTTTAAGTTTTCACTTCCGTCGACAATCTCCAATGACTGTCCTTTTTTTATGCCTTACGCCTCGTCGGCGTTGAGGTAATTAGAGGCGGGAAAGGAATGCAGGCAAGGAACAGGAATGAATTTGGCCATGGTTTTTCGAAGGAACCATTCCCGCATTCGTCTCGAGTGATTTGGGGAAACCAAGGAATACCCAAATCTGGTTGGCCGGACCGAGATTGGAACCCTCATCCTTCCGAATGCTGGGCCAGAACGTTACTGCTCACCTACCACGCTTAGTAGGAGGAACAAACACCAATGGTGTACAACAGAGTGTGATGAGACTATTAATGAGAGAAGACAAGCCTGGATCAAATGGAACTGTAACAAGAGCACAGATTACCTCGAAGAGGGAAAGTAAGGACCTATGCCAACAATTGGAAAGTTATGAGAAAGAGGAGATTAATCTTCTATGGTCACATAGTTAAGATGGACAATTATAGACTCATCTCAAAAATCTTCCACACTTTCCTAGAGGGAAAGCAACAAGCACAAAGTGGTTGAGTCTAGTCAGAAAACATCAAAATACTTAAAATTGACTCCAACTAGATTTACAACAGCGATAAGTAGAGAATGTTGACTAAAACATGTAATTATCTCCAGTCACTAACAGCCAGTACACTGCTTCCGGATCTGGTGTCAAATGGACCCAGGAAAGAAAAGACAACTACTATATAAGAATGAGGAATACTGGACTAAGAAGAAAGCCCGCCTGAGTCAAGAAGCACGTCGTTTATAGTTGGACAAAACGAAAAAGAAGAAGAACAGTAGTGGTCTCAATATATTAACCTGTGGCTCACCAGTTCTCACATTTATCCTCCTTTTTTGTTTATTTTTTTGTCGTATGGCTAAGCAAATAATGTAATACATATAAAGTTATACAATATATACAACGACAAAAACGTTGGTAGCAGCCAATGATGGAAATTGTAGCACTGAAAACATCTTGAAATAGTCCTTAGAGGGCATTCCTTGATGATATGGTCCATACTCAGGCAAGGAGCTAGAGCATGGCGTTGCATTTGGCGTGGCCTGTTCTTAGGCGATTTAGTTTGACCCAGTGGTCTCTCTTAAGATCGAATACTGGAGCTCCAGTTGTAGGATCTTCAATATCTGGATGTTTCACAAATGCAGAGTTTCAGCTTTGTCGCGTTTTTTAATTGACATCGAAGTAAAATACTTCATGCCATACTGGATATCTCGATATAAGAAGAGTAGGGGGTAGGTCATTTAGGATCTCTTGGATTGGAAGATCCTGTGGTCAGGACGATGTAGTTTTATCTACTCACGTGCCGTTGCTTATTGGCGCCCTACCTCTGGAGGTGATATATTGCTGATAAAATGTAACCAGGGAACTGGGGTGGATTTTAGAGTGCCAGTTATTACTCTCATGCACTCGTTCAAATGGACGTCGATTATTCTAGTGTGAGTGCTACATTACCACACTGGAGCACAGTACTCAGCAATAGGGTAAACCATGGTGAGGGTGATTGTTCTTAGTAAGTTGGCATCAGCCTCCCCACGAAGTACCAGCTAGTTTGTTCGTGGATGTTATTCCGTATTTTAAATTTTTGACTTGTGTTTTCCAGGTGTGTTTTAAGGAATGGTCTAAGGTGATGCCAAGATATTTAGGGTAGAAATTATGTTTCACTCTTATGTGGCAGAAGCTCACTTTGAACTGCTGATGTGCTATTCTATTGCTCAAATGGAATGCGCATATTTCTGTTTTCATTAGGTTTGGACAAAGTCTCCACTTCATATTCAAGGTTTCTAAGTCATTTGAGAGAATGATTTCACCTTCCTTTAGTGTGGCAGTTTGGACAACTATAGCTAAGTCGTCATCGTAGCAGAATTCATTGCCGGCTGTTTCAGGCATGTCTCTGGTGTACAAGCTCAAGAGCAATGGAGCTAGTACTTACACTTGCGGTAATGCATTTTTTACTGTAAATGACTTACTTGTCTTTTACCCAATGGTGACCTTGAAATATCGATTTGTCAACATGTTCTTCAGGAGTGATGCTAGTTTTCTGAATGTTACATGCTTTCTAAGTTTAAGTACGAGCCCATTCAGGAAACTGTATCATATGCCACAGTTGGATCGACAAAAGCTACTGATGTCTTTCATTTCTACCTTAATATTGCATTACCCAGGTTGATAATTTGCTTCGAACATCTTTAGAATTCATTCACCCAGCAAGATACATCTTGGTTTATCCCAATAATGTTAACCAATTTCAACGCATTCTATGGTTGATTCTGACAAATGCCTTAGAAAAATCAAGTGCCGGATCATCGGCTTGGCCTCCCAGGTTCATTTTGTCTGGGATATCTTACATCTTAACTAATGAGATTCACGATAATAGCTTCTTCTAACTGCTTGTTGCTGTCTTGAAACCGCTTCTTTTCCTTACAAATTTTCCTAATGTAGCTTGTAGGGGTACCTTCCCTACAGTGGTATGATTTGACTGTTTTTGAATCATATTAATTCTTAATTATCACCTTCATATGGATTAATAATTGAGAGGGTTGAATTGTGTGGGTACACTAAAACTATTATTCTGCAAGAATTTTGATTTTTAGCAGGATTGCAGGTGAATTGTCACAATGGAACATTTATTGGTTGTCGCTGGCAATTACAGGCTTGGGCGTATTTAACGTTAGAGTTAACATCTAAACATTCAGCACAGCAAAGCAACGCCCACAGCTAAAATTAGCCATTTATCAAAGCAACAAATAATGGATTTCTACGTCATGAAACAAATCAAATAATCAATATCAAAAGCTCATGGAGAAATAATATTCAGGATACATTATAATAAACTTGTGATAACAGCATCACATTCAGTTTAGTTTATGATATAAACCAGAGCGTCAAAATGGTTCGCAGATACCATTTACAAATTGTACAAAATGTACTATTAGAATTGTTCGATGAAGTATAATAACACAATTAACACACGTGATTCAAAAAAAAAAAAAAAAAAAATTATGTCTTTTGTACTTTTGCCTAATAGCTCATTGGAGGTATTTATTGATAAGTTCGAGCACTGCTGGAAGATTTCTCGGGCGTGCAGCCGGGTCAATTGATCGCAGATGTACGAATTTTCGATGGCGTAACATGCCATCATCTTCAGGTAGCGTCCACTGGTCGGCGTGAAGAGCGCAGTCAGTGACGCGACTGCTGGTCTGCTCCGGCGGCGTCGATATTTATACCCTCGGACCCCGTCCCCGAAATCTTCCAGCAACAGTTCCGCCGGGAAAACTTACGATCACACATAAGTTCGAGCACTGATATCCGATCTCAAGATCACTTATGCGTCACTAACAAGTTTTCATAAAGTGCGCGACCTGTGGCTTCGGCGGTTAACGCACATTACCATTGAAGATGTGCGAGGACAGCGGCGTTGTCCGGAGATGGCTCGCGATATGCGAGAAACCCTCCCGCATTCGGGAACCGAACGCGCTTGCCAGCCAGATAGTGTCAGTCAGCATCGGCTGAAGTCAAAAACAGAGTCCAGGACCGCGTCCAGAGCCGAGTCCAGAACAGCCTCCAGAACCAGTGTTGAGAACAGAGTGCAGAACGAGAGTCCAGGACAGAATGATCTCTCCCGGTCAGGAAACTCGTAGGAAGACTCTCGCCACGCTTTCCTCCATCTCGGGGAACATGCGGAACACCAAATTTCCAGTGTTTAGATGTAAGACCCGCGGGGATTGGTCCGCGGGATTCAAATCTGAAGTCACATGGTCTACGTAACGATTGGTTTGCTTGACTCTTCCCGCGTGTGGGTCTCGTGGGTGACAAGGTGTGGGAGAGCGATTTTGCCGTTAGGGTCCAACGGCTACCTGCGCGGCGCCGAACAGCCTACCTTCTCTAAGGAAAGCACTTTGGAAAATCCAGCCTTTTGTCTGACGCCGTTGAAATAACAGACCGTTGTCTCCCACAAAGTATGGCTCGAAATAACAACGTTCGCACAATTCTTACTTCCACAGTGCCTCATATCCACTCATTTTAATTCATAGTTCTTTTGCAAATTGAATGAAAAAATCCTTTTTAATACAGCACTTGAATAAACCAAACATACAATTGACACCTGAGCTTTATCAAATTTATTCTAATATTAGTAACATTTGAACTTGGAGTGTGGCGGAGAATCGCCACATTACAAGCTAAATATTCAACCCTCCATCTGTAGCATAGTGAGCCTTCGATACCACCAGGTATTCCCCTAGAGTGAAAACATCTTTGGAAAGAAAAGAAAGGACGGAATAACTGAACTTTAGTATCGAGAATTAACAAAAAAAATTAAAGAAAGTGAGATAAATAATAAATTAATGTCTCTGAATTAATACGAAAACTGAAGCAGCAATTGAAAAATAAGAATAAAGATAAAAACATTTGTGGTAATAGCGAAAATTTAGAAATACTGTGGAAATCAACATTAGTGGAACACACAATTTTTTTGTCTGTCTTGATTTTGTTTGGAGAAATAAACGAGCAGTAGGGGAAAAGAAAACTATTCTTTGTTAAGAAAAGACTGAGTAGCTTTGAGTGAATATACCTGGTAGCTTAGTGGTTAAGGCGCTTGCTTACCAAACATTCGCTGCTCCGGAGCAGGAATTTTGAGAGTTGTGTTTGATCATATGAACTATGCCAGGACGCTCCGTGGTTCGGATTCCACATTAAACTGTTGGTCCCAGAGGAAAGGAACTGGTCGTCCTACCTCTGACACAATGGCTTAGTATGTCTTCTTCGGGAGGATCCAACCAACCTTTGGGTTGTTGACTAAGCTAAGATTAACTTGTGTTTGTGGATCATCGTGGAAAAGGAAACCTGTATTCTTAGAAGTTGGATGTGTTGGAAGTATGAAATAGCAAAAGTGTATCGTTGGTATCGGAGTTAGTTTTCCGTTAAAAGAAAAGAAAGAACTCATTATTGAAAAAAGTAATTGAAACTATGTTAAAATTTATATCAAATAGTACCTTATAATTCTTTGTTGTGCTAAAATTAAATAAATCCTACTTAATCGATTGGTGGACGTTTAAAGGTCTAAGAAAAGGATGTGGCAACTTCGGAGATATAGATCTGTCTAAGGCGTTTGACAGAGTAAGCCATAAAATGGCAGTAAATAAGGAAAAAACCATTGGAGCAGATAAGAAAGTCATTTGCTGGGTAGAAGAATTTTTAAAAGGTAGAAAACAGAAAGTTAAGGTAGGAAATGTAGTTTCAAAAGAAGCGGAAGTAAAACTGGGTGTGCCACAGGGTAGCGTATTGGGACCATTGCTATTCATTATTCTAATGAATAATTGTGTTGATTGTTTACTATCTGAAATTAGATTGTTTGCAGATGACATAATGCTGTATAAAGGAATGAAAACGATAGAGGATTTTAAACAGTTGCAGGGTGATCTGGACAGGATATCTAATTGGGTTGGTAAACATGGAAAGAAGATAAATGCAAAGAAGAGTCAGCTTATTAGATACACAAATAAAAAACAAAAGGTTAATTATGAATATAAGGTGGGGAAAGAATTGCTTGCTGAAGACTTGAAATGTAAATATCTTGGAATTACTTTTGATAACAAACTTAACTGGGCAGGACACATAGGACAGGTGGTAGGAAAAGGTTTCAAAGTTCTGCACTTGTTGGAGAGAGTGATGAGGGGATGTACGAGAGAAGTCAAGGAATTGGGTTACAAAACTTTGGTCAGACCATTGCTCGAATATGGTAGTGTAGTATGGGACCCTCATTTTACGTATCAAATACAGGAGTTGGAGAGGGTGCAAAAAAGGAGTGCTAGATTTGTTTCTGGGAATTATCGCAGAATCCAATCAGTGACGGATATGATAAAGGAGCTGGAATGGGATTCATTGCATGACAGGAGGAGGATGAGGAGGGTCATGGGAGTGTACAGGGCATATACTGGCGATGAGGCATGGAAAGATATTGCAATAGGTATGAAAAGTAGTGCATGGAAGGGAAAAGATGACCATGACCACAAGCTGGCACTCGATTTCGGCACAAGGGTGTGGGAAGATTCTCTTTTTTAGGTAAGGGTGTCAGGGATTGGAATGAGTTACCAAGAGAAATGATGAATAATTTACCGAAAACTTTGAAAGAATTTAAAGATAAAATTTGTAGAGGGAAAATGTAGGTAGGTGCAGGATAGGGGAAAGATGGGAGTGTAGGGAAATTGCCACCGGAGCCTGTGCTCCATTGCAATTAAAAATTAAATTAAAATTAAATTTGATTTCTTTGTTTCATGTTTTATACTACGCCGATACTTATATTTACTGGTAGAAACACGGTCATAGCGGAAAGTATAGTATAGTATTAACTGCAGAGACAATCAACTGAACTAAAAATACTAACAGCCAAATTAAAGAATTTTGAATATTGAGCCAACTGAACGGATAACCAGGGACATTTATACGCCACATCAATCTGCCCGCCACTGGAGTCAAAGTAATAGGTCACCCTTTTGAACTATTACTACTATGGAAAAATTCCAGTCTCTGGAATACAGAAACACTCCAGACTTAAACTAATATTTCCAGGTCCGGTACAATTTCTTTTCCAACTGCCTTTAACAAAGCTTTGGTAATATTATCTATCCGTGGAGCTTTAAGTTTTTTCCTTAATAATAATAATAAATAGGTCTCCCATAACACTTTAATACTCTGTTTCTAACTTCCCAGAATGCTCATCTTCACTAATTGGAATGATACTACTCAGTTAATTCTCCATTTATTCCTGTGTGACAATCATGATATGCTCGCCAAACTAGTTCCTCTGTTGCTAGTTATTTTGAAATTTTATGCAACTTCTTTTCATCCTTATCTATAATTGTCTAAATTTCTTTCTTCAATTTTTCTAACATAGCTTTAAAACATTCGACTTGCATCGTTCAGTGTTCCATACCCCGTTATTGTATTTTTCATTAATTTTTTCTTAGCTGTTACTAATGCCATGTTTACTTATTTCATACATTCTCTATTGTTCTGCCACTTCTTTAATCTATTATATTTCTTTCTCACCAACCTATTCATCCTCGTGCTCCTGTTTAGTTTTTGTTTTAGACCAAACATTTTATACCTTGTTTTATTTATTTTAATTGTTCCCACTTACTTTCTATTGTACTAGTGTCCTCCTTCTACACAATAGACCTCTCCCGAAAATACCTCCTCAGTGCCGAAACCCTTGTTATAATTATACCTGTAACCTTCCTCGTACTTGGTTACTGATTTCCTGAACCACCTTACGTTCATAGCAATTACATCATGACCACTTATTACCTCCATCATGTCAGACGACCCATTAATTTCAACAGACTTTACTTTAGAAAACATCCAGCATATTATTTCCCCGTTGCATTTTATTCCATTACTTATGTATTCTAAGGTGTTTGCCAATCTCTGCCCTGGTATATTTATATCCCCTCCTGTTCTGGCAACTTTATTCCACCCTCTGAACTGCAAATATAAAATTATCTTCTCCCCCCCATGATTTCATTTTGTTTATACATCCATCCACTTTGGTAGTGACTCTTATTTTTTCCCTTCTATTCTCCCATAACTCTACTCCTATCAAATCATACACATGGTCCATGAACTTTAATAGACATCACTAAACAATACAAATACTGCTTCATCAGTTCCTTCTTTATCTCTACTTTATACTCTGTGTCCCTCAAGAAATACCTCACTGCCAAGAACTCCCTCCTTTAAGAACTCAATCGCTATCTGTGGTTGACTGGTTGGTATTCATCCAATAAACTATCAAAGTCTAAAACTTTATTCGTTATGCTCTTGCTATTTACCATTAGAAGCCTGAGCTCTCATTTATATATCATCTATTTTTCTCTGATATCCTTCCCTATACTAAACTACTTTTCATCCTTTTATCAATTTTAGTTTTAAACCTAACATACCAGTAATATTGGGGATTTAGTCATGGGTGATGGTGTCCTTCATTAATTTTTCTGCTGTTTTTGAACCAATCTAACATTTCCTTACATACCGAAGAGCAGGCCATGCCTACTAAAATCTCATTTTTCAAGTGCACTAGCTGAGACGGCATATGTATGAGATTTTGAGGCTGTCAGTAGTGACCGAAACATACATTTTTATGCTGATTCTGTCAGCCTTGGAGATGTTTGGACAGTTCACTGCGTTGAATATGAAACAGAAAGTATTATAGTAATATAAAAAAAATATTTTATCTAATAACAAAAACATAATACTCATCGCTGGTTATGTTTGCCAGTTTCGGAGTCGGTGAATCACGAGACATGCTTCGCTTGCATACATTAAAATACGATGACAAGAATCCTAATAAAATACGACAGAGTTCTATCGCATAATCACGACCTGTGGAAGATAATATTATATTAAAAAAACTACAAACACTAAACTTTAACAATTACTAAATAGACTTTCTTACCATTATCACTTGGAGCGCACATATTATACTCCTCAAGACCTGCCACAAAAAAAGGAACGATTACAATATATAGTTTGATAGTTTAAGAGAGAGAGAACATCAACAAATACTTAAACTTACCCCCGTTTTTAATGACAAGGTCTTGAGGAGACATCCTAAGATCGATGTTAATCGTTACAGTGCTGCGAACCGACTGACTGCGCAACGTGAAAAAAAAAATTAAAATAAAACTGGAGCCTCCAAAACCCGCTCCTCCAAGCATGGCTGCCTTCCTGTTATCTACTGCTCGCCTCTGCACATACATTACGTTAGTAAATCTATAGGTGATCACAGGAGCTGGTTTGTTATGTATTCCATGCGTCCAGGCGTCCGCCAGTTTACATTGGAGCCATCGGGTAAGATAGACAGAAACTTTTGAAAGAAGAGGAAAAAAAGTGTCAACGTTTTAGCACTGGGCAAAAAAAAACCTATGCAGTTAAGGTGGGATATAAGGTTGGCTGGCTAAGATACTGGCAATACCGCAACAGAATCTGCACTACGGTTGAGGATGATTGCTAGTAGATTAGGGTATCATGCAGTTACTTACCCTGGGAGTGACGCCTTCCCCCGGTGTGGATGTCCGTGTGGATAGCGTGTTGTGTCCTTGCAGTCGCCACGCCAGAGCAGTCAAAGGAGTTTCTTCAGATTTAATAGCCAGATCTTCAACTGGAGCCACTCCCATTCATGAAAGGATTCCTGTAGCTAATGATGTTAGGGCAGCCCCTTTTTTTAGATTAGGATCAAGTTAGACAGAGAGTCTAAACAGAAGCTAGTTTCAGCAATTATCAGTCTTCAGACACCAAAGAAAAAATATGTAGGGATTAATTATTACCTCAAAATACCAGATGGTTAAACAACAAATTGGATGAACTGTTTTTTTTCCCCCCCCCTGCTGTCGTTAGTCTTTCGACTGGTTAGATGCTATCCTCCATCCCTTTCCATCCTGTGCTAACCTCTTCATTTCAACATATCCCTTACAACACACGTCCTCTATTATCTGCTTCATATATTCTAATCTCTGTCTTCCTCTACATTTCTTACCTTCGACTGTTCCCTCCACCAGCAAATTAACCAATCCAGCATGTCTCAAAATATGACCTACCAGCCTGTCTCTTCTTTCTGTAAGATCCTTCCACAAACTTCTTTCCTCACCCATCATTTCCAAAATTCGTTCATTTCTTACTTTGTCTGTCCACTTAATTTTCAGCCTTCTTCTGTAGCACCACATTTCAAAAGCTTCAATTTTCTTTCTTTCCGGTATTCCTAAAGTCCATGTTTCACTACCATAAAGTGCTGTGCTCCACACATAGAGTTTTAAAATGTTTTTCTAATTCCTAGATCAATATTTGAAACTAATAGGTTTCTCTTTTTCATGAAGGCACTTTTTGCTAGTGCTATTCTACTTTTAAAATCATTCCTGCTTCGGCCATCGGCTGTAATTTTGCTTCCCAAGTAATAGAATTTACTTACTTCTCCTATTGCATCCGATCTTATTTTTATATTTAATCTACTAGTATTGGTATCATTTCTGCTACATTTCATCACTTTTGTCTTGCTTTGATTTATATTTAGTCCAAAATCTTCCTTCAGTGTTTTGTTCGTGCTATTCAGTAACTTCTCAATATCCACAGCCCTCTCTGCTAACAAGACAATGTCATAAGCAAATCGTAGCATACTAATTTTTTCTCCCTGAACACTTATGCCACATGGAAATTTTTCTGTGACTTTCTTTATTGCTTCTTCTACATACAAGTCGAATATTAATGGGGATAGTCTACAACCTTGTCTCACACCCTTTTTAACAGCTGCATGTCTCTCGTGATTCTCTACTTTTATTATAGCCACTTGATTCTTATATAGTTTACAGAGTATTCTTCTATCTTGATGCTTTAGACCTGACTTCTTTAAAATTTTGAACATCTTGTCCCAACTAACAATATCAAAAGCATTTTCTAAATCAACAAACATCATAATTTTTACTGAAATTGAGGGCATAATATATAGCTACTTGTCAGATTCGAAAAAGAGTTAAGTATTTATAAGTTTGATAAAGCAACACCTTTAAGGTATTTATATAGGTTAACTAAAACATGGCCAAGTCATCAGATTTTTTATCGTAAATAAACGATCTATTACACCGAGAGAAACCATTCTGTTTCACAAAGTGAAGTGAATACGCACTGTAATGTGTAGACTTGGCTCAGAAGAAGATCTCATAACTTTTTGTCACTACATGAACACGAGACTTGGCATACTTTTACAAGAATTGTTTTTGTAGGATTCACTTTTCTTCGCTTTACTAGTACCGTCGCTCTCATCGTTTATCGCAACTCCAACATAAACGCACCCTAAAGTGGAATAAGTTTAAATTTGCACGTTATATGTTTCGTCAACTAAAAATTGAATACCGTATTTAAAAGTTTGTTTATTAGGTAATATCAACGGAGCCAGAATTTTTTTTTTTTTTTTCTACTCGAGCATATTGAGTAAGACTGTTTAGAACGCCCAATTAGAAGAGAAAGGTACTGTTTTAAATTTTTCTCGTTGGGACATAAATTCGTTATTGGCAGTTAGGCTTGCCAGTTCTAGAGCATTTTAAAAAAAATAAAAATAAATAAAAGGTAGTACCAACGTAATTTGTTTGCAATATCGATCATATTTTCTATGTAAACAACAACAAGAAGTGCTAAAAACAATTACGCCTAACATTGTTTGTAAATTGTGAACAAGACAAGCAAAAGTTTTTATTATGGGTTTCCTTTGTCACACATTAATACTACTTTATTGAAAGATCTTTGAATTCATAGCGCACTGCATACTAGAAGTAGCAATAATTTTCTTTGGAATTTAGCGGTTGCCTGAGCAGGCGGCGTTGAGATGACCACAATGCTGGCGCTCGATATCATGCATAAGGGAGTGGGAAAATTTTCTTTTGTGGGTAAAGGGTGTTAGGGACAGGAACAAATTACCAAATGATGGATGAATAATTTACCTAAAATGATGAAGGAATTTAAAATTAAAATTTGTAAATCGCAAAAGTAGATGGGAGAGAAATTTTACATTCAAATTATATAAGATAATAAAAAATAAAATAAAAATGGGTAATTAGTTGACAGGGAATGGCCACCGGAGCGTGTGTTCCATCGAAATTAAATTATTATTAATAATAATAATGGATTCCTTTACCGTTACCTGAAAATCCGTCCCCTTGGTCTTCAGCATCCAAATACGGCCTGTTATATTTAAACGTGACCACTCGTCTTTTGCTCTCAGAGAATGCTCAGAAAGTGAAATAACAGTAGGAATCACCTAATAAATATATTGTAAAATGAATCACAGCCAACCTGTTGCAATATTCATTGAATTTATTGTTTACCGGTTTCGACCCGCCTTAAGGGAGTCTTCTTCAGAACCTGTGGATATTGTACATATATTAGTGCATCTGATGTTAAGCTTTGAGTTATATACATGAAAGTTTGTGCATACTCACTTGTTAAAATGTATTACATCAATCTAAATAAACTCTTCTCAATAAAATAGTACATTTTGTACTTAAGTCACACATTAAAATATATTTTATAGTTATCCATCCGGCAGCCAACGTGTATCGCAGTGCTGGCGGATGGATAACTATAAAATATATTTTAATTTAATTTAATTTAATTGCAATGGAGCACTGGCTCCGGTGGTAATTTCCCTACACACCCATCTTCCCCCTATCCTGCACCTACCTACATTTGCCCTCTACAAATTTTATCTTTAAATTCTTTCAAAGTTTTCGGTAATGTGTGACTTAAGTACAAAATGTACTATTTTATTAAGAAGAGTTTATTTAGATTGATGCAAATGCACTAATATATGTACAATATCCACAGGTTCTGAAGAAGACTCCCTTAAGGCGGATCGAAACCGGTAAACAACAAATTCAATGAATATTGCAACAGGTTGGCTGTGATTCATTTTAAAATTGAAGAAATACCGTTACTGTTGATGCTGCCATGCTCAAGATTTTTTAATAAATATATAATGCGGTGAGTTAAAGCGCAATACGTACGAAAACGTTACGCACGTTCTGGGTGCAACGTTTGGTAGATAATCCGCACGAAATATCTGAAATGTAATTGAAGCGTTTTAACGTGAATAAAACTGATTTCACGTATCGATTCATACTATGGATAGGACCTGTATTAGCTGTACACACCATAATCGAATGATACTGATTGTAGATCCATGATGGGAAAAAATCACAAATGTGAAAAAACATAGATGAAGTTGCTGAAACAATAACTGACTGTGGCAAAACTGGGAAGAAGGAGGTTAGTGCTGAAAACATAAAGCCAGTAATAAGGTTGTTATCGGTAAACTGTAGTAGTATAATGAACAAAATAATCAAATTTGCAAACTTAATAGAGATACACGAACCAGAAGTAATAATTGGGGTAGAGAGTTGGTTAAAAGAAGAAGTACTAGACAGTGAGGTTTTTGCAGATGGTTGCAGAGTGTACCGCAGAGATAGAGGAGCAATTGGTGGAGGAGTTTTCATACTAGTTAACAAAAATTACCAAAGTTCACTGGTGTTCTTAGTTCATGACCATGAGTTACTTGGAATTAGATTTCTGGGGTAATAAAAAAGAAACAATCAGGTTGTTGGCTGCTTACCGCAGTGGAAGAATGACAGATGAACATGGGGCTCTTGGGGAGAAATTAAATTCATACTCAGATTTCAGAGGTGAGAATAGAATGGTCATTATTGATGGGGATTTAAATTTACCATGTGTAAACTGGTTAGGAAATAAGATTAATAGCACAAGGGAACAAAAATTTGCAAATACTCTAAAAAAGGAAGGAGGATTTGCACAAGTGGTAAAGCAGAACACAACAGAAATATTTCGGATATATTCCTAACAAGTCCAATGATACCCTTTGGGCTGTCCAGTAAGCGAAGGAATAAGTGATCATGAAGCAGTTAAGATTGATATTAGAGGAATCAGTAAACGAGCAGCTAAAACTGAAGGGGGAAATAGGTAAAATTATAAAATGGCAAAAATTTAGAATTTGAAGAGATATTTCAGAGAACGTTTCAGCAAATGGAAGGAAGGCACAAATGCAATGGAGTCAAAGTGGGAAGAGTTCAAGGATATAATAAGAAAGGGGAAATAAAAATTTATTCCAAAACAGAAAGTAAAGAGATGTAGAAAACCTGTGTACTATAATAGGGACGTGAGGAGGTTAAAGAGGTTGGTAAGAATAGAACATAACAGAGTTAAGAGACAGCAAGGTAGTAGGGAGTATTTAAAACAACGAAACAATGACTTAATATTAGCTAAGAAGGTGGCTAAAGATGGATTTATGAAGAGTATTGTCAGTGCAGGTGGACCACTGACAGATGCATCTAGAAAATATATGGCTATGTTAGAAAACTAAGGGGAAGGGGGATGTTGAGACACCTATGTACAAAGATGGAGAATAAGTTACTGAGGATTTGAAAAAGGCAGAGATTTTAAGTAACTGGTATAGTGAGAGCATTAGGGACAATGAATCAAAAAAGAAGGGTCTAACTCCAAGAACGAGCTTAACAACACAATTAGAAATGAACTGACCAAAAAATTTGAAATTCATGTTGAGGATATCATGAAGGAAATTAGAAAGATGAAAAAAAAACCTAAAGGGGCTGGTGTAGATAATATTATTACAGAAATATTAAAGCTAGCCGGATGTGACATTGTACCTTACCTTGAAATATTATTTAAATTAAGTCTGTATACTTGCTGCTTACCACAGGACTGAAAAAAGTGTAATAGTAGTGCCGGTACAGAAAAGAGGGGTGAGAAACAGAGTCGAAAATTACAGGCCAATCAGTTTGACATCAGCGGTAGGTAAATTAATGGAAAGATTGATATACAACCACATCAGAAATATATTTGAGGAGCGTAAGTGGTTTTTAAGTATGCAGCCTGGCTTTAGGCAAGGTTATTCAGGCGAATCTCAGTAGGTGGTATATATGCAAGATATTTCAGATGAAATGGACAAGGGAGGCCAAATTGATAGTGCAGTACTATATCTTTCAAAGGCTTTTGGCAGAGTGAGCCATGAAATGGTAGTAAATAAGGTAAAAACTATTGGAGTGGATGAGAAAGTGATTTAGTGGGTAGAAGAATTTTTAAAAGGTAGAAAACAGTAAGTTAGGTTATGAAATTCAGTATCAATAGAAGTTGAAGTAAAAATAGGAGTTCCACAAGGTTGCTTATTGGGACCATTGCTATTCATTATTCTAATGAATAATTGTGTTGATTGTTTACTACCAGAAATTAGATTGTTGTTGTTGTTGTTGTGGCTTTAGGGCGCGTCGACAACGAGGTCATTAGCGCCCTAACAATGACCAGCAAAGACTGTGGTTAAAATTCATAATAAAAGTACTGTCAGCATAGTCGACTGTAAAGGGGTCGACCATACAGACAGCACATAAAATAAATAACAAAAATAAGATGTAGCCCTAAAGGGGCCACCTGGAATTAAGACCGTTGTACACCTGGGTGGCTGTAGAGGAGCAAAACAGGTTCGCAGAAGACTTAAAAAAAACTGTATATCTCGCTGGCTGTAAAAAGGCCAGCGCGAAATGAATTAAAACAAAATAAAAATTAGAACTAAACACATGGATGGTCGGCTGTAAAGGGGCCTCCCATCCATTCTAAAACTAGGCCGACCTGCCTAAAATTTTAGATATCAGGCCGGCAGATACACAGAACTTTAAAACCTTACCCACATTGCTGGTCTCATTATTTAAAATCAGGGCCAGATCATTGGCCAGGCCAACGTCTGCCCTAAAGTCTATAAAAGATACACAATCTATTAAAATGTGGCGCACCGTCAAAGGTACGCCACAAGCATCACATTCGGGTGGGTCCTCCCGGCGGAAAAGAAAGCTGTGAGTCAGAGTACAGTGCCCTATACGGAGGCGAGTGAGGAGAACCTCATCCCTCTTCGCCCGCTAGAAGGAGCTGCTCCACGGCTGAACGGTCTGTTTGACCAGCCGGAGCTTGTTATGCTCAACTTCCAGCCACTGCCTCTGCCAAACATCAAAAACAAATCTCTTCGCCGCCGAGGCAAGGTCTGACTTTGGGACCGGTTCAAAGTCGGTTCTGACCTTGTCGCAGGCTAACTTGGCAGCTACATCAGCTGCCTCGTTCCCCCTGAATCCCACATGGCCCGGTACCCAGCAGAATAATACCTCCTTTCCACGAGATTGAAGGGAAAGGAGGGCGTCCTGGATGTCCTGGACCAGACGGTCTGCTGGGTACATATTACCTATGGCCTGAATACAGCTGAGAGCTGAGGGAATCACAGCATATGATGAAACATTTTTCGCGAGTTACTTTCATATGCTGGAGCGACTTTAGCACGGCATAGCACTCGGCAGTAAAAACGCTGCACTTGCCGTCCAGTTTGAATCTGTAAGTCGCTCGAGGGAACACTACGGAGCATCCAACTCCGTTAGCCTGCGTAGACCCATCCGTAAATACCGGGGAAAAATTATGATGCTGGTTTAAGACATCTCTAAAAATTCTGATAAAAACATTATCCGCGGTACGCCTCGATAGTTCTAAAATCGTTCTGGGCCTCTTTAAAAGCCAGGGAGGAGATTTACTCCAACCCTGGTGATAAAAAGAAGGAAGCTCGAATCCGTATTGTTCTAAAATAGCCTTTGTACTGTAGCTGAACGGTTTAGTGGCTCTATGCCGGTTGGTATAGAGCCGCTCGTAGTTGGGGTGTAGAACTACGTCTTAAACGGGACTGCCAGGTATTATGGCAACGTGCAGGTAGTGTCGCACCATGAGGAGTCGCCGGCGGATGGTAAGCGGCGGCTCGCCCGAGCCAGTACAAATACTGACAATAGGGCTGATGCGATATGCACCAATGGCGAGCCGAATTCCAGCATGGTGGGCACTATCCAGTATACGGAGATAGCTGTCCCGTGCCTAACCATACACGATACAACCGTATTCCAGCCGCGACCGTACAAAGGCTCTGTAAAATTGTAACAGGCAGGAGCGGTCAGCGCCCCATGACCTGCCACAAAGACATTTTAAAACATTTAGAGCTTTTGAGGCTCTGGCTTTCACATGTTTGAGATGTGCTAGCCAGGTTAATCTGTTGTCTAAAATGAGGCCCAGAAACCGAACTGTTTCAGTAAAACGTAAAACGGTATTCCTCAAGGTAAGATGGGGCTCTGATAAAAGGCTTCTGCTACGAGTAAAAAGTACACACGGGGTTTTCTGGGCAGAAAAACGAAAACCGGTGTGCACTGACCATTCATCCAGCCTGTTCAGCGTGAGTTGCAACTGCCGCTCGGCGCTTCTCAGGCTGGATGATGATATAAAAATTAAAAAGTCGTCCACATATAAGGAGTACCGTTTGGGACTCCTTATTATGGCTCCAATGCTATTTATAGCAATGGCGAAGAGCGTCACGCTTAAAACTGACCCCTGAGGAACACAGTTTTCCTGAATAAAAAGATCAGACACTTCAATACCGACTCGGTACCGGAAGCAACGACCAGATAAAAATGATTTTAAAAAACGGGGCAGGTTACCCCTAAACCCCCATTCATGCAACTGTTTTAAAATAACATGCCGCCAGGTAGTATCGTAGGCCTTTTCAAGATCGAAAAAAAAACCCACAAGGTGTTGGCTGCGGATGAACGCATCCTGTATTGCCGCCTCCAGGAGGATCAGGTTGTCCAAGGTGGAACGTGACTTCCTGAATCCACACTGGAAGCGGCTCAGCAGATTACGGGATTCAAGACACCAGACGAGGCGGCGGTTAACCATCCTCTCCAGTGTCTTCCCCACGCAGCTAGTCAAGGCAATACTACGATAACTACCTGACAACAATTTGTCTTTCCCAGGTTTTAAAATGGGAATTAATGTTGCTTCTTTCCACGAGTCGGGGAAGTGTCCTCCGGTCCATATATCGTTAAAAATATCCAGAAGGTACTCCTTAGCATCTTTACTAAGATGCCTCAGCATCTGGTACTGGATCAAATCAGGTCCTGGAGCAGTGTCGTTAGCGCTATTCAAAGCCGACTCCAGCTCCCAAAATGTAAATGGGCAGTTGTAGGCCTCTGTATTCGACGAATCGAAGCACAGTGGGCGCCTCTCGGCAGTGACTCTTCGTCGCTGAAACCGAGGGTCAAAGTTAGTGGACGAAGTGATGGCGGCGAAGTTCTCCGCGATCAGCTGCGCTATGCTTCGTTCGTCAACTATACGTCCGTGATCCAGTAACCCAGATACTGGTGGGCGGGAGTACCTTCCAGATATACGGCGAATGGACTCCCATACTTTCGACGAAGGTGTGGAACGAATACGGAACGCTGCTAGGTTGCCAGATGTTGGGCACAACCTAAAACTACGCAACGCCCGTCGGCTACACTGGATGGCGGAACGACATTCATCGTTCCACCAGGGGACGGGCGTCCTTCGCAGAGTTCCGGAGCTCTTCGGCATGGAAACGTCAGCTGCACGGTGAATCACTTCTGTCAAGTGATTCACCTTCTCCTGTATACTGCCACAGGGTTGCAGTTGTACAGAGTGGCAGTAGAGCTGCCAATCTGCACAACTGACGTTCCATTTGCGTCGGTTATTTCCTCTTCCACGTTCACACTCGACGTGCATCCAAACAGGGAAGTGGTCGCTACCATGTAGGTCGCGATCCACGTCCCACTGCACGGAGTCCGCAATTGAGGGGGAACACAAGGAAAGGTCAATGGCAGAAGACGTACCGGTAGCAGTGGTGAAATGAGTCATTTGCCCTGTATTCAGGATACAAATTTCTTCCTGCTCTATCAATCTACCAACCACTCGGCCCCTGGGGCAATCGGTGGTGGAACTCCACAACGCACTGTGGGCGTTGAAATCTCCCAAAAGGAGAAAGGGCCGAGTGAGTTGTCGTATAATGCCAACCAGGTCGTCGTAGCCGACTGACACACTGGGTGGCAGATAGGCAGAGCATATGGTCAGTTGGATTGGACCGTGTATTTTCACCGCTACTGCTTCTAGATCAGAGGTGAGAGCAATAGGTTCGGAGTGGACAGTGTTTCGGACAAACACAGCCACTTCCCCCTTGGCTCGATCACCCACGGTATCGTCCTTTATATAGATGTCACACTTGCACTGGCACGAGCATGTCGTGCTCGTGCCCGTGTCTACAACGGACGTCTGCGTAGCAACGCTCTCCTTCCTGACGGGAGTTGATAACGTTTTGGCGAAGCTAGTGGCGAAGACCGATGGCACCAGCGCCTTAAACCGTTTCTTCGCCTCACCAAAGGATATTCTTTCCTTCAACTCATGTACATTCTTTTCTTCAAGGTACACTCGACACTCCCTGCTCCATGCTGGATGTGACCCGGAGCAGTTAATGCACACCTGTGGGAGGGTGAAACTTGCACCCGGTTCATGCGCCGATTTTCCACACTTTCCACAAGTTCGCCGTGGATTGCCCGAACCGCTGGCACTTAAAGCAGTGCATCGGGTCCGGAACATACGGGCGAACGTTAAGATGTAGGTAACCAGCTTTTTATGGACTTTGGCAACGTTGGAGTGTCGAACGTCAGGACGAAGGTGGCAGTTTTCTCAAGACTGCCGCTAACCCATCGTTTGATCTGCCTAACCTCGACCACATTTTCTGATCCCCACTCCTTAAGGAGTTCCTCGGACTCTATATCTATTAAATCTCTGCAAGTGATCACTCCTTTGCTAGAGTTTAGAGTTTTATGGAGTTCGCATTTCACTGCGAACTCCCCGAGCTTCTCACACTTAAGGAGTGAAACAGCCTGTTTGTGGTTAGATCTTTCCAGAAGCAGGGTCCCATTCCTCAGCTTTTTCACACTCTTCAAACTTCCCGCTACTCCCGCTATTTATATAAAACGGAGAGACCTTCTCAAAGGATCCCTCCGTTCTTGCCATGATTACAAAGGCGTTGTCTATTAGACAAACCTTCCCGTTACTGTGTTCTTGTTCCGGCGGAGGTCTATCAACCCTCGCCCGCTTGTTGGAACTGGGTGTATTTTTTTTAACCTGCGGCACACCCGGACCGCAGGGGTTTTGTTTTTGTTTGTGAGAATGAATTTTGGTCCCACGAGCAAAAACATGATATAAAGAAATGCTGATACAACAGGGGTGCGCAGGTGCCCCTGAGGTTGCACGTTAACGAGTGATCTACCTCTCACCCATGCACCTCCTCGGCACGTGGCTGAACTTGAGGTTGAGGTTTTTTTTATAGAGGTTTGTACCGTCCTCGCGATCCGGGCGATGAAACCAAGATCCCCGTACTCCTAGGCACACAACGTTCCACCGCCATGCCCTACGGTGGTCGTTGAAGCATGGTAGGAGTTTACGGTATGAGAAACTTGCGGCGCTCACAAGTTTCCAGCTCGGGCACCGCGGGTTCGCCAAACCCGTACCTGGCACTTGCGTACCAGGCCCCCGCGGGGAATTAGATTGTTTGCTGATGACATTATGCTATATAAAAGGATCAATACGGCAGAGGACTGTAAACATTTGTAGGGTGATCTGGACAGGATATCTAGTTGGGTTGGTAAACATGGGATGAAGATGCAAAGAAAAGTCAGCTTATTAGATACACAAATAAAAAACTAAAGGTTTATTATGATTATAAGGTGGGGAAAGAATTGCTTGTTGAAGACTTGAAATGTAAATATCTTGACATTGCATTTGATAACAAGCTTAACTGGGCAGGACACATTGGTCAGGTAGCAGGAAAAGGTTTCAAAATTCTGCACTTGTTGGAGAGAGTGATGAGGGTATGGAGGAGGGAAGTAAAGGAATTGGGTTACAAAACTTTGGTCAGACCATTCCTTGAATATGGTAGTGTAGCAAGGGACCCACATTTTGCGTATCAAATACAGGAGTTGGAGAGGGTGCAAAGAAGGGCTGCTAGATTTGTTTCTGGAAATTACCGCAGATTGTAATCAGTAACAGATATGATAAAAAAAAACCTGGAATGGGATTCATTGGAAGACAGGAGGATGGTGAAGAGGATCATGGGAGTGTACAAGTCATATATTGGTGATGACGCTTGGAAGTATATTAGTGTAAGAATTAAAAGTAGTGCATGTAAGTGAAATGATGACCATGACACAAGCTGGCACTCAATTTCAGGCACAAGACTGTAGGATGATTCTCTTTTTAGGGTAAGGGTGTCAGGGATTGGCCCTAGTTACCAAGAGAAATGATTAATAATTTACCAGAAACGTTGAAATAGTTTAAAGCTATAATTTGCAGAGGGCAAATGTAGGTAGATGCAGGAAAGGGGGAAGATGGGTGTGTAGGGAAATTGCCACCGGAGCGTACGCTCCATTGCAATTTAATTATATATATAACACGTAGTTTATTTTCTATAAGAGATGATCCGATTATATATTTATAAGATGACATGGTTGTTTTACAACGATAAAAAGATTGTTCGTACTATTTTGATCCGAGACAGTTATGTTAATGCTGCTAGATGCAAAATTAGCAATAAATGCGCTGTTGTGCAAGGCCGGGGTTGGGGGGAGGGGAGGGGGGGTGGGAAGGGGGCGTCCATTAAATTCGTGAGGTGTTTTTCCGGAATTTCGGACCCCCTCTATAAAATGACGAGAGAGTTTGACGGAGAACCCCCTCCCTCGTTCCCCCTAAGAATGAACCTCGCAACTACCCACCTAAAGTATCGACTTTTTTTTAGCTCTACCATTCTACAAGAATTTCAAAACCTCACGTGAGATTTCCGTTGGATCCTTCCCTCCCCCTTGGTTAGGTTTCGTGAGACCCCCCTCCCCCTATTTCACCTCACGTAATTAATGGACGCCCCCTAAGCGGGTCAAACGTACCCCGAGCCCAACAGCTGATGGGGGGCCCAATCACCGGCTGTGGGGAATAAAAAAAGTTAATCGTTCTGAACTATTAATTGTTTACAACAAGCATTGTACTAACTCTTCCTTCTGTTAGTCCTCAGAACTCAAATCACTCGTCGCTGCTCAATGTAGCTATATCGTTTCTGTGTCTGAAGAAAGGTATTTTTCAGACCTAGCAGAAAACAAATTTACAGAAAAAGGGAAAGTATTAGAATAAAATAATTTAGCTTAAAAGAAATTATAACGGAAATTAAAAATAACTTTGAACTTATAAATATGTTCTTTGATTGTCAGACCGGAAACTTTTCAAAAAAGCACCTCGTAAGATACTTGTACAATTTCGCTATACCTTCGTGTCTCGTATTGGGTATATTTGTTGAGATCTTTCCGCTGTTAATACTGAGTAAGTTGCATACTGTTTAGCGTTTATTGTGATCCATATCCGCAGAACACAAAACATGCAGTTAAGCCGTAGAGGTCGCCACTGGGGCGGTAGTCCGAGCGGCGGCCATAAGAGGCGCGGCGACCGGCAGGCAGAGTGCAGACTGACAGGCGGCCGTGCAGACGCAGGATGTGGAGACGAGGCAGCAGAGGAGTACCGCAGCCACCAGCCCCACGCGGGCTGCCCCTCATAGGCACCATGCTCGACCTGCTGGCCGCGGGCTCGGCGCCCGCCCTCCACAAGTACATCGACAGCAGGCACCGCCAGCTCGGACCCGTCTTCAGGGACCGCATTGGGCCCGTCGACGCCGTCTTCGTCTCCGACGCCACCGAGATGCGGCGTCTGTTCTCGCTGGAGGGCAAGTACCCGGCTCACATCGTGCCCGAGCCCTGGCTGCTTTACAACCGCATTCACAAGTATCGGCGAGGACTGCTCTTCATGTGAGTACCTTGCAGCGTAATCTTAGTATTTTTTTTTTTTAAATCTTCTTAGACGTGGGGAATAAAATCTTGACCGCGATGATAGCCTTTCCCCATCAGGGAGCGTCCATAAACCACGTAGCTCCGTTTTGGCCTTATATGAACCCCCGCCCGCCCTCACGTAGCCCTATGTGGCTTTTGCCTCTACCCCCCCCCTCCCCCCGTAGCACTTAGCTTTTTTCCATTTTGGTTCCAGAAGACATTTTGTATTTTCTCCTGACAGGCTATTGTTGAATTACATACGGAGATAATTAACTGAGGGAAATAATTATTCACATGCTGTTGTGTGTTCTGTTCCCCATTTTACCTTTGAAAAATGTTATGAAAGGAAAGCTACGTGGCCTGGTTCGGAAATCCACACTCCCCCGCCCCCATGCAGGGCCGGCGTTAGGGGGTGGGGGGGGGGGAAGCTGGTCAAAAGTACCCGCGCCTCGCCGGCTGATGGGGGGGGGGGGCCCTCAGGCTATGAAGCCAAGAATACGCCCATTGTCACCTGGCCATTTTGTAGAGCTAAAAAAAAAGTCGCCCATTTTACCCCGGGCCAGAAATTCCTAGCGCCGGCCCTGCCCCCATGTAGCCCAGCGCAGCTTTCTAGCCAACCCCTCCCCTCCTGGACCGAGTCACATAGTTTGTGCGCGCTCCTTCACTTGCAGTGACAGTTAATTCTAACATCAGTGTAGAAAATATTTGTCAGTTTTGTTTGTTTACCCTCCGAAATAAATCAAATTAGGTACTTTGCTGGTTGCGGGGCTATCTCAATCTATCAAAGATTGGTACTAACCGCTTCGCATTTGGATTAACTGCTTCGATATGTATTTTTCGCGTTCTCCACTTGGGAAAAGTCGCCACAAATGAACTTCGTTACCCATTACGTTTTAGATTTTAATGAAGCGATTGTTACTGAAAATACTGTCAGATTCTTTGAAATATATTTTAAAATTCGTTAAACAACTATTGGTACAATTCTGGTTCAGAGGATTGAGAATGGAATTATGAAAGGAATATTCATTTATTCGAGTTTTCGTTTAAGAAAAGTATGTCGGTCATTTTGGTGAAGTATGGTAAGTTTGAACCATTTAACACAAGGTTTGAAAGCAGTAATAATGTTACCAGCTTCGCTCCTCCTCAAACTTTCGAGAGTTTGGTAACATGGAAGAGAAAAAAATAACCCTTAATACGAATTAGCTCATTCGTCTCCATAACTTCTGAACTATTTAACTCAGTAACTTGTAATTGCGCCGTACTTACTAATCTTAACACGATTCTAAAATAATTTTGAAAAATCGTGGAGACATGATATTACAGGGGTTGAATGTAGGATGAAGAAAGTATTTCCTCTATATAATCTTCATTGGCATAAAATGAAAGCTACAACCTGCCGATCTCAATGTTTGGGTTCTTCATTTCTCATTTTCTGAAAATTTTGCCGAAAAACATTAAAAAAAAATCATATCCTTTATTTTCGGAATTCTGATCTAAAAATTATTTTGAAATTTAATATTAACCTCCTAAAGTTTACAGGAAAATATAGTGGTCTTTTTTCTGGAATTTATGGTTTAAATGCTGCTTTCTACTTCCTTAATTCCGTGTCCTGTCCGCATAATTCAAGAAGCGTAGTGATTGTAAAACGGCGTAGGTTTTGCGAAGATTTATAATACTGTACTTGGACGTGGAGAATTGGGCTCTTCCAATCTTTCGGCTCTGAGACTACAGGAAATGGCATCGTAATCGGCCAAGTTGGCCGCTACTTCCGGATCAATCTTTAAATACGATTCATATACATGTTAAGTCGATTGGTCAAAGCGCTTATACTTAGACAATTTGATTTGATTACGGCATATATACTGAGGTAGGTAGATTAGTCAAATTCGTCAGTTGACTGGATGAAATAAGCAGAGCCCGAAATTTTCGGCAGTGGAAGTTAGTCAAATGCATGAAACTAAGTAGGAGTATTAAGGGTACTTGATCACTTTTGTTAGAAATTTTAATGCATAACAGCAATTCCAAAATATTAACTCGTTGTCGCAACTTGATTTGAATGTTTCAATCTAAATTCGTTTCGAGCGCCGTACCTATTTCACTACGTTTAGATTTGTGCCAGAGTTGTATGTCGATACGTCCAAACGAAAAATCGGTCTCGTGGCTGCATTCAGGAATGACTAAAATCAGAGCTGGTAGAATAATTATGTTCACAATCGATAAAAACTTAAAATACGCTCACGCTTCGAATCTCTGAGATTGTATCGTGTTTATCATAGTTGGACGAATGCTCCTTTCAGTAAATTTGGGAAATTGTTAGTGTTGGTAGTAACTGATTTAATGCACTCCTATCTTGACTGTATTAGTGAAAGAGCCTTTGTTTGCAGGTGTTTTGCACTTTTATCTTGATTATCTTGAAACTCTCGTATGGCAACAGTGGTAACTGGTGCGCGTTTATCGCCACGCCACATCAATGCGTTTTTGTTATTCTCCAGTTTTCTGCCTGCAACTTTCTCGACTGTTCTAGTCTTTTTATTTGATGCCTTTTTTTTTTTAATTGAATACAGAAACTGCGATAAGAACAGCAGCAGTTCTCGGGTAACAGGATTATCGGTAGTGAATTGAGATGCGGATTATCGGGTCACCTAACTTGGTAATCTTTTACTAAGGGAATTAAAAACCCGATGTATGCACCCTCACATGAACACTGACAGCCTTCACGATTAAACTAAAAAAATGCAATGAATACTACCGGCGAGAAACTGTAAATAGAATCTCGAGGACTGTATTTGCCTATTGTTAGAAACTGCACGCCCCCCTCCCACACGAAGATTGAGTTCGCGTAAAAAGTACAATATAGTAGGAATATTAGTGTTCCTCGACGTGTACTTTGTGATAGTGTCGATGTGACCTATCACCCTGCTATCGGCAAATGTCGCCGTCTCTTGAAGCTGACAGTTGTCTTGAAAGGACCGATATCATAGTCTGATTACATCACATTGCATATGCTACTCTAAAAATAGTCATACGTATATTTTGACAATCCTCCAACACTAGAACATATTTGAAACGTATTGCCTGTATTTAGAAGGCACTCTTTTTTTATAATGGAATAAATGATTGTTACTGCAATGGACAAACTTCTGTATCAATCAAGAATTAAGTGGTTTTAAGCACTAATTTCATTTTATAACTAACCAGCAGATACATATTTTTTATTAATTACTCGTTTTAACAATTTCGAGGATGATCTGAAGGCCTATCTATTCAATGAACAGTTGCTGTAGCATTTTTGGGAACTCGTCGCCATGGCCGCTATCTGTCCCGCCCACGCATAGATAATGAATGGAACAGGTCCCGACTCCCTCCCTCTCCCCTCTCCAGTGTCTGCGGAAAAGGTGTCCTTCGGTATTTGTAGCGTCCTGTCCAACAGTTAATTAAATCTGTTGATTGTTAGATGTAAAAAGCTATAGTATTTAAAGTTAACGTAAGACTTCGGTGTAATTTCCAATAAATCTCGTTTACAACATCGAATACAATCATATACGAGTGCTTTGAAATGTGCACAGGGCGACAGACAGCAGGCTGATCGCTCTTCTCATGGTAGTTTGATTTAGTCCTACAACTTGCTAATCAGCAACTTCGTGTGGATTATTATATGTCTCCCTTAACCCTCGAGAAATAAAAGATCCACCTCACTGAACTTTTAAGTTCCTTTTCGTGAAGGATTCCTCCGAATAATAATATATGGCCACTCGTACGTTGAAATAACGTTAAACATATAGACTACGAGAATTAACTATATTTTGCTTATGACTTTACACCTTGCAGAGGCGGGATAGTAATGGGACAAGGAATACGAAGGAATTCGGACGTGAATTTTTATAAGAACCATCCCAGCATGCGCCTGGAGCGATTTAGGAAACCTATGAAAAACCGAAATCTGGAGCCTCGGATGGGGCTTTGAATCTGCGTCCTCCCCCAACACACACGGTGAGACGTAACTTATTTTTAAATGGATACTAATTTGTTTATACTTTTACCTTCTCAAGTTTTCGGGGTCACATCAAAATTAAACATACCTTATTCTACTCCTGGGATCGTGGTTTGTACATGGCTCAAACCCCCAAAATTCAAGCTGTTTTTTGTGTGAAACGCGTTCATGAAAAATGGTCTGAATTTTTTTTATTTCTCCTCTTTCTGAATTCAAATATATCCTATTTTAAAAAATAGGGATAAAATAGGATATTTGAATTCAGAGCAGTGTTTTATTCAAAATTTCGTTAAAAATTGAGCAATAGTTTACTCACATACATAAATTCATTCATAGACGCGAACTAATTTTTTTCAAAGATATTTTAAATATAAAAACATTTCTGATTAGTTTCTAAAATATAGATGAGAATTTAATGCATAAATCTGAATAATAATGGTTGAATATTTTTACGTTTCGTATATACAATATGAGCAGTGTTTATATTACAATCCATAATTTCAAGACAAAACAAATAATTTACATACTTACATCTTTCAATATCTTCTCTATTCAGATGCATTAAATACCTCCGCCTTTATAGCTTACGTATTCCCTGAGAAAAAATTTGTTTTCGGTGTTTTGTCACGTCGAAAGTGCGACTCATTGTAGATTGGTTCTCGTCTTCCTTTAGCAGTTATTTCCTTCGTCCACCTTGTATTCAGTTTCCTCACCAACTGTTTGCAAGGTTTCGACAAATTCAAATTATTTTGCTTACTCTGCATTAAAAAATTGGTGTTACCACTCTGTCCCCTGGCTGTGTGAAACGCATCTCACACTGGCTTTAATTCGAACCACCCTGGTACATAGTACAAAACACTGTATCCTGCATCACTGTTGTACTGTGGCTGCGATATTTTTGTCCAGGAATCTACCACTTTTCCTACACTCGATATTTCTGGATATGTTCCATACGGAAGTGTCAATTCAGTTATTTTTAGACGATTGGGAAGAGACGGGTAGACTGGTTTTTCCTTGTGGCTTTACATCGGCTTTATTATTGGCAATTTCCTAATACTTTTTTTGTTGTTGCAAGAATTCTTTTAATTTTTCCACATCCCCTATACCAGTTTAATACGACACGTGAAGTGTTCACATTGGACACCCCCGACTCCAGGAATTCCGGCCCGAATGGAGGTCTGCCCACTCCATATTCCTAGGAGCCGAGCCAGTCCCCCCAGAGCTACGACAGGAACACTGTTTCTACTGACCCCTAAATGTATACTCTTTAAAAAATTTCAAATGTTTCCATCACACATTTACCAACCCAGACTGCGATACCGTACTTCGCTTTGTAAATTAACGTTAATTTAATCCGCTCTGCAGACTTGTTGCTGTAATAGTTGTGGGAATAAAATATTGACTTTATAGAAAACTATCCTTTACGATTGGGATAATGGTTTGGGGGTATGATCTGTTACGGTATTTGCAATTTTAAAATGAGTGACATAACGTAATGTATAGTGCCGGTATACCACTAAGCAACATATTTACTTCCAGCAGTGACTTTTATTCCAGGTAAAACTGTCGACTAGGTTGATACGCGCGATATTCTTTAGAGCTGTTATTCCTAATTTTAAGCGAAGTTAAAAAATTAATACCAATGAAAAACCGCGCTCACTCGTGCGATTTCAAGTCTTCAACGCATTAATATTAAACAAGACATCCTGACTTATATTCTGACGGTAATTAAGTCAGTTTTATTGACTGTTTAAGTAAACGCTTGGAATAATAGATGGAAAAGAATTTTCTTTTAAAATATTCACAAAGTTTGACATGGGTAGTATCATAGGGGATAGTAGTGTGAATGTAGTTAGCTGTGTTGTGTGTGGTCTACGAATTCGGCCAGTTTACTATTACAGTTCCAACGCACAGGTTACGAATAACCATGGAGGAACCTTCCTCCATGCGAATAACAGTGATTATAATTAATGATCTCCTTATTCCATAGTCAATAACTTCCACCGGAACAGAAATAAAACTTATATTAACAAGCATCGATGCAGTTTGTAATGGAACGTGTCACGCTAAAAACCATTATTTAAAAATCTTAATGGAAATGTGAGGACTCGGATTCCAATAATTTGTTACTAAGCACACGGAAAATTGCTAGTAAGTTTGATACAGAACAGGAAACTAGTGGAAATGGACGCTGGCTTTAAGGAAATGACAAAATAATTTTATTTACTGTAATAGTGATTCGATCTAAATGATTAAACATATTAAGGTCCGAACGAAGGTAAATGCTTGAAAGTGATATAATGGAAATGAGCTACTATGTTAGTATTGAGGTAGGTAACGTGGTGATATTTTCCGTATAAAACTAAACTTTCTAAAACAATCATATCATATATATGAAACATGGGTCAAAAATGCTCCCTTACCGTTGTGATATCGTTTAGCGAACACAACGGTTTGCACTGAAAATAAACTATTCCCTTGTTTTCGTAAAGATCAAATGAGTATTCGTAAAATGTTTTTCGGTTAAATCCAGATCAGATTTATTTAGGGATTTTCATAATTCAGCTCTCCAAAACAAGTTTTTTTTTTTTTTTTTCCTATGCCGTGACTTGATTCAAACCACCGATACAAAAAGAAAAGGTACACAAAAACAAAGAACAGATGACTAAATGTAAGTAGTATCTTAAATCCAGCACATCACTATAGTTTGTGCCTTAAACGTAGGACGTCCAGTAATTTTGGTGATAGTGCATCATGCCTGACGTAATGGTAATCACAGGCTCCTAATGCTAAATTGTTGCCACCGACACAATCAGCAGGCTCCAAACCTTATCTGTCGCCGAACCTGAAACGCCAACCTTGGGTATTAGAGGGCAAACTAAGTGTAAATAAGGCTTTACAGACCTCGCAAGCTCAGCGATGTCAGCGCTACATTCACATTCTAAGAATCTCAAAATGCGTCTCGAGGCAATATGAAAAGCGCTGATTCCGTAAGTGCACTAGCAAAAGGTTTAACAGTGCGGTCGCCAAAGCATATTCCACTTAGATATTCCAACAAGTCTACCACCTATTGGCTTTTTTTAAATTTTCCTTGGGTAGCTATCATCCGAAATTTCTTCAGAGACCTATTAATTTGCGAATTATGAAGTCGTCAAAGTAAAGTTTTAAGATTACATATCGAGAGTTACTCTTAAGATTATTAACGAAAATGTTTGCCAGAAGTTTTCACTTCTCGATGCTGTCATTTCAGATTTGTTCGCCATTAGAAGCAATTTCCAACCGTTTGATCAATATTGTGCTCTGCTCCTCCGGTTTTCTAACTGGATTGGTGACCTTACCGACAATGGTTCAGCTGCCAGAGAATCTTGCATAAAAGATGATGCATGTAAACAAGATATTGGAATTTGTCTTAGAAGACACTAGTGTATTTTGAGACGGTCATATGCTGATATGAACGTGGGTTTAAAGTTCTGTTACCAGTTATTTGAATGCATCTCAGTGTAGTTAAGACACTCGCATTTTTGGTACGGAGTAACTATTTTCTCTCGTCAAATTGTTTCCTCTAACAAAAGGATTGTCACAAGACACTTCGATGGTAAATTGTGTAACGTGACGTTGCTTTCGTTGTGGTTTTATTAGGAAAACTACGGACTAAGAAGTAAAGCATATGTTGTGAAAGTGAGAATGTATTCAGTAGCAGCGATAAACGAAAGCTTGAAATAAACTAAATCCAAAAGCATAAACTCTTTCATAAGTATGTGGAAGGTATTAACTGTTTCATTGTGGAAGTAAAATTACATTAGTTGGATAGGTGGTGTTTTCACATCTGTTTAGTATATAAGTACAAAAGGTTTTCGAAACATCGTTCACATGTTTACTAAAGGAAACTCCTGGAGTAAAAGCAAATTGGCGTCTTATACTATCAACGTTGCACAACTGAAAATTTTAAATACCCATTGATTAATAGTTTCATATATTGTGCTAGAAAACACTAGAATAGCGTAGCAGGAACAAGCCGACCCAGTCGGCGGCCGCTGGGTTCCGTTAGCCTGGATCAGTGACCGCAAGGATCCTCTCCGGGACAATCGCCACCATTTTGGCGAACAAGCAAACGAGTAGTTGGTGATAAATAACATTGCTGGAATACTGTAAACTGCTTCAGTCCAGAGGATAAACACGATCAAATGATGTATTCAGCTGTGAGCAATTGAAACAAGGCTACTTGGAACAAACAAAAATGTAACTAATTCAGTTCCCTTTCGACATTTGTCAACTAAAGTATGGGCTTGCCCCACTCTAGCTCTCCAAATAGACGAATGAAAAATAAATAAAAATTTCAACTTTTAATATTTAAAAATTCTCAGATTAATGCTTAAATAAGTTAAACGAGTGTTCATTTTTTCAAGTAAAACTAATTTTTAGTTACTATTTTTAAGTTTCCTTATTTTTTCCCCACCCTAAACCTAATCCTGGCTATTCTCTTGAACTAAACCCCCTCTGGTTCCGTAGCGTTTAGGTGTAGCCAGTGCCCGTCGCGGATCTTTCTCATTTGGCAGACAGGGTCGGGTAGGTAAATATCTGTGTCTTCTCTTACCCATTTCTTTAGTTTGTAAATTGTTGGACCTCTTAACCTAGATTCGGGAAGACGGCGGTTCGAATCCCCGTCCGGGCATCCAGATTTGGATTTTCCATGGTTTCCCAAATCGCTCCAGGCAAATGCCGGGATGCTTCCTTAAGCTTCCTTAAATAGGCCATGACCGAATTCCTTCCCATTCCTTGCCCCCCCCCACCCTTTCCCGTCTCCAAAGACCTCGCTGTTGAGAGACGTAAATCAGTTAAAAAAAAAATTAACCTAGATTCAAACTAAAAATGCATCGCGCGATCTAAGTGACAAAATGATTAGGCTCAAGTCGTGACCAAGTGACCAGATCTGGCTGAAATATGAGCTGGTCCGTATCTGACCTCGGCCCATTACTGTCTGCCAACGTGGTCCCATCTTCAAAGGCCGGCAAAATGGGCGTGGAGACGTAGCTTTGTCGAAACTAGTCCATGAACTACTTTTCATACCTACTAAAATATCTTTCCATGCCTCATCGCCAGTATATGCCCTGTACACTCCCATGACCCTCCTCATCCTCCTCCTGTCTTGCAATGAATCCCATTCCAGCTCCTTTGTCATGTCACTGATTGCATTCTGCGATAATTTCCAGAAACAAATCTAGCAGCCCTTCTTTGCACCTTCTCCAACTCCTGTATTTGATACTCAAAATGTGGGGCCCCATACGACACTACCATATTCGAGCAATGGTCTCACCAAAGTTTTGTAACCCATTTCCTTTACTTCTCTCGTACATCCCTCATCACTCTCTCCAACAAGTGCAGAACTTTGAAACCTTTTCCTACCACCTGTCCAATGTGTCCTGCCCAGTTAAAGTTATCAAAAGTAATGCCAAGATATTTACATTTCTAGTCTTCAGCAAGCAATTCATTCCCCACCTTACATTCATAATTAACCTTTTGTTTTTATTTGTGTATCTAATTAGCAGACTCTTATTTGCATTTATCTTCATCCCATGTTTACCAACCCAACTTGCTCAAGCCTTTTCATCTCAACATACCGCTTACAGCCATGTCTTCTATTATTTGCTTCATATTTTCTAATGTCTTCCTCTAACCTTTGACTGTTCCCTCCACTAAGAAATTAAACAATCCTGCATATATTAAAATATGACCTACCGTCTAGTCTCTTTCTGTAAAACTTCCATAAACTTTTTTTTTTTTTTTCACTCGTCCATCATTTCCAAGACTCGTTCGATTAGTACTTCATCCATCCACTTAATTTTCAGCATCTTTCTATAGCACCACATTTCAAATGCTTCAATTTTCCTTCTGTCTGGTATTCCTAAAGTCCAAGCTTCGATGTCATAAAGTTCGGTGCTCCACACAGTTTTGAGTCCTAAGCCCTAGATCAATATTTGAAACTCAAATGTTTCTCTTTTTCATAAGGGCTTCTTTCGCTACTGCTGTTCTGCTTTTAACATCATTCCTGCTTCGGCCATCTGTTGTAATTTTACTTCCTAAGTAGCAAAATTCACTAACTTATGCTGTTGCATCTGACCCTATTATATTTAATCTAAAAGTATTGGTATTTCTGCTACATTTCACCACTTTTGTCTTGCTTTTATTTATATTTAGTCCAAAATCTTTCAGTATTTTGTACATGACATTCAATAACTTCTCTATCTTAAAGATGTTCTGCTTACAAGACAGTCAACAGCAAATCGTAGCATACTGATTTTTTTCTCTCCTTGAGCATTTATGGCACATTAAAATATTTATTTCACTTGCTTTATTGCTTCTACATGCAAGTTGAATGTTAATGGGGATAGACTACCTCGTCTCACACCCTTTTTAACTGATGCATGTATCTCGTGGTTCTCTACTTTTATTACAGCTACTTGATTCTTATAAAGATTATAAAATATTCTTCTATCTCGGTATTTTAGATCCAACTACTTTAAAAATTTGAACTTCTTGTCCCACCTAACATTATCAAAAGCTTATTCTAAATCAAGCGCCACACAAGTATCTTTGTTTTTCTTGTTCCGCCCTTCAAGTATTAATCTTAACGCCAGAATCGCTTCTCTTTTACCGCGGTTTTTTCTAAACGAAGACTATACATTTATTAAAATCAGTGGGAATCTCCCCCGTCTCGTAACTTTTTGATATAAGGTTGAATAATCTGTGTTCCTCTTTCTCTTAGGGATTTCAGAAGTTCTGCAGGAATCTCAATTCCAACTGCCTTATTTGATTTCAAATCATTCAAAGCTCTTAAATTCTGTCCTGAAAACAGGGTCACCTAAGTCATCAATGTCGATATCGCCTTCCTTTTCCATTACGTTACTGTTAAAGTCCTCCCCATCATGCAGTTTGTCTATGTATTCCTTCCATCGGTTAGTTCTATCTTCTGAACTTAGAAGAGGTTTCCCTCCGGCAGCTTTAATGTTTCTCCAAAATTCTTGATTTCACAAAATTGTTTGATCTGCCCCTCTGCCACATCTATTTTACAAACGACCATTTCCTTTTCTAGTAGTTCATACTTTCTTGCAGCCTTTTTTTTTCTTTTTCTTCTTTGCATTTCCTGTTTTTTGATTTTTAAATTGTCTATATTGCTCGCTTTCTGCATCATCCTGAGCAATTTTGTGCCTTCTCTGATCTATCAACTCCAGAATTTCTTGTTATCCAAGGTTTTCGGGCAGCTTCTTCCTTAAAACCTATTGTTTACTAGCTGTTACCCGCGACTTCGTACGCGTGGACTTGGAGTTTCAATTCCAGAATTGGATATAGAAAACTGTTAGTAACGTAAGATTTGTCCCAAACAACACCGAGTCGACATAATATGATGGAAAGCCATCATTATATCATCCTATCATCTAATCTGTCTCGTGAAGAGAATCAATTTACAACATATTTAAAAACAGAAAAGTAAGCGAAGGTGTGTGTGTGTGTGTGTGTGTGTGTGCGTGTGTGTGTGTGTGTGTGTGTGTGGAGGGGTTAACTGATGGCAGCTTTATTTCAGCTTGGTTTTTTTCTTCTTTATTCAACATGAGCATCTGAATCATATAATCTAATAGCAGCACATTGTCTTCTAGACCTGCACCTTAGGCCAGGTTTACGTCCGTAAGGCATGTCAAAAAGGAAGACAAATTGGTGCCAGAAACTTTTATACAGACACAAATGAATAGTACAGTGCAGAGCAAATTGACTTCTATACTAAATAATAAGTTTTGTTTCTTATCGAAATTTATTAATAAATCAAACACTAACAGATTGCGTGACTGAGCAACCAACGTAACATTACAGACTAACAGCACGAATCTGTCTGTCTTTCATCATTCGATAAGTTCTTAAAATTTCGTGACTAAAACTGTTATTCATGCCGAAAAAATGTCCTGTGTCCTTCCTACACTATTTCATTGTTAAATTCCATCAATATTGATATAGCCATTTAGTCGTCAAAACGTAACAAAAAGACAGAAACTTACTTCCACATTTATAATATAATAGCTGGTACCCACAACTTCGTGATTGTAAAGTATTCATATTGACAGCTGTAGACATCTAACCACCATAGTGCACGATGGGAGACTCGATACTATTACCACACACAAATACCAGTCTTCTGCGCTATGTAGTTCCTGCAGCAAAGTAAAATTTACGGATACACACAAGTCTTTGGATGAAATACGAAAATATTCATGATCGACCAATTTCGAACACCATATCTCACACACTCCCACAGTTACCGAATTTCGGCCAACGTTGTGATCGATGGGTGACTCTGTGTTACTACCACACAAAAACGCCGGTAATTTGCGATTGATAGTTTTCACTTAAAAGTGATACAACGTGACACATGCGTCTTTGGCAGAAATATGAAATTGCCGCAGGTCGACCATTTTATCCCCCATTTCTCCCACACCCCCATAACTACCGACATGTAACAACCATAGTGCACTACATGAGATACAATTCTACTACCAAACACAAACACCAATGCTCTATGCTATGTAGTTGTGGCAGAAAAGAGACATATGCGGAGACAGTCGAAATACGAAAATATCCTTGGTCGGCCACTTACAACCACCATATCTACCACAGTACCACAGTTTCTGAAATCGGCCGCTGTTGTGATCGAAAGGTGACTCTGTGCTACTACTACACACAAACACCAGTTATCTGTGATCTATAGTTTTCGCTGAAAAGTGATACACCATGACACTTTTGTCTTTGGCAGAAGTATGAAATTGCCACAGGTCGACCACTTTCAACCCCCATATCTCCCACACCCCCATAGCTACCGACATCTAACAACCATAGTGCACGACAGGAAAGACGATTCTACTACTACACATAAACACCAAAGGTCTATGTTATGTAGTTGTGGCAGGAAAGAGAAGTATACGGAGATACGAATTTTTGGTCGAAATATGAAAACGCCCTGCACTGACCAACTTTAATCATTATATCTCCCACATCCCCACAGCTATCGGCATTCGGCGAACGTTGTGCATGACAGGAAACTCCATGCTACTTCCACCAACAAACATCAGTGATCTGTGCAAGGTAGTGGTGGCTGAAAAGTGAAAATATAGGAAAAAACACGTCTATTTTTATATATATATAAGATTTATCAGCTTTCATTATTTCTGTATTTAATGCATCCTATTCGCCGTCAGTTGAGACCTTTTCAGGGTTAGACCCACGTCTACCATTTCTGAAAATTTTACTCATGTTAGATTGTTTCAGTATATTCACTTCCAATCTGTTCTGCTTGTATTGCTTCTTTCTCTTGAATTTCAGCCTGAACTTCAGAACTATCGGATTATGGTCAGTCTGTTGTCTAGAAGTTGATTGTTGACCATAATATAATCTAGCTGATATATGCCTGTTTCCCCTGGACGTTTCCAGGTGTATATCCTTGTAGCATGATTCTTAAATACAGTAGTGTGTTCCCCACGACTATTTAATCTTCCACAAAATTCTATCTGCTTCCTCGCTCATTGTCCTCGGACAGTATTTTCATCTTTTCCTTCTCCCACAACTGCATTCTAATCACCCATGATTATTAGGTTTTTCTGCCCTTTCATATATTGGATTAATTCTTTAATTTCAACGTATATATTCTTTGTTCATATTCCTGTGATGTTGGCATGTACACTTGCACTAAAGTGGTTGGGGCGTGCTTAGTTTCTAACCTCATCCAAATAACCCTGTCACTAAACTGTTTACAATAACTCACCCGTTTCCCTACTCTTATTCATTACAAATGCTACACTAGTGACTCAATTGGCAGCTTGTATGCTAAATATCCTGTATTCCCCTACCCTGTGCATCCTTCCATTTAATCTCACTAATACCGACGACATCTAACTTGAATTGTTCCATCTTCCTTTTAAAGTTTTCTAACCTGCCTGCCCTATTCAGACTTCTAACATTCCACGCTCCGACTCTTAGAATGTTTCTATCCATTCTGATGACTCATCCCTGAGCAATCCTAACCCGGAGATCCGATTGGGGGACTATTTTACCTTCGGAATATTTTACCCAGGAAGAAGCAATCTTACTTTATGTAATTTGAGAGGATTGGGATACCCTTGTGGTCTTTAATGCAGTGGTTTCCCGTTGCCTTCTGCATCACCATGCCGTTTGTTCGTTTCCGATTCATTCGCCTTTAGGGGCCATTTCGAACCTCAAGGGAAAGAGGGTGCCCTGAACCACTCCCAGCTCTTCGGCCTTCCTTCCGAAGGCCGTTGGCAGGCAGTAGGAGACTCCTTATACCGGGAATCTTTGTCGCCAGAGCCTCGTCCATGCAAAGGGGGTGCACCACTTGCATAGGTTGACATTTGGTTGGAAGATGCTAATATACTCTACCAAACCCTTTACTTTATTTTCAGGTGAAATGGCTTATGGCTTTATAGCCATTTAGCCAGCTTCGCAACAGTTTTACTGAAATTGCATTCTTCTTATAGTCATTCAGACAAGCATATGTTGCTTTTTAAATTTTTCTTTAATTGTATTACTCTTGTAGAGTAATTGATGGTCACAAGTGAAAGAACACAGCTTGGGGATTTCCTTGAATTTCTAGCTCTCCCTCCCTCCTCCAACCGTAACCTGAAGACATTTTGTATTTTTTTTTTAACATACTATCATTACGATTGTTGCGTATATATTGAACACAACCGACATTTGTGTTATAAGGAAAAAACTTTCTCAGGTACAGTTGTATCCTATTTTGAGCTGTTACTAAAACATTCTCGCTATCACATTCATCATTAAATGATAAAATACTTTTTCTTTTTTACTTCCAGCTTTACGCCTCGTCGACGTAGAGGTCATTAGAGGCGAGATGGGACTGGGGACACGGAATGGGAAGGAGTTCGACCATGGCCTTTTGAAGGAAGCATCCCGGCATTCACCTGTAGTGATTTGGGGAAACCATGGAAAACCCAATTCTGGATGCCTGGACTGATATTCGAACAGACGTTCTGCAGAATGAGAGGCCAGAACGTTAACTGCTCACCCATACGTAAAATAGAACAAAATATTCCTGCAACGTAAAAAAAAAGCTGCATTTCTTTTTTGTTGCAGTTGTCATCTTTCTTAATTACTAGAGAATGATTCTTTTTTCTGCTTAAAAATTTCTGTAACTCGTTGGGAAAACATTTTCGATAATCCTCGTAAAGTTTATAGCTCAGCGCCACTTCAGACCACACTCGTAACACTTCAATGAGCGCCATAATCAAAGTTGCACTGAAATTAACTTTACAGAGCGAAGTTAAAATTTTTATTTTATCAACTAGCAGTGTGGTCACTTCCTTCGAAAATTCCGAGTAGCATATGTAAGTGAATTTTAGTCAAGGTGCAGCATGTCTGTTTTTTGGATAGTAATGCGCCGGCCACGTGCAACCCAGCGCTCTGACTTCGTCACATGTATGCGCGACGCTGTCAGTATATTGGATATCTAAATTAAATACGGAGATAACTAAATGAATAAAGTATCCACGAAATGTTACGTACTTTTTTTTTTTAACTATTACTATTACTCCGCGATTCACTAAAACTGTGTGGCGGAGGTGTGTTGCATTGTAAACCTACTTGACTTCGCTCGAAACTCCCTCCCCACCCCCTTCCTCACGTAGCCCAGTTTAGCTTTCTACCAAAACCCTCCTCTCTCCTAGACCAGAACACGTAGTTTATGGACGCTCCCCTAATTGAAACCGCCCCTGCCCTGGTCAGAACTCCAACCGGTGACCCCTGCAACACCGTGCTACCAGGACCGGCTAGATGCAAATCAAATTTACAGTAAGTATACTTAAAAAACTTTTTCACGATTTTCTTTTGGTTGTCCTATTATAGGAACGACGATGGGGTTTGCTGTTATAAGACAAGAGGCTCCCCCAGTTTTGATTGCACTAAATGTAAGCTTCCCGCGGGGGCCGCTAGGGCTAGAGAGCAAGAGGACTGAAAGTGAGAAAGCGTTATGTTCTCGAATTTCATTCGTCTCTTTCTGTGGTAACTGTTCAGCGACACTTTAGAACAAATTTCGGGAAGGATCCCCCGCATACTAACACCATTCGGCGTTGGTATCGACAGTTTAAAGCCACGGGATGCCTTTTTAAAAGTAAAACAACGGGTCGCCCTCCTGTGTCTGAAGAAACCGTTGAACGTGTCCGTGCCAGTTAAATTCGTAGCCAACAGTAGTCTACTCCCCGAGCGATCAGGGAATTAGGTATTCCACAGAACACAGTTTGGAGAATCCTACGGAAGCGACTGTGTATGAAGCCTTACAGGTTACAGTTGCTACAAGCACTGCCGCCAACGATGAAGTGCGTCGTCTTCAATTATTTGCCCACAGTCTACAACAAGACGAAACGTTCGCAGAAAAACTTGTGTTTGGTGATGAGGCCACTTTTCATGTGAATGGAAAAATGAGAACAGGCACGATGTGCGCATTTGGGAGACCGAAAACCCCCATGCTTACGTGCAGCACGTTCGTGACTCTCCCAAAGTGAACGTGTTTTGCGTGATCTCACGAAAGAAACTTTATGGGCTTTTTTTTTTTTTTTTTTTAGTAAGGTGGCGATATTGAATTGGCTCATGCTTCTGGAAGCAGACAGGGAATATTTCATTTTCCAGCAGGACGGTGCTCCACCCTATTTTTCTCCAGTTGTCCGTAATTTCCGAAACACCAGGGTTCCAAACAAATGGATTGGTCGTGCTGGGGATGCTGGTCGTCAGCTGATGTCATGCCCTCCTTGGTCCACTGACCTAACCCCCTGCGACTTCTTTGTCTGGGGTTTCGTAAAAGACAGTGTTCGTGCCACCAGTACCAGTTGTCCTGCCAGACCTGCGGGTTCGCATCACCAATGCATTTGCTCTCATTGACAGACATGCTGCATCGGGTATGGGAAGAACTAGGTTATAGACTTGATGTGTGCATCACTAAGGGTGCACATATTGAGCATTTGGAGACACTCAAAAACTTTGTTTATATATCTGTGTAATCTTGTAAGAATATGTCAAATAATAAATCTGTAGTAATTTTCTGAAATCACTGCAATCATTTTGAGTAGCCCTGTATAAGAGTAGTAGACGTGCTACTAACGCTTTCCTGCGAATTTCCGCAATACGTAAGGCGGCGATACTATTTGATATTGAATATCATTTGTTAAACGTATGGAGAACTCAAATTCCTGACCACTCTTAAGCCGAACATTAACCAACAGTCAATTTGTATTGAAGAAATGTTTAACGATAAGTAGGTTTCGTGAGCACCATATCTATTCCTCTTCTCACCTCAGGTATTTTGTTAAATTTGTGTAATGGTATTGTGACATATATGGGACGCTGATAACTAAATGTTTTGTATATTCCAACTTCGCAATTAAAGTGTGTTCGTAGGAGTTGTAATGCAAGGTTGGAGGAAAAACCCAAAGTTCGCATAAATCTGTTTGCTAGAGATGGTCAGGTCAATAAAACTGAATTTTTCAAGGAAGGCTCATTTTCCACAGAGATAATTAAATAAACTTATTGCTAAGACTTTGGCTTAGCTTATGGACAGCAAAATGTTTAGGCACACAATTAAAATTTCTAGGAAACTTAATTTCGCATAGAAAACAATTTTCGTTGCATAATTTATGAACAAGTCTAAAACTTGCATACCCAAAGATTGTACCTACTTATAGATTTTAATTGTATTATAATACTTGATATGGTTGTATGGCCTGTTACTGAAGGCCAATAAAATAAAATATTTAACTTAATTATCTCGAAGTTTCATTACGGCAGATGTTACTGTAGCCACCTGTTGTGGGGTTTGTCCTGACAGGGAGGGCGAGGAGTGGCTGCACTTCCGCAGGCAGATGAACCGCCTGCTGCTGCGTGCAGACAGCGTGCCGTCGCTCCTGCTGCAGCCCAGTGAGGTCGCAGCAGAGGACCTGGTCTCCACTATCAGCCCAGGCAGCGTCATCCACGACCTGGAGGCCAGGCTCTACTACTGGGCCACAGACGGTAACCCTGCGCTGCCTCACTATACATGTCAGAGGAGTTACTTAACACTACTGATACACCTTTCGAAGTTTATGGGAAAACTTTGATCAATTGTCAGCAGTGTGTATCCTGCTCCAGAGACAATATGATTTTTTTGTTCTATGTCTGTGACTTTGTTTCGCTTCGCCTATGCATTGCGTTTATCCACAACCGCACATATCAGCCCTCTGTTGAAATTTTTGGAATGTTTACAAAATTTCTATAGATGCCTTAATTTTTCGTTGTAAAAACAATTTTCTAAGGGTGTATCATGAATAATTTTTCAGAATCGGTAAGTGTATAACTGATCTGAATAAGTTCCTAGTTGGAAATTAAACGTGGAAACTGAGCAGAACACCCCATAGTGTTTAAACCAAAATATGAATGCTGCCGAAGTCATACCTTAAGTTCAACTTGAACACTGCAGGTTATTTGGTTGTGAAGTAACTTATACTTTCGCCAAAGTATTTATACTTCCCATGTTTAAATGACAAGGAAACTTTTAAATAAGATTGAGATGATGGAGTTCACATTTATTCTAAGTAACGCAATTGACCTTTTTACGCTTTGACCAGGGCACATTAAACAATAAACTACTGCATCTACGTGGTCAGTAATGTTCCTAGCTCTTTACATGGGCGCTCACAAAGTGACAATGTGCCATTAAAAAAAAAATTCTAGAGCATTAAAAAAGCGTTTCTACAAAGGAAATAATTTTAAAATGAACTGTAAACACTTCGAATAATTTTATTATTGCTTCGTACATAACAAAAAATTATAGAAAACGCACAGAAATGTGGTACAAATTCGCATCCCACTGTCTTTTAGTTAGGCTGTTAAATACAAAACTCAATTTAGTACATATAAACAACAAAATAGTGAACATTAACACACGTAACTCGAATGAATAAATAAATCATTTTCTTTTAGATATATTTATTAGTTGTATGAAGGGAAACTGTTACAATACCTGACATTACAAGGTTCAATGTTCTTGCGCAGCCCTTCACTCTTCCATTATTTACGTTTGGAAGGGGGAATTGGTTACCCTCTACCCAAATTATTGCCTACCTGTCACAAGGAAATCTAAAGCCAAATTCATTGATCTTAAAAACACATTTTCAGTGTTTGTACTGAACTGAAAACTCTTGAATGTCTAGCAATGATAGCAGCTTCGGAAAGTTGTTCCACATTTCCCATAAGTAATGGCATCGATGTCACGAGATAGTTAAAGCTCTTAGCACATTGTTTCTTTCCATCCAGTCTGCTGGAGTTCCGTTGAAGCAATCTCATTACCTGATATTACCATTTCCTGTCACACACCAAAAACTAAAGCAAAATTTATTGCTCTTGAATTTGGTTTGATTGCTCTTCTTGAGTTTGAAGACAAACTGCAATACTATTAATATTTTGTCTTATTACGCTGACCTGATATAAGCTGGGTATGACTGCAAAGACCACATCTCTGAATTTGTTGATTGCACCATCGTAAATAGTTCTTAGGGTATTTGTTACTTATTTTACTGCGTGTCGTCTAATTTAGTTGTTCCTTCTGGTAAAAGCTTCTATATATATAATACATTTGTTTACTGTCTTGTCAAAAGTCTCTCGACTTAGGTAAAGAGATTTCAAGTATTTTAAACATTGTATCAATCTGACGCTAATGAGTAAAAGTTTTTGAAAACTATCTTTTTAAAGTTACATCATAAGCATATTATGCCTTTCTTAGTTTCTGGCAGTAATACTAATCTGCATGTGTCGCTCAATTCTGCTTGTAAATATAGTCTCGCTGTGCATGACCAGTCCTATTGTCTTATCTCTGAGTGCTGGTAATATCTGAATTTCAGAAAGAAATGCATACTTTGATTTGAGGTATAATTTTTACATTTGAAAGTAGCAGACATGGATCAGTTTTGAGCTCATTGAATAATGTAAAAGCTTGAACCTTATTTCATACAGCACATTAGTTTGAGTAACATCGAACACTGTAAAGTCTAGACGCTTGATCTTGTTGCATTCATATTGCAATCTTTTAAGGATAGTTTATCTCTCATTTAAAAACAAATCTAGTAATATTGTATTGCCCAATTCTACCTTAGATGAAACATCTCTTCTTGGTTACTGCAGTCTGATGGCTCAGTGATTAAGGCGTCTGACTGGAAATCGAAAGGTTTGTGCTTCGAATCATGGCTGCGATTTTCGAACGCCCTTAACCCGACCTCCTTCACTTCTGGCACAGTTGCTGTGTAATGTGAAGTACGTGTCCCTGGTTCAATTCCACGTTAAACTGTAGGTCCCCTGTACCTGGTAAGGTTAGTTTAAGGATCCTATGATTCGGGTGGGTTGTGCAGCCAATAAATATCACGTAACCAGGTCATTACGACCACACGAGGCCTAACCTTACCTTATCTTTTTAAATAGGAATTTCAGTTTGTTTCAGATCTTCTCTGGATGTGGTATCGCATCGTGTTTCAGCATTTTTTTTTTTTTTTTTTCCAAAATCCTATTTAATTGACAAAGATACACAAATGAAAAACTAAAGGTTGATTACGATTATAAGGTGGGGAAATAATTGCTTGTTGATGACTTGAAATGTAAATATCTTGACATTACATTTGATAACAAGCTTAACTGGGCAGGACACATTGGCAGGTAGCAGGAAAAGGTTTCAAAATTCTACACTTGTTGGAGAGAGTGATGAGGGGATATACGAGAGAAGTAAAGGAATTGGGTTACAAAACTTTGGTCAGATCATTGCTTGAATACGGTAGTGTAGTATGGGACCCACATTTTGCCTATCAAATACAGGAGTTGAAGAGGGCGCAAAAAAGTGCTGCTAGATTTGTTTCTGGAAATTATCGCAGAATGCAATCGGTGATAGATAAGAGCTGGAGTGGAATTCATTGGAAGGGTGAAGAGAATCGTGGAAGTTTAAAAGTCGTATATTGTGATGAGGAATGGAACGATATTGGTGTAAGAATTAAAAGTAATGCATGGAAGGAAAAAGATGACAATGACCACAAGCTGGTACTCGATTTCAGGCACAACGGCGTAGGAAGATTCTATTTTTTTTTTAGGGTAAGGGGGTCAGGGGTTGGTATAAGTTACCAAGAGAAATGAATAATTTAACAAAAACGTTGAAATAATTTAAAGCTAAAATTTGCAGAGGGCAAATGTAGGTAGGTGCAGGAAAGGGAGAAGATGGATGTGTAGGGAAATTGCCACCGGGGCGTGCGCTCCATCGCAATTTAAGTATTATTATAATTCTACAATCGTAAAACAACCTCAATTTTTATTTTGCATTTGATTGTATAAATACAGGATTATCACTACCAGACTGATTGAACGAAATCCGTCGAAAACGTAAACATGAAAAATAGAATAGATAGGAGATAATTTCTTTGTTTGGTGCTCCTGTAAATTTTACCTCTGCTGACTATAGATACAAGATGAGTCACTTAGGTTGTCAACTAATGCTTCAGCACAAAAGTCATTCGTAGATAGGAATGTGTACGAAATGTCTATCTCAAAACAAATGGGATTGAAAACTCGAGGGAATAGAGGTTTGCAAACACCTTGATGAAAAGGGGAACACGCAATTAAAAGAACAGTCAATGGTGGCAGATCATGTTGTATGGATTGGTAAATAAAGCCCGATTATCACTAGCTGGGGAAGGCAGGTTGGCGCTGAGATATGCTCGTGACAAGATTTTTTAGGCAATGCAGAAGAAAGCAATAACTTTTGCTATTATTCCTTTAATTAAATTTAACTTCTAACTTCGAATTGAATCTTAAGGATAAAAATGATACTTTATCACTCTTAAATTTAACTAATAGTTTAGTTCACCAAGAGTTAAAATTAACGCATAAATTTTAACTTTTCATTCGCCACTAGATAAAAAGCACTTGGAAAACTCAATAGCTACATACACATTCAAAATTAAACCTACAGTGGTATTTTTAAAGATGGACATTACTTTAAATGATTTATAAGAATCAAATTTTCTCCTATAAATTATGAAAGAATTTACTAACGACAACAAGCATTTTAATTTTTAAAGTTAAAAACTTCTATTACCGACAGAACAAATACTACAATGTACTAATATAAATACTTTACATAAATATGTAAGAATTTAAACTGTTAACTTACTCTACACCACCTGGTATACTCGTAATAAACTATGAATTTTGTGAAACTTTCGTCTATTTCTAATTGTTGTCTGCTGATATATGTCGCCATTTACTAACTCAACAATAAGATGAAAAACATTTTCTAACGTAAATATACAGCTGCGCAGAAAACTGTTGTAGTGGGTGCCTTGGTGGGCAAACTACGTTACAATTATCTTTCATACCTTTATGATTAATAATTGTGGATTTTTACTTTTAATTTTTATGAAGGAGTGAAAATTTATTAATTTTGCAAGAATCTCGACGTTAGTTGGAATTTAGGAAAAATTGTCACAATATGACATTTATTTTCTTATCACTGGCGATTACAAGTCTGAGCGAATTTACCGTTAACATTGACACAAATTGGCAAAATCATAAAAGCAACGCTCAGAGTTACAATTAGCCGTCATGAGCAAGCAAACAATTGTATATTTAAAGGTAAATATATCTCAGAATCAAAATGAAAGAAATAATGACAATTGGAAACAATGAAAAATACAAGTTATGACGACCTCAGACAAAGGTATCGTAATACTGTGACTTTACAGTTAAAAAAGGAAAATCATGGGCGCCAGAATGAACAATATATCATTCGAAAATAACTAGTTCTGGCAAATTATGCCGCTAGCTCAGGGGTTTTTACAATTACAAAGTGAAAACATGGACCTATCCTCTCAAAGTCGCTTACGGGTTCTGTTTCACGGAATGCACAATCAGATGGCTTGGTCGTAATAAGTTACCATTGTAGTCCTGCGTCTGATGTCTGCGGTGACTGTAGCGGACCCACGATATGTGAGATTATCTCACAAGTCGGCTATAGGCATCTCTGGTCTGACAATGCGCATCTTCGCATTACCGGCTGTGTTGCTGTGATAAGCTTGCTCCAGCAAGGCAAGCTGGCAGCCAGAAGTCTTCCAACGGCAGTTGGCGAGAGAAGCCAACTTTCCAAGTCAACCTCAGACTAGACTCGCATAGCTTGGACTCGAAGATCGAAGTGAAGCTCGTCGCTCTTCTCTCCCACGAGGAAACTTCTCGCTCCGCCCCTTTGCAGTTTCGAAGCTCACATACAACAGAAATTCCCAGGATTTTAAGTTATACGCTCATTTGGATTGGATCTTCAGGTCGGCACCTAATGTCACGTGATATCCCTGATATGTGATTTGGCCAGCGTATCTAACAGAGGTCGGACATATTCGGCTAAGTTCGGGGACGACTCTGTGTTCTGGCGGCAGGCATTTCCCACCCGGTGAGTAACCTTGTTGACCGCCTATCCCTAGTGAGCAGAGTGTGTGGTCCGGCAAGCCCCAAATCCGCGACTTCTTGTCGCCAAGGTTCGGGAACACCAGATTAGCTTCAAGCCTACATAGTTCAATAATTCTTTAATATTCGCTTTACCAAGATACACTGTATGTTCACCATTTCATTATAGTCCTCACTTGGAATCTTGCGTACTTTATAAAATTACAACAAAAATCTATTTAGGTGGTCGCCCAAGATTTATGCAAATTACTTAACATTATGACATACATAATAAAAATGCACCTTGAAACGTGGCGACAGCGCGTCATGTTACACTGTTAATCCTTAGCAAAATTGCAAAACGTAATTCAAGTTAACCTAAAAAAATCATTAACGGTTTTGTTAACTTCCGTAAAACTGAACTTTCGTTAACTTTACTGTAGATCGTTTCATTGGATGTTGACGTCATTTCTGTTGCTTGAACTACGCGCCACGGCACTCTCGCTCGTTGTTCGGCGATTTGAATGGCGAACTAATTTAGTTAGTGCGAGTGTGATGCATCTAATTATATACATATATGTGTTTTTCAATTTTCAACCGCCACTATCTGGCACAGATCACTGGTGTATGTGGTAGTAGCGCGAAGTTTCCTATCGTGCACAGCGTGGGCCGAATGCCGTTGGCTGTTAGGGAGGGGTGGCAGATATGGCGGTTGAAGGTGGTCCATGTAGGGCTTTTTCACATTTCTACCAAAGACTTGTCTGTCCCTATTCTTTGCTGCCACAACTACATAGCGTAGACCAGTGGTTCCCAAATAGTGGTCCGCGGAACCCTGGGGTTCCGTGGAAGGGTCACAAGGGCTACGTATTCCGTCTGAGAATTAAATAAAATGGTCATTGAAGTCATAACCACGCCATGAGAAGGGTATCATGGTTCTGCTTCCGTTTGTGACGACTTACCGAAGCGAGACTGGTTTTTCAACTTACGCTTATAAAAATGGGGATCCTCCAAAGAATGTATGATCAGTTAGGGTTCAGTGGCCAAAAGGAAATTGGGAACCGCTGGCGTAGACCATTGGAGTTTGTGTGTGGTATTAGCATAGATTCTCCCATTGTGCACTATAGTGACTGCATGTCGGTATATATGGGGGCGTTGGAGATATGGTGGTTGAAAGTGGTTTATCTGGGGCACCTTCGCATTTCGACCAAAGACGTGTCCCCCTATGTATCATTTTTTAGTTAAGTGTCCAGCGCAGATCACTGGTGTGGTAGTAGCAGACATTCACCAATCGTGCACAACGTTGACCGAATTTCGGTAGCTGTGGGGGTATGGGAGATATAGTGGTTGAAAGTTGTCGATCAAGGATATTTTCGTATTTCGACAAAAGGCATATATGTCCGTAGCTTTAATTTTGCTGCCACAACTATTTAGCGCAAACTACTGTTCGTGCTGCAGTAGCATCGAGTCTCTCATCGTGCACTATGGTGGTTAGATGTCGAAATCAATGGGGATGTGGGAGATATGATGGTTGATATTTGTCGACGTAGGGCGTTTTCCCTTTTCTACCACGTCCCTATATTTCAACTTGCAACCAGAACTAGCAATTGCAGTCTACGGGTGTTTGCATGTGGTAGTAGCCTGGAGTTTTTCGCCGTGCACTATGGTGATTGCATGTCTGTAGCTGTAGAGATATGGTAGATACGGTGGTTCCAAATATTGGACCTGATATAAAAATAGACATGCGTCCCTATATTTCACTCCACAGCCGAAACTACATAGCGCAGTCCACCGGTGATTTTGTATGCCATTAACCTCGAGTCCTCCAACGTGCACCATGGTGTCATGTTGGTAGTTGGGGTGTGGGAGATATGATGGTTGAAATTTGTTGACGGAGGGAGTTTTCATATTTCGACCAAAGACATGTTTCCCTATATTTCTTTTTGCAGCCATAAACATCCTGCGCTGATGTTTGTGTGTGGTATTAGCCTCCTGTCTCCTAACGTGCGCTATGGTGGTTATATGTCAATTAAAATTCTTTAAAAACGTGAACGAAGTCGTGGGCACCAGCTAGTTATTATAGTAAGCTTGGCGTGGGTGTGATCAGGAACGCTAGAGCTGTGGAGTGTTTGTATTTTACGTATGCTAACCGACGCTCTCTACTACTTTTAAATTCGATAGCTGATTTTGTTTTCATAACTTTAATTTCTTAAAACGACGAAAATATTGCCACTTATAAGTTTGTGTTGGTTTGATGTTTTAGTTAACTAAATTGACATTAGTTTCTTACATCATTGCATCATGGAAAATGAAAATCTAACCGTCATTCAATAAGTCCCGGGACTAACTAAGAAAACATTTATTTCACAAAATTAATTTTTATTCATCAACATAATCACCTTCAAGACATATACATTCATTCCAACGCTTTTCTAACGTTTCGATACCATGCTTGTAAAACGATTTGTCCTTGTTCTCAAAATAAGCTTCAGTTGCAGCGATGACTTCCTCATTCAAGCCAAATATTTTCACCTGTAGCATCTTTTTGAGATCTGCAAACAGCCAGTAGTCGCTGGGGGCTAGATATGGAGAGTATGGTGGGTAGGGAAGCAGATTGAAGCCCAACTCCTTCACTTTGGCCATTATTTTCATTGACTTGACACAGTGCAGTCTTGATGAAAGGTAATTTTTTTCTTCATGCGTGGTCGTTTTTTTGCGATTTTGTTCTTCGAAAGCACCAATAACTCACTGTAATAGCGCTATTGATAGATTTCCCAAATTTTTCGATGTAAGTTATACCTTGCGCATCCCAAAAAACCGACGCCATGACTTTGCCAGCTGATTGCTACGTTTTGGACGCTTCGGACGACTTTCACCGGCTGCACGTTACTCAGCTGACTGCCGCTTCGCCTCCGGAGTGAAATGGTTGATTCATGTTTCGTCCATTGTCACATACTGACGCAAAAAGTTCTATTTATTGCGAGTAAACAGTGACAAACGGCTCTTTGAATCGTCAACTCGTTGTTGCTTTTGTTCCATTGTGAGCAAATGCGGCACCCATTTGGAAAAGACTTTTTTCATGCCCAACTTTTCTTGTAAAATCATCCACACACTTCCAGTTGATGTTTATCATCTCAAAAATCTCACAAACTTTCACTTCGCGGTCATCTCACGATCATCAAAACTTGTTTCACATTTTCCGGAGTGATTGCTTGATTTGGCCTACTCGAACGTATCGCATCATTTGCATCCGTGCGACCGCGCTTAAAATCAGCATACCACCGGCAAATGGTTGTTTTCGACGGAGCAGTCTGGATAAAATTTTACAATCCATTGCTGAGCTTGCGCGGTAATTTTTTCCTACTAAATAGCAATGTTTGATCAACACACGAAATTCGTTTTCCTTTCTTTTTTTTTTTTTCTCCCACAAATGCACAAGTAGCATCACTTTCACCACAGTAGCTTTGCTGTTTATGGCCCGATTGACGTGAAAATTGAAATTATTGAACGAAGAGCTACCATATTCAGGCTGTCCACACTAGTAGGTCACGTGTTACCTCCCACCAGACCGCACCGCACCAGGCAAACGAAACACGTGACGCTTCGGAGCTTTTGATTGGCCGGGTAAACCAAACTTTCTAGACGGGTCACGGGCCTCGACTATGTAACACCACCACCAAATACTGATTGTGTGGTGTTACATAGCGCATGGGACATGGGCACCTCCTGACATATCCCGTATATCCCTTACAAACAATTACCTTTCCGGATAGGTGTAATGCACATTCCGCCACACACTTTTAGTGAATCGCGGAGTAATAGTAATAGTAATAGATAATAGAAGACGCAGTTCTACCCTGGAAGAACCACAGAAAGATGGTCGAAACGTCGGCTACACGAATCGTGACGTGGCGTCACCCAGATAGCCAAGAATCAACTGACTCAGGTCGCGGAAGCCTACGACTACATTTATACTGCGGTAAGATCCTTATTCTCGCTACCCACAATGAGGAATTTAAACAGGCCAAGATTATAGCCATTTTGAAGGCTGGAAAAAGCCCTGATGTTACAGAGAATTTTAGACCTAAGTATAACTTAAGTTATTTGAAAGGATCATGTCTAATTATTTTTGAAAACCTACCCGTCGAACAGGCAGGTTTTAGACCTGCAAGAAACTGCGAGGATCATGTCCTGGCCGTGGCAACCCACATGGAAGCAGGATTGGAGAGACTGAAGTATTTGTTGACCTTAACCGCAGCCTACGATATGATGTGGCGAAAGGGCTTGGTGGGTGTACAAACTGCTGAACATCCTCAAGCGCAAAAAAATTCTGATAAATACGGAATCTTCCTTTTTTTTTTCAGATGATAGGATAGCAAAGTAAGAAGAGTGAATAATGGTCTGCCTCAAGGCTCAGCTCTTGCCCCACTTTTCAATGTATATATTTATGCAGAAATAGGGGAAGATGGGTGTTTAGGGAAATTGCCACCGTAGCATGCGCTCCATTGTAATTTAATTCCTCAAACAGAATTCAGACAATTCTCTTATGCTGACGATCTGACACTAGTACAACAATTCCATAACATTCAGCAAATTGAAAATAGTTTAACAGCAGACCTCAAAAATCTGAGCAACTATTTTTTAGAAATGGTGTCTCGTACCCATTTCGAGCAAGACGGAAAGAAGTTTCTCCCAACTTAAGTCTGGCTGTGAATTTCTCGCTTGACGTTCTCCTTGATGCCACTCCCTTCCAACACAACCCCTATCCGAAGTATTTAGGAGTCGTAACGGATCGCGCCTTGTCTTAAATTAAGCATCTAAACAACCTTGCAGCAAAACTAAGAACTAGAAATAACTTTCTGCAGATGTTAACTGACACCTGGGGACCATTCGCCTCCGCATTTTGCACCTCAGAACTGAACTTTGTGTATTCTGCAGCTGAGTACTGCTCATCTGTCTGTATGAATAGTAACCACACGAAAAAGATCGACATAGTTTTGAACCAGACAATGTGGATAATTGGTGGATGTATAAAGCCCATTCCACTGTACTGGCTACCCGTTTTGAGTAACATCGAACCGCCTACGATAAGACGACGCAATCTCCTAATTGCCCAATATGGTAAGATCTGTCATAACTTGGATCTCCCCATCCACAACCACTTGGAAACCCAATTTCAGAGATTTAAATCAATAAGTCCAAGCATAAAAACTGCAAAACAGATTATATCTAACAAATTTAACAGAAGAGAAGCATGGAGATAGGAGTGGGTAGCCTCAGCCCCACCAGAATAGCACTCAATTTGACAATCAACAGGCACTAAAGGGACTCGACCTTCCCCGCAAGACATGGGCTGCTCCCAACAATTAGATCTGACCATGGCAGATCTGCTTTCTCTTTACACATGGAGAATGAGAGATTCACAGAATTGAGACTGTGGTGAGGAAGAACAAAGCATCAGTCACGTGACCTTTGATTTCCCACTTCGAGCCTTCAAGGAATCGCCGAAAGACTTCATAGATATTTCAAATGAAGCTTTATATTGGCTGTACTATGTAGATCATAAATTTTAACTATAATTTAATGTAACATTTTATTAGTGTGGAACAATTGTTTTATTGATTATATACTATGGCTAAAAGAAACTATCATGGCGATTTTATTTTGTTAAAGCAGTCACTGATCTCAATGCAACCCACAACACGTCGAATCACCAAACTTCTAAATAAGCTCTCCCTCCAGGGATCTTCCGCAGTTGCTACACTTCACAACGGAAGGAACTGTCTCCAATGGAGTAAAGTAACAGACAGGTCGATGAGACTGGCTGCTTCCAAGCCCACAAAATATACAGAAACGGCTAACCAATGTTATAAAATCATTTGGTACCTACAAAAGTTAAACAAGGTTTGACCCATTCCCCACGTACTCCTGCCACGTAAACCTTAACAGCAATAGTTGGCTTCGAATTTTTCCAGTTTACTTCCCAGAATATGGGAAGGGATTAGTTTTTCTGGTGCCCTCTCAGAAACTAGCCTAACCTATTTTACTTCTGTTCTTCACTGTTATGGAAACGGATTTTGATAGTTTCTGCTTACGTGATTCGACTAATACCTTAGTCCTTTACTTCCATTTTTATAATTACTAATTATAGTACAGTACAGTATAGTACAGTTTCATTAGGGCCTTAAATGCCAATTTATTAATATGTAATAAGCCCCTAATGGTGATTGTTCTGTTCGATCACCAGTACCCCACTTTGCTTTTCAAGCTCATTTGGTATATACGTTTGACCAGTTTGATGCAGAAATTTCATGGTGTCCCTATTACAGTGTTCCTGGCGGTCCTGTTGGGTCCCGAGTCTTCGAGTTTGCGCCTCCAGTTTGGTGCACAGACATCCTCTCTTGCCAACTCGGTGCGCACTGTCTTCAAGGAGACATCACGACTTATGTTGCTGCCCGCCAACTTGGCACGATTGCTAAGGCTCAGTCCGTGGAAGGATTTTGTCAACGCGGCATCGCAGGCCCTAAACAAAGGTACAATTTACGCAGTAAAATTGTTTTGAAATAGCATGTTCTGTATAAACATATTGGTTCATAATACGTAACTTCCTGACTCGTGGACGAATATTTCGGTTCACGTTTTCCATTCGGAAGAGTCGTAACTTCTTAATTATGGTTGCGTGATACTTCACGCCATAGTTATAAAAAAAAAAATCCTGAGTCAATGCAACAATATTAGTACTATTAGTGCAAATCGTAATCCCAATTAATTTTATTTGTATAGGAAATGCTATGGTGACGGAACTGATTCCGTATTGCCAGAATAGAGACGGACTTTTGGCTCGCATGTTGAGAGAGGGAATGAATCATGAAGATATTAAGCGCATAACTGTCGATCTTTTGTTAGCAGCAGGAGACACTGTAAGTTGTGAAAGATACATAATGCATTTCTGCATATTATGCAATATGTTATGACAGTTCAATGTTTTCCAGACCGCCTATACTACGCAGTGGGCGTTGCTCCTGCTTGCCCAAAATAATGAAATTCAACAGCAGCTGTATGACGAAGTCCAGAAAAATGCAGACCCAAAAGATATTATAAGACTACCTCTTCTTCGAGGAATTATCAAAGAGGCCCTGCGCTTGTATCCTGTTGCTCCTTTTATAACACGATATTTACCAGAGGAGAATAAAATTGGAGGTTTCTACATTCCAGCTGGGGTAGGTTTAAAAGTTTTAACTTTTCTTCAATAATGGTTAGTTTCAAACCAACAAGACTTCTGATATTAATGTTGTACCATCTATTAAGACTGATTTTCTTCCAAATCTTGTGCTCAAATCAAATGGCTATCAGTACATGTTTCAAATCGGTGATTTTTAATTTTTATGGAAAAATTCTTGAATGACAAAATGTGTGGGGAAATTTGCTACTACAGTGTGTGCCATATTGCAATTAACGTTATTAAAATTTTAGGGTGTATATATAAAGCACTTTTAGGGTACTTTTAGGGTACTTATGGTGAACTGCTGAAGTATGCTACAAGACTAAACTGTTACCTTTTGTACGAGCTAAAGTTAGTATTACTTAATAGAAATGCAGCCTTCAAAACAACTGAGGTCGGCTTTTATTTTCAGCAAATGGTAATTTTATCGCTGTACACTAGTGGCCGCAACTCTGTGTACTTTTCTGAACCAGAAAAATTTTGGCCACAGAGGTGGATCCGTAATTCTGAAGGCCTGTACAATGGCGTCCAATCCAGTTATGCGTCTTTACCATTTGCTATGGGTGCCCGATCATGTGTTGGGCAGAAACTAGCAGAAACTCAGATTTCACTTGCTTTGGCTAAGGTTAGTTATTATTTTTTTTTTTTTTTAATTACGATGGAGCTAACGCTCTGGTTACAATTCCCTCAGTCATCTAATTACCTCTATATAATTTTATAATAGGAATGTTAAATTTCTCCCCCATTTACTTTTCCAATCTACAAATTTTAATTTTAAATTCCTTAAGCGTTTTTGGTACTTTTTAATATTGGCTTAAGGATAAATACAAAAATAAATTACATAACACATTTTATGTTTAGGTAATTCAAAAATTCAAGCTGGAACTGAAAGGCTGTGATCCTCCAGAGATGATACTGCGTCTTGTATCAGTACCATCAAAACCAGTCGAAATATGTGCCAAAGAAAGGTGAAACAAATGAAAGTGCCGAGTTTTGTCTCTACAATATACAGACCTAAACATTGATATGAAGTTCTGTCACAGACTTGGAAGCACTAATTGTGACAGGAGTGATTATCACTGATGAAAAAGTTTTCTTCCTGACTCTTGCCAAAGGTGTTGTAAATTGATCTCATTCATTCATTTCTTTTAAATCTAACGAACTAATGCTAGTAATGTAAAGTATTTGTCCTCAACATAACATATAAGTTTGTATGTGACTTTTACCAGAAATTCATGTTTTTAAACGCAGCATGTATTAAAGGTACTGACCTCGGTTAGCACCTATAAATTTAAACGTATTCCAAATTTCATAATATATACAAAAAAAAGTTTTCAGAAATAATTTGCATGGAAAATTGTTTCCTCAATTTTATTAGAAAAGAGTGACTGTAGTGACTTGTTTTAAGATAGGGTCCTCTTATGGCTCTTAATGGTTTATATGTAAGCAAAATTAAATTTTAATCAATAAAAATGTAATGACCATTCATATAAATTTTTTTAACAGTAAAAATGTGATGTAACTTTAACGTTATTAAATTTTTTAAGTGTTAACCATACAAATCTGTATAAATTTAATAAAGTTGTAATTTTTAATAATTCTTATTCATAGTGAAATTTTAAGTTTTTCTAGCTAGTAATGTTATGTCTTTATCTCGGAAACTGCTCTGAGTTGGATGAAACTTCATATTCAGATAACGTTTTGTTTTTTAAGCATATCTAAGCAGGGCCCTTCCCCGCAAAAACCGAATAATTTTTGTTTGGTATCTCTGAATCGGCTCTAACGTGTTACGATAAAGTGGCGTCTGCTAGCGGCGGTGATGCACTAGCAGTTTGGAGTGGGGTAATTGTTGTTCGTCTCGGTATCAATGGATTGCAGGTTCTACTAATAATTAACAAAGTCACCATAGGGATAATCTTTAAATTTATTCACCGATCATACAATTACTAAACCACCACCACCAACGATTATAATTTGACCGTATATAAAAGCTATCCAGGACTTCTCCTCCAAATTGTAAGTTCTGAGCTACACTATTATCACCTGGTTTGGATGCTTCAGTTCAACGCCCACGAGTTCACTGCTGTTTACGAAATACTGTCGTTTATCTGCACGACGGCGGCGTACTTAGGTTTCATCAGGTCCACACGATAGTACCAGCCGCGCCGCCAAATAATCACTGCCCCGCGCAACTAAACGTGACCAAACTCAAAGACAGTGAGTCACAGACTGCCCTCAACATTCCAACTCGCATCTCGCGTCACACTTTCAACAATCGGATCGTCCCGATTCCACCACTCAACACGAACACACACATGACTTTTATACTGTCTCGCCACAAACGCCATCTCGTAGACGTTTCAGGTACCAGAAAGCCTACTGATAATTTGTTTTCGACAAGGAACTCTTATATATTTAAACGAAGAATTCATGTATACTAACTGACCCATGCGAATATTTCGCACAGTGTCGTGATCATTCGCCGAATAGTAATATAATAATTAGGAAATAAGTAAATGAAAGTATACATTAATGACAGATTTTATTTTGAAGAGTAGTATTAAATATCACTTTCTGTAAAGTCATCATTAGATTGTAAAACATTTAACAAGTAAATGTTTGAAAAATGGCTTCTGAAAAGACTAAATTTATATTCTTATTTACCTTACAAACTTATTTGAAACTTATAGTAAGTTATGTGATCATCGTTGGCTTTTTAACTGTCTGCATCTTTAACAGAAAAATAAATAGTAATAAATCTACAGACTCGTGGAAAAGTCGCGTAGGCGTATCCATACGACGAAACAGATTCTGATAAATACAATCCTACTTTTTGAAGAGTCTGACTTGTGATTTATTAATGTTCAGAGCGAATGTTGCTTCAATTGGAAATTGTTTTCTTATCATTTGGTTAGTCACGATTGGAGGTGTGAAGTTAATGTATTGTAAGAGCATAGTTTTATCGGAGTGAATTAATTTAGCACTAATGATCTGCTCGTCTAAGGGAATTGGCACTAATCTTGCACCATTAATTACCGATTAGCATTAATATTTCTATTTAACATGGTAGCATATTTCTTTAAAAGCAATTTGTGAGGTGGTAAACCGGACGATCTCGGAAATGACTAGTGATTTGGATGTAATTTCATACGCAGATAACGTTTAGCTTTTCAGGTTTGTACCAAAATTTAAAACACACACACACACACACACACACACACACACACACACACACACACACACACACACACACAATACTTGGATTTGGTATCTCGGAAACGGCTCTAATCTCATCTTGTAGGATTCAGGTGCCAATAAGCCTACTGAAGTAAGTTAATCTTATCTTTGTAAGGAACTGTCCACTTAAAAATGCCTCTGAAGCCTTCTAGAAAAGTTTAACTTTAACCAAACTTTTCTCAAAATCTTTCATATTGAACAGAAATCGAAAGATGCCGAGCAAAGCTCAGTCATCTAGGTACTTGTGTTTAATTTTTTTAAATATTTGAATTTATTGCCAGAAGTATTGTAACATTCCAAGCATACACTGTTTACAAAAGTAAACGGAACTAGAAATTAAATTTTTGCAGATTAATATATAGATTATATAAGTACATAATTATAGTGGTATATTAAGAACTAGATTCGATCCCTGTCAAAAATGAGTTAAAAAGGGAGTTCTGGGAAATCATTTCACCAGGGGCTTAATTATGTAGAATTGTTCAACGCAATTCCTCGTAACTTAGGCTTTCAGTTGCATTTTAACCTTACTACAAACTGCTCTAATATTGTCGCTATAAAAGCGAAGCTCCCATTACACGCACATACTTTAGTTATGCCACGTACTATTAATTTTAATTGCGGTCCAGGCTGCATAAATCGCGATCAGTGTGGAACTTTCATTCCTTCTGCTGTAAGGATGAATGGTAATATAGTGGGACACCTGTTAACCAAACTAATTATTGCCACAGATCATCTGGATACTCGAAAATTCGGATAGTAGAATGTATGAAAGAAACAAATGTTATATACACAATGTAAGGTTTATTTCAGGAGATCAAAATCAACGCCAATAAACTCCTGTAATATTGTACTTACAAAACATTCACATAGCATTAAACTGTAGTATGTAACCAAAAATTGTTATAAATTATATATGTTTGAAGTTATTTATTTTAAATATTTCTTAATTACCATTTGATGTAAGCAATATTTTTCTTTATTGCGACTATCTTTTACTAGTTTTAATTTCATTAAGCTTGTGGTGTCAGTTTTCAAACCATTTAAAAGCTGCTTCTAGCGTTTGAAATCCTACCGCGTGAAAAGGTCCTATATTTTCCGCATCATCGGCTTAATCTTCCGTTTGCGTTTCCTGGTAATTTTGTCTAATAAGATCTCAACAATTTTGTATTCCACGATCTGAAAACCTTGATCATTAGTCACCATCGAACAACTTCACATTTCATTAGTCATATTTGCAAGTTCTTAATGAGCTTATTAATTTCGTTTAGAGAAGATTTGCCCATGTCGTATGTGGAGTTTTATTGGTGTGGATTCAATACTTCGTTCCAAGCTTTGTTCAAAATGTTCCTTTCGATCAACTTCCACGCATCCACAGCAGTGTAACATTCCTTCAAATTAATTTGTTTGAAAAACAATTACATTATCTTCATCAATGGAAAGCAGTTTAAGTAAAAATTGTTTTCTAAAAAGTCGTTTTATTATTTCGACCACTCTTTGATACATAGATTGCAGTAAGTATGTCATTAGCAGTCAAAAAGTTTGCTGTAAACATCCTATTTTCGCTAGCAGTTCTGTTGAGAGACGAGTGTGCGCATTATTGCGCAATATCAAATACTTCTCATTATTTCATTTTTGGAATTTTATCACTTCACCTATAAATTCTCATACCAATCAATAAATATTTCGCTATTCATCCACGCGTTTTTTGTTTCTATAAATTAATGGAATACTGGTATTTTTGAAGCGTATCTGGTTTTTCGATATACCGCTGAGGACTAAAGACATTTTGTGGGTTCTATCAGCGTTTCAACAAACCAATATTTTTTAATTTAATTTTAATTACAATGGAGAGCACGATCCTGTGGCAATTTCCCTACTTACCAATTTCCCCCCTTTCCTGCACCCACCTTCATTTGTCCTCTACAAATTTCAACTTTAAATTCTTTCAACGTTTTTGGTAAATTAATCATTTCTCTTGGTAACTTATTCCATTTTTAATTCTTACACCAATATCTTTCGAAGTCTCATCACCAAAATATGCCTTGTACATTCCCATGACCCTCTTCACCCTCCTCCTGTTTTAGAATGACTCCCATTCCAGCTCTTTTATATATGTTACCGATTGCGTTCTGCTGTAATTTCCAGAAACAAATCTAGCAGCTCTTTTTTTTACATATCTTACATCCTGGAGTTGGTTTCCAGTAGAGAAGTTAACAATTTTGACGGCAATGACTTCCAATTTAATCCGTTTCATCGGCATTGTAAATTAAATCTAAGTTGGCTATTTTTGTCTAAAAATATTTAAACCCCTTCTTTAAAAGAATTCTCTGCACTACATCCCAGATTTAATAAAATTTGTCCTTTTATATCTAACCTGCATAACTTGTCTTAAATGGTCTGAAGAGAGAGAGAGAAAGAAAGAGAGAAAAAAAAGCAAAGCTTATCCAATAGTGGCTCCCCATTTACTTTACCGAACGCCTTTTCATAATTCTCAAAAGCAATGTAAAGATTTAACTTAAATTCTCTTCCCCAGTATCTGAACAAAATGATATCTATCTTCCTTTTAAATCCAAATTGTTTTCTAATAGAGCACGTATTATTACCTTAAGTCTGTTTATTTTTTTGCATATGCTTGATATTAAGAATTTAAGGAACTAATTCCTTAATAGTTATCACATTAACTTCCATTTCCTTTCGTAAAGAGAAATAACTTTGACCTTCCACTATTGTTTGCGATAACTCTCAAATACATTAAGTACCTGAATTTTAGAATTAATCAATTCTAAATTTTATCTAGTCCAGAGCTTTTCTGTTTTTGAATGATCTTGACGCTATTTAGATTTCCTCTGACCATAAGATCAATTTCTTTAAGATCAGCATGATCTCCACCTACACCCACTCCTCTCTCCATGAATAGGATTATTGTACTATAATTTTTTTAGAATGGTATAGCCACGATTTCTCAATTACATATTTGTTTTCAATTTACCTTTCATCTCTAAGATGTTTCATAAGCTTATAAGCTATCTCTTGTCTACCATATTAATTACCTTCTATTGTCCAATGATTCTTGTTTCAGCTTCTTTATGATCTTGATGATATATCTTTTTTCTAGGCTTCAATTCTGTATCATTTATTTAGAATTTTGGTTTCTAACTACTTCTGAAATTTCTTCTTTCTAAATTTTAAGCCAAGTTTTATTCTAAATTTTCATTCGGATGGTTTTGTCTTTTGCTTTGTATTGAAAAAGGTATTTCCTATTCTTGACATCGTTATTTGTTAAATTTTCCAGTAAGCGGTGCCGTAATCTATTTTGATATGTATCTTATTTCTTCGCCTTTTAACAAATAAACTGTATTAGCGTCCATCTTTTGTACACGTTTCTTTGGTATTTTCTTCCATTTAGCAAGTTTTATTTTTGAGACAAGGTAATCGTCTAAACAGTGGCGGCCCTAGGGCGGTGCGACCGCACCGGGCGCCGTTATATGGGGGGCGCCGAAAATGCAGCGAGAGATCGTCTGTGCAAAAAATGAAAAATGAATTCTATAATAATTAATATATTATTTTAACACACATCATCTAGATGATTTTATAAAAGTAAGAGTTTCAGCTTAATGCATAGTCGTATGGTATCATAGAATAGAGTCAATTAGAGTTGCTACTCGAGTTATTCAAATCGTGAAAATCACAACTCGTTCCAAAGTTAGCACCCTCCGGTGCCGCGTTGCGCCTCTCCCGCACCTATTTCATGCCATCTCGGTTGTAGTCTTGGAAGTTCACGCATGGGGCGAGATTCAACCTATTTCTCTCTTTCTACCATATTAAACCTTCGGTGATCACAATTAACGTTGGTATCATAAATATTTACAAAGCTTATCTGTCTTTTACAGAGAGGACATGTCACTAAAGTAAAAAAAAAAAAGCTCTGTATGGCGCACAATACTTAAAAGAAAACAAAATCAAGACTAAATTGAGAAGGCTTCAAAATTGCTGCATTTTTTTTAAGTCGCCTGATCGTCGTCACCAAAACTAGTTCAACACGAGACGGAAGAAAATTTTTAATGGAAGTTATTCAAATGAGGCTTATGATGAAGAGCAGTATGTGCGAGAAGATATATCTATGGCTAGAACATCGTCTGCTGTTCAAAAGATTACAAATGGTTATACAAGACATGCCACCACAGTCGCCTTTTCAAAGTACAAATTATGATGATATTTCAAAATTGTCGCTCATTGACTCTGCTGACAGAGATGAGATAATTATTGAAGCAACGAAAAAATCCAATAAAAAAAATCATGGACGTCGTTTTCCAAATACGTATTTTTAAAAACACCAAATGAAGAAACTTATAAAAGTAGATAGTTCCTTTATTCTAAATCTGCGGATAAAGTATATTGTTCATATGTTGTTTATTCAACAGAAGGTCTCATTTTTATTTGGGAAAGGATGATTGGATTAATGGATTTACTTATCAGAGCGTCTCAAAACTCACGAAACTTCATCAGATCACAATCACACAATGCCCAGTTGGATAGAAGCGTTAATTCCATTAAATAACTAGACAAGCATTTGTATATACAGACTGAAGACGAAAAATCACAGTGGGTTGCAATCCTCTAATGAATGATATCTTGTTCAGAGGAAGCTTTGGACGTGAAATAGTAAATAATTCTAATGATGATAACTTCCTGGGTATATTGCAACTGCTAGGAAAATATTACCCTGTGGTGATGGAACATCTCCGCTGTATTGCTAATAACAAGAATAATATCTTATTAGATTGGCAAAAGTATTCAAAACGAATGAAGTTCGTAATAAAATTTTGACTATGGTTAGGTCATCTAAATATTTTTCCATCATACTGAATTGAACTCTTGATGTAAGTCACGTCGAACAATTATCTTTGACTTTGATTTTTGCTGAAACTAATGAAGACGAAGTATTACGCTGTGCTTGCAATCCGGAAAGTGACTCTTTGGGACCCTGCCCTGTTTAGTATTGATACTTGACAAAAGTTCGATTTGGATATGAACGATTGTCGAGGCCAAAGATATGACAGTCGATCCAATTTGATAGGAGGAACAAATGTGGCAAAAGCAAAATTCTGAACCAGTATCTTCAAGCATATTTTAATTAAAGTAACTGTCATTAAATTTGGTAATAGCTAGTGCCGCTAAAATATCAGTTAAATCGGTTTCCTTGCCCGGATTTCTTTGAAGAATATTTGTGTTATTCTCTCGATCAAAAAAGCGATGGGAAGTGGTATTCAAGCACTCAGGACTACCACCAAAAAATTTGCGAAACTCTTTTCAAGAATAGAGTTTCTAGCATCCCTACAGTTCGTTATCACTACTCTTCAGTTCGTGACGCCCTTCTGAAACGAATTATTCAGTTGCAGCAACGGATACCTTGTCACTTAGCCAGATCATGGATCAATTTGAGATAATCATTACATAGGTGACTTGGTATAATACATTGTTTCAAAGGCTATGCAGACGAAAGTGGATTTAAGAAAATCTTCACATTTTTTGAAAAACAGCACGGAGAGTGGAAGAGGATATTCTCTACCGCCCCGAAACTGTTACTGACCTGTTGAAATTTGTTTTGACAGCTTCGTTATGTCCTCTTCACGTTTTCCATCGTCCTTTCTCCGAAAAGTCGCCACGAATTAAATTAAAAATGCCGAAATGTGAGAGAAGCGCAGCTATTAGATGCCTCAGGCGCTCAAAAACAATGAAAAAATTTTGAAATGATGGTTAAAACTTTGTTGTAATATTTTATTGCCGTTTTAGCTACATTTTGTTGTTAAAAGCCGCACGAAATTAACAGATAGAAAATTTTTATCCGAGATGCAGTACAACAAGGCTCGCCATCTTAGAATCGATACAAGCGATGAGAATAATCGATTGCTTCCGTTGTAAACAAATGCGTCGTTCCTGATATAGACATGAACAGGACAACCACAAAGTAATATGGAAGGCGATGCGCACAAGCGCAAAAACTTCCCCACAATCTGGGACCTAGGTTATCCCAGATTATGGGGATGTCAAGGCTAGACATGGAAGAAGGAAATATTTGGAGGAGAAGCGACGTTAAATTGGTGAAGCAGGCTCGTGCATGCGCAGTGGCGGCAGCGGCGATATTGCGCTTCCAAAAAATTGCGGTGTTCCCAGTATATCCCGAAAACTAAGCAAGATATCGAAAAGTTTTATTCTTTATTTTCGATTTGTCTCGTCGTGTTACATAAGAATCGATCATTAAATTTGACTTTTGCGAAATTTTTCTTCTCCATTTCAACTCAAGACACCTCACTTTTGATACAGTATATCTCTAGAACTAGGTGAGATATCGAAAATTTTTATTCTTTATTTTTCATTTATCTCGTCTTTTTAAATAAGAATCCATAATCAAATTTGACTTTGACCAATTTTTTCTTCTGAATTTCAACCAAAACCATTTCACATTTGGGACAGAATATCTCGAAAACTAAGCAGGATATCAAAAAATTTTATTCTTCATATTTATTTGTCATATCGAGTTACATAATAATCCATCACCAGATTGCGGCGTCACCTTTATCCTAGAGTCCCCTTGAGGTTTTTGTACATATTCCCCGTGTCTGTATGGAAGCGGCCATGCCTCCTCCACTCCGGCCATGCCCCCCCCCCCCCCCCACTCCTCCTCCGCCCTGCTTCAATTCGATGCGTGGTGGAGGTCTCTTGCGTCGTCTCCATATATTTCCTTCCTCCATGGATATAGATGCCGCAGAACGAATTTCCCGTAAACTTTTTACTCTTGGTCCAGTCCGAATTTCAACCTAACCATGATCACTATAACAGAACTAACCTATTTAGGTTGATATGATCCCTGTACCAATAATCTTTGTGCAATGTTTGCATTGTTGCTACCATTTCGCGGTTGTGTATCGTCTAACATTTCGGCATTTTTAATTTAATTCGCGGCTACTTTTCCGAGAAAGGAGAGTTCAAAGCAGCTAAAACAAATTTCAACAGGTCAGTACCAGTTTCGGGGCGGTGGATAATATCCCCTTCCACCCCAGCTCGGAATTTGAGCTCTGATAACTGGCAGCTGGAGAAGTTGATTCTCAGACTGGAAAATTTCCCATTAACCTAGTCAGAGGCCGAAGAAAGTAGAGATTTTTTGAGTGTTAGCCATAAATGAAATGGCAACAGATCCAGAAGAATTGTTTACAATGAACATGTTTTTGCATATCATCGATAGAATAGAGAATGTTTTGGTCACTCTATTAGCACAACTTTCCAAGGGTGTAGCAGGATTAGCTTCAGAGTGGGGCAAAAACAATGAAAAATACTTGTTGAAAATGGTTTTACCTGGGAGGGGGGGGGGGGGAATAAATGCATTTAATCTGTTTAATAATTAGTTCGCGAGGGTTCTGGGGAAATTTTGGTAAAGTTTATTTTTCGGTATTAAGAGTGGGAATTTTTATTTTCATATATTTTCTATTTTTAAATATTTTAAAAAATTATTAAAAACTGCGAATTTGACGTGTAAGTGAAGTGAGCATTGTGTTCGCCACAGTAGCTCAAATAAACCTTTTCAAACATAGTATTCCTTTTTACTGTTGTTTCTCATTCATACCGCTGCTATCCTATACTAATCTTTCCGAGGTTTGAGATATTATCATATATAATGAGTATCTTTTGCCCGCGGCTTGGCTCATTCATAAAGAATTTATATACATATTCGTATCCGAATCACACGGGAACTGCTATTTGGTATAAAAGTAGATGGCCAATACATTATTCCAAATTTTTCCTAAGCAGTTAAGTAGTTTCGACGTGAAATAGAAAAATATCCGAACTAACAAACTTTTACATTTGACATTAGTAGGATATAAAAACTGTATGTTATCTTCAATCTATCTATATGGACAACTTAATCACTAATAAGAGATTGCTCATTTGGGGCGCCGCAATGAGATCTCGCACCACATGAAAAACTTGCTAGGGCCGCCTCTGCGTCTAAATATACATCATCACTTCTATATAGGTACTCTGATTTCTTCTACATTTGGACTTATTTTTTTTATTTACTATTATATAGTAGGTAAGATCGTTGTCTTTTCGCTCTGTATTTTGCTTCCTATGTAAACTAATGGATAACCGTTTTTTGCAAAGAATGTATTAGTAATTAACCATTTTTATTTTACATGTATTCAAATTTATTTCCCATTATATTTGGAATTGTGTTATTTCCTACTCATTCATTAAAACCACTGGCTGTTAGAAAATCGCTTTTGCTAATTTTATCTCACTGCTTGAAGGTTTTTATTAAAAGTTTACGGAACAGCGAGAATGTAACAATCATTCAACTAGAGAGGTTATACAATTTTCATAGACAGGGTTAGAATAAAACCAAAATAACTTATTTCAATATCATTTATAACTGCATTACATAGTATTAATTAGCTCCGATATCTTACACATTCTGTAATGTTTCGAAACACACGTAAAACATGGTTCAATCAATTTAACGTTTTATCAATACACCCAGTGGCGGCCGAAGAGATTTGCTTAGGTACCAACATTTAAATTTTTCTACTGTTTACTGAGCTCAGCGTGGAGATAAAAGACTGGTGTGACAACCATCGGAAGTGATATTTTATTTCTAAACAGCCCTCATGAAGGCCTCAGATTGGACACCGAAACGTCGGAACTAAAACATCGATCAAATCGAAATCCCGAAAAAATGGAATATTTGAGCTCAAGAGTTGACTAAGAATCTCACAAGTGGAAGTAATAGATATGTCTTCGGTCATACTCAATTAAAAATGTCGTATGCTGCACTATGAGATATCTACAGCGAGATGCAAGCGAATTAGGCTATACGCTGTCGATATTGATCACACTATTATTCATCATTGTCTTCTGGCCAAACAATACATCTAAAATGTATATTCTGACACAAGCATTTTATACAGCCTTATTTGAATTCATTTTTGTTACGTGGCTTAAGAGTTTCTTCGTGTGAATTTAGAACAAATATTAATTCGCGCTGAAGGATGTGGAAACTAACAGCTTCGCCATTTCTGTTTCAAGAGCATGCTTTCTCTATTGGACGCTTCAGGGGGTGTAAAGTATGCTCATATTTACGGCTAGCAGATGGAAGAGATGCATCGGCGAATGTCTGCGCTCTAATTTTCAAAGTTTGTTAATGATTTTTGATCAGAACGGTGGGTTCGATATGGCTAACGAGCAAAATGACTATTAAGAAGGTAGGGTCTGTGCATGAACGTGACTTTAGTCAGCGGATTCTTTCTGGTTAATTGGTGATTGAAACTATAAAAAAAAATTGTACGATTTGTACACATCAGGTATTGTTCCTGCCATTTGCTGTATAATTTTTAAAATTACCGCTCCTGTTTTACCGATACTGTCCGTATTTACCCCCAATAGCCTTATAACTGCCCAAATCCTTAAAAATTATACTTTCACTAGTGCGTGTACAGAACATCATGTTGAGCTCAGATAAGATACGAACATGTTATTCAGATTTTTCATCTGACTGGCTCACTCTGTTCCCCTTTCCTAGTTTTAGATTCGCTTTAGACCATTTCATAGTTGTATGTATGTCAGTTTGGGCCAACTAGGACCACGCTAAGCCTTTGTTTGTTTTGAATCTTTAGTTTTAACACGATAGTGCATAGATGGAAAAGCAGAGTTGTTAGGCGTTGAGGGGACCTATAGTTTAAAGTGGAAACAGAACCACTGAAGGGTTCTGGCGTACTTCACATTACACAGCAATCTGTTCTAAAGGTGAAGGTAGGGTTGAGAGCTTACGAAAATCGCCGCCGAGACGGATTCAAACCGAGGAACCTCTAGATCTCCAGTCAGACGCTTTAACCACTGAACAACCAGGCCGCTTTTTTAGTTGTTTGCTCTAAAGATAAATATTGCGATGCTGAGATTAGCTTCCAAAGATATTGTGTACCATCTTTGTAAAGTTGGCGACTTCTAACTGAAAAAGAAGTTGGAGCATAAACTTTAACAACATATGTTGCTAGAGTAATTATAGTTACAGAAAGAACTTCCGCAGAAACATGAAAGACGGAGAATTCGGTCAGCGTGCTGGACTTTGTACGGAGATTACGTTCATCCAGCGAACTTTATTTGGAAAATGGAACCGGCAGGATATCTCGGGTAGGTCCTGACGAAGCAGAAGTAGTAACCACCGGAAACAATACCTGCCGAGATCACTGTTGGGTTACAACAAGTGGTGTACTCGTATACTTTCCGAAATTAATATACGTCCTTAACCCTATTACGCTCGAATTCACAGTAATGTGTGAGAGAGTATTTCCTATCGATACAAAATCTTTTCCATCTCCTGACCTTTAGCAATATTGTGGCATAATGCAATCGCTGGCAACCTATACTGCAAAAAGTATAAGGTAATTTGTATAACAAAAAGAATCCGTTTGTTGAAGTGTACAAAATTAACAGCTCAGTTATGACCGATTCCCTGAAGTACGTAACAGTACAATGCAATATGAAAGGGAACCTGCACATAACTTCGGTCGTAAGCAGCGCTAATTCTGGACTGCAAATTTTGAATTCTGGATTACTTTATGGCACGAAAAAATGATAGCATACAAAACTAATCTTCATCTGGACTGCTGTTGTGCTGTGTCGCAAGGGTTTGACATTTTAGACAAAGTACAGATAAAAGACACTCAGTTTGTGATTGCTTGCCACAGTTCATATGAAAGGATAACATAATTGATAAATAGATTGGGCTGTGCAGACAGACAACGTAGGTTTGAACTTATTAGTAAAAATGGAGTACACATTTTCATTTATGCTCGCAATGAAATAATTCATACCAAGGACAGGAGAGATGAGATTAGAGAAATAAGACATTGTACTGATGCTTATACGAATTCTTTCTTCCCTAGTGTGCCATTAGTATTTGAGACAATTGTTATAAGCTAAAGAAAATAATCAACTTCAAATTTTTTAAATAAATATTTTGGGTGTCTGCTGCCTTTCGATGAGTTTTGCTCATCGTTGCCATGGTCAAATTGTAGACTTTGATTTTACAGCCTTTATGGTGGTGCGGGCACGGCTTTGTCAATCATATCACAAATATTTTTCACGTGTGTTCCTTTCCACGTGCCCAAGAACTGAGTCTCAGGGTTTGGCAAATAGGCTTTAAAAATTACAGGTCTATTGGTTTAACATCACTGAAAGGTAAATTGATGGAGAGATTGACATGTAATACCATCAGAAATATGTGTAAGGAAAGAAACTGGTTTTCAAATCGACAACCTGGCTTTAGGCAATAATATTAATGTGACTGGGCTATATGAGCCTTATTTCAGATGAAATGGGCAAGGGAGTTTAAGGTAATGCCTTAGCGCTAGGACTGGAATGCAGAGAGTATAGATTTCCTTTGTTGAGAGGGACTTATTGCTTACCTTATGATTTATCGTGGTTATACACACAAACATCAGAAAATCCCTGAAATGCCTTTTAGAGTTTAAAAATTTGCTGGGGTTTCGCTGCACGTTTCACCTTCAGCATTAGAAACAAAGTTGCACCTAATTTAATACATACTTTAAAATATTGGAAATATAGCTGAAATTCGTGTTATCATTAATGCTGTTAACTATTAATTTATTGGTTTATAACCAATCCATCTCTAATTCAACACTATGTGAAAAGCTGTATATGTTTTCCGTATCTTCGTCGATGAATTAATTTTTGATGTCTGTCCGTTTCCATGAACGGAATTCACTCGTGAACTATTGGTATGATTTTGATGCGGCTTTGAATTGTGTACAGCTCCTACTTCAGGAGTAAAATGTGATAATTCTAAAGCTGAGAAATTTAAGTTAATGTGTCCGTCAATTCGTACAAAAACTACGGGTCGGTTTTTAATAGACCTTTAAATGTACAGCGAATGGTTGCGGGGTAAAATAGGCTGAGTTCGTTTTGAGTTTTTTTTCAATTTATTATTGGCAGTGCGTCATTAAGCCATACAGCCATAGCACTAACTACAGTTACATCAATTATACAGCCATAACACAGCTTACGAGTATTATAGCACATAAATGTCCATAATACAAAAACATGATCTATATTACAATAATTCAAATCTATTATTAAGTAAATGATAACAATATATCAGTTATTAGATATATTCACCATGGGTTGCAAACACTGATGCTCATAGGCATATGTCAATCTGTCTTTTAGAAATTTGCATAGCAGTATGAAGATCCTGGCGTCGTCGGTCGCAAGATGATGTGACATCTTTGAAGGTGGGAAGTGACCTAATCCTACCAGTTGTTCTATTAGGTCTGTAATGCTGTTGTATCTGTTCTATCCAGCCGAAGAAGATACGGTCAATGTCCCCTGTGCTCGTCTCTTCACATCCGCATAAGGACTATGTTTATTCTGTTCAGGTGTGCGGGAAAACAGCCATGATTGAACTTAAGCCTGGAGATGGTTACGACGGATTTTCTTGGAATCTTGAGTTGATGGTGCCAATGCTGTTTAGGGATGATGGGGTGGATCTGTCCGTAGTATTGTCCTTTGACCTGTTGTGACTCCTCCCACTATCTTATCCATGATTCTCTTGGTTGTATTTTAGTGGTTGTCATTTGATCCCACACAGTTACGAAAGGTTAAGCACTACCTTCTTCACAAGCTAGCTTCACCAGCTGATCCATCTGTTCGTATTATTCTAGGCCGATGTAGGCTTTCACCCACACGAACACCAGTGTTTTGCCTTTCTGTTTCAGCCGGTATGCTGCTTCCAAGATGTTGCATAAGATACTGTCTTTGTTGGCAGCTTGTGTGTGTTCTTTCAGGCTGGCCAACGACGAGCGGGAGTCTGATATTATGACCGATGTTGTGTCCACCAAACCCTCAGCATACTCAATTGCCTTCTGAATTGCCAACATTTCTGCCGTGAGACTGATGCCTCCCCGGGTACTTTGAACATACCATACAGTTTCCTCTTTAGATCCAAATATCCACTGATGAATTTGATTTCGACCCATCTGTGTAGATACTGGACGCGTTTGGCCATTGCGCAAGGAATTCTGCCAGTTTAGCGGTACTGCCATGTCTGGGACTATCCAGATTGATGTCGGTTCTCATATTGGGTGGTGTAACAGTAGCTTCATACGACATACAAAACTCTGGAAGCAGGTGTCGACATTATGTTATTGCTGTTGCACCTGTTGATTTCGTTTAGTGCGATTATTAGCACTGGGATCTTTTTACGTGTCCAGTATCTTCTGCAAGTACATTGATTTCCAAGGGCCTCAATTTTCTGGACGAGGAGGTTGTTATTAATCTTCTTTTGTTTAGCAGAAACAGTTTACAGAGTTGCATAAGCCGTATGTGGAGAGATGGCTCTAGTGCTTCTACCATTGGCGCATTAGTAGGTGTTGACGTCATAGCCCCTGTACATATTCTTAGTGCTTCGTACTGTAATTTGTCAAAGATTTGAAGGGTGTTATCCGCTGCTGATTGCGTAATCAAAATGTGGGCTGATGAGCGAACGGCACAGAGGTCAACTTTCGGGTCTATACCTCACCAGGGTTTTGTGGTTGTTTTTATGACATTAAATGCCCCTTCACATTTGCTTGAAATGTCTTTGATTTGATGTTTCCAGTTAAGCTTGTTATCTATTGTGACGCTCAGGTGTTTTACACTCGTCGATACGGGAAGCTGTACGATCCGAGCTGTACCTCATCCATATCAGGGATTTTATGTCTGCTATAAATTGATACCACTGACTTGGTTTGGGATATGTCCAAGCCGTTGTTCCTGAGCCACTGCTGTAGCCGACAGACGAAGTCATCTAGGGTGTTCTTGCAATAAATTAGCTCGTTCATCATTACATAGAAACACACATCATCTACATACTGGATCATCACCACCTTTCCTATTATCAGTAATGCAAGGTCGCCAGTGTATATGTTGAAAAACAGCGGCGAAAGCGTGGAGCGTTGCTTCTATCTTCCGGAGATACATATAATTCTCTTCTGTCACCGAGTCTTTGTATTTCCTGAAAGCCATCTGTCTTTCTTTTACCGCTAGTTGACAGTCTTTATCCCACCAAGCAGGTGTTTGGTTTAATCTCTTGGAGAGCCTTCGTTGCCGCCTTTTAAATGGCTGTCATAAGGCATTAGTAGTTGGCTACTACGTCGTCCGAAAATTCGAAGCCCTCAAGGTTTCTTGTTACTTCTTTGTCATACTTCATCCAATCCGCGTTAGTTATCTTCCAGCGGTATGGCGATCGCCTTGGTGTTTGTCCAGTCGCAGGGAAGGTGATCATTATTGAAAAATGATCCGATCCGGAAGGATATGGGATGACCTGTAATCTTGCTGCCAGAGATATAGATGGCGATGCTAACGTTATGTTCACTGCTGATTTTTGGTATGTCGGCCTAACTAACCTTGTTTCGGTACCATCATTTAGAAGTATTAGATTTGTGTTATCCAGCGCTTTTAGGAGCAGCCTCCCAGCCCGGTCTGTTCTTTCCCCATTTGCTATGGTGTGCGTTTAGGTCAGCCATGATAAGAGCAGGTTGAGGGATATACGTCACAAGATTTAAAAAGTCTTGTTTATTGAAAGCAGTGTTTGGAGGTCTGTACAGAGCCATGACTGCTGTTTCTGTCCCCAAAACTTTCAGCAGTATCGCAAAGCCTCAATATTGGGAGCTGCATTCCGAATCTTTATTTCAGAAAAGTGTAAGCTTTTCTTAATTAGTAAAACAACTCCTCCATAACCTCCTGGATGGTCGGCACGCAGTATTGTGTATCCCGTGCACATAAGTTTCTCCTCGGGTTTCAATCAGATTTCTAATACAGCTGTAGAATTTCTGCATCAGCAAGCATTGGGTCTACAATGTCCACATTCTTAACAACGCCCTCTTTAAGAGTGAAAAAAAAACGAGGGATGTAAAACTGTAGGTGCTTTGGGTGATTACTGCAAGTTGCCGTAAGGTTTGCCCACTTTGGAGATTTAAGCTCTATTTGTACTTCGTTTCTTCCTTTGTTTCTTCTATTTGAGATTAAGTTTCTAATGCAAGGCACAGCGTCACCACCATTAGGTAAAGACGATCTAGATTTGTTTTGTGGCTCTCCACATAGGTTGGTTCATATTCCGCATACACAACAAATGGCCCGCAATTTGTTTCTCCATAGAAATTAGGCTGTTGCGGAAGTGCGTTAGCATCACCGCCTTGCGAAGCGTTTTCATTTACCAAACTAGCTGGGCGTTCGGGGAACCTTGTATGCTTGCTGTAGGATGAAGCAGGCAGCGGCGTGTTTGATTGAGTTGGCAGCGGTATGTTTACCTCCTCTCCCAGTGCTATTGTGTTGTCTTCTCGGCGTGGCCTTCTGTCGCATTGTTTCTGGAGCAGTTGAGAACCGTAAGCGTAGTCCATTAGCAGTATTTTCGGCGCATCACACACTGCAGAACTGGTACACATGTTAACTGGCGAAGTATTGTCAGTCTGTGGCTGTGTGCACCTTCACCATACTCACTACTCTCCATGGTGGCGATATATCCACCATCTCCTAAACAAACTTTTAGATTGCTTAGTACCGGCTATTCAGTTTAACAGTAAACACAATTGATAAACACACTGCTCTAGCACACGGAAATAGTCATAAGGAAGACCCGTCTCTAAAGACTTCGCTGTTAAGAGACGTTAAGCAGTTAAATAAAAAACGTAAGGCAGACCCTGCGTCTAGCTCACTAAGCGACGAAGTTGACACCTCGTCGATCAGGAAGCGACACGCAACTAACTTAAATCACAATATCTGGTGCCCACGACTTCGTGTTTGTAAAGGATTTGGATTGACAGCTACCGACAACCAACAACCATAGTGTACAATGGGAGACTCGATGTTATTACCACACACGAGCCCAAGTCATCTGCGCTATGTAATTCACGCAGCAAAGGAAAATATACTGACACACATGTCTTTGATTGAAATACGAAAATATCCTTGATCGACCACTTTCAACCACCATATCTCCCACATTCCCACAGTTACCGAAATTCGGCCAACGTTGTGATCGACGGGTGACTCTTTGCTACTACCACACACAAACTCCAGTGATCTGTGCTAGATAGTTTTGGCTGAAAAGTGATACACCATGACACATACGTCTTTGGTAGAAATATGAAAGTGCCGCAGGTCAACCACTTTCAGCCACCCTATCTCCCACATCTCTATAGCTACCGACATCTAACCACCATAGTACACGATAGGAGACACGATACCACCACCACACACAAACACCAATGGTCTATGCTATGTAGTTGTGGCAGCAGAGTGACATATACGGAGACCCATGTCTTTGGTCAAAATACGAAAATAACCTTGATCGGCCACTTTCAATCATCATATCTCCCACATTCCCACAGTTACCGAAATTCGGCCAACATTGAGGCCAACGTTGTGATCGACGTGTGACTCTGTGCTACTACCACACACAAACACCAGTGATCTGCGCTAGATAGTTTTGGCTGAAAAGTGATACACCATGACACATACGTATTTGGTAGAAATATGAAACTGGCGTAGGTCAACCTCTTTCAGCCACCATATCTCCCACACCTCAATAGCTACCGACATCTAACCACCATAGTACACGATACCACTACCACACACAAACACCAATGATCTACGCTATGTTGTTGTGCCAGCAAAGTGACATATACGGAGACACATGTCTTTGGTTGAAATACGAAAATAACCTTGATCGGCCACTTTCAACCACCATATCTCCCACACTCCCACAGTTACCGAAATTCTGCCAACGTTGTGATCGACGTGTGACTCTGGACTATTACCATACAAAAACGCCAGTGATCTACGCTAGTTAGTTTTGGCTGAAAAGTGATACACCATGACACATACGTCTCTGGTAGAAATATGAAAGTGGCGCAGGTCGACCACTTTCAATCACCATATCTCCCACACTTCCATCGCTACCTACATCTAACCACAATTGTGCATGAAGGGAGAATCGATTTTTTTACCACACACAAGCATCAATGTTCTATCCTATGTAGTTGCGGCAGGAAAGAAGTATAAGGATACACAAGTCGAAATATGAAAATGCCTTGCATCGACCACTTTTAACCATCATATCTTCCACATCCCTACAGCTATCGGCATTCGGCCAACGTTGTGCACGACAGGAAAGTCCATGCTACTTCCACACACAAACACTATACAGTATAAGTTCACGTGTCGCGTCAATAAACGTATGAATGTAGTCATCAAATTGTCAAATTCCTACACATTGTCTCTCGTAAATTCTGAATGACAAGAATAACTTTGGAAAATGATAGCACAAAGACACTTTAGAAATAGTAGGAATGAATTGTGGATTGTACTAACTAGGTATCGTGGTTGCCAATAAACAAAGGAAAAAAATGTTCTACGAATTAGACAAAATAGTAATTTCTCGTTTTTTTGTAACATCTAAAATTGTCTCTATTAATTAAATCTGAGGACTTTTGATGAATTCACTACAAAACACTTCCAAGACGCATTCTTCTCGATGTTCTACCATGCTATTTAACTTAGATTACTGGTTTTCCATTTGGGCCCCTAATGTAAGTTAAAGGAAAAAAGTAAACTTTCGAATCGTCTATATCGCTGTTTTTATTCAATTAGAATGACTCAAGTTGGTTTTATACTCTTGGGGTATGGAAACAAAAATTTTAATATGTTTTGAAAATACGTAATACAACACGTAACAGACGCTACATTTGGCTACCTCCAGAGTTTCTTAGCTTTTAGTCCTGCCTAAAAAAAATAATTACATTCACCTCATAAGTTATCACGTTGCTGTTTTTTTTAATAATCTTTCAAAGAACTATATTAGCCTAGGGTCTGATGCATTCAGGGCGTAAGATAAAGACCCAAGAATATATCTACAGACACACACTCATTATTTCCGATTGTTTTTGGAACACGTTGATAAACGGAAATCTGGATTACTGGACGGTAATTCGACCATTGCTAGGTTATACAATTTCATTCATTAATACCTATTCTTGAACCATAGCTAAAATTTTACTGTGCTTGGTTGAGGGCTGAAATATTTCTGTGCACCTGCGGCAATCGTAATGGTGCACGCCAGATGTGTTTGCCCAGCGCTATACAAACATGCCAGCCAGGTGCTTAATAGTTATGTCGCAACCTGTTTGGCGCGCACTGCATTACTCGTCGATCGCTAATAGAGAATGCTTGTCGCTACACGATATTCCGGACTGCCAGCCTCGGCTCTATCCACGTCACGGAGCGCTTTAAAAATGGCGTGCGCTATGAATAACCTGGAATTGTTTGCTATAGCATGGGTGCTAATGGGCTTTCCTTTTCGAAAATTCCAGTCATTGAAATATCTCATTGCTATCGCATACCATTCAAGGCAGGGCGCAAACCTGTGCAAACTGGTGACGTTAATAGGAATCCCAGACCTGTACAAACCTGCCTGAGTAGCCTGGGGCAATGACTTCAGTGGTTTGCACCCTCTAGAAAACAACAGAAAAAGTTACGTCAGTGGCCACGCCTCCCACCACCAGGACTCTGTGATTGGCTGATTCAAAATCCCGCTAATGCTTCCAATAAGCTGAAACTGGGAAATTCCAAAAAAAATCACCAGTTCTCTCTTTATCGATTTACTTGTGTATAAAAAAAAACACCCCTCATAACCAACCAGCATTTCCCGTAAGCTAAAATCTCTGTAGTTTGAATGTGGAACTCATGATGTCCTAGTATAGGACTAATTAGTAGTGTTGCCCAAATGTAAGAACAAGACAAGACTTGGCCAGTCTTGGTCTTGCATCAATACACCTGGTCTTGGTCTTGCAAAAATGCAAGACCAAGACTGATTTTGGGCAACACTAGTGTTGCCCAAATGCAAGAACAAGACAAGACTTGGCCAGTCTTGGTCTTGGTCTTGCATCAATACACCTGGTCTTGGTCTTGCAAAAATGCAAGACCAAGACCGATTTTGGGCAACACTACTAATTAGTGATATGATGGGTTGTTTCGATTCGTGTGTGAGAGTTCCTCGATCGTCCAGAAAAGCAGATCCTCTTTCTTCACATTTGACAAGCTGTAGAATTTTAGTGGTATTGTGTGGTTGAAGTTATTTCGCATAATTAATGAACGGAAAATGGTTAAGGAGCGCCAGGTTTTTTTGGTACTCTAATAAATTAATGTTTTTATTTTACATCATGCCAGCTTATTTGGTAAAGGTTGATCTAATGCACGTACTTCGGCTGTGAAAGGAGAATACTTCCGCGATCCCAGCCTGAATGCGACCAAGTGGCACTACCAACATAAACACAGAACTCAGCGGGGAGTGTTTTAGATGGATCCTTGCATTCTAGGCAAGCTGTTGGCAGGAACATTTAATTTTTCGCTAAAGTCGAATTCCACTCTCTCCCTCTTCCCGGGTACAATCCATTTCGATTCACTTATTTTTATTCGATTCGAAGTTTTAGCAGTAAGGCGCTGAATAATCCTCCCTTTCGATTTTTAAGTTCTTTCCAGCTACCTCACTTCATAACCTCGTTCCTCCCATTAAGACAAGGAATCTATAAAGATCGATAATTCTGTATAATGTTTGCGTAAATAATTCTTGGCCTTAAAGGAATCACTCATCAGGTATGGCGGTCTGGTAACTCCGAAAATGTTGGTGATTGGACAGATAAGCATAATAATGAAAATATGTAGATCAGTGAGGCAAGTATTTCAGTTATCCATGTTCCTTTTTACAATATCGGTTTAACAGTTCCTAGTTGCATTAACAAACTATCAGGAACAAGCTTCTGGGGTCAAAGAACAGGAATATACTTCTTTGCGGATGATGTTAGCCTTATTGTCACTGAGAGAAGGAACATCGAAGAAATAAGAATGCTAACGACATTTTCTTGTCAATCTTCTAGTGCAGGACAACTCAAAAAACATGGTCCTCGATTAATGAATCGCACAGCACAGTACCAGCCACCCTGACTAACCGAAATCTGAATAAGGAGGGACAATATATAAAAGGCATTGAGTCAAACAAAGGAATTTTGTTTGTGGTAAATGGGATTTCGCTAGGTACCACCTACATCTAAACAGAAAAATTATTTTGGAAGTTGGTTCTTAAACTTATAAGGGAATGCACTTCCAGTTATTGTGGGGTTGGGACAGATTTCGATATCCAATGGGAAACACTGCCCTATTTCTGGCGCTCTACTTCTGTCTGTCCGTCCGTCCGTCCGTCAGAGGCCTCTAGCACTTAAACAGTTCGAGACTTAAAATTTGTACATATTTTGTATTTCATTCGCCAAAACTCAAATATCGAATTTAAAATTTTGTAAAATTCTATAACGGTGGTTGGGAGTGCAAAAACTAATTTCAACCCCAGCATTTATGGTGCTGATGAATGCAGTTCGTAAACTAGCGGACTAATATACACTGGTGAACAAAATTAAAGCAACAAAGGTTGCGTTTATTTTGCCACAAAACAGTATAAACATTTGATAGTAAAATAGAAACAATGGAAAGAATATAGAAAATAAACAACTGCAACACGTATAACGGTAGACAAAAATGATCGTTTTTTTCAACTTTGCACATACATTCAGATAATGTGCTCAGTATGGTGTGTGATCCCCTATGGCAGCAATACAGGCCTAACAACGGCGGGACATGATTTGAATGATGTCATCTATTTGATGTTGAGGCAATAACGCCCAGTCTTCCTGCAGAGCTGCTCGCAAGTCTTGGAGAGTGGTTGGTGGGTGCTGACGTGATGCAACTCGTCTCCCTAGTGCATCCCATACATGCTCTATGGGATTCAAATCGGTAGAGCGAGCAAGCCACAACATGGGTGCAATGTCTTCTGTTTCCAAGAAAACATCAACCTCCCATGCTCTATGAGGTCGAGCATTATCGTCAATCATTACGTGGTCTGGGGCTACAGCACCTCGCAACAACCACACACGAGGTCCCAAGATCTCCTCACGATCCCTAGCAGCAGTTAAACAGTTTCATCCAGACAATTTCATGAAGGGGTGTTCGAGTGGTCAACATAATCCGTGCCCAGACCATTAGAGATCCTCCTCGATATAGGTCTCTTCCCACAATGTTTGGGTTCCGAAATTATGTACCACGTTCCCTTCAGATGCGAATCCGTCGAGAATCTCCCTTCAGACCCAATCGAGACTCATCTGTTAAAAGAACATTGGCCCACTGTTCGATCGTCCAGTTGGCATGTTGACGATTCCACTCTAAACGTTCCCTCCTGTGACGACGCGTCAGGAGTACACATAGAGCAGGTCTCCTACAGTAAAGACCACTCTGCCGAAGCTTTCTGTACACCATTTACCTCGATACAACTTTCCAGTGGATGCTGCGGGGTTAGATGCCAGTTGCTGCACAGTACTAAGGCGGTACCCCAAATAACGGTCTTCTCTTTCTGATGTGACACGTGGTCGGCCCTGCTCTGGTCTTCAGTATACAGTTTCGGTCTCTATAAGCTGTCATCACATCCGAGAGACAAAAAAACGATTCAAATTAATCCAACGGGCCACATCAGTTTGAGACTGTGCTGCTTCAGTTCTTCCTATGACCCTCCACCGCAGAGAGTCTGGTAGGCATCTTCTCCGTGCCATACTACACCGTCTGTGAATAAGTACACAGCGATTGTGGGTGTGGAACTACCCACCAAATACTACCTCGTTTGGTAGATGCTCTGACGTCATCGTTGGCATGGTTGTACAATGACCGGAATGCCATCTTCCGTGCAGAACACGATTGTACGGACATTTGTTGACAGTTTGTATGATTTTATCGTCAATTAGACACAGTACGGGGAAATAGCAGTTTGTTGCTTTAATTTTGGAGACCCGTGTATTTTTTTAACTGAAAATAAAACCACCAGTGACTATCTCAGAAATTGTATTATTTGAAATTTGTCCCAAACATCGATTAGAGCCAACAAATACTAAAATCACGTATATTTGATGTACTTTATTACTTGTAAGTAAAAAACGCAGAATTAATTTTGAAATTGTATCGTCATATAATAACATAATTTTATTTAAAATGTTCTAAATTCAAAGTGTATTGTGTTCAAAAGACCCCTGTAATAAATTTTATTTAGTTAAATGGTAGCATTAATAGCGCTTGCGATAACGATACGCGGCGTTGTAGAGCCGTGGAGTGCAGTCCACTGGCCAAACGGTAAAAGTATCGGGCCATGATGTTTGTGCCATGCCACAGCCACCTGGGAGATATGTGTTTGAGTATTGGCGTCCGGAACCCTAAATGCTCGACTCGCACTTCCCTTGGGAACACGTAGGGACTGCCTGCTGCCGAGCACCATATTCAACACTATGCGTTGAGTGGTTTATTCTAAAGCCTCGTATCCACTTGAGCACACTAGGGCGAATGAGCCGCTCATTCATTTGAGCGCGCTCGTTCGAGCGTGCTCAAGGAAAAGGAAATTTTGGTCGAACGAGCCTGGTTTCAGTGCTCAGAAAACGCTCGGCTATTGACTTGTCACATGTACGCGCGGCAGCTGCGGCCTTTATTATCCATACGATGTCAAAACAAAAGAAGTTGATAGATTAGAGAAAGTCATCGTCAGCGAAGAAATTATCTTAATTTAATTCGCGAATTGACTTTAAAGAGACAATGAGCTATTTCCAAACATTACTAGATCGATTTCGAACATTTGCTGTCATTAGTTGGACCTCATATTAAAATGCACAATATGACTATGCGTGAGGTGATCCCACCAGAAGATAAAATTTATAACAACTTAAAGATTCCTAGCATCATGAAGTCCCTACACAAGCCTGCAGTATATGTTCAAAGTATATAAACAAAGCATCATCCGTTTAGTACGGGTAGTCTGTGATGGCACTATTGAGTCACTACAAAATTATGTGAAGGCTGGTACCTATTTTTAATTTGTGTTTACAAATATGGATTTAAAGGTTTTTATGTTTTTTTAACTATGGCATTGATTTCAATTTTTTTTAATAAAAATTGGGCAAAACAATTATATTGCCTGGCACAAAATCAATGATTTTAGGCATTTAGGATTTGAATTTCGTAACACCAAATTCAGTCGAAATCCGTTCAGCTGTGAGAAATACAATAAAAAAAAAAAACTTGCCACTTCCCGTTGTAGAAGTTCTCTTCTGTTTGGATCGTTCTCGCCTGAATGACCCTGGCTTGAAACATTTTTCTTTACATCAATACTAAAGTTTAATATCTCGCTGATTTCACGCCAAGCATCTTATTTTTTAGTTCGATTATAATACTGGAGCTATCCCATAACACCCTCTTTGATTCATACGCATCAATTAGAGTTAAGCAAGTTTCATTGTCCCACGTGCTCGTGCTCATTGTAGAAACCGCCAAATACCGTCCACACTGAGCGCCGAACACACACTGGCTCGCCTTTGAGCATTCTAAAAAACCGACAACCGATCGGCTCGCCCCGTGCGCGCTCGCTGTCGTTCGTTGCGAGCGTGCTCAGGCGTCCACACTTGAGCCGCTCGCTTCACTGAGCGGCTCATTCACCTGAGCGTGCTCAAGTGGATACGAGGCCTAAAACACTTGTACCTGCACCAGTATTGTACTCTGCCGTCAGATCTGCTACAGATCGCGGCCTACCCTGCTTTACAGAGCGGGCAAGCCTCCGACCTCCATGTTCCATAATGAGGAGTGCACGTCCAAATCCTTGACGCTTACTCAAGGTTTTACCTTCCTACAATCACTTTCCATAGAATTGGAGAGCTGGTAGACATTTTTGGGTAGTATCTTGAAAATTTGTATAACACTTCGTTTGAAATGTCGAAGATCAAAATCGAAGACCTGGCTGATAGGTAGTGGGGCATAGCCGAATTATTAACCTTGAAAAAAATTATTTTCATTCAAAATTGTGTTTAACAAACATCGAAAAAATATATTTGAGGCATAATGAGGTTTGCACAGAATAATATTTACACCTAGAAAAAATATTTTTGTGAGGATAGATCATTTTGGTGGGACTTTTTACTTGCTAGATGATCAGGAATGTTATACCAGAGCGCGAGTGAGCAGCCGGACGCCGATATACTGCTCCCTCGCAACAGTAGCACGTGAACAGCCGACCGACCTCGCCATTTACAGGCGCCGGGTTATAGCAAACTGCACTTTGTCAGAGTCACTTATCTGTGGATTTCCTCATTTGACATAAGTTTCATCGTTAGAATCAATTCCCAAGGATCTCTGCTCTGATTATATAGTTTTTTACCGCATAACATACCCGCAACGTCATCGGCGAAAAGCGTAGAAATTATATACCACAAAAGGGATATAGAAAGTTTAAACAGGTTGATAAGAAGAAAATACAGTAAAGTAACATTGTAAAAACACAGAAGGAACACTTGAAATAACTAAAAAAGAAATTAGTAAAAGTTTATTCATAAAAATATGAATGGAAGGAAAGTACTGAACGATTCAACTGGAATTTTCTGTAACCACACAAAGAATATCTGTGAGGAAAAGATTTATTTTAATGCAGCCACATTGGTTTATGAGACATTCATGTGAACCTCAGTTAGAATGCTAAGTGAGTGTTATTTCAGATGAAACTGCTAAGAGAGGCCAAGTTAACAGCTTCGTAAATCTCAAAGTCAAATCACTGAATGAAACACAAAATAATGGTGAAATAGGTTAAAATTATTGTAGCTGTTCAGAATGTAATTTGCTGGTGGAGCAAATCTTAAAAACAAGGAAGGCAGGAAATGGAAGTGAGAACAGTGCTGTCACAGGTAACTGTATTTGGACAATTGTTGTTCATTATTCTAATGAATGATTGTGTTGTTAATTTGTGAAGTTAAGTTTATTTGAGGATTAAAAAAATGTATGATAGAATTAAAGAAGAGAAAGGATTGTGAACAGCTCCAGAGTTATGAGTTATCTCGACAGCATTTGAGTATTCGTTGGGTTTGTTAGCCACCTTTGTATAATATAAAGGAGATACTGTATAAAGTTTTCACGAGTCCTCATCTGGCATCATGTTGTATTGTAAGCGACCTACATATCGAAAGAAAAGAGAAGAACCACTTGTTTTGTGGCATCATGAAAGAATCATCATGTTGGAGCAGAGTTTGGGCTGGAAAGAACCAGGAGCCAAAATTGAAGGGGAAAATAGGTACAATTATAAAAGGCACAGATTTCAAATTTGAAGAGATATTCCAGAGAATAATTCAACAAGGCAGAAGTACAGTAGAGTCAAACTGGGAAGAGTTCAAGGAGATAATAAGAAAGGGTGAAGAAAAATTTATTCCAAAGCAGAAAATAAAGAGATGTAGAGAACCTGTATACTATAATAGGAAAGTAAGGAGTTTAAAGAGATTGGTATGAAGAGAACATAACAGAGTTAAGAGCGAGCAGAGTAGTACGGAATACTTAAAACAACTAAACAAGAACTTAAAAACAGCAAAGAAAGTGGCTAAAGATGGGTTTATGAATAGTATTGTCAGTGCAAGATGACCATTGACTGGAGCAACTAGAAATTTCTATGGCTATATCAGAAACCTGAGGGAAAGGTAGGGTGTAGAGACGCTAATAAATAAGTATGCAGAAGAAGTTAATGAGGATTTGAAAAAGGCAGAGATTTTAAGTAACTGGATTAGTGAGGGTATTAGAGACAATGAATCAGAAACGGGAGGGTCTAATTCCGAGAACAAGCTTAACAATACTATTAGAAATGAAGATACTGAAAAATTTGAAAATCATCCTGAGGAAATCATGAAGGAAATAAGAAAGCTGAAAAACCATAAAGGTGCTGGTGTAGATACCATTACTACAGATATGTTAAAGATAGTTGGATGTGACATTGTACCTTATCTTGAACTATTATTTAAATTGAGTCTGGATACTTGTTGCTTTCCACAGGAACGGAAAAGTGTGATAGTAGTACCGGTACATAAAGGTGGGGTGAGAAATAGAGCCGAAAATTACAGGGCAATCAGTTTGACATCAGTGGTGGGTAAATCAATGAAAAGATTGATACGCAGCCTCATCATAAATATATGTGAGGAGTGTAAGTGGTTTTCATGTAGGCAATATGGGTTCAGGCAAGGATATTTGTGCGAATCTCAGTTGGTGAGATATATGCAAGATATTTCAGATAAAATGGACAAGGGAGGTCAAATTGATAGTGTAGCACTAGATCTTTCAAAGGCGTTTGACAGAGTGAGCCATAAAATGGTAGTAAATAAGGTAAAATCTATTGGAATGGATGAGAAAGCTATTTGCTGGTAGAAGAATTTTTAAAAGGTAGAAAACAGAAAGTTAGAGTAGGAAATGCAGTATCAAAAGAAGTGGAAGTAAAAAAGGAAGTGCCTCAGGGTAGCGTTTTGGGACCATTGCTATTCATTATTCTAATGAATAATTGTGTTGATTGTTTACTATCTGAAATTAGATTGTTTGCAGATGACCTAATGCTGTATAAAGGAATGAAAACGATAGAGGATTGTAAACAGTTGCAGGGTGATCTGGACAGGATATCTAATTGGGTTGGTAAACATGGAATGAAGATAAATGCAAAGAAGAGTCAGCTTATTAGATACACAAATAAAAAACAAAAGGTTAATTATGAATATAAGGTGGGGAAAGAATTGCTTGCTGAAGACTTGAAATGTAAATATCTTGGAATTACTTTTGATAACAAACTTAACTGGGCAGGACACATAGGACAGGTGGTAAGAAAAGGTTTCAAAGTTCTGCACTTGTTGGAGAGAGTGATGAGGGGATGTACGAGAGAAGTCAAGGAATTGGGTTACAAAACTTTGGTCAGACCATTGCTCGAATATGGTAGTGTAGTATGGGACCCTCATTTTACGTATCAAATACAGGAGTTGGAGAGGGTGCAATAAAGGGCTGCTAGATTTGTTTCTGGAAATTATCGCAGAATCCAATCAGTGACGGATATGATAAAGGAGTTGGAATGGGATTCATTGCAAGACAGGAGGAGGATGAGGAGGGTCATGGGAGTGTACAGGGCATATACTGGCGATGAGGTATGGAAAGATATTGCAATAGGTATGAAAAATAGTGCATGGAAGGGAAAAGATGACCATGACCACAAGCTGGCACTCGATTTCAGGTACAAGGGTGTGGGAAGATTCTCTTTTTTAGGTAAGGGTGTCAGGGATTGGAATGAGTTACCAAAGGAAATGATGAATAACTTACCGAAAACTTTAAAAGAATTTAAAATTTGCAGAAGGCAAATGTAGGTGCGTGCAGGATAGGGGGAAGTTGGGGGTGTAGGAAATTAGTCACCGGAGCGTGTGCTCCATTGCAATTACATTTTTGGTAAACATGATAAAATCACCCTCTTCTACGACAAAGGAGAAATCCTCCACCCACCAGAATATCCCTCGAAATTACAGGAGAAACAAAGTGAAATAAGGTGCCATTCTGATGCTTTAATTTACTCAGAGATATTTGAGTCATTTGAAACAATGTTTTTTTCTCTTAAAACGTTAAAAACCTGTTTTTTTTAAATGGTATAATTATTATATGTTTCATTTTAAAATGATTGTTATATGGTAGTTCTATTGTATAAAGAGACCATTGTGCGTTTTAAACATGTAGTAAAAAAATGATAAAGATTTAAAAAAAAAGATTTTTAAAGTTTTTTTTTAAAAAAAAAAAATAGATAACATTGTTTTAGATGACTCAAACATCCTTGAGTAAATTAAAAAAAAGAAACAGGGTTCAAAATGTCTTAATTTGTTGAAATGGCATGGAATAAAATGGACAAAGGCACGTTTCGAAAAAAAAAAAAATTAAAAATCAATATCACAAAAACGGCGTGAGTTTTACTAAAATAAAATTTTGTGATATAGTAGGACATGATGTGACCTATCTGGGGTTGTAGTATTATCCTTTCATTCCTGGAGAACTTGTATATCCCAAAACAGAAGATAAAAAGAAATACGTAACCTACTTACTATAATAGGGAAGTGAGGCGGTTGAAAAGGTTGGCGAGAAGAGAACATAACAGAGTTAAGAGACAGCAAGACAATAAGGAATACTTGAAACAATTAAATGAGGAATTATTAATAGAAAAGAAGAAGGTAAAAAATAGGTCTATGAGGAATATTATTGGTCCAGAGGTACCACAAACAGATGCATCTAGAAATTCCTATGGTTATGTTACAAAACTGAAGGGATGGAAGGGTGTTTGAATAATTATAGTTAAGGACGGAGAAGAAGTTACTGAGGATTTGGAAAATAAGTAACTAAGGCAGAGACAGTCAGGTGAGAACAACTAGAAGATACCTGATGAAAACAGCAGAGTCAGCTGTCAAAACGTCGTGTTTTTACACCACCATCCGGCTAGACACCCGAGAAGATTTTGTTGCATCGATACGCCGGGAAAGCCTCCACTTACACATCAAAGAAGTAACTGTTTTAGTGAGACCATTGGGGTATTTATTCAGATATAGGAGCGTCTAACTCGGTGAACGAGCTTACCCACACAATTATAAATGAGCAGACTTAAAAAATTCGAAATTCATCCTGAGCACATCGTGAAGGAACTAAAAAAGTTCAAAAAACATAAATGGGCTGGTTTGGAAGATATTACTATGGATGTCTTATTGATAGCACGATGTGACACTGCAACTTATATTGAAACATTATTTAAACTGGGTAGGGATATTTGCTGCCTATTAGAGGTCTGGGAAAGTGCGATAGTAATACCGGTACGAATAGGGTAGAAAATTACAGGCCAATTAGTTTGATCAGTAGTAGGTAAATTAATGGAGAGATTGATAAGCACCAACAAAAAGGTATCTGTGAGGAACGTAAGTGGTTTTCAAGTAGACAATATGGTTTTAGACAAGGATACTCAAGCGAATCTAAGTTAGTAGGCTGTATCCATTATATTTGGGATGAAATGGACAGTGGATGCCAAATAGGTAGTATAGCATTAGATCTTTCAAAGGATTTTGACAGAGTGAGCCATAGAATGGTAGTAAATAAGGTAAAAACCACTGGAATAGATTAAGAAGTGATCTCCTGGGTAGAAGAATTCTTAAGAAGTAGAAATCTAAAAGCCAGAATAGGAAATGTAGAGTCAAAAGAAGACGACGTGAACATGGGAAACTATAGGCTAGTGTTTTGGGACCACTGCTATTCGTTATTTTAAATTTCTAGTGAACGACTGTGTTGATTGTTTACTGTCAGATGTTGGTTGTTTGCAGATGACATTATGTTATATATTAGGATCAAAACGGTAGAAGACAATAGCTGCAGAGTGATCTGGACAGGATATATAGCTGGATGCGTCAACATGAGTTAAATTCCAAGAAGAGTCAGCTTATTAGATACATAGATAAGAAACTAAATCTTGACTATGATTATATAGTGAGAAAAGAATTGCTTGTTAAAGACTTGAAATGTAAATACATTTCCATAAAAATTCATAAGAAACTCAACTGGGCAAGTCACATTTGAAAGTGTGACAGAAATGGTTTTTAGATTGAGCTGGGCTCTAATAGTAATAGTTATTATATACAAAAATATTTTGCATGGATGCAGTTGTATAATGATTAGGCTACTCTTAGAGAAACAAAAAATAAAGTTTGAGTTACCATGGTGGAAAAACAAAAGGAAATACAGCGAAGGTTGAAGAGCGTAGATCGGATATATGAGTTGCTACTACGATTATTAGTCATTACTGAAAAAGAACCTGCTATCTTCGGATACTTGATATCTCAAATATAGTTCCGTGAGGAGGTGGGCAAAAGGATGGCAATAAAGTTCGAACCTGTTATCTATTTATTTATTTAGCTTATGACCATTGCACACAAATAATATAATTTAAGATTAAATTCCAAATAAAATTCAAAATTAACATGGTGTAGCCAATCTAAAGCTTCATTTGATGTATTAATAAAATCTATCTGTGATCCCTTGAAGGCTCGAAGTAGGCAGTCAAATGTCACGTGACGGATGGTTTGCGTTTCCTCACCACAATCGCATCTCGGTGTATCTCTCATTCCCCATCTGCACAAAGATAAAGCATATCTGCCATCCAGGTCTTGCGAGGAAGGTCGAGTTCCTTTAGTGCCTGTTTACTGTCAAACAGGGAGTGCCATTCTGGTGGAGCTGAGACTATCCACTCTAATTTCCAAGCTTCTCTCCCATTAAAATTATCAGATATAATCTGTTTTACAATTTTTACGTTTGGATTTCTTGATTTAAGTCTTTCAAACTGATTAACCATGTCGTCATGGATGGGCAGATCCAAGTTATGACTGATCTTATTATATTGGGCAATTAGGAGATTGTGTCGTCTTATTGGAGGCGGTTCGATGTTGCATAAAACGGGTAGCCAGTACAGTGGAGTGGTCTTGATACTTCCGCTAATTATTCGCATTGTCTGGTTCAAAACTGTGTCGATCTTTTTGACGTGGGTGCTATTTATCCAGACAGATGAGCAATACTCAGCTGCAGAATACACTAGGCTCAGTGCTGATGTGCGGTGTGTGGAGGCAGATGCTCCCCAGGAGGTGCCAGTTAACATCTGCAGAATATTATTCCTGGTTCTTAGTTTTGCTGCAAGGTTGTTTAGATGTTTATTGCACGACAAGGTACGATCCATTTCGATCCCAAATACTTGGGGAAGGGGTTGTGTTGGAGGGGAGAGTGCCATCAAGAAGAACGTCAAGTGAGAGATTCGTACCGATTGTTAAAATGGAAGATGGTAGTTTCCGTCTTGCTGGAACTGGGTACGACAAGCCATTTCTTAAAATAGTTGCTCAGGGTTTTGAGGTCTGCTGTTAAACTATTTTCAATTTGCTGAACGTTATCAGATTGTTGTACTACTGCCAGATCGTCAGCATAAGAGAACTGTCTGGATTCTGTTTGAGGAATGTCAGAAATATAAACATTAAAAAGAAGTGGGGCAAGAACCGAGCCTTGAGGCAGACCATTATTCACTCTTCTTACTTTGCTTATCTTATTGTCTGAGACAACCTGGAAAGCTCGGTTAGCTAGCATAGTATTGATCAGACAAGTGATTTTTTTTGCACTTCAAAATGTTCAGCATTTGTATACCACGCCCTCTCGCCACACTGTATCGTAGGCTGCAGTAAGGTCAACAAATATAGCACCAGTCTTCAATCGTCTCTCGAATCCTGCTTCTATGTGAGTTGCCAAGGCCAGGACCTGATCCTCGCAACGTATACTAGCCTCCTCGTGGTACATCCTGGGCAACGTGCTTGCACGGCTAAATAGTCTATACAGTCGGCCTGCCAGACAATCCTGTAGGATCTCCTGGCAACCAGAGCACAGTAATCCTCCTTCGAACCCGTTGAAAATGGAAAAGATTAGATTTTTTATTTTAACAGTAAAGATTATACGACAAATAAATCGACAGTTGTGCAACAAGAGGTAGTTGGAAAAGGTTGCAAAATCCTACACTTACTGGAGAGACTGATGAGGGTATGTACCAGAGAAGTAAAGGAATTGGGGTGCAAAACTTTGGCTATACTGTTACTTGAATATGGTGGTGTGGTATGGAACCCACATTTTCTATATCAAATATGAGGTCTATCCCAAAAATATCCGATCTTCCTCCACATTTCTCCACTGCTGTTATTTGCGTCTCCTTCGAAGCAGTACCCATTTGATTGAAGAATACGCTCCCAACGGCCTTTCCACTCTTGGAAGCAGCCCTGGAACTTATTTTTTGGTATCGCCTTTAGAGCGTTCGTCGTATTAGTTCCGAGTGTTTCCTTGTCGTCTAATCGATGTCCTTTGAACGGACTTTTTAATCTTGGGAACTGCCAAAAGTCGCAGGGAGCTACATCAGCACTGTACGGAGGATGACGAAGCTGTACGACTTTGTGCTTTATCAGATATTACTGCACGAGGTTCGATGCATGCGCAGGTGGATTATCGTGATGAAGAAGCCAGTCACCGCTCTACCAAAGCTGATGCCGTTTTCTTCTAATTGCGTGAAGTAATCTTTTCATTACTACAAGATAATATTCTTTGTTGATCGTGGTGCACAACACCCTCATATATATATATATATATATATATATAAAATCAGCAACAACATGACATTGCTCCGACTTTGGCGCTCATTTTTCTGTCATAGCTCCGACGACAGCATCCACTGTGAAGACTGACGTTTGTTTCGGGATCATCACCAGTTATAATCTTTTTAAGCAGATTTTCATCATTATTGACCATTTCCAGATAGTCTTGAGCGATTTCAAGGCGAAGGTTTTCCCACTCCAGCGTTAGTAGTTTTGGAATGAATTTCGTACACACGCGAATCATTTGCAAATTTTCAGTTAAAATCTTCCAAACACTAGTTTCGGTATTCCAAGATCACATTCTAATTATCGCGTAGTTAATCGACGATGTTCGTTGATCGCAAGCCTCACACGTTCCATATTATCCAGTGTTTTTGTGGTAGAAGGCCGCCCAGAATTTGGGTCACTATCAAAAGATAAACGACCATCTTTGAACAGCTTATACCGCTCTTCTATTTGTGTATTCGTCCGCAAATGCCGTCTTCATCATTTCGATGGACTTCACACTACTCTTTTCGAGTTTAAAGCAAAATTTAATGCAAATTCGTTGCTCCGAACTTTCCGTCATTTTTTATAATAACAAATTGAGACGGACATATAAAACAGTATTTAAAACTGGCACGTTCCACGTGAACTAAGATGTTCCGGCGACAACTGCGGCATCTAGGGCATTCGTGATTCGTCGCTGCTGACACTCATACCCGGCATACAGCACATATGGTAAAATACCCTGTTGTCACGAGCGATGATATGGAGGAATGTCGAATACTTTTGGGCTAGGCCTCGTACAGGAGTTGGAGGGAGTGCAAAAACGTGTTGTCTCTGGAAATTACCACAAAACAAAAACAAAAACAAAAATCTGTAAATTATATGATAAAAAAGCTGGAATGGGATTTGGAAGACAGGAGCAAGGTGAGGAGAGTCATTGGAGTGTACAAGACTTATATTCGTAATGAGGCGTGGAAAGGTGATGGTATAAGAATTAAAGGTAGTGCTTGGTAGGGAAAAGATTACCATGGCCACAAACTAGCACTCGATTTCATGCACATGGTTTGGGAAGATTTTGTTTCATAAGTAAAGGTGCCAGAAAAAGGTACAAAGAGAAATTATGAATAAGTTACCAAAAATGCTGAAAGAATTTAAAGTTGAAATTTGCATAGGACAAAAGTAGGCGGGTACATGAAAAGGATGAATGGGTGTGTTTGGCGTTATTTCCATTTCAGTTAAAATTAAATTAAAGAAAACATAGACTAGAACATAAACAATTGAATACAAAATAGTGTAATGAATTACCACATATGTGGGAACAGAAGTCCAAGCTTACTATGGAAAACGACGATAGATAAACAAAAGACAAAAATTTTTTTTAAATAAAAATCATTGCCTAACAAACATCTACATATGATTTAAATAGAACCATAGGCCGGCATTACACTGTAAAAGATCTTTGTGGAAGATCTTTGGTAAAAGATATTTTATAAAATATTTTACAGTGTAATGGGGCATATTTTATAAAAGATTTCTTTTATAAAATGTAAGACGTTGGCATTACATTTTATAAAAGATTTCACCAACCTGCAAACGTAAACAAAGAAAATTTCGTAAGGGTCATTACCAAAGTTGGTTATGACTGTCGAATCCACGAAAATCTTTATTTCTGAGTATGAACAGAAGGAAATGTTGTAAACTCAGAAACATATAGACTATAACATCAGAAATAAAAAGGTGAACAGTTACGAAAAGTTAATTAGTGTTATGATAGAAGGCTGTACTGTAGAAGACGTAAAAAGAGAAAATTAATGTGTTAGGAAACTAATATTTGACAGGTTTCTGGAATAATAACAGAAGTAATGTGCAGACCAATGCGTGTGCTATATTGCAGAATGGTGTAGATCCGTCACCATCAATCGAGTACAACCCATGGCATATACACCGTAAAAATAAACACCCAATAGTATATATGGGAAATAATTCTGATGTAGAAATTTATGAAAATATTGTGGTCAGAATTTATTGGACGCATCAACCATAATTTTTATAATTTGGCATGTCCTCACATTGCAACTCTTTCACTAACCTTTGATGAACTCCTATCATATCATGTCTCGTAATCCACGTTCTAATCTAAATATGTTTACTTCTCTTCTTTATCTTCAATAAAATGCATATTGTGACAGTTGCACTAACTGGGTCTGCAAAAGTTTATAAGTTTACTCGATTCATTTCAGAGAACTATGACGAAAAATTTTATATAGTGTAATGGGACTGAAAAAATATCATAAAATATATTTGATAAATAAATATGATATAATGTTTTATAAAAGATCTTGGACAAAGAACTTTTACAGTGTAATTCCGGCCCTAGATACATTTATATCGGAGACAATATGTATAAGTTATATGTTATCTTGATTATTTTTGAAACACTTTGAACAGCTTCAGTGTTATCTCTGGTGTTTTGATTTTATTATGTGGTGGGTGTCACTTGTCAGCGGGGAAGTTGGGTTATAGATTGTTTCAGTTCATAACAGGAAATGTAGGCTACTTGATTTCAGAAAGTATTGAGCACACAGATGTCATTTAGTTGTTAAAAAAGCTTTGCAAAAATTGTAAACAAGAAATGACAAATGATGGGCAGGTCAACAGTGAACAGGTTATATTGGCTACTGGTGGTTACGACCACACTATTAAGCTTTGGCAGGCACATACAGGAATCTGTCAACGTACAGCCCAACACACCGATTCTGTATCCTTGACTATAGTTTTTACATTTGAGAACCATATAAAATCGATTCATTTCTGTTAATTTTTTCTTTAACTTGGCTTCAGCAAGTCAACGCCTTAGACATAAGCCCTGACAAACAACTCATAGCAGCAGCAGGTTGGTTTAATTTAGTAAAATTAATAGCGACAGCAAATATGGGTTCTCTAGAGCTTAAGATACCACCGCAATACATGAGGTAAGGTTTAGTTGAAGGTGATATTGAATTAACGAAGTTTTGGTTTAATTCTAGATGGGGATACCGCTACAATCTCTTACCACCTCGCATAGTTAACACACAGATCACATGGTATATATATTGTTATTGTGACATATTCAGTCTGTGCTTACCAACACAGAAACAGCGACAGATATGATATGAAAATTGGTTATCTGCAATATCGCGTGTTTCACTTTGGTCCAGGCTGCATCACGACTGAAACGCATATTTATAAAATATGATTTTATCAATAATCATTTGAGTTTATGTTGTAATGCAGCCTGGACCATATGTCACAATACCATATGATCTGTGTGTTTATTACACGAGGCGGTAAGAGATTGTAGCGGTATCCCCATCTAGAATTAAACCAAGGTTTTTCTTCGTTAGTTTCCAGTGAAGAAAGTATCAATGGTATTGACAGTTGTTTCATTGTGACCGCTAGACGTTTTAACTATTTACAAGCATATGATATCCCCCTCATTGTGAAGTCAGGTGTCGCAAGAAATGATATTCAATGCTTTGCAGTTTATGTAGTAAATGTTTTGATTTAACAGCAACAATTTTAGGCAGAGATTGTGGGTAAATTGTAATACACCCTTGAGCAGAATGTTAACTGATATTACAGGTACAACATAAAAAAGGGCCTGTTAGGTTGAAGGTGACATTGTACAATTGTGACTCTACCAAATTTGTTTTACCTTTACACAGAAACAACCAGAAACTCGAAGCTTCACTGACATAGATCAACATTTAGAAAATATTATGTTGTTATTCTGATGGGTGTGTTGATAAAGTGGAAAAATTAAAATAACAGTGTAAATAATTCTCTACACTTGTGTAAACATTACTAATATTATAGCACTTAGTTGCTTAAATATAAGTGAATATAAATATGGTTTAACTTGAGGGTAACACGTTAATACGTTGGAACCTACAAAAATTGTTCTATCGGTCTGAAATTTGGTACACACATTACCTAGGTGATAATATTTGATTAAAGTGTATAACATAAGCTTTGAATATGTGGAAATAAATTAAAATCACTTAAAATGTTGGTAGGGTGCATACAAGTTATTACGCAATAAGTGCACGTTAATAGCTGTTGATATTTATTCTGCGTGTTTCTTACTATTAATTCTTTGTGCAGGCTGCATTTAAACCTAACCACAACTGCTATTATGTAAAAATTAAACCAACTTGAATGCTCTGTATGAAATATTGGTTATGAAAGACGTCATGCTTTACCCTGGAAGGTAGACAACCATGCAATATATCTTAGCTTTGAAATCAAAATGACAACTACACACAGAGAAATTGTAAATGTTACTGATTTTCTACGTATTAAGTATCTGCAATTTAATGTGAAAAGCAGTTTTTATCCAACATTGAAGACTTAAAACCATGTGAAACAAATATCAACAGCTATTAACGTGCATTTATTTCATAATAACATGTATACACCTACCCACATTTTGTGTGATTTTAATTTATTTCCACATATTCGAAGCTTATGTTATGTTATGTTTAATCAAATATTATCGCCTAGGGAATGTGTGTACCAAATTTCAGAATGATAGGACAATTTTTGCAGGTTTCGACATATTAACATGGAGTCAACTTGAGGCTTCATTTTACCTGGGAACATTTTGAGTCTGTTTGATTAACTACGGCACATAAAAATGTTTTTTTGAGAGAGAGGACTTACACTGTCATTAGCAGTCACAGGATATTTTGGATCTTTATGTGAAAACTGGTTGTTTAATATCAGAAACAGGCAAGATTCTAATGAATAACTGGTAGGGTATGTTATGAATGTGGAAAGTTACACAGTGTTTTCTGATTATTATTATTTGTAAAGGAATTAAAGACAGGAAACACCCCCGCAGGGGCCTGGTACGCAAGTGCCAGGTACGGGTTTGGTGAACCCGCGGCCCGCGGTGCCCGAGCTGGAAACTTGTGAGCGCCACAAGTTTCCCACACAGTAAACTCCTACCATGCTTCAATGACCACCGTAGGGTGTGACGATGGAACATTGTGTGCCTAGGAGAGCGGGGATCTTGGCTTCATCGCCCGGATCGCGAGGACGGTACAAACCTCTATAAAAAAAACACCTCAAGGTCAGACACTTGCCAAGGAGGTGCATGGGTGAGAGGCAGATCACTCGCTAGCGTGGAACCTCAGGGGCACCTGCGCAACCCTGTTGTAGTTGCCGGGGGGCTATGGAGGTAAGGCCCCCTGTATGTTGCCTCCGTTACTCGTGGAACCAAAAATTAAAGCTTTAAAATAAAAAAAAACTTTAAATCTGAATAAAACTACTACCTGCAGCATAGATGAGATGCAGAGTAATGCAACCATCCAAAATACCAATAAGCATATGAGGGTTGATAGCCCACCCGTATCTGGAACAGAATGGCTTGCGCATTAGATAATGCTTTTGTTATAATGCATTGGAAGGAAGGGACCTTTGAAAAGGTATCCCCTTTCTATATTTCAAAGGGACTGGAGGGTATTGCTGGTACATTGAAATCTGTGAAGAAACTCAGGAATGGCACCCTGCTGCTGGAAACCTCTACCAGTAGGCAGGCCTCTCTGCTCCTTAAGTGTGAGAACCTCGGGGAGTTCGCGGTAACATGCGAACTCCATAAAACACTAAACAGCAGTAAAGGTGTCATCACCTGCCGCAATTTAATAGATGTAGAGAAAGAGGAACTCCTTAAGGAATGGGGAACTGAAAAAGTGGTCGAGGTCCAACAAATAACACGGAGAGTAAATGGCAGCCTTGAGAATACTGCCACCTTCGTGTTGACATTCAACACGCCAACGTTACCAAAATCAATTAAAGCAGGGATTTGAACTTGAATGTTCGCCCTTAATTACCAGACCCGATGCGCTGTTACAAGTGTCAAACGTTTGGGCATTCAACGGTGAACTGCAAAGGAAATGCCACCTGTGGGAAATGCGGCAAGAGTGCCCATGAGCCGGGTACGGAGTGCACTCTACCACAGGTGTGTATTAACTGTTCCGAATCCCACCCTGCATGGACCAAGTCGTGTTGAGTTTATCTCGAAGAACGAAAGATCCAGGAGTATAAAACCAAAGAAAGAATTCCGTACGTTGAAGCGAAGAAGAAGGTAAAGGCGCTTGCCCCGCCCGTCTTCACTACTAGCTTCGCGACTGTGGTGAAAACTCCGGTCAGTAAAGAAAGTGTTGCCACCCAGACGTCCACCGCAGACATGAGCACGAGCACCATGTGCTTTTGCGACTGTAAATGTGGCGCAAAAGCCATTAAGGTCAGAACACCTAAGACCACGGAGGTCGGGAGCAACACGGCCGCAATCTCGACCACTCCAGCAGCAGTTAAGACCCCACCAGCAGCTTCACCAGTTGTAACAGACACCCCTCAACCTACAGCAGCATCTGAAGCTGCAGTAGCCGCAGCACAACCTATAAAGCCACAGGAGAAAAATAGGGGTCCAAAGTTTAAACAAACGGACCCCACAAAATTCATAAGGTCACCCTCTTCATCCCCGCCCAGGCTGCCCAGTGGCAGGGAGAAGGGGAACAGACCAAGGAAAAAGAAAAAACAAGGTGATTTCGAGGTTTCGATTAGTGAGCCGGAGATGGATATAAGATCTTCAGAACCCGAAGACATAGTGATGCTGCTGGACGAGTGTCTACTCGTTCCTCAGCAGTCAGGAAGTGATGTCCCACCCAAACCGGGGCGGGCTAATTTTAATGAATAGGATGGCTCCCATACTTCAATGGAACCTAAACGGTTTTCAGGCTCACAAAGAAGAGGTACAACTCTTAGCATGGTCTAACCCTTTGTGTCTCTGCTTACAGGAGACACATTTTAGACCGTCGCACCAATCCGTACTAAGAGGTTTTGATATATACCGAAGGGTCGATACTGAGGGTGATCGAGCGAAGGTGGGGGAGTGGCTTGTGTTTGTCCAAAACACTGTACCACTCCGAACCTGTTGCCCTCACCTCTCCTTTACAAGCAGTAGCAGTTAGAATATATGGCCTGATACAATTTACCATATGCTCCTTATATCTACCACCCGGTGCACCAGTTGATTACGACCAACTGGTTGATCTAGTGCGGCAAATTTATCGGCCATATCTCCTACTGGGAGACTTCAACGCCCATAGTGCGCTGTGGGGGTCGACCACCGATTAGCGCCAGAGGTCGAGAAATTTGTAGACTATTGGAGCAAGAGGAGTTGTGTGTCCTCAACAACAGCCAAATGACTCATTTTGCAACTGCTTCCGGTACGTCCTCTACCATTGACCTCTCCTTTTGCTCTCCTTCTGTAGCGGACTCCGTGCGCTGGCAGGTGGATCGCAACCTTCATGGAAGCGACCACTTCCCAATATGGCTGCATTTGGAACTCGATCGTGGAAGAAGAACTATCCATCACAAATGGAATATCAGCAGAGCTGATTGGCAGCTCTATTGCCATTCCGTCACACTTCAACAGTGTGAGGATACTGATGAGAAGGTGAAACACTTTACCGGGCGGCTGATATTTCCATTTCTAGCAACTCTGGAGTGCTGCGAAGAATGCCCTGGCGGAGCGATGAATGTCGTTCCACTATTCAGGGCCGCAGACGGGCCTTGCGCCATTTCAAGTTGCACCCAACACTTGACAACCTCATGGCGTTCAGAGTTGCTAGAGCTAAGGTGCACCGAGCGTGGTGGTGTAACGGATAGCGTTCTGGCCTCGCATTCAGGAGGACGGCGGTTCGAATTCCCGTCCGGGCATTCAGATTTGGGTTTTCCATGGTTTCCCCAAATCACTCCAGGTGAATGCCGGGATGCTTCCTTCAAAAGGCCATGGCCGAATTCCTTCCCATTCCTTGCCCATCCTTTCCCGTGTCTAAAGACCACGTTGTTAAAAAGGGACGTTAAACTGTTACAAAAAAAAAAAAAAAAAAAAAAAAAAAGCTAAGGTGCGATGCGTGATTAAGGAGAGCAAGAGAAGGCCATGGCACAATTTTGTGAGCTCAATTAACTGATCCACTTCAACAACAAAAGTATGGGAGTCAATCCGTCGTATATCTGGAAGGTACTCTCGATCGCCAGTATCTGTATTACTGGATCAGGGACATATAGTCACCGACGAGCGAAGCATAGCGCAGCTGATGGCAGAGTCATTCACTGCTATAACTTCGACTGCCAGGCTGGAACCTTGGTTCCAACAAAGAAGAGCTGCTGCCGAACAAGATATTCTAAGCTTTGACTCGCTGGATTTCCAGGCGTACGACACCCACTTTACATTTTGGCAGTTGGAAGCCGCCTTAAACAGCACCAAGGACACAGCACCAGGACCCGACCTGATCCAGTACCAGATGCTGAGGCATCTTAGTAACGATGCTAAAGAGTACCTTCTAGGTATTTTTATTGATATATGGGCCGGAGGACATTTCCCCGACTCGTGGAAAGAAGCAACGCTAAGTACACATTTTAAAACCAGGGAAGGACAAATTAGTTGCCAGGTAGTTATCGCAACATTGCCTTAACAAGCTGCGTGGGGAAGACACTAGAGCGAATGGTCAACTGCCGCCTTATCTGGTGTCTTGAATCCCGAAATCTGTTGAGTCGCTTTCAGTGTGGATTTAGGAAGTTCCGTTTTACCTTGGAGAACCTGATCCTGCTGGAAGTGTGATACAGAACGCCTTTATTCGGAACCAACATCTTGTTGCCTTGTTTTCTGATATAGACAAGGCCTACGATACTACCTGGTGGTATGCTATTTTAAAACAACTCCATGAATGGGGTTTTAGTTGAAACCTACCCTGTTTCATACAGTCATTTTTATGTCAGCGTTGCTTCTGGTACTGAGTCGGCAGGGAAGTGTCAGATGTTTTTATCCACGAAAATGGTGTTCCTCAGGGTTCAATTTTAAGTGTTATTCTTTTTGCTATTGCGATAAACAGCATCTCAATCATAATAAGGAGTCCGATAAGGTACTCCTTATATGTTGATGATTTTTTAATTTTTTGTACATCGTTAGCCTGCGAAGCGCCGAGCGGCAACTGCAGTTAGTGCTGAACAGGTTGGATGAATGGTCAGTATGTACTGGTTTTCGATTTTCTGTTGAGAAAACCCAGTGTGTACTTTTTACTCAATCTTGCAGCCTCTTACCAGAACCTAACCTTATCCTGAGGAACACGATTTTGAGTTTTAGTCAAAGCATTCGATTTCTGGGCCTCATATTTGATAGTAGGTTAAGTTGGTTACCGCATCTAAAAGATGTGAAAGCCAGATCCCTAAAAGCACTCAACATTTTGAAATGCCTCTGTGGCAGGTCATGGAGTGCTGACCGCTCCTGCCTGCTACAATTCTATAGAGCATTTGTACGGTCGCGGCTTGAATACAGTTGTATAGTATACTGGTTCGGCACGGGACAGTTATCTGCGCATTTTAGATAGTGTCCACCATACGGGAATTCGGCTGGCAACGGGTGCTTACCGCACCAGCCCGATGCCCAGCATATGGGCTGAGTCAGGCGAGCCGCCGCTTTCCACCCGCTGACATCTCCTCATGGTGCGACATTATTTGCGCGTTGCCTCAACACCTGGTAGTCCCGTACACGACATAGTAATACACCCAAATTACGAACGGATGTATATCCAACCACCTAAGAGCAACAAAACCGTTTAGCTTCCAGTACAAAGGCTGTTTTAGAACAGTATGGATTTGAGCTGCCCCCTTTTTATCACCAGGGTTGGAGTAAATCTCCTCACTGGCTTTTAAAGAGGTCCAGAACGATTTTAGAATTAGTCAAGGTACCACAAGCTGTTTACCAGCTGACAATGTTTTTATCAGAATGTTTATGGATGTTTTAAACCAGCATCACGATTTTACCCCGGTATACACGGATGGGTCTAAGCAGGCTAACGGAGTTGGCTGCTCTGTAGTGTTCCCTTCGAGCGACTTATAATTACAAACTGAATAGCAGTTGCAGCGTATATACTGCAGAGTGTTACGCTATGTTAAGCATGTACCCAGCAGATCGTCTTGTTCAGGACATACAGGACACCCTCCGATCCCTCCAATCTTCTGGAAAGGAGGTCGTATTCTGCTTGGGTACCTGGTCATGTGGGAATCAGGGGGAACTGAGGCAGCTGATGAAGCTGCCAAGTTAGCCTGCAACAAGGTCAGAATTGACTTTCGATCAGGTCTCAAAGTCTGACCTTGCCTTGGCGGGGAAAAGATTGGTTTTTGACGTTTGGCAGAGGCAGTGGCTGGAGGTAGAGCATAATAAGCTCCAGCTGGTCAAATCGACCATTCAGCTGTAGAGCAGCTCCTTCCAGCGGGCGAGGAGGGATGAGGTTCTCCTTACTCGCCTCCTATATAGGGCACTGTCCTCTGACACACAGCTTTCTTCTACGCCGGGAGGACCCACCGGAATGTGATGCTAGTGGCATACCTCTGATGGTGCGCCACATTTTAATTGATTGTGTGTTGTTTTTAGTACTTAAGGGCAGACGTTGGGATGGCCAATGATCTGTCCCCTATTTTAAACAATGAGATCAGCAGCATGGTGTGTGTTTTACAATTTTGTGTTTTCGCCGGTCCTAGTGCCAAAAATTATTGGCAGATCAGCCTAGTTTTAAGATGGATGGGTGGACCCTTTACAGCCACCCATCCATGTCCATTGTTTTAATTTTTTATACTGTTATGATTCCTTGTCTCCTTGGCCAGCTATACAGCCAGTGAGGAATGTAGTGTTTTTAATTCTTTTGTAAACCTGTTTGGCTCCTTTACAGACATAGTAGTTGTATGGTCATCGATCCTGGTGACCCCTTTTTAAGCCACGTTTTATTAGTGTGATTTATTGCTGTCTGTATGGCCTACTCATTTACAGTCGACGATGCAGGCAGTATTTTAGTTTACAGTATTAGCTGGTCATTGTTAGGGCGCTAATGACCTCGCTGTCGACAGCGCCCTAAAGCCACAAAAACAACAACAACAGGAAACACATAGTGTGATATGAGAGTCAAAAGATATAATCAGGAAATTTCAGAGAAGCAAGATGAAATGATCAATAATCGATTTGAAACTATTGGTGCCCTTCAGACTCAGCAATTAGAAGTAGAAAAGGTAAATTGTAAGTATGGAAGTAAGAAAGTATGGTTGAAGCGGGCAACAGCTTGAAGGAGAAGTTCAGGAATTCTGACACTTCAGGAATTGTTGGGAGAAATAGGTTTGACTTGTTACAAGAGATGGGAAGAGCCCCACATGGGATCAGTTTGTAAGGGTTTCACTTAGGATGGTAGGGTAGTGATAATGGGGATGTGGGGAATAGTATTGATAAAAATTTAAACTATACTATATCTAAATGTAGTATCAAAAGAAGTAGAAGTAAAAATGGGTGTGCCACAGGGTAGCGTATTGGGCCCATTGCTATTCATTATTCTAATGCATAATTGTGTTGATTGTTTACTATCTGAAATTAGATTGTTTGCAGATGACATAAAGCTGTATAAAAGAATCAAAACGATAGAGGATTGTAAACAGTTGCAGGGTGATCTGGACAGGATATCTAGTTGGGTTGGTAAACATGGGATGAAGATAAACGCAAAGAAGAGTCAGCTTATTAGATACACAAATAAAAAACAAAAGGTTAATTATCAATATAAGGTTGGGAAAGAATTGCTTGCTGAAGACTTGAAATGTAAATATCTTGGCATTACTTTTGATAACAAGCTTAACTGGGCTGGACACATTGGACAGGTGGTAGGAAAAGGTTTCAAAGTTCTGCACTTGTTGGAGAGAGTGATGAGGGGATGTATGGGAGAAGTAAAGGAATTGGGTTACAAAACTTTGGCGAGACCATTGCTCGAATATGGTAGTGTAGTATGGGACCCTTATTTTACGTATCAAATACAGGAGTTGGAGAGGGTACAAAGAAGGGCTGCTAGATTTGTTTCTGGAAATTATCGCAGAATGCAATCAGTGACGGACATGATAAAGGAGCTGAAATGGGATTCATTGCAAGACAGGAGGAGGATGAGGAGGGTCATGGGAGTGTACAGGGCATATACTGGCGATGAGGCATGGAAAGATATTGCAATAGGCATGAAAAGTAGTGCATGGAAGGGAAAAGATTACCATGACCACAAAGCTGGCACTCGATTTCAGGCTACACGGGTGTGGGAAGATTCTCTTTTTTAGGTAAGGGTGTCTAGGGATTGGAATGAGTTATCAAGAGAAATGATGAATAATTTACCGAAAACTTTGAAAGAATTTAAAGGTTAATTTGTAGAGGGCAAATGTAGGTGGGTGCAGGATAGGGGAAGATGGGTGTGTAGGGAAATTTCCACCAGGAGCCTGTGCTCCATTGAAATTAAATTAAATAATAAAAAAAAAACATTATATACTGTACCAGTGTTTCTCTACCTGTGGTCCTCAAACCAATAATGGTTCACAAAGAGGTTGTAGGTTGTTAGGGGATAAGCTGCATACGGGGTTGGAATCGGCTTCTCCACCTAAACTTGAAGTTATCCAAAAAGTTGTCAAAGTTCGGAAAAGTTCTATAACCGTGTAAAACCTTGTAGAATGCTAACTGTAAAGATGACCACAGTCGCCACTTACAGATTAACCTCCTGTAAGAAAGGTACTAAAGTAGAAATGAAAGTCTGCATCCAGATAACGGAAGTATATATTCTTTAAAATTTTCACAGAAGTTACAAAAGTCACAGTTAGCAATGGCAATCGGAGAAAATCATTTGCCGAAGATCACAAGTCATGAAACAGAACAGACCGCACCACCCCAAATGAAATCGAAAGTTAAGATGAACTCATGTCGGAAAGTTTTAGAATGTTACGTTGGCCATGCCGGTTTTAAAAATGGCATCGGTCAGCCATACTGTTCTTGACCTGTCTATCCATAAGCCACCGCGACCGCGGGTCTTCTCAAACTTAAGCACACACGACTACATGTGAACTCGACCCAGCACTTCAACAAAATGTGATAAAAATGGCGGCCGGGTCTCTTTTATCAAAGTGGTCTACTGACCTAGACAATAGTCTATCTAGAAAAATAATCTGTTGACTGAGTGCTACCCGAAAATCACAAGATGAAGAGTGTAATGAGACAAGTGTAGTGGTGTGTTAGGTTTTGTTTTTAGAGCTTCCAGACCGGTGAAAATGAATTTTGAAGGTTGGTTAATTTAAAAGCACATTTGTTTCGCGTATTGTGATACGTCATCCTACATCACCTGCGAAAGATGAATGTGCAAAACTTTAAAATCTCAAGTTCATATTATTTTCAAAGTGTTCCCCGGCTCCTACCGAGTCCAGTGGTGTAAAAATCTTTTAAATCTGTTAAGGCTATCAGAAGTTATAGAATTTCTAAAATTTACTGTTTTCCTAGCTTGTGCAACCGAAACTTCACTTTTTATTTAAAGACAGTTGTGGCCTGAAACTAAATTTAAATCGAACCTTTACTTAATTTAAGTACTTTAGAAAAGTTTTTAGTTCGTGAAATATGTTAGCCGAAAAGAAATTATATTTTAAAAGTTCGTTGCTACGACTATTATTTACTTATATCTTCTATTTATTAGTTGATGTTTATCGGAAACTTAAGGAATATTGACTGGCCGGTTATTTTACTTAGTTACATTTACTTTTAAAGCTCTGAAACTGTTTAGATGTACTGAAATTAAATATTGAACTAAATCCCATGTGGAGATGTTTTAAAATCATATTTACTGCTTTAAATCGGTCTGGAACTGCGAGTTATTAGTGAATTTAATATCGATGGTGAAATTCTAATTATTGAAGTGCTTTACAGTGTTTAATTTAGTGGAATATTAGCGTTGTGGTCGGGTAAACAAACCCGTGTATTTTGCTTCAGGATTATTATGGATTACGCTCATTTAGGTAAGTTTATGGTTTATATTTTACTTGAAACTTCTTATTTATGGTTGCTATGTGTGGTTTATTTACTTTTCTGAACTTAAAGTGTTGTTATCTCGATTTGAACTATGGTATCGTGTACTGATGTTAACCTCAAACTTTGCCGGATTTTAACTGAATCTCGAAAATAGAGAGTAAGGTAGCTTACAAGGCGGTCTGCATGGTAGAATATTTAAAACTTCAATATCCTACTCATAATGGATAAGGCTAGAAATGAGTGGAAGCTATAAGTACAACTATTTAAAAACAAAGAATATTCAGTGGCCAGGATATGAGGCCAGGACAACAGTATTCCTACAATAGCTTTTTCAGTAAATACTTTCCCAGTAGACATCAAAGATAGTGCCATTTGCCATTGCATTTTCAGTACATAAAATATGTTAAGGGACGTATGTTAAGCACAGAAGCTATTTTCCATACATCAACTAAATTCAATAATATATTGGTTGCAGACTTGAAAACAGGAAATGGGAAGTGAACTACATATAGCGTTTCTTGATTTTCAGATTGCTTTAATGAGGAATTCCATTCTTACTTTCTGTAAGTTTATCAGCATTATTGATATTTGCCTGAATATTCTCTTTTTATAGGTTATCAGCACATTCGGATGTATGATCTGACTTCGAGCAACCCTAATCCTGTGATAAATTATGAAGGTGTTTCAAAAAATGTAACAGGAGTTGGTTTTCAAGAGGATGGCAAGTGGATGTTTACTGGAGGAGAAGACTGCAGTGCTAGAATATGGGACTTGAGGTAATCCGAAATATTGTATATATTTTTATTTGTCTCATATGTGTTTCACTCATCGAAGCCTTCAATTTTGGTGAGTGTTATTTATAGGAACTTATGGTAGAAAATTCAGTTCTCTGAATTATTATTTTTCAAATATTTTTATGTTTTGTTGCTGCTGTGAAAGAATTAACTGTAGCATATCACTCAGATTACTGTAACAATTCATTACATTTCTTATTCTTTTGATATTGAGCTAAAAGTACCAGTAACTGTAGGCCTATTTATTGTTATTTAATGTTATGGAACTAATGACCTGATGCTAATTTGTTACTCACATATTTTTTCACTACACAGATTTTTCCTTTAAATTATTTTACTGTTTAATATAAACTGTTCAACACTTCAAACATGATATTTATCCAACTCCTCCAAGTGTTAATTAATGGTGATCATCATCTCTTCCCTTCCACATACTTTTCCTAATTTTACACCAACATTATTGGAAGTTTCACCACCAGTGTATGCTTTTTAAATTTCCTTTGTCTTTCAGTACTCTTGACACAACTGTTTTATTATTATTATTATTAATTGTGATGGAGCCAACACTCTGGTGGAAATTTCCCTAGTAATCTAATTACCCTTTTATATATATATATATATATATATATATTTTCTTTTATAATTAGAATGTTAAATTCCTCCCCCATTTAATAATCTGATTTACAAAGTTTAAATTTCTTAAGCGTTTTTGGAAAATTATTCATCACTACTCTTGGTAATTTGTTCCAATCCTTGACACCCTTATCAACAAACAAAAAAATTCCCACTCCCTTATGCATGAAATCAAGTGCAAGTTTGTGGTCATAGTTGCCTTCCCCTTCCATGCATTATTCCTATCGCCAATATATGCCCTGCATATCATATCAACCATTGATTGTGTCAGTGTGGTAATTGCTACAAACCAATCTAACTGCTCTCAATACATCATAGTCCAACTCCAATATTTGGTATCCATTAGGTCCCATAAGATAAGGAGAAAGAGATTAGAGTAAATTAAGCAGGGAGGTGCTAACAGTATACAAGAAACGCCTGAAGGAATTTCAAATAAAAATTTATAAATGGTAACCGTTGTTAAATAATGAAATTGCTCTTATTTTTTTTTTTTTAAAGTGAAATGTAGGTGTACAGGGAAATTACCACCTAGGCATTTGCTTGACTGCAATTAAATTAAAATAAAATTGTTATCCCTGCACTAAAGATTTATGACTTTGAAACCTCCCTTCACATCTCTATTTGCCTGCCCATTTGAGCTTAGCATCAAATCACATGTCAAGATAATTAAATTTTATCATTCATTCAATAATTCCTTATTTATTATACAATCTTAAAAATCCTTCACAGCTCCTATTCAATGGCTGGTACTCAAGAAGGACTTGCCTTTTAGGTCTGATTTTTTTATTTTAATTTTATATATATATATTCCTTGGACGATATTTTGGTAAAACTCTAGATTGCAATACCACTACAACCACTTACCGCCTCACCGACTACAGCATTGTAAACACTAATATCACCTGGTACATATGATGTCATTGTTTTTCCATGTGTGACGTATTCAGACTCCATGAAGCAACAAATGTCATTTAGGGAGCGTCCATAAACCTGCATGGCTCCGTCTAGGAGAGGAGGGGGTTCGCTGGAAAGCTACGCTTAGCTGTGGGGAGGGGGGGGAGGAGTGTGGCGATGTTTCCAAGCCACGTAGCTTCTTATTCATATTATTTGTCACAGTTAAAATAAGATACAAAACACACAACAGCATGTGAATATTTATTTCTGTTATTTAACTATCTCCATATGTAATTTACGATAGTCTGACAAGAGAAAACCGTATAAAATATCTTCTGGAATCAATAGGGAAAAAAGCTATGTGGGGGGAGAGGGGGGGTGGTAGAGGCAAAAGCCACGTCGAGCTTCGTAAGGGAGGGGGGGGGGGGAGGTTCACAGGAGGCAAAAATGGAGTTATGTGGTTTATGGATGTTCCCTTATGGGACTGCATGATAATGGGGGTTTTTTGGGCAGGGAGAAATTAAATATCCATGTTTTATTAACTAAAAATCTTATTGACTGTATAAAGCTATATATTAATCGGAAATTACACTCACAGTTTTGGATATGTACCGTATGGAATCGGTATCTAGAATATAGTCCTTCTGCTTAATTCTGTATTGCGATACCTATGTCATTATGAATTTCAAAATTTAATTTTAGATTTTACATTAATTAATTTACACATTACATGTGATAAAAAAAATCAAATTACAAACTTCCGGTTTCTCCATAGAATGAATATCAATTTTCAATGTTCTTGGTATTATTTTCTAGAATTAAACCCATCTGCGTAATTCAATATCCCGATATTCAAATTGCATTATTTTCTAACAGCATCATTGCTGGAAATAACATGACGATCCATTTTCAAAAATACCTATCACTTCTAGTTAGTCAACAGATGTTTCAGTACTGTAAATGACTCAAGTTACAAAGTGAACAGGAAATTCTCAAAACGCTGTAGGAACATTTTCCTTCATTCATAGTAGGCTTGTCAGTTTAAATAAGTTATCTAGAGAAATACTGTTATGTTACATTCAGCAACATAGTGACGTCATACTACACTCTCCATCTGCAAGTGTTTACATCGCGAGGTGGTAAGTGGTTATAGCGGTATCACGATCTAGAGTTAACCCAATATTTTTTTAAGTATACAGGTATATTATAGCCATCATATATACTGCACAAATTTAACATACATATAACAAAGTTCACTCACATATTATAGCGTCTGAGACATTAACATTCTATGACATTTGTCTAAGGTAGTTACAGCAGTACTAATGTAGTTAGATTGACAGAGTTGCAATATCCTTGTTATAGGATAAGTTATGAGGATTTTTTTAAAAATAATTTAAACCATTTTGATATTTGAGTGGCCTTATTAGTAAAGATTGTGGATAGTTTGAAATGCAGCCTAGACCAAAATGGCAGTTTTTTTCCTATTATAAAGTAATGCATAAAAAATATATAAAAAAACAACAACAACACACACTAACTTAGTCTACAACTGGAAAGCTGGTAGGATCCTCCTGAAGGCAGCATACTAAGCCATTGTGTCCAGAGTTAGGGCAGCCAGTTCCTTACCTACGGGACCAACAGTTGTTTAATTTAATTGTGATGTAGCTAACACTCCAGTGGCAATTCCACTAGTCATATAATTACCCCATTTTATAGTATTTTTAAAAATTTCTCTTGTAGTTGCAGTATTAAATTCCTCCCCTACTTTTCCAATTTACAACTTTTAATTTTAAATTCCTTAAGCAGTTTTTGGTAAATTATTCATAACTTCATTTGGTAATTTGTTCCAATCCCTGACACACTTACCAACTAAAGAAAACTTTCCCTCTCCCTTATGTATGAAATTGAGTGCCAGCTTGTAGTCATGATCGCCTTTTATCTTCCATGCACCAATATCCCTCCAAGCCCCATCACCAACATATGCCCTGTATATTCTCAGCACTCTTCACCTTCCTTCTTTCCTCCAATGACTCCCAATCCAGCTCCTTTATCATACCAGTTCCTGGCTGATTCCTCTGATAATTTGTACAGACAAATCTAGTTGCTCTTCTGACTTGGGATCTGAACCACGGAATGTCCTGGCATTCCTCTTATGATCAAACACAACTCTCAAAATTTCCTGGACCTACCAGGATTTGAACTTGAGATTGGACCACAAACTATGGAAAGCAAGCAGATTTACCACTGAGCTACCAGATTGCTCAAGTTCAAACTAATCATTCCATAATCGTCCAACCCCATTTGTCTCTCTTCGTCTATAAACTGACACTAAGACAGTACAGTATAAGTTCTCTACTAGGGAACCAGTCTCCAAACAGTCAATTTAACTTTTCTACCTATAATAGGATGTCATATTCACAGATCCATAACACATCTTTAGCAATATTATCCATACCAGATGATTTTATGATATTTTCTTTTAACCTTCCTCGCTCTCTCATAGTATCCTCAGAATCTACTTCTAATTTCCTAGTTTGTTTATTTCTACTTATGAAAAGAAGCTCCTGCTCTGACATTTTCCCTTTTTATCATTGTCACAGTCTGAGGGCACAGGAGGGTGAAATCAAACCAGTTGCTCATTATTTCCTCTTTTTTGTATTATCATTAATTTTGTTTCAATTTTTATCCATAAATGTCTGAAAGCATTCTCTCCCATTCAATTTGCTTCCATATTTACTGCTATTAATTCCATGATTTTTTTGTTTGAAATGTTCCATACTGCCCTTCTGATTTTCTAATCTATTGTGTGCTTATCTTTGCAACTACACCAGGTGTGGTGGGTGAACAGTTAACGTTCTGGCATCGCATTTGGGAGGACGTGGGTTCAAATCCCCGTCCGGTCATACAGATTTGGGTTTTCTATTGTTTCCCTATATCACACCTGGCAAATGCTGGGATGCTTCCTTTAAAAGGCCTTCCTGTTTCTTGCCCCCAGTCCTTACAGTGCTTTCCCACCTCTATTGACCTTGATGTCAATGAGGCGTAAAGCCATAAGAAACAAAATCTTTCATCATTTTATTTTCCTCATTTGACGAATATTGTTCACAAATTTAATGCTTTCTTTCATTTATATTTTTGAGTAAACATTTCTTCCCTCATCCATAGTACCTCAATAATCAACTATTTCTACTTCTTGTACACTGTATGGATACTGTTCCTCTACATACTGAAGCTTTTGTTAAAATATCTCTCCAGTTCTAGATTCCATGCCTGTTTACAATTTTCCATTCATCCTCCTTCAATTTTGGCTTTTGATTAATTGAATCATCTTGTATCTGCTTTGTAATCACTTATTCCCATTATAACCTAATAGGGTATTTGACTACTTCTTCAAGATGGTTTTAAATTGGCTGCGCAGACTTCCGCGGTCGTTGTCAATGTAATCTTGGTTGTCCGGGTTGAACTGCGTCAATTTGTTGAAACCTAACGTTTTGGCCATCATTTTGTTGCCTTCTTCAGAGTACTGTCACGGCTGGAACTGCTGCCGCCTATATATAGCTCCCGAAGAACGCGCTAGCCGTTTGGAGTGACGTCACTAAAACTACCGCCGCCAGCGTGGCCGGTCCGATGGGGGCCTGCGTCCCGCGTTTTCCTGATCAAGCATGACCATATTTGGTCAAGTTGTAGCCCGCCGTCCGCGTTCATATTATCTGGTCGTTTTTTTTAATTTCCAATGCTTCTCTGACACGCCGGGGCCACCATCTGCTTTCTTGAACCAATACACTTGTGTCATTGAATAAAATTGCGTGCCCACTGTCAGCGTGGCCGGTCCGATGGGGGCCTGCGTACCGCGTTTTCCTGATCAAGCATGACCATATTTGGTCAAGTTGTAGCCCGCCGTCCGCGTTCATATTTTCTGGTCGTTTTTTTAATTTCCAATGCTTCTCTGACACGCCGGGGCCACCATCTGCTTTCTTGAACCAATACACTTGTGTCATTGAATAAAATTGCGTGCCCACTGTCAGCAGAGTGTTGCGCTACAGCTGATTTGCTGACGTCATTATTTTTAAGATGTCTCATGTGTTCACACAGCCTTTCCTTGACTGTCCGTCCAGTTTCGCCGATATACACTTGGCCACAAACTATGACGTCAGCAAATCAGCTGTAGCGCAACACTCTGCTGACAGTGGGCACGCAATTTTATTCAATGACACAAGTGTATTGGTTCAAGAAAGCAGATGGTGGCCCCGGCGTGTCAGAGAAGCATTGGAAATTAAAAAACGACCAGATAATATGAACGGGGACGGCGGGCTACAACTTGACCAAATATGGTCATGCTTGATCAGGAAAACGCGGGACGCAGGCCCCCATCGGACCGGCCACGCTGGCGGCGGTAGTTTTAGTGACGTCACTCCAAACGGCTAGCGCGTTCTTCGGGAGCTATATATAGGCGGCAGCAGTTCCAGCCGTGACAGTACTCTGAAGAAGGCCACAAAATGATGGCCGAAACATTAGGTTTCAACAAATTGACGCGGTTCAACCCGGACAACCAAGATTACATGGTTTTAAATTGTTTATTGGTATACCTTATTCACGTAGTGAAGAGATTTTTTGACGAAAGTGCATTATTTTGTGTAAAATTCAAAGTTAAAGTTTAAAGAATTTAAAAGCCCGCCAAAACGCTCCTTAACTGCCTGGCGTGTCTAACGACAGTCGTGACGTCACACCTCTGCAAACGCTGCAGCTGCGAATGGAGCGTTTCCTATTACCCAACTTTTCAACTATTTTTATTGTTTGTTGCTGGTTATTTCTTGTTATTGATGAAACTTCGTTTTGAATATAAAATCGAAAACAATTTGTAAAAGCCTACAGCGGAAAAATATTGAAAGTAGACGCCTTATTTATGGGGATAGCTATAGAAAAATCCACCGAGTTTTATTCTGTGAAGCTTAAAAATATGACAACTTCAATTTGATATTGTGAAAAAGTCACTTACGGTTTTCTGTGAAGCTCATTTGCACCGCAATTTCGTAGAGTTAAATGTAATAGGTTGTTTAAGGTGAGAATTATTATGGTTAGGGTCCTATGGTTCGATCCTCGCTTCGGAATATGTTCAATTTGTTTTCTTTTATCATTTTCTTTGGATACTAGTTGCTGTTGGTTGCATCGCATAATCATTTTTTTCTGAAAATCCAACAAAATTCAATTTAATGTTTCTTTTCTTTTTTCTGAAGGCTTCACAACTTTTAGATAACAAGCGAATTGCAACCATTTGAAACAACCAAAGAAGATTTCAAAAAGGAAATTGGACGTTACTTGCACACCGAAAAACAGTTTTTTTTAAAAATGAAAATTACTTTCACATTAAAAGTAAATATCTCCTAATAGACGCAGTTATGTCAGGAAGTTTTCATGTATGGTAGCAATTCGTTTCAAACGCTTGCATGACGCTTAGCAACTATTATGAATTCTTCGAATAAAAAGATGGTAGTGCAAAAAACAGCAAACAAAAACGGAAAAAATTCATGCAAAAAATATTATCCCAACCAAGGTTCGAACGTAGGACGTTATGAATTCCATTACCACTCTTCAATCACGCAGCTATCCGGACACTACTTCTTCGTTGCTTCTCTTTATGTTAATTGTAAACACTTCACAGTTTGTGTGAGATGAAGTGAAACGAGGTAGGTAAATGAATAAACAAACAAATTCAGTTTTATTGACAAAAACATTTCATTTATCTATAATCTTTAATTTGCAATTAAGAAAAATGGCCCACAACATTCAATTGTTCCAAGCGTGGTGAGTGAGCGGTTAAGGCTCTGGCCTCGCATCCGAGAGGAAGCTGCACAGTGTGATATTTTCTAAATCTAGAGGCACAAAATTAGTTTTGATAATGGTCCACGCAGGCAAAATAGTTATTTATATTCAAAGTAGATAAACCATATTACTTGGAACAAAGGTTTATTTTCCACGAATTCACGCCTAACAATAGAAAAAATAGTTTGAACAATGGGCTTCCTGTGATCCACCGATCAAGCGCTCCAGTCGGCCGCGCCATTCCACTGTGTTTCTGCGTGTTAGTAGTGATTTGTGTGTTGCTATTGCTTTTGGCAATCCTCAAGGTAATTTTACGCATGATTTTTCCGAGATACAATAGCATAATTAAAACAGAGCGAAATTATTTTTAATTAAAAAAAAACTACTGAGCCAGTTTCATTTTGAGTTTTAGTTCATTATACCACATTATACCGATCTCTTACTATAGTTATTTGAAATAGCAGCTTATTAGCTACAAGAAATACCTTCATTGGTTTGCGCATATTTCCGACACCCATAAAACTTTTCTTTATTTTCAGCATGACTGCACAAATTTCGCCTACAGAATTTTTCGACGTATGGTTTGCTAACGCAAAACAATCAATCTCTAACTTTCAATTTAAATATAAATGAGTCTCAAATTGAAACTGTTACATTTTTAAGCTCAGCAGAATAAAAGTCAGAGATTTTTTCTGTAGCCAGCCCCACAAATAAGGCATCTACTTTCGATATTTTTCCGCTGTAGGCTTTTACAAATTGTTCTCGATTTTCTATTTAAAATGAAATTTCATCAATAAGAAGAAATGACCAGCAACAAACAAGAAAAATAGTTGAAAACTTGGATAATAGGATACGCTCCCTTCCTAGCCGCAGCATTTACAGACGTGTGACGTCACTCAAGCGACCACCAATCCTAGAGCGTTTTCTGTCACGTGACCAGAGGTAAGAAAAGTATAATTTTTATTTCACTTTTTTATTAAAAATAATCCACTTTTCTTTACAAAATTGAAAAAATTAGCTTCCTGAAGCATTAATCTACGAGAATGAGTTCAGTTTATAATATTTTTTTAATATTGTCAAATCACATTTTCTTAGGAAAACACTGAACGTAGTTTGCTCTCTCTGCTTTGTTTCGGCATCTGTGTAAAATCTCCCTCAATCTTAAAGGTATTTTCAAATATCTACCCTGTTTTATTATTAATCTTATATTTTTACCAACTCTCATTTAGTAGACTTAAGTCCCTAAAAAGTTGACTATCATATTTCTGCTTCTTAACTCCATAAATGCTTTTACTCCTCTCGTGAAAGCTTCATGATACTCATTCATTCTTCCACAACACTAAGCAGCATAAATCTTAATTTTTCTTTTTCATTTCTCCAAAACTCTGCTTCTAGTAACTCATATTAGTACTGTATGAATACTAACAATCTAAAGTAGTTTATGCTTGTCCTCCATCTATGTAGTAAGTTCTATAATCCTCAGGAAAACTTCATTCTCTAACAGTTGTTCATGCAACCAAGATTTGACCGTAATAAGTATTGGTGGTTTGTGCATCTCTACTGATACCAAATTACATTACTTTTTCCTTATACGAGGTACTCCCCAAAATATCTAAGAATTTGATTGTTAGGCATTACGCTGCTAGAGGTCACAAAGTACACATTTTAGCTACTGCAGTACAAAAGTATGTCATCTTTGGCACATGCAGTTATGAGTTGTAGTGATGCATGGTAAGACATGTTTTAATGCTTCTGCAAATTGTCAAATGGATAACATGAAGGAGCAACGGATTTGCATCAAATTCTGTTTCAAGTTGAAGAAAACTGCAGCTGAAACTCACTCCATGCTGATGGAGGCATTTGGTGATAGTGCGCTGAGTCAAGCAAGAACAATTGAGTGGCTCAAGCACCTCTAGGGAGGCAGAGAAGATGACAAACCGTCAACAATCACAACACTGGAAATGATCATGAAAGTGCGTGATGTTATTCATGAAGGCAGACAATTCGTGAAGTTTGTAACAGACCTGGGCTGTCATACGGTACATGTCAATGAATCCTAGCTGATGAACTGAACCTGAGACGAATTGCAGTGAAGTTTGTCCTTCGCCCTCACAGCATCGACCAACGAAATCACAGAATTCAGACGTGCACTGAGCTACAACAAAGAGTTTGAGAGTGTTCAAACTTCTTATCCAGAGTCATAACAGGTGATGATTCTTGGGTTTATGATCATAACCCTGAAATGAATCAGCAATCATCACAAAGGAAGATGCCATCTCCAAGGCTGAAAAAAAGCTCTTCATGTTTGTAGCAACATCAAGTTAATGCTGGTCATTTTTTTCGACATTCGGGAAATTGTACATAAGGGGTTTGTTCCACCTGGTCAGAAGGTCAACAGGCAGTTTTACTGCAGGTTTTGAGGCAACTGAGGGAAAATTTTTGGCACAAAAGAAAGAACCATGACAACACACCTGTATACACCTTGCTCATTGTGAGGCAATTCCTGACCCAAATAACATCGCAATGGTCCCCATCCTCCCTACTCGCCAGACCTAGCCCTGTGCGACTTTTACCTGTTTCTGAAGGTGAAAATCGTATTGAAAGGGTGACGTTTTGGCTCCATTGAAGACATCCAAGTGGAATTGCAATGGGTCCTGAATACCCTATACTCTGTGGACTTCCAGGAGTGCTTCCAAAAATGGGAACAGTGCTGGGATCATTGCATACATGTCCGAGGTGACTACTTTGAATGTGACGGAAGATGTTAGGACATAAGTACATATTTCTTATTTTTACAATGAAATTCTTGGATATTTTGGGTAGCACCTTGTACTCCTACAATTCATAATAGTCTGTTGACAGATTTGATGTATTCTTATCATTAGCTCACATATTACCACTTCTTCTACAGCTTCTTTGGAATTATTTCTCCATACCTGCATGTGTAATCAGTACCCTTTTTGTCATTTTATATGTTCTCAGCACTTTTAAAGAGAGAAATTCTATGGTGATATATGATTTGAGGGACTGTGGCATGTAATACTGGTCTAGTTCTGTTGTTGTGTTGATGGTGGCACAACACAATAGTACCAACTTTAAAATATATTTTACACGTGTCATAATTGTTTGCAGTTTATTTCATCAGGGTTTTTGTACATGTAGGTAGTTGTCTGTATGAATTACATTTGTATACATATATACAGTGAGAAAAGTATCACCGGAGGTGGTATACATGAGTAATGAAAGTGTTCTTTTGGTTGATAACAAGTTTAGTTGGAGCATCCCGGGAAAGGGAGACAGTGTTGTAACATCTGTTGATCATAACTTTGTATCAATATTTTGAGAACCACTGGAAAAAAATTGATGCGGTTTGCACTGTTATATATTGTTATCCTCTTGGAAGATTTGTGCATATTTAACATCGACCTGTTATCTGTGTGCTGTCCAGTATCAAATGAAGTGAATCAAGTAGACTAAAATGCCAATTCTATGATAATCATGGTGCCTCAGTTTGGTGGTTGATTCTTGACAAACTGAAAGTGAAGAACAAAATTTTTTGGAGTCTCAGTTTAGTGATCAGTTGCAAATGATTTCTTCAGAACTTTTATAAAGATCTTTCAACACTCCTCAAAAGCATTGAAAATCTATGATCAATTTATTTATGAACTAGCTGGTACCTATGACTTCGTTGGTGTTTGTAAAGAATTTGGATTGACAGCTACCGACATCTAACCACCATAGTGCACGATGGGAGACTTGATGCTATTATCACACACAAATGCCAGTCATCTGCGCTATGTAGTTCAAGCAGCAAAGTAAAATATACGGACACACATGTCTTTGATTGAAATATGAAAATATCCTTGATCGACCAGTTTCAACCACCATATCTCCCACACTCCCACAGTTACTGAAATTCGGCCAACGTTGTGATCGACATGTGACTCTGTGCTACTACTACACACAAACACCAGTGATCTGCACTAGATAGTTTTGGCTGAAAAGTGATACACCATGACACATATGTTTTTGGTAGAAATATGAAAGTGCCGCAGGTCGACCACTTTCTACCACCATATCTCTAACCCCCCCATAGCTACCGACATCTAACCACCATAGTACACAATATCACTACAACACACAAACACCATAGGTCTATGCTTTGTAGTTGTGGCAGCAGAGTGACATATACGGAGACACATGTCTTTGATTGACATACGAAAATATCCTTGATCGGCTTTTTTCAACCACCATATCTCCCACACTACCACAGTTACCGAAATTCGGCCAATGTTGTGATCGACAGGTACACACAAACACTAGTGATCTGCGCTAGATAGTTTTGGCTGAAAAGTGATACACCATGATACATAAGTTTTTGGAAGAAATATGAAAGTGCCGCAGGTCGACCACTTTCAACTACCAGATCTCCCACACTCCCATAGCTACCAACAACTAACCACCATAGTACACAATACCACTGCAACACACAAACACCATAGGTCTATGCTATGTAGTTGTGGCAGCAGGGTGACATATACGGAGACATGTGTCTTTGATCAAAATACGAAAATGCCCTGCATCGACCACTTTTAACCATCATATCTCCGACATCCCCACAGCTATCGACATTCGGCCAATGTTGTGCATGACAGGAAACTCCATGGTATTTCCACACACAATCACCACTGATCTGTGTTAGGTAGTGGTGGCTAAAAAGTGAAATATAGGGAAACACACATCTATTTTTATATATATTTAAGATTATTTTATTTATTTTGAGAACTGTCATTGATTATTCCTCTTTTATGTGTGAGCAGAACACGATAGATGATACCTCCTCATGGCGTGTTCTGGGTGTAGATATGATTATGTTATCAACAGCAAAATCATCTATATAGCTATAGGTCATTGTTCCTTTGATGATTTTTTTTTCCTCAGTCCAGACCACATTTCAACCTAACCGAAATTGCTAGGAAGAAAAAAAAAACATGCATGTACGGCACAGTTCACTGGTGTTCGTAGATCAAGACCATGAGTTACTTGGGGTAGATTTCTGGGGTAATAAAAAAGAAAAAATCAGAGTGTTGGCTGTTTACCGCAGTGGAAGAGTGACAGAAGAGGTTGAGGCTCTTGGGGAGAAATTAAATTCATACTCAGATTTCAGAGGTGAGAATAGAATGATCATCATCGGTGGGGATTTAATTTTACCAGGTGTAAACTGGGAAGGAAATAAGATAAATAACACAAGGGAACAAAGATTTGCAAATATCTTAATAAGGGAAGGAGGACTTACACAAGTGGTTGAGCAAAACACTAAGGGGACAAAATATTTTGGATATATTTCTTATTAAGCCCGATGAAAACCTTTTGACGTATCAAGTAACTGAAGGAATAAGTGATCATGAAGCAGTTCTGATAGATATTAGAGGATTCAGTAAACCAGCAGCCAAAATTGAAGGGGGAAATAGGTACAATTATAAAAAGGCACAGGTTTCGAATTTGAAGAGATATTTCAGAGAACAATTCAGCAAATGGAAGAAATGCTCAAGTACAGTAGAGTCAAGGTGGGAAGAGTTAAGGAGATAATAAGAAATGGGGAAGAAAAATTTATTCCAAGGCAGAAAATAAAGAGAAGTAGAGAACCTATGTACTATAATAGGGAAGTGAGGAGGTTAAAGAGGATGGTAAGAAAAGAACATAACAGAGTTAAGAGACAGCAGGGTAGAGTTGAGAATTACAGGCCAATCAGTTTGACATCGGTGGTAGGTAGATTAATGGAAAGATTGATATGCAACCACATCAGAAATGTATGTGAGGAACGTAAGTGGTTTTCAACCAGGCAACATGGGTTCAGGCAAGGATATTCATGCGAATCTCAGTTGGCGGGATATATGCAAGATATTTCAGATGAAATGGACAAGGGAGGTCCAAATTGATAGTGTAGCACTGAATCTGTCAAAGGCGTTTGACATAGTAATCCATAAAATGGTAGTGAATAAGGTAAAAACCATTGGAGTAGATGAGAAAGTCATTTGCTGGGTAGAAGAATTATTAAAAGGTATAAAACAGAAAGTTAGGGTAGGAAATGTAGTATCAAAAGAAGTGGAAGTAAAAATGGGTGTTCCACAGGGTAGCGTATTGGGACCATTGCTATTCATTATTCTAATGAATAATTGTGTTGATTGTTTACTATCTGAAATTAGATTGTTTGCAGATGACATAATGCTATATAAAAGAATCAAAACGAATAGAAGATTGTGAACAGTTGCAGTTTGATCTGGACAGGATATCTAGTTGGGTTGTTAAACATGGGATGAAGATAAACGCAAAGAAGAGTCAGCTAATTAGATACACAAATAAAAAACAAAAGGTTAATTATCAATATAAGGTGGGAAAAGAATTGCTTGTTGAAGACTTGAGATGTAAATATCTTGGCATTACTTTTGATAACAAGCTTAACTGGGCTGGACACATTGGACAGGTGGTAGGAAAAGGTTTCAAAGTTCTGCACTTGGAGAGAGTGTTGAAGGGATGTACTGGAGAAGTAAAGGAACTGGGTTACAAAACTTTGGTGAGACCATTGCTCGAATATGGTAGTGTAGTATGGGACCCTCATTTTACGTATTAAATACAGGAGTTGGAGAGGGTGCAAAGAAGGGCTGCTAGATTTGTTTATGGAAATTATCGCAGAATGCAATCAGTGACGGATATGATAAAGGAGCTGAAATGGGATTCATTGCAAGACAGGAGGAGGTTGAGGAGGGTCATGGGAGTGTACAGGGCATATACTGGCGATGAGGCATGGAAAGATATTGCAATAGGTATGAAAAGTAGTGCATGGAAGGGAAAAGATGACCATTACCACAAGCTGGCAATCGATTTCAGGCACAAGGGTGTAGGAAGATTCCTTTTTTTTAGGTAAGGGTGTCAGGGATTGGAATGAGTTGCCAAGAGAAATGATGAATAATTTACCGAAAACTCTGAAAGAATCTTAAAGATAAAATTTGTAGAGGGCAAATGTAGGTGGGTGCAGGATAGGGGGAAGATGGGTATGTAGGGAAATTGCCACCTGAGCCTGTGCTCCATTGCAATTAAATTAAATGTAGTACCTTGTGGCTTTGGTGAAATTTTTATTCTGATACAGTCCACATTTCAGCCTAACCACTTCAGTTTTGAGAGCTAAGTAGTGGGTTTATTGCACTTGAATAATTTTAAGATAAAAAACATGAAATGGGGAAAAAGATATGTAATGAAGTTGCCATATGCTCCATTGGAATTAAATTAAATAATTTTTTGTGCTGTCTTCTACAATTGATTTTCACAATTCTACTTTCAAAGTGCTCTTTGTAACAGTTTTCTCATTTTCTTGTAATCTACTGTCGAAGTTGTTCCCATTATGGTATCTCTTTGTGGTCCTCTGTTCAGCTTAGAAGCTGATTACCATCAGGATTTGATGTCAATAAATTACTACATACAATATTTCTTAATTTGTTTTATCCTGGCAGATTCTTTTTTTAATGTTGTGGTTTGCTGGTACATCTTTTAAGTCTATAAAATGTCATGGTCTGACTGAAAATTGATTGTGCCATATTGAGTTTTTGGATTTCTCCATCTTTCGATAATGGCATTAATTGTGTTCTTTGGCATACCTGTCATTCTGGTTACTGTTTTTATTGATTTATCCTTTACCCTACCTACATAAAATGCTGCTATGGTACCCAACTTATGGCTCATTAATTCATAAATCGAACAACACAATACATATTAGCAAACATTTGAATAGTTAACAGGTGTAGATTGTTTGTAAATCACTTTTGCTGCCAGTACTGAGCATGGTGGGTGAATGGTTAACATTCAGGCTGTGCATTCAAGAGAACATTGGTTTGAATTCCCGCCCAGGCATCTATCTTTGCATTTTCTATGGTTTCCACAAATCACTACAGGCAAATGCTGGGATCCTTCCTTCAAAAGGTCATGACTGAATTCAATCCTGTTCCTAGTCCCCAGCCCTTTACCGCCTCTAATGACCTTGATGTCAATGAGGCATTAAAAAAAAAAAAAAAGCTGTCAGGAAGCCTCCGAATACCACCAGCAAACTGAGAGAAATCGGTCTTATGCAGATTTTAATGCTTGTGCAATTCAAAAGACCATCCTTTTTATACATCTTTTTATGTTATAAACATATCCCCTTGTTGCCTTTATGATTTTTGGAACCATTCCCTATTTCTCCTCCTCCCTCCCCCAGATTCCTAAATATTATCATATCTATTCTGTATTGATTCCTGAAATAACTGTTCTCTTCTCTATAAAAGTCATTTTTGTATTGTACAGAGTAATATTTTGTGTTCAAGTGTGAATCTTTTACTATATGTTGTAATTCACGAAAAAGAACTCAGATTAAAAATGTAAGCACCATCTGTAGATTATTACTTCAATAAAACAAAACTTATCTTTTGTCCATCCTGATTGTGCTTTAGAATATGGTGGCATTAAGTTCATTTCTTAAACGACTTCAAAGTAATTTCCTAAATGCATTGGGTTTATTTGAGGTGCCAAAATTAAAGAGGGTAGCGAAAGGTATTTTAAATACTGGCCAGTTTTTTAAGTTGTTAATAAATCAGTATTCCTTGTTTTCTAGAAACTATTATTGAGACAAGTATTCAGTATTTACAGTTATCAGAAATTGAAAATGAAATAATTATTTTTAGCTTTTTAAAATATCAATTATAACTTATATAGAAATCAAATAAGAAGAACTTACAAGTAATGTTATGTTAAGCATCTAATTTTTGTTTTCCTGTTACAATGAGAGTTTTGTTTTTCACTTTTAGATCAAGAAATCTACAATGTCAACGTATTTTTCAAGTGTCTGCTCCAGTAAACTGTGTCTGTCTCCACCCAAATCAAGCTGAACTGGTTGTTGGAGATCAGAGTGGAGTGATACATCTGTGGGACCTTAAAACAGACCACAATGAGCAGCTGGTAAGGAAATAATTTAATGGCATCGACACACGAAAAATGAGGCAAATGTGAAACCTTGTTAGTATTCCCAGATCTCTAATCCACCAATTGCTTGGTATGATAAGACTTTTTTTTTCAAGTCTGCCTTGAGCCAACATGTATGGAAATTTTATGGAAAGCAAATACTCCTGACTTACCATAATAGATGGTGGATGCACTATGGCCATAAGAGAAAACACAATATAGGGATGACCCTTTTTTTTTTTGCATTTGTTTGTCAAGGTTTTGTCACTATTGTTTCTTCAACTTTAGTAAGACACGAGTTTATTTTCTCTGTCCTTTTAATATTTATATAACTTTTTGTGAAAGCTAGGTGCTAAAAAGGTATTAGCATAAATTTTAATTATCAAGTGTATACCCTACCTCAGCGGAATGGATTACACCTCATAATTATAATGTTTCATGTGTGTTAATATTTTTCTCGTATGTTGATGACATCCTCTGTGGTAAGCAGTGGTTTATTTCGCTTTCCTAATTTTTATTTTCCTTTTCACCATCTTTTGTTTCCTTGTAATATGTCATTTTATTATTTTTATTCTTCATATGCATGAAATTTGAAATCTGAAAATATTTCAACAATTCCTAAGCCAACTGCTTTATGCAGCAGTAGGGTATCGATAATAATAATTGGGACTGAAGATGGTTCAGGTTTTCAATTTCCTCAGATACATAATGTACTACAGTATACTTTTAAGAGTGCGATACAATACTGTATTAAATTTGTTTTCCTTTTAATATTACCTTATCTACATTATAAATTTACATCTGCTGACAAAAGAATCAACAAAACATTACAAATCACTCACACAGCGAAATGAAACTGACTTGCACCTTTTACATCTGTAGGCAGTTGCTACTGACTCCTTAAGTAACCTTGCTTTGATGTTTTGAAAACATTCATATTATGATAAAGCTGCAAGACAAAAATGACAGGTTTCAGATTTCTAAGAAACTCAAAAAACTACTGCCACACTGAAATTCTGTTACAATCACACTCACAGTTACTACAAACATCCTAGTATCTGGTTGGTCATGAGGATACTGCGGTGATAATACAATAACAAACACCAGGTATAAGGATTAAAGTCATTATTTGTTAGTGTAATTCCTGAACATAAGTTCTGCGAGGGTGTGCTGTACTGTCTATGGAAACAAAGTTTATATTTATCTAAAATAGATTTTTTTTATTAAAAAAAAGGGCATTTAAACCATTAGCATTCAGATTATCAACATTCTACTGTACTTTTGTTTTAAAAATACTGATACTGACAGGTGAGCAGTATTTTTATGCCTTTGCATTTGGGAGGCTGCAGTTTCAACCCCTTATACAACTGTCCATATTGTTGTTTATCATGGTTTCTGGAAATCTCTGCAATTGAATCTTAGAACAGTTCCTTCAAACATGCTATAACCAAAACCCTTCCTTTGATTACCTTATGATTTATCCTGGCTCTAAGGACAGTGTTGTTGAGCAATAAAGCTCTACTTAAAAAAATTAAATACTGACTTAATTTTGATGCAGTTATCAGAACCAAAGTATTAAAATCACTGTAGGCAATTAAGAAATTTCAAGACATACTGGTATCATTTGATCAGTTAAGATAAGTAATTTATTTAAAAGGAAACCTTCTATAAGCTCTTTTATTCAGATACCTGAACCAGAGGCATCTATTCAAGATATTGCGATTGATCCAGAGTCATCATATATGGCTGCTGTGAATAATCGTGGCCACTGTTACATCTGGAGTCTTACTGGAGGAGTTGGCGAGGAGCCTACCAAGCTCATTCCAAAGCACAAGATAGAGGCACATCGACGCTATGCTCTAAAGTGCAGCTTCAGCCCAGATTCAACGTATGTTCATGTTGATTCATTAACAAAATATCTATCTTAATTACTTTCAAGTATCTCATAGTTTCTTATGGAATTAATATTTTGTATAAGCAGTTACCTCATCTTGCAATATGCACAGTTAAAACTTTAACACTGTGGTCCTCAGTAGCTAAAAGGCTCATGACTAGAGACCAGATAATATGCAACACAAACCCTAGAAATATGCATGAAAAATGGTTATAATATGCATGAAAAATGGTTAAAATATGCATGAAATGTGGCAAAAAGTGTCAAAATATGCAACATTGTATAATGTAAAAATAGAAATTTTTAGAGTTTTTATTTCAAAATCAGCATGCAATTAGTACGTAGTTGAATAACATATTTTTAAATTCGATAATTAACAATTATTTAACTTTTGTAAATGTAAACAATCGGGTACTCTTCCAAATATTCAATAGTAAGATTTTTTCTTCAATCTCTCAAAATATTTTTATAAGTGGATATGGACTGTTGGATATGGACCGTTCCATATTCACTAATGTAACTGGACAGTATTTGAAATTAGGTGCTGTGTTAGAAGTAATTGTTTATGGAAAAAGTTCACCCTTCCCATTACTAAAACTATCACAAAGGCTCAAAACGTGGGTTATTGTTCAAAATATTTTCAAATTTAAGTTTACACAGGAATACCTCTGGCAATGCAGAATTTATTCATTAACTGAGTAGATTCAGTCAACATCAAACCTTGAATTTCAAGCTTTTTAATACTCACAGGCATGTAGGAAAAATGAGTGTTAATCACAGCTATGGTTTTAATACTACAATTGTTAAATGCATCCTTGTACTGACAAACTGTCATAGCCTCTCCACTATCTAAGACTTTTACTACAACTTTAATAGCCTCGAAATGTTCGTTGTAAAACAGTACAACTTCAACCCACTTCGCCCATTGAGTTACCACTGGTTCCGGAGGTAAAGGCACATTTGGCAATTTTTTTTTATAGGTGTTATTACGATAATATTCCTTAGAAACACTTTCTTTGTTGATGAAATCAGTTTATTTACATTCCCATACGTGGGACGTAGTTCTTCAGCGAGTCGTCGTAGGCTAAAGAGCTGTGCTGCTAGTAGATTTTGCCAGCTACAGCGTAAGATTTTATTTATTAACTATGCACACTGCTGAAAAATATTGTAAATATAGCCTAGAAGACTGCTGTCTGTGTCATTTACTGGAGAATATTATGTGATTTTTATCTCCCTCACTCATCTCGTCATATCGACACAAATGCTATGGTGTTAGGTGCATTCTATACAGATGTTTAGGGAGACAACCATGGTTGAATTTTAATCATGGTAAAATTCTCATTGTTTTATTACATGCCAGCTTTGGTGCCACTGTTTAGTTGGTAGCATTCGATGCATATAACCACAGTGTTGTTGAGTAAATCCAGAATTTAATAATGATAGAGCTTATAATACTTTTAAAAAAGAGAAGTTTTTATGTTTCTTATTATTCCTGCGCAAGGCTTTCATAAAGCTATTGTTCAGATCAACTTTATCTATCTTCCGAGTTGTCCAGTTCCATGTTGAAAAGGCAAAAAGTCCTTTTTTTTCATATTACTGATATTTTCTGAAGGCTTTTCTGAATGGCTGGTTATAATTCACCAATGATGTTTAAAAAGCTCAAAATTTATTAGATGTCTCATGTCTTTTGTGGTAATGTTAATTTCAGGAACATAGTCCCAGAATTGGAAATAATGTTCTCATGGTTTTTAAACAATCTTTAACTGTATAACTTTGTCTTTTACAGTTTTGAAATACACTGAAAAATATGTTTTTAATCTATCAAAGAAATTTAATATATTTGTTTGCATTTAAAAGCTCTGGTCAAAAACCTGCTGAATGCAGACAAAACATATGTTTTTATTTATGCATAGAATATGCTATGATTTCATTATTTTCAATCTAACAATATGCACGGCTTTGGGCCTTCCAACTTTCTAATGATACCTTTTCCTATCAGCAGATATGCTGTTTTGAAAAAACAAACTGTTATACATTTATTAGGGAATAAGTTAGTCGACGGGTTACAAATGTTATAGAATACTATTTATGAAGATGTTACAACTGAGGTCTAGTTGTAGTTGTGATACAGTTTCCGTTTGTTGTGAAAAGTTTTCAGCAATTGACTATTTCCATGTTAAATATTAAAAAGCAAATCAGCTCATAACAAAACATGGCGTAAATGAATTTTTTGTTTTATTTTTATTTCTTCAAAACAAGCACCAGTGTTAAAATTGCTTTGAATGACCTAATGCATTATAATAATGTGAAGTACACTATAGGCAAAATTACTTTGATTTTTTTGTTCAAGCTGTGTTGCAGAAACTACCTGAAATTTTGTAGTTATGATCATCTCTTTTCTTCCACTCATAATTCTCCAAGCTTCACTGCCAATATACGCATTACACACTCCCAGCACTCTTCACCTCTTCCTGTCTTTGGGTGACTCCTGATCTCTAGTTCCTATCATGTCAGTAACTGACTATCTGACGGCTGATTCTTTCACACTAGAAACATTACTTTTGATGTTTGCGATTGTGTGACTGTATGTTTCTGACACGAAATAAATAAAAGTTACTGTGTTTTGTGGTATTTCCAACAAACAAATCTAGCTTCCTCCTTTAAAACCTCTCCAGCTCCTGAATTTGATACCCAAAGTGTGGATCCCATACTTCACTGATATATTCAAACAATTATGAAGGTTTAGTTAGCGAATTCCCTGAATTATCCCCCATTTGTTTGTATTGGAAGAACACCATGAGATATATAGGTGTAGTGAGAGGAAAAAATTGTTGATGTAGATAAGAAATAACATCAGTTTTGCCCCATGGATGCTAAGCTGACACCTTATCCTGATATTTTAAGTTTTACATGTAAATTACTATAATATATATTACGATAATTCACAGTAAATTAGCACTCCATTTTGGGAAAACTATTGCACCTAAGAATTTTTACTTTGCTTATATCATGAGATATGTTGATTATGCTTCTGCCATATGATTGCTAAATCTCTTCTTATGATTCTCTTTTTAACCCATCACAGCATTCAGGTATTTTTAGTTAAACTTTGACAAAAAAATTTCCAGATTGCTTGTTACGACATCAGCAGATCAAACTGCTCGAATTTGGAAAACATCTGATTTTACTTTACTACAAGAACTTAAACACGAAGAGCAACGTTGGGTATGGGATGCAGCTTTCAGTGCAGACTCGCAGTATGTTCTTACTGGTAAGTCAAATATTCCTTGTTTATGATCTATTTCCACAGTGCCACCTCACTTAAAGTCAAAGGTCAGTGATAAATCAAAGCGATTGTATTTCTTGTTTTTAATAATTGAAGAAATTGTTCTTAAATTTGGGCCATATAACCTTATTTTTACAGCTCAATACTGAAAAATAAACTAATTAAAAAAAGTAATAAAAATTCTTTAACTTCAGGGGACAATAAAACCTGCAAATTAAGTGAATCAGATATATATATTTTAAATTTTACAGCTGAATTTTTTTACATCAACTGCCTGATTTGATTGTACAGTATGTGCTGCCAATATCAAATATTTTAATACATCTCTAGTGTTTGATTCTGATTGTAGTTCAAATATAAATGCAGAACAATGCATTACTGTAAAAGGCTGCAGTATTAATATTAATTGAAGTCAGTCATTAAGAAGTATTTTTGCCTTTCACATTGTGCACAAGATTGTAAATACTGTAAAGTTAACTTTATAAAACTTAGTACTCTTATTCATGACTCCCTGGCATATATCACTCTGAAATTTCATATAAAGTAATACTGATTGCATTTAAGAAATGTTATTTTTTAAAAAAAAAAAAAAAGTCTGCCGTAATTTTCCACTATTTTCAGTCAAATGCTTGATTATGATGTTTAGTTAAAATCACTAATGGCAAGATTAGTCCAAATTTCTTATTTATTTTGACCTCCCCCCCATTTGTAGTATTCTTTTTTATTTAATAACATCACTTAAATGCAATAAAAATCAGTTCAAATGAAATCTGAGAGTGATGTTTGCCAATGAGTCATGACTAAGAATGGTAAATGTTGTAAAAATTTTGTAGAATTTACGGTCTTTTGCACTGGTATGAAGAGTATATTTATTTTTTAATGACTGACTTCAATTAATACCTGCCACAGATCACAAGGCCATATGGAATGGAATATTCGTTGTGGAAGGGATGGCGACTCAAAGTGCAGGTACTCCTGTAGATTTGTCATCTTGATTTTCACTGAGGCATGGAAGGCATGTTGTAAGTTTTCCACATTGGGAATGTTGAGATGTGGGGGAATAAATCAAACTGAAGTTGGTGGAATAACAATTGTTAAGAGAATTCAGGAAATCTAGGAGATTGTCCTCCATGTGGGTCCAGATCATAAATATATCATTATGAATCTGAACTACACAAGGGAGCAGAATGGCTATTCTTCAGGAATTGTTTCTCCATGCAGTCCAGGAAGAAATTGGCATAAGATGGGGTCATGTGGGTACCCGAGATGGTGCTGCACATCTTATATATAAAAATCAATGTTTGTTTGTGGGTTTGTTCGTCTTCTATGCATTCCTATACCATTTATCAGATAGCAATGAAACTTTGGAGAGTTTTCGAGTGAGCGTCTGCGAAGGTTCCTGTGAAAAAAAAAATTCCAAAAAGTCACCCCCTATTCCCCATAACACCCCATAATTTAGGCAAAACCACATTTTTTATCCGATTTAGATAGGAATTTGTACACTTATACTTTAAAACAAACAGAAAAATACTGCCAACATATGGTTTCCGAATATTCATCCCCTCCTCCCCTTTCCAACCCCATTACGCTTTTACCTCATAATTTAGGCAAACCACATTTTTTATCCGATTTAGATAAGAATTTGTACACTTATACTTTAAAACAAACAGAAAAATACTGCCTACGTATTTTTCCGAATTTTCATCCCCTCTCCCCCTTTCCAACCCCATTACGTTTTTAACCCATAATTTAGGCAAACCACATTTTTTATCCGATTTAGATAAGAATTTGTACACTTATACTTTAAAAAAGAGAGAGAAATACTGTACACATTAATTTCACAAAAACCCAATCCCTCTCCTCTCTTTCCACCACCTTAATTACCCCCTCTTCCCCATAACACCCCATAATTTAAACAAACCCACAAACCGTTCGTCCGATTACGGCGAAGCTATGGTGAATTGTCGAGGGGATGTCGATAATGGTTCCTGTCAAAAAACAAATATTTAAAAACCCACCCCTATTCCCCATAATGTAACTCGACGAGACAAATCAAAAACAAATGTTACATTTTCTTGATATCTAGCTTAGTTCTTGACGTATTGTATGTCAAAAGTGAGGTGGTTAGGGTGAGATCCGGCTAGGACCTGAATAAAAATTCCCAATACCACTATATATTTGCGGTGGAAATTACCTATACATGTTTTACTTTCTCCTATTGAATGTTATTATGGTTGAAATATGGTCTGGGCCAGAAGAAACGTCACCAAAAGTATGTGGAGTAATAGACTACCTATAACTGATTTTTAACATGCTAAAACTCGAAAACATAGTGAAATATCAAAAATTATATTATTTATTTTCGATTTATTACGTTTTCACCCCATAATTTAGGCAAACCACATTTTTTATCCGATTTAGATAAGAATTTGTACACTTATACTTTAAAAAAGAGAGAGAAATACTGTACATATTAATTTCACAAAAACCCAATCCCTCTCCTCTCTTTCCACCACCTTAATTACCCCCTCTTCCCCATAATTTAAACAAACCCGCAAACTGTTCGCTCGATTACGGCGAAGCTATTGTGAATTGTCGAGGGGATGTCGAAAATGGTTCCTTTCAAAAAAACTAATATTAAAAAACCCACCCCTCCTCCCCATAATTTAGACAAAACCACATATTTCATCAGATTTCAATAGGAATTTGCACACTTATACTTTGAAACAAACAGAAAAATACTGCCTGCATATGTTTTCCAAAGCACATCCCCTCTCACCCTTTCCAAATGAAAATGAATGAACAGCAGTTTAAAATTTATATGTAAATATTTTTTCATTTAATCTGTGTGCCTACTCAAGTCCAGCAATAGTGAAGCATTGCCGGGTCAGCAAGTCAATATATATTATAAAAGTAAGTGTACAAAGTGCGTACCGCTAAAACTCAAAAACGAGTCCCAGTACGATCAATGGAGTTATATGGTGTGGTAGCCCTCTATCCCTTTTCCATGAAGAAGGTTCCCATTTTAAGCTGCTGTTTAAGATATAAGGGCTGGAAGTTTCACCCTCTAGAAATTTCTAGAACAGTCCAGAACATTCAATAGTATTAGAGAGCATTCTACAACATTCCAGAACGTACCAAGATGTTCTGGAATATTCGAGAACATACCGGAACATCACAGATAATTGTGGATCATTCCACAACACTCTTGTGGACACATTGTGGACCATTTGAAGCCTTTTTTTGTATGGGTGAGACTACCCATTGGTAGGGGCATATATAGCAAGATCCGTCGTGGGTTCGAATGTCATTTTCTTATCAGTGACATAGGGAAGAACTGAAAAAGAAGGGAAAAATCCAAAGTAGTGCATTGAGTGAATAAAAACAAACAGTAAAGATGGTTCCCGTTTGTACCTGAAGGACGTGCTGTTCAGGTTATAAGGGCTGTACAGTGAAGTGTAAATAGTCAAAGTAATATTGTGACTGAATATAAATTGAAAATTAATTGTGAAAACTATGTAAAGTGTACTTAGTGTATTTGTTGATAAAAAGTTGATTTATATTTTATACCATTCCCGAACTTAAAAGAAGAGGAGACTTTGCCAGTTCTGAAGCAAATGACAAAAATCTGACGATTGAGATGAGAAATAATCCAAGAGAGTACAGAGGATCTTATATGAATACAATCAATGGATTCACATATTCAAAACAGCACTAGACCGAATGATTTCTGATGACTATATAGTTATAATTCAAGGCGACAAAAGACTACCTGGAGAACACAAATGTCAATTTAATGCAGCGAAGTCGCCATTGTAATTGCGGACATTTAAAACACAAGCTGGGACATAATTTTACAATGAACAAGAGAGGGACTACAATGCTTTACAGAGACACACTGTTCATATGATGCCCTCCAATATCCATTAATATTGTGTGGAGAGGATGGATATCATTTTAATGTGAAACAAATCCCACCTGAAACAGGCATAGAAACAAACAAAAAAGTCTTTTCCAAAGAGTTCTATGCTTACCGCTTTCTACTCGGACACAGTGAAACATACAATTACATTCTGCACACTTGCCGTTTATTCCAACAATTCCTGGTAGATGTGTATTCAAAAATAGAAACAGAACGGATGCTTTACATAAGACTGAATTGGAAGAAGCTACCCACAGAAGAATACATCCACCTTTGAGATGCGATCATAAATGACTACATCACTAACGACATTTAGCAATGGAATTCTTACCCTTATCATACATAGGAAGTCCGAGACACATGCATGAATACACTCAAGATGCCATGACCTATGTAAGAAAATATGGATGACCTGACCTCTTTATAACATTCACATGCTACTCATCATGGCCAGAAAACAAAGAACCGTTAGATGCTGGACGTACGCAATTGAATGGCAAAAATGAAGACTGCCTCACTCACACAATCTCATATGGCTACACAACAGAATTCATCCCATGGATATCGACAAAAACATCCAAGCTGAATTTCCCAATCCACAAGAAGATCTGGAACTGTACGCCATAGTAAAAACTATGATTCACGGACCATGCGAGCTATTAAACCCCAATTTGCCAAAACCATACTTGGATGAGACACAAACCGGAGATGATGGCCAAACATTGTTCACAACTATACCAACTCAGAGTGGCTATTTCAAAGAGTAATTTTGGCAACTAAAAATAATAATGTCGATGATATCAACTTAATATTCAAAAGAAAATTCCCAGCGAGGAGAACGTTGAAGAAAGTGTCAACTTCCCCATAGAGTTTCTATAATGTTTGCAAGTACCAGGAATGCCTTTACACTGCCTTCGACTGAAAATTGGATCTCCGATCATACTACTCAGAAATCTGAAATCACCAAAACTATGTAATGGAACAAGGATGATCATCAAACAGTTATCGAATAACATCACTGAAGTCGAACTTATGACTTCAAAGGACACACAGTATTTATCCCCAGAATACCACTGATCTATACTGAATTGCTGCTATTCCAATTTAAAAAACTGCAATTTCCAATCAAATTGACCTATAGTTTTACAATTAACAAAGCGCAAGGACAAACTTTAAAACATTGTGGCATCAACCTCAAAAACTCCTGCTTCTCTCGCAGTCAACGATACGTAGCTTGCTCTCGAGTAGGAAATTCGATTTTTTTTTTTTTTTTTTACATATATATCCCAAAAAATGTTGTTTATAAACAAGTATTGTAAATAGTTAGAATATGTTTTTGATAAAAAAAATTAACCTCTTATATTTTAAAGTTTATCCTTTTATCCCAACAACCACACAATTTCATATCAATTCCCTGAGTGAAATCCGGTACACCAGCTAGTCTGGCAATAAATTTGGAAATTGAAGGAGTAGTAATTTTTGGAGTGGTTCTAGCAGGATGATCATTTTCACTATAAATAATAATAAAGATATTTTGAAGCTATCATAACCACATCACATGTTGTATTAGTTTCTTTGCCGCGCTGGAAGGTCCGTACTTTAACACACCTATATGATTGAATTTCAGGCAATATCAAAAATTTCTTTGATAGTTTATCTGTGAATTATCAGCACAAATCTCAAATTCTACATGGATGAAGTTGCGAGTACAACTAGTTTTCTATAATATTTAAAGTATATACTGACAGTTAATTTTCCATAAACTTTGGTAATGAAAATTATTCTACTTATCTACATGATACTAGTTGACTACAGGATGGGTAAATAGGGCTTGAAGGTCACCATAACATTGTAAAAGTTTGGAGGACTGCATGAAATAACTACTCCAATTCTCATCATAGTTAACAGTGAACTTGTTCAATTAAATTTTTTTCTTCTAAATTATATATTGTTTTCTTTTTCATTAGAAGGTGAATACAAAAATTAAATTTGTAGTTATATAATTAATATAATGTAGGTTTTATTGAAAACAAATGGTACTGATTAGCAAACTGAATAAAGAAACAGAGAGGAACTGCCACTGTAATTGGTGATAGTTGGCTGGCATTACCTGTGGAAAGTGATGGTTCCAGTATTTTCCCTTAATATTGTACTATCGATTGACACACTTGTGGTTGTCATGGTTATTTTAATTTTCTGTTTATTTTTTAAATAGTGTTGAATAATTTAGTGCAAAATTGGATATTTTATTCATGAAACTGAAACTGATAACTGTATTAACTTTTCTTTTCTCTTTTTCTTGTTTAAAAAAGAAATAGTAAATATTCAAATAATAATAAATGCCCAGAAAAAATGAAGCTTAATTGCTATGCATTATGAAGTTGATTATTCTGTTTGTTTCAGCATCATCAGATGGTGTGGCAAGATTGTGGAATGTGGCAACTGGTAGTCTTGAGAAAGTATACACAGGTCACCAAAAAGCAATCACTGCTTTAGCGTTCCGTGACTACATTGTCAGAGAGTGAATCAAATGTAATGTAACATATTCTATGCCATATTTTTCATTTTCAGTTTAAGATGATTCAAATCTGTTACACCGAATGATATAAGAGCCATGAATTATTCGTGTACATTTCATAATGTCAGCATAATATTTTATCAATTATCCTGAATATCAACAATCTTGGCAATTTTTGACATGTTTCTTATTGCTTTGTATATATCAAGAGGTTATATTTTTGCTTTTATATAAATGCAGTGTATGGGAAAATGAAACTATTAACTACTTCATTCAGTTATCACTTATAGTGGATGGTGTCATATGTACACTTTACATTATGCTTGGAAAGATGTAGGTGTATAAGATGTACACTTAGTGTCTGTACAGAGTCATTTTTATAATGTGCATTTCTGGTGTTATCATATACAGTTTTGTGATGTGATGTAATATAAATTATTGTGTTCCAGATGATACATCACAAATCTCTCTAAAGAAATGAAATAGATCTAAATAAAAACAGTTATAAACCAATAAAAAATAAATCACTTCAATTTAAATGGTTCACATTATTTCCTTATGAAATTTCATAGTTAGTTGCAGCCAGATGATGATCCATCAGTTTGGATTAGTTTGATACGATGCAGCTATCCTCGATTCAGGAAAGGCATAATAATTATTTGTGTTGTGTCTTAGTAACAATTTCTTTCAGATCTTCAAAAGCAAACTGCATACCTAACTTTTAAAAGTGTACCCTGTATTATAATATGTATGATCAGCATTCAATATTCCTTTTAAATAAACACTCGCATCTCCTATGCCAGTGGGACTCCAAAGCTTGCTACAGTCACTTAGAGCCAGTGTTTCAGGACAACAGCATTTTCTTACCACTTTTAAAGTGTCTGTATACATTGGTTTCCAACCTAGAAGATAAATTCCCTAATTTCTATCAGATCAGTAACACCTTTGTGTCTTATTTATTTTTAAAATTGGACTAGTGCTTTGGATAAACTCACTTATCTTTCAACAATAAAATCAAACAAATCATCATTATTCTCAAATAATGCTGGTTCTCTTTCAATTAAAAAAGAAATGTTCCAATGCCAGAAGTATATGAGGATTTCTGGCATTTTTATTTTGACTGCTCCAAAAGTTTAAATAGCTTGCCTTGCCTTGCATGGAAACATCGGAGTCTTTGAAATATTAACAGGATTTTTTTTTTTCACATGTCTTTATTGGTGATAAATAAAAGTAGAAATGAAGTAACTTACTTTTCTACATAGTTTCCTTCAACAGAAATACACAGTCCAGTCACATTAATGTGACCACCACCTTCTTTCGACGTCAACGTGAGATAACCAATCACAGAAGGCAGGTGGCAGCACAATACAGTGGAGCGTATATAAAGGATGTCCTAGGGCATCGGAAAGCATTTCAATCGTTGGCGTAATGCAGAAACGTAGCGATTTATCCGACGTCCAAAAGGACATGATTATTGGCTTTAGAACCAAGGGTGGAATCATTTCGGAAACGGCTAATTTTGTGAACTGTTCACGTGTCGCCGTGGTAAAAGTATACCGTGCATGGCAAAATGGCACTATTCAAAATCAGCGGCGTGGAATATGTGGTGCACCACGGGCAATAGATGACAGAGCCGAACGAAGGCTACGGAGATGCGTTCCGGTAAATAGACCTTCAACTGTTGAGCAACTGACCGCCCAGATGAACCAAGGGATTACCAAGAGTGTATCCTCGACAACGGTTCAGCGAACGTTGCTGTGCACGGGCCTCCACAGCAGACACCTAGTTAATGCACCTACGCTAACTGTTGTTCATCGGCGACGAAGGCTGGAATTTGCACGCCAGTACAGCAACTGGACGTCCAAAGAATGGCGACAGGTGGCTTTTACTGATGAATCACGTTTTATGCTCCATCGGACAGATGGACGTTGGCACATACGGCGTGAAACGTCTGAAGGCAAACACCCAGGGTGGAGGAGAGAGCATTATGGTCTGGGGAATGTTTTCCTGGCATTCACTGGGTGAACTCATCATTGTGGAAGGCACGATGGATCAGCACAAGTACATATCTGTCCTTGCGGACCATATCCACCCCTACATGAGAATAATTTTTCCTCAGAATGATGGCATCTACCAGCAGGACAATGCGAGGTGTCATGCAGCTCGCAGTGTATGTAAGTGCTTTAAAGAGCACCAGGATGAGTTTACCTTACTCCCCTGGCCAGCAAACTCACCGGATTTAAGCCCAATCGAGAATCTGTGGGACCACCTCGATCGGGTTGTTCGCGCCATGGATCCTCAACCGCGCAATCTAGCGCAGCTGGCCACGGCACTGGAGTCGGCATGGCTCAACATCCCAGTGAACACCTTCAGAAACCTAATTGACTCTGTTCCTGCACGCCTCGCAGCGATCCGTTCTGCCAAAGGTTGTTATTCTGGTTTTTGAGAGGTGGTCACATTAATGTGACTGGACTGTGTACATTTTCTCTTTTTTATAGGAAGTTTTCTGATCCTTTCACGGACAAAAGATGTCTTTCCCATCGGCAATTGCATACATACTGTTTGACTGCTGCATCATCTATACTATTATTTATCTGTAAGCAAGCTGCATTTGTCTCTTTACTGTAACGGATATCGTGCAATAAGTACTGCAGCAATTTGGATGTGGTTTTCATGTTTTTAGAGCTAATGGTGCCAGTCAAAATCTGGGAAAATAGCTAATGAGTTATATGTACCATGAGAAGAGCAAATAATTAAAAACCTTTATATTTGGAAAATTTTCGCTGCCGATCATAGTGCGCTTCAGACACGCACTCCTTTCACAATAATCTCACAAAACTTTGGATTCAGTTTTATTTTTTTACTTTTGTTACTCTGTTTTCTGGATCACAGTGCTTAAAATAAACAGAATACGCGAATCAAACATAATAAGCATTGACTTGCATCGCAACAGGTAAGTTAATATGCGAAATGTGTTGGAGTACTATGCAATGGTAGACATATTATCTCTGGTAGACAGTTAACAGTTTGTCTCTGGAACAATATGGTCGCTAAATGTTGTACATTAATAAGCCAATATTTCTTCTTTACATACCATTATGGTTAAGAAAATGAGTTTTTTTTCCTCGAAGAAAGATGTCTGAAAAACAGCTACCATAAATATCAACAGGTAACGATACATTTTCCCCACAGTGACATCTGCATAACTTTCCATATTTCTACGTACGTTACTCGATTAATATATATTTTGTGGCTATAAAGTGCAAATATTCGTCAGTAATATCGCCCAGGGGAACGTGTGTACAAATTTTGGTTGCTGTTCAAACCATGGCTAGTAAAATAAACTGTTATTTCTATTAAATAAGTCTCATAACCCAGATTCTCCAATGTTTATCGCCTACATGTTTTGGGTTGATGACGACAGCAACATGGAACCAGTGAAACTAAAAAACAATTAAGCATCTTAAAAAGTTATGCCACACTGTGTAAATAACAATAAAAACCAAATCCATCATGCATTATGCTCTAACAAAGTGAGTCAATTGTCATTCTGGTCCAGGCTGCATTTCAACCACCCTAACCGGTAACTAATGATTACGTTCGTATATCATAGTTTCTGTCACATCTGCAATGATACATTCGCTGTATCGTGATTGATTCTTGAAACTTTGGAATTACTTACATGCGGATGAAATAACGACATTAGTAATTTGGTGTCACTGAAAAAAAGGAAATTAAAAATAATTCGTAACGCGAAAGATTAGTTTTAGTACGTGCTATTTTAAAAAAGAAATAATTGATTGAATCAACATATTGTCAAAATAAAACCAATATCCAATCAGATAAAAAGATGCTGTTATTATTATTAACAAATAAATTTACAGCACCACGGTTATCGTGAAATTCTCCGTATCCGAATTTAAAAATAAGGTAGCGTGTACAAACATCATCCGGGGGGGGGGGGGGGGCTAGCTGGAAGGCTACGCTGGGCTGCTTGTGGGGGGAGGGGGTTTCCGAGCCGGGCCACGTAGCTTTCCTTTCATAACATTTTTCACAGTTAAAATGAGGAACAGAACTCACAACAGCATGTGAATATTTATTTCGCTCAGTTAATTATGTCCATATGTAATTTACAATAGTCTGACAAGAGAAAACGGTACAAAATGTGTTCTGGAATCAAAAAGGAAAAAAGCTACGTTCTAATTGGGAGGGGAGGAGGGGGGTCACAGGAGGCCAAAATGGAGCTACATGGTTTATGCACACTCCCTAAGATAATTTTTTCAGCTAATGTAAAAATGCATTTCAAGCGTTTGACCACAGACGATACTGATCTCTGGATTGTTTATATTTTATTTGTCTTTGGCCACATATTTCCATTTTCATGTATTTTGATAAGTATAATTAAAAGGAAATCGTTACTCAAACCACTACACATTGTATTAACTCTTCAATAAGAGCAACAGAAGTGTCATATTTGTGGTAAGTAATTTTTTGCTTCATATAGATAGTACAGGATTTTCACTCTACCGTATCGCCGCAATTTGATAGTGATAAACAATTATATCGTTTAGCGGTAGTTCTCGAGATATCATAAGTCAAACAGTTCTTTGTGCTTTTGGTGACGTTTTTAATCTGCTCCAGTCCATATTTCAACCTAACCACAAGAATGAACTCTACATGGTGATACTCTTGCAGTTCAAACTGAAGTTTTTTTTTTCAAATTAATTCTTATAATTTATGCTGGACGTACTTTGAATCCTGAAAACCTTTCATTACAAAAAATGTATTTAGCTATGCATTTCATGCGTTTAAGTGTATCTGCATCGCTTGATTTTGAAGCGGCAATATCAGTGTGATTGTGGCTAGGTCGAAATGCAACCTGCACAAGAATGTTTTTGGAACAACAAAAGGCATTCAATTAATGTAATAAGCTACTTTAATGATTGCAATGTTAGTGATGAAGTGTAATCACGAAAACAAACCAACCGCTGTGCATGTCCATGTCTATATTTCCGTGTGGCAATGGTGACATATTTTTTTCTGGTCCAGCCCATATTTCAATGAAACCATTTCGATTTTGAGATACAATGAAAAATGGCTAGAAATTTGGGTGGATGCGTAGAAGAAGCAAAAAATACATTTTATTACCTACGGCATGAGAATGTACTATACGAAAACTGGCCAGCAATTTTAGATTTTTTGTTGTAAATTCTATCGTTGGTGGAAAAGATATTTTTATAAATGGCCGTTGAATGTACTGTCAAAACTATCGCAGATGGTACTTTTTGTGTCTTCTTTATGTCTAAAGTAAGGTACATTTGTTTTTGCATTAATAGGCAGTTTCTATCCTCTGGAAAATGTGTCTCAAATTTCTTATTGGACCGTAGCCATAATGTTTTATGTAGCTTTAATTTCTTATTTTTCATATATTATATTGTGTTAAAATATAAGTATAATAAAAAAAATTCGATCTATAGTAATGAATCTCAGGTAGTAACTAAAAGGAAGTAAAATCTTTAAATGAAATCTATATTTTTTGATTCTCCAAGTTAATATTTGGTACTAAACTAAAAAAGCTCAGAGTATTTCTATAGACGCCAAGATGCGTGTGTGTGAAGCAATGGGTAAATGCTAGTCTTTAAATATTTCCCTTCCTAATGCCTCTTTTGTTAGACCAAACATGTGTTAGTCTGGACTGTGAAGAGGTGATCAACACATTGCAATAAATTTATCACAAATTAAAACTGCTGTGTATGCCCATGCAGTGTCATGCAGGAGGAGGACATCATGAATCAGTTTTCCATGTCATTGGTTACAAGAATTAGCCTTGGCATTATCTAGCACACCCTTTGAGTCAAGCCTTGTCTGTAATCATTGCTCCTCTCCAACTTTCCTCTGCTCCATACTAGTCCTCTTTTTTTTAGCATAGTGATGGTCACATGTTTTATTACAGGTCAGGGTATGATCAAAAACAGATCATCTTTTTTCTTCAAAGCAATTTAGAAGTCACTGACATATGTCTTTCCGTACTTTTTCACCTTGTTAGTATTTTTCTATATCCTAGTATGTCTGACATAATGATATGGACACTTACATCCACCTGAGATCTTGGCAACAATAAAGCCTTTTTATTTTGTGTTTAATGCTATGTGACACCTACTGAACCTTATAAAAAGTAACTCAAACAAAAATTACGCTGTAATTGAACTATTTTAGTTTAGTATATATATGTATATTCATAAGCGAATTATGTCCTTTGCTGCAAGGTGAATAAGGCAGCTACATCAGCATCATCAGCCACGACCTCTGTAACTTGACCTCTAGACTCTCCGTCCAGGTAACCGCCTCTGGTGTTGCCAAATTCAAATTTTCAAGACTTCCATTGAAGGCATGAAGTGGGCAGTCGTGACAATGTGTAACATGGTTTGTGCAGCTTCACTTCAGTTGCAATACAACAAATCTGCCTATCCCTTGATGTGGAGAATTCTTCTGGTATCACATCTAATACAGTTTAATTTACAGCAAACGTACCACAACAGACTGGTCCCTTGAAGTAATAATGAAGTGATCATCTTTGACAAGTTCATGCATGGCCTTAATATTGCCTTCTTCAATGCTTGTCACTGGACGCTATTTATGTCTTCGATTTTCCATTTACCAATACCGTTTCAAAACTTCTTGGCCAAATCAAACTCCTCTCCATTCCAACACCGCCAATTTCCTTTTTTTTAGTGATATGCTGAGGAATTCAAAGAATTTTCAAATCATTATAAAAAAAGTTATGAAGTGAGAGATTCCAACAGAATAAAAGTATTAACTTCACATTTCCAAAAAAAAATCGCAAGGTGGTGATTGTAAAAATCTGTTACTGTAATAAACAACTCTTGTCAACAGTAATTAAACTAAGGAAAAATGAAATGGCTTTAGGCAATATAAATTACAAGGAAAGGGAAAATGACTCATCAGAGTTGAAGGCTGCGACGGGTGAAGAACATAATATATGACGAACACAAGAATACACTATATTTCAGTTTTACACCTTATTCATGCTGTTGGAAGTGAGTCATGTGGTTCGGGAGGTGTGCACATGCCGAAGTTCAACACATAACTAAGTGCATTATCAATATGTCAGGAGAGACGGAGATGATATATATAAATAGTACCTGGGTGACCGATCTTCGCTCGGCAATCTTTCGATTTCTATTTAATATCCAAGATTTCGAGTAAAGTTTGATTAAAGTAAAAGGCTTGAAGACTTCCTAGGCGTTTTGAGGTGCACAGTTAACCAAAGAGAAACTTCACTAACATCATTAGGCTTACTGGTACCTGAACCTTCTACATAATGAGGTTAGAGCAGTTTTCGAGAAACCAAATACAAAAATTGCAACTTTTTTTTTTTTTAAATCGTGTTAAAAACTTGAATAGCAAAACGTTATCTACATATGAAATTTCATCCAAATCGTTAGATCCATTTGCGAGACCGCCTCATAAATTGCTTTAAAAGAAAAATGCTATTATTATGTTAAACAGAAATCTTAATGCCAGTCAGGGATTGATTAACGCTGCGAGATTTGTGTTAATTCAGGGCATTCTACGAAAACCCTTGATGATGGATTCTTATGTACCTCGACGAGAAAAATTTAAAGTACAAAATATTTTTAAATTTATATATCTCGCTTAGTTCTCGAGATATCATATCGCAAAATTGACGTGGTTGGTTGAAATGCGACCTGGACCAGAAGATAAATTTCGTCATGGGCAAGTTTGATGATGAATTCGTATGAAACTCGTCGAGAAAAATCGAAAATAAAGAATTTATTTTTCTGATACCTCAAGTGAAGAGGTTAGGATTAGATCCGACCTGGCCCAGAAAAAGAATCCACCAAAAGCACTATGTCGATACGGTGGAAATGTACTTTTCATATTTTATTTTGTTCCAAATGGTTGTTGTTAGGTTGAAATACAGCATGGACCAGAAGAAACGTCGCCAAAAGCACAAGGAACTATACCTATAACTGATTTTTGACATGCTATATCTCGTAAACCAAGCGAGATATCAAGAACATTTATTCTTTATTTTCGATATGTTTCGTCGCGTTCCATAAGAATTCATCATCAGATTGTGACATCACGGTAATGATAGAACATCATCAGTTCTAAATCAATTCACTCAGCTAAAACTATGCTCATACCTCGCGTGGTAGTATTTAATGACAAACTAACAACCACTTTTTACGGTCAAAAAGTAAACGGTGATTAGTTTATAACTGGTACCGGTAATATTATTTTCAAAGAAGTTTATCACCTCTGACAAAACCAATCATAAATTTTTAATTATCTTCCTTTTTAAATGTTTTACAATTAAACTTGCAATGTTACTATTTCCACGCCTCAGCCAGTATACAAGAACTGTTCGTTTAAATATTCTATGAAATCAGAGAGAATCTATTTGTAGGCTTTCAAAACCAATCATAAATTTTTAATTATCTTCCTTTTTAAATGTTTTACAATTAAACTTGCAATGTTACTATTTCCACGCCTCAGCCAGTATACAAGAACTGTTCGTTTAAATATTCTTTGAAATCAGAGAGAATCTATTTGTAGGCTTTCTGGTACCTGAATTGTCTACGAGATGGCGCTAGTGCCGTTTTCGAGATATCAAGTGAAAAAATTGTTTGTATTTTGCAAACTTGCTTTTTGTACGGAAGACAACTATTTAGATAATCTTAAAAGTCAAAACATTATCTAAATATCAAATTTCATCCAAATCGTCATAGCCGTTTCCGAGATCCGAAATATATATATATATATACAAGAATTGCTCGTTTAAAGATATAAGATGTATATCACAGATGGTGATAGGATTATTAATATACCAAAAGGGTACGGAATATTGAAACAAAAAAATAAACAAATTTTGAATAAAAAAACAGTGTAACTAGTTTATTGATAATTCTAATAATAATGAGTGATGTGTCAAAGAAAGGAATTTTATTGGTGGTTGAGGCCAGGTGGGTGTCTGATATCTAGGATATTTTGGTATGCAAGTTCCCATCTCCGAAGTTCTGAAGGACCAGTAGTTTCGGGAAAAACTCTGATTGCTCTCACAGTGAAACAGTCATTGAGGTTGTTAGAATTGTGGTAGTTAGCATGCTCTGGAATTGGAAGATATAAATTGCAGGTGTGCACTGTTTGTCTGTGGCTATTGATTCTGGTCCAGAGTTGTTGTTTAGTCAGGCCTATATAGGAAATTTTTGTTTAATTTAATTTAATTGCAATGGAGCACACGCTCCAGTGGAAATTTCCCTACACACCCAACTTCCCCCTATCCTACACTAACCTACATTTGCCCTTTACAAATTTTAACTTTAAATTCTTTTAACGTTTTCGGTAGGTTATTCATCATTCCCCTTGGTAACTCATTCCAATCCCTGACACCCTTACCTAAAAAAGAAAATCTTCCCACACCCTTGTGCCTGAAATCGAGTGCCAGCTAGTGGTCATGGTCATCTTTTCCCTTCCATAAACTACTTTTCATACCTACTGCAATATCTTTCCCATTCCAGCTCCTTTATCATATCTGTCACTGATTGCATTCTGCGATAATTTCCAGAAACAAATCTAGCAGCCCTTCTTTGCACCTTCTCCAACTCCTGTATTTGATACTCAAAATGTGGGTCCCATACTACACTACCATATTCGAGCAATGGTCTTACCAAAGTTTTGTAACCCAATTCCTTTACTTCTCTCGTGCATCCTCTCATCACTCTTTCCAACAAGTGCAGAGTTTTGAAACCTTTTCCTACCACCTGTCCAATGTGTCCTGCCCAGTTAAGCTTGTTATCAAATGTAATGCCAAGATATTTACATTTCAAGTCTTCAGTAAGCAATTCTTTCCCCACCTTATATTCATAATTTACCTTTTGTTTTTATTTGTGTATCTAATGAGCTGACACTTCTTTGCATTTATCTTCATCCCATGTTTACCAACCCAACTAGATATCCTGTCCAGATCAGCCTGCAACTGTTTACAGTCCTCTATCGTTTTGATCCTTTTATACAGCATTATGTCATCTGCAAACAATCTAATTTCAGATAGTAAACAATCAACACAATTATTCATTAGAATAATGAATAGCAATGGTCCCAATACGCTACCCTGCGGCACTCCCATTTTTACTTCCACTTCCTTTGATACCGCATTTCCCACACTAGCTTTCTGTTTTCTACCTTTTAAAAATTCTTCTACCCAGCAAATCACTTTCTCATCCACTCCAATACTTTTTACCTTATTTACTACCATTTTGTGGCTTACTCTGTCAAACGCCTTTGAAAGATCCAGCGCTACACTATCAATTTGGCCTCCCTTGTCCAATTCATCTGAGATATCTTGCATATATCCCACCAACTAAGATTCGCATGAATATCCTTGCCTGAACCCATGTTGCCTACTTGAAAACCACTTACGTTCCTCACATACATTTCTGATGTGGTTGCATAACAATCTTTCCATTAATTTACCTACCACTGAAGTCAAACTGATTGGCCTGTAATTTTCGACTCTATTTCTCACCCCTCCTTTATGTACCGGTACTACTATCGCACTTTTACAGTCTTGTGGTAAGCAGCAAGTATCCAGACTCAATTTAAATAATATTTCAAGATAAGGTACAATGTCACATCCGACTATCTTTAATGTATCTGTAGTAATATTATCTGCACCAGCCCCCTTATGTTTTTTCAGCTTTCTTATTTCCTTCATGATTTCTTCAGGATGAATTTCAAATTTTTTAGTATCTTCATTTCTAATCGTATTGTTAAGCTCGTTCTCCGAATTAGACCTTCCCGTTTCTGATTCATTGTCCCTAATGCTCTCACTAAACCAATTATTTAAAATCTCTGCCTTTTTCAAATCCTCAGTAACTACTTCTCCATCCTTATCTATGAGCATCTCTACACCCTCCCTTCCCCTCAGTTTCCTGATATAGCCATAGAAATTTCGAGATGCATCAGTCAGTGGTCCTCCTGCACAGACAATACTCTTCATAAACCCATCTTTAGCAACTTTCTTTGCTGTTATTAAGTCCTTGTTTAGTTGTTTCAAATATTCCCTACTACCCTGCTGTCTCTTAACTCTGTTATGTTCTCTTTTTACCAACCTCTTTAACCTCCTCACTTCCCTATTATAGTACACAGGTTCTCTACTTCTCTTTATATTCTGCTTTGAAATGAATTTTTCTTCCCCCTTTCTTATTATCTCCTTGAACTCTTCCCACCTTGACTCTATTGTACTTGTGCCTTCCTTCCATTTGCTGAAACGTTCTCTGAAATATCTCTTAAAATTTGAAATCTGTGCCTTTTTATAATTGTACCTATTTCCCCCTTCAGTTTTTGCTGCTGGTTTACTGAATCCTCTAATATCCATCAGAACTGCGTCATGATCACTTATTCCTTCCGTTACTTGACACCCCATGAGGTTATCGTCGGGCTTTATTAGGAATATATCCAAAATATTTTGCCCCCTAGTGTTTTGCTCTACCACTTGTGTAAATCCTCCTTCCCTTACTAAGGTATTTGCAAATCTTTGTTCCGGTGTGTTATTAATCTTATTTCCTTCCCAGTTTACACCTGGTAAATTTAAATCCCCACCAATAATGACCATTCTATTCTCACCTCTAAAATCTGAGTAGGAATTTAATTTCTCCCCAAGAGCCTCATCTTCATCTGTCACTTTTCCACTGCGGTAAGCAGCCAACACCCTGATTTTTTCTTTTTTATTACCCCAGAAATCTACCCCAAGTAACGCATGGTCTTGATCTATGAATGCCAGTGAACTGTGGTAGTTTTTGCTAGCTAGTATGAAGACTCCTCCACCAATTGCTCCTCTATCTCTGCGGTACACTCTGTAACCATCAGGAAAAACTTCACTGTCTAGTACTTCTTCTTTAACCAACTCTCTACCCGAATTATTATTTGTGGTTCGTGTATCTCTATTAAGTTTGTAAATTCGATTACTTTGTTCATTATACTTCTACAGTTTACCATTAACACCCTTATTACCGGCTTTATATTTTCAGCATTTAACTCCTCTTTCCCAGATTTACCCCAGCCAGTTATTGTTTCAGCAACTTCATTTTTTTCTTTAACATCTATGATCGTTCTCGTCGTGGATCTACAATCAGTATCACTTTCATCATCTATTTCCATCCCTTCACCAGCAGCCCCTAACCTAAAAAAGGCACAGTCCTGACCCCCATCATCACTGGAAATGGGCTCCCTCACTGCTTTAGCTAACAACTGAGAAAGTACTCCCTTTGTTAAGAGAGTGCGCATTCTGCCAACTGTCCCCCCTACATGTAATAGTTTGGAACAGGCTTAATGTATTTATCATGTATTTACACAGAAGTTAAACAAGTAACATTACTCGTATTTACCATTGTGCTTTTTTTTAAGCAAATGAAAGTACAAGCTTTATATTTTAATTTCACTAGTGTAACTGAATAGTTTAAAAGTTAATGAAAATATAATCTTCATCTTCACTACTTTTTCCCAGCATTAGAGATCAGGTGCCTTTAGTTTTACTCATCATTGGCATGGTCAAATTTAGAGCTTTTGATTTTATGGCCACATGCCCTTGCTGACACCAAGCATTTTATAAGTTGTACCACATATTGATGAAAGAATTGAAGTGTTTGCCATCTATCTGCAAAATAAGTAACTATGTTCTGTGTGTAATAAGTGTATTTTTTATTTATTAAATGGGTAATTTATGAGGCGGAGATTGGAGACTGTCCCGGCATTTGCCTTGATGACTTTGAAAGACCATCCAAAAACCTCAGTCAATATGGCTGGTATGTGACTGCCTGGGCTTGTGCCTGGTGCCACTGTATTTCTCCAATCAACTGTGCAGTGCCTCAGTGCTCTGAGCTACACTTACAGGTTTTAATGAAAAATACAATGGCATGTCTAAAATTATGGTAAAATGAGATCCAAATGTACCAGTGGTTCACTCATTATGTTAAAATAGTACAAATAGACAGAAGGTTGTCAGCTCTGTTAATTTGTGAGTGAGTATCCTGGAAAACATTTACTATATCACTATTGGTTAACCAAATAGACTTACTTGAGTTTTAATATGAAATGACAGTTGAGGCATGTCACATGAAGCACAATATTTCAGAAGAGGAAGATGGTATGGTGTAGCCATGGATCCAAGTTGTCATCAAGGTTTTATGCTAGAATATTGTGGTTCCATCATGCCGTGAGGTGTGTTTATTGACATAGACATGAACACCATTGATCACATTTGGGACATGATTGACAAACTCATTTAGGAGTGAGGTTCGTTACATACCACATGGATGGCTTTTAGACAGTATTGTTATACATCCTCCCTGGGGAAACTACACAGCTGGTAGAGTCCATGAAATGAGAAGCTTGCTGCATTTCACCAAACCAAAGGAGCTACCACAAGTAATTGGAGGGTTATCCCATGGTCTTTGCCACATCAGTGCTTTTCACATTCAGATATGTTTGTGGTGTGAAAAGAGCTCTGTTATGTGAATGATTAAAATGTCATATAATTAATAGTCTGTTTTTATTATTATTATTATTATTATTATTGGCGAATTCTCCCAATAAATGGAAGACATTAAGCAAATGACCCAATCAAGTTTTCTTTAGTTGTTCTTGTTGTTCCAGTAGGATTTCATTCTTTCCGATAAAGCTTTTTTGCGTTCTTCCGACCACTTTGGTCAGTATTGTTTTGTTCTGGTTGCTCAGTTGTAACTTCCCATTTGTCTACTTTGTGTCAAGGTGTCTCTTTCTAAGATGTCTGTTGCTCCTATGTTTGCACTTTTAAGATCTTTTCTGAATTTCATTCAGCCAAGGTGTTGGATTTTTAAATGAAGTTACAAAATCTATTATCCTTTTTGTCAATCGATTTTCTGGTAGCCTCTTTAGATGACCAAAGAATTTAATTCGCCTTTTGTTGATGTCAGTTTCGATATTTGAAAACTTTTCTGTTGTTTTGATTAATTGCAGTCTGTAAGCATCTTTAGTGAGTCTTGCTCCTAGAATTTTTCTAATGATTTTTCTCTCTACTTTTTTTATTTCTTCAAGTTCACATTTTCTGTTAAGTGTTAACATTTCACTTGCATAGATGACTGTTGGTTTTATGACTGTGTTGTAGTGCCGAATTTTGGTCTGTCTTGACATGGTTTTTTTTTTGCTGTAGAGATTTTGCACTAATCCTAATGCTTTTTTTACTTTTTGGAGGCAATTTTGCTGCGAGATTTTGTCAAGGCCTGTCAGTTGATAAATTCTCCGAGGTATTTAAAGTATAGGACCCTGTTGATTTTACCGTATTTTGTTCTCAAACTTGCTATTTCTTTCTTTAAACATATATATGAATTCAGTTTTCTCGAATGAGATTTGTAATTCTACTTTTTCTGCACATTCTTTGAGTGTCTCAAGCTGTTTGGTGGCAGTCTCTTCATCTTCTGCCAGTATCGCCAAATCATCCGAAAAAAGCGAGGTATGGTATATAGAGGTTATTTTTGGGAAAGCTAAGTGGAATTGGTTTCCTACACTTACATTTCTTGAGTTCTTACTCCCATTCTTCCAAAACCTGTTGTAACAGCCCTCATACCTGAATTTTGAATAGTATTGTACTGTATGATGTATTTGTAGTGAGCTAAAGTTTGCTTGAATATGATCTGGTATGTTTGTTTTGTAATTTCTTGTAAATCAGTGTATATAGACTTTGTTTTATGAAAGATAATTATTTAAAGTCCATTTAATATGTTTAAGAACCGAATGGTGCAAGAGAATTTCTTAAATGTTTGTAATTCCATGTATTAATGCAAGTTATGATGTCTACAGGACAATTTTCTAGTTTGAGATGATTTCTGCAAATAATTTTGTATTTAAGTATCTCTAATTACCATTTCTGATCATTTTGTAATGTTGTTAAGTAATTTTGTATTAATTCCGATTGTTTTTAATATGTTTGATTGTTTGACTGATTGTTAATGATCGAGAAATATCGGGCGGATGCCTTTGAAGAATTCTCGTAATTTCGATAGAGACTATATAAACAGATCGGCTGGACAGAGCAGTTAGTTAGTTGACTTCATTCAGTATTCAGTTTTACAGAGAGATTCATCCAGTTAGTTCACAGAGATTTTATTTGCAATGGCTCAGAAGTGCATCTCTGTATTGTATCTATGCTTGTGAATATCGCTGACTTCGTTTTGAAAACAATAAACAAATCTTCAATATAACCTTCTGACGGACTTTTTAATTAATCAATATATGTAAATTAAACCACCGAAGAATGTAATACTGTTTTTATTTATTATTATTCTTGATTTGACTAGTCTTATTGTAAAAGCTGGGCTGAGTTTGGTTATAAAATTATATTTCTGAGAAACATTTTAAGGCATCATCTCATTTGTAAGGCTTATTTTATTTCCTTATTTTAATTATCAATGAATCTGTACAAAATTCAATACTTAATAATATACATCTATGAGCAGTTACATTACTCACTTCAATTGAAAAAAATAAAGTATTAAACATTCTGTTTTTACAATAGTGTATTTCAGATAACACTTTAGAGAGTATATATTATTACAAACAATTGCAACAACATAACAGGCACATTAGAAAATATATACAATATGTTTAACAAAAATAATTGTGCATTTGTTTAAATTATTTTAGCTCTATCAATTCAACTGGACATTTCAGTTCAGTTTCTTTCAGTTTGGTAACAAAAAAATAGGCATTGCAAAATTTAATAGCTGTGTACTCATTTTCTTGTTAGTCACATTCTACTTCCACAGTATTTGTCTTTCTTTACAACAGGAGGCGTGCAAACTCTGAAACAGAGTAAAAGTAGTTGTTATTAACCATAAGATGGACAGCAGGTAAATCTTTCGTAAAATTTTCTTGTAGCTATTTCATAGTTACATATCAGTTCTGGATTGATTGTAATAGCTTACAAAGAAAGGAAACATATGTATATAGTTATAACCAAGACAATAACTTAAAGATCACAAAAAAACTGTTAAAAGCAAGCAAAATTTACACTGGAAGCAGATATCAATAAATTTATATATCTGTTAATTGTAGTTAACCTTAATGCTCCACTTATAATTTCACTACACATTTATACTTAAGCAGGTACTCATGTTTTACAAACTTTTTACTTTAAATTCGTGTACTGTCTAAAATATTACCATTTATCACCTTTCTAAGTAGCTTACGCCAATTCCTAACACCTCTGCCAACAAAAGGAAGTTTTTCTGTTTTTTTTATGTCTTAAATAAATTGCTAATTTATTGTTGTGGTCTTCGTTTTTTTTTTTTCTAATATACTACATCCAGTGCATACACATCACATATTATATGACATGATGATACTGATTCCTCTTAACCCAAAATATTGTGAATTGTGTTCACCTTTTCTGTGTGTCATTAATGTTCTCATGTCCTCACGCCTTCACTAACCTGCCTGGTTATCACATCCCCCAAAACATTTTTCTTCTCATTATTTCTCTTGTCTTTTAATAATTCCTGCCCAATTCATGTAACATTTACAGCAACTTCCAGAAAGAAATCTACCTGCCCTATTTTACACTACAGTATTTGATATGGTTACCATACCTTGTCCTTTTGAGCTTATTGTTTAAAGAGACCAAATAGTTATATTTTACTAGCCATTACTTGTGACTTCATCCATGTAGACTTCAATTTTATTGTTTGAATTGGATATAGAAAACTATAAGTTATGTAAAAGGTTTCTCAAAAAAGCATGGAGCCAGGCTAATATGACAGGGAAGCCATCAACCAGCAAGTTTAAAATCAGCAACAAACTAAGGAGGGAGGGGGTGAGATTAACAGTGGGAGACTACCTACCCAGTTTCTCTGGCAGATTTTTGAATGTGGTTTAAAATTATACCACTTTCTGTCAATACCATTTAGTAAATGAAATTTATGAACAGATCATTCACAAACTGACTGCAAGAGAAACAAAACCTGAGTGACTGGTATAACACTACAGAGATTTACACATGCTGACCACCTATCTGTCACCATTTGGTTAGTTTTCAAAATCTTTCTTCTTTCTTATATATAAAAATCAATGTTTGTTTGTTCGTCTTCTATGCATTCCTATACCATTTATCAGATTGCAATGAAACTTTGGAGAGTTTTTGAGTGTGCGTCTGCGAAGGTTCCTGTGAAAAAAAAAATTCCAAAAAGTCACCCCCTATTCCCCATAACACCCCATAATTTAGGCAATACCACATTTTTTATCCGATTTAGATAGGAATTTGTACACTTATACTTTAAAACAAACAGAAAAATACTGCCTGCATATGGTTTCCGAATATTAATCCCCTCGCCCCCTTTCCACCCCCATAATTTTTTCACCCTATAATTTAGGCAATACCACATTTTTTATGCGATTTAGATAAGAATTTGTACACTTATACTTTAAAACAAACAGAAAAATACTGCCTACGTATGGTTTCCGAATATTCATCCCCTCTCCCCATTTCAAACCCCATTACGTTTTTACCCCATAATTTAGGCAAACCACATTTTTTATCCGATTTAGATAACATTTTGTACACTTATACTTTAAAACAAACAGAAAAATACTGCCTACGTATGGTTTCCGAATATTCATCCCCTCTCCCCCTTTCCAACCCCATTACGTTTTCACCCCATAATTTAGACAAAGCACATTTTTTATCCGATTTAGATAACAATTTGTACACTTATACTTTAAAACAAACAGAAAAATACTGCCTACGTATGGTTTCCGAATATTCATCCCCTTTCCCCCTTTCCACCCCCATAATTTTTCACCCCATAATTTAGGCAATACCACATTTTTTATGCGATTTAGATAAGAATTTGTACACTTATACTTTAAAACAAACAGAAAAATACTGCCTACGTATGGTTTCCGAATATTCATCCCCTCTCCCCATTTCAAACCCCATTACGTTTTTACCCCATAATTTAGGCAAACCACATTTTTTATCCGATTTAGATAACATTTTGTACACTTATACTTTAAAACAAACAGAAAAATACTGCCTACGTATGGTTTCCGAATATTCATCCCCTCTCCCCCTTTCCAACCCCATTACGTTTTCACCCCATAATTTAGACAAAGCACATTTTTTATCCGATTTAGATAACAATTTGTACACTTATACTTTAAAACAAACAGAAAAATACTGCCTACGTATGGTTTCCGAATATTCATCCCCTTTCCCCCTTTCCACCCCCATAATTTTTCACCCCATAATTTAGACAAAGCACATTTTTTATCCGATTTAGATAAGAATTTGTACACTTATACTTTAAAACAAACATAAAAATACTGCCTACATACGGTTTCTGAATATTAATCCCCTCGCCCCCTTTCCCCCCCATAATTTTTCACCCCATAATTTAGGCAAACCACATTTTTTATCCGATTTAGATAAGAATTTGTACACTTATACTTTAAAACAAACAGAAAAATACTGCCTACGTATGGTTTCGGAATATTCATGCCCTCTCCCCCTTTCCAACCCCATTACGTTTTTACCCCATAATTTAAGCAATAGACCCTACCACATTTTTTATCCGATTTAGATAGGAATTTGTACACTTATACTTTAAAACAAACAGAAAAATACATCCTACGTATGGTTTCCGAATATTCATCCCCTCTCCCCCTTTCCAACCCCATTACGTTTTCACCTCATAATTTGGGCAAACCTCATTTTGTATCCGATTTAGATAAGAATTTGTACACTTATACTTTAAAACAAACAGAAAAATACTGCCTACGTATGGTTTCCGAATATCCATCCCCTCTTCCCCTTTCCAACCCCATTACGTTTTCACCCCATAATTTAGGCAAACCACATATTTTATCTGATTTAGATAGGATTTTGTACACTTATACTCTAAAAAAGAGGGAGAAATACTGTACACATTAATTTCACAAAAACCCAATCCCTCTCCTGTCTGTCCACCACCTTAATTACCCCCTCTTCCCCATAACACCCCATAATTTAAACAAACCCGCAAACCGTTCGTCCAATTACGGTGAAGCTTTGGTGAGTTGTCGACGGGATGACAGAGAAGGTTCCTGTCAAAAAAAATTAAAAAACCCACCCCTCCTCCCCATAATTTAGACAAAACCATATATTTCATCAGATTTCAATGGGAATTTGTACACTTATACTTTAAAACAAACATAAAAATACTGCCTACATACGGTTTCCGAATATTAATCCCCTCGCCCCCTTTCCACCCCCATAATTTTTTCACCCCATAATTTAGGCAATACCACATTTTTTATCCGATTTAGATAGGAATTTGTACACTTATACTTTAAAACAAACAGAAAAATACTGCCTACGTATGGTTTCGGAATATTCATGCCCTCTCCCCCTTTCCAACCCCATTACGTTTTTACCCCATAATTTAAGCAATAGACCCTACCACATTTTTTATCCGATTTAGATAGGAATTTGTACACTTATACTTTAAAACAAACAGAAAAATACTGCCTACGTATGGTTTCCGAATATTCATCCCTTCTCCCCCTTTCCACCCCCATTACGTTTTTACCCCATAATTTAGGCAAACCACATTTTTTATCCGATTTAGATAACAATTTGTACACTAATACTTTAAAACAAGCAGAAAAATACTGCCTACGTATGGTTTCCGAATATTCATCCCCTTTCCCCATTTCCAACCCCATTATGTTTTTACCTCATAATTTAGGCAAATTATATTTTTTATCAGATTTAGATAAGAATTTGTACACTTATAATTTGAAACAAACAGCCTTCATATGTTTTCCAAAGCGCATCCCCTCTCACCCTTTACAACTGAAAATGAATGAAACAGCAGTTTAAAATTTATATGTAAATATTTTTTCATTTAATCTATGTGCCTACTCAAGTCCAGCAATAGTGAAGCATTGCCGGGTCAGCTAGTTTCATAATAAAATATTTTATTTATCCTAAAAAAGTATCCTATATCTTTCGTCATGAAAATGTAACACACAGATAGAGAGAGAAAGTTACTTTCACATTTATAATATAATTCCTTCTGCTAGCAGTTCTATCTACTATCCATGTAAACCTTTTCTTTTTTAAAATGTACCTACTTAGCATTAATCTCCGTACTGTTGTTAGATGATTTTGCGTGGGTGAACATGTTTATTGTGTACATGTTTCTGAAGGGTTTATTGCGTTCTCACTGGTAGAAGTTGTAATTTTACAAAGAACTATTTAGATACTTTTATAACTATAAATTAGCACTATTCTGAATTAAAAAGTTGAGAATAATGAGGGATAATGAGAAACTAAGCCTGTAGTGAAATGTGTACATTGTATTTCATACAACCAATAGAGCCAACTGATATTACATACATTAGGTTATTTTTCATCAGAGTCTCCACATCAGTTTAGGTGCTCGTCACTTTGTGAGATGAGTTTGAATATTTCCTTCTGGTAAAAACCTCTCCTTGCATGTTTAGCCACATTGTTGCAAAGTGTTTCACCTCCTCATCTGAAGCAAATCATTGGCCTCATAGGTTCTCCTTAAAGTGAGGAAAAAGGTAAAAGTAAGTTGGAGCTAGGTCTAGAATGTAGGGAAGGTGATGATGCCGTACTTGGTCAGCCACTGCGATCCTCATTGGTGACATTTTCTCTACTGGCCGCAAACTTTCAACACCATTCTGTGACAAACTGATGAGACATCACAGTCTCTCCATTAAACCTCTACTAGCTGCCGGTGAATTCCAGCCATGGTTATATGTTTTGTCCGCAGAAATCAGATAACTGAGCAGATTTCTTTGTGAGACCAGTTTTCCAAATGAGTGGCCATTTATGTTTATCTACAACTAGCACAGATGACACTCCAGGAAACTGTCCCCATAACCATAGTTTCTGGTCAACCATCATTAGGTAACTGATTTAAGGAATGTATGCAAGGTGTAAAATGGAGCGTGGTGGGTGAGCAGTTAACATTCTGGATTCGCGTTCGGAAGGACGCCGGTTCGAATCCCTGTCCGGGCATTTGGGTTTTCCATGGTTGCCCAAAATCACTCCAGGCAAATGCTGGGATGCATCCTTCAAAAGGTCATGATTGAATTCCTTCCCGTTCCTTGTCCCCAGTCCCATCCCACCTCTAATGACCTCGGCGAGGCGTAAAGCCATAAGTAAAACAAGGTATAAACATCAATGAAGTGACTATTATATAAATAAATTGACTACCTTATGACATATATTCTATTTTTTTTGCAATCTGCCTTTATCATGTCTCATTGAAACACAGAAACACTGCCACTTAAAGGGGACCTATACTTTAACACTGAGATGTTAGTGGCTGAATCACTCAGAATGTTACCTTCATAATTTATCTTCCCATCTCGATCAATGTCAGCTATGGCCAGCATTTCATTCAGCTCACTATCTGTTACAGTTTCTCCAATCATATCCATAGCTGTCTTCAACTCATCCTGCAAGAAATTTAAAATCAGTTATTACGTATGCATAATAACTACAGCCAGAGAGTTGATATTTTGCATACAGCTTGGTGGGTAGAAAACATAATACATACAGACATGAAAAAGAAACAGGATATTAATTAATGACTTAATTTCAGGTTAGTCTAATGGATGATATGTTAATGGTATTTAATGACAAATTTTGGATCTTAACCCAAATTGAATGATATACTGAAGAGCAATTGAATTAGAGATACCTGTTTAGCATTGAACTCTGCTAAACCAATGGCATGTGCGGGATCCAATTTTATAAGGAATAGGGAAGGAGGAGTTAAAAGAGTAACACCGCATCAAATAAAGTTTGGATCAGCTGGCTCCAGTTGACAACACCAAGTAAGGCCTCTTGCTAGATTAATGGTGAAGGCCTTAATGGCAGTGGCTGACAGTAGAGGAGGAGACCTTCAGAGCAGTGAAGTTGTTGGAATAGGCACCTGTCCACTTTGGGATGAAATAAAGAGTTTACATAGTGACTGTACCCCAGAGGTGCGGTGACAAACAGCATCTGATTTGTAGAGAGAAGCTGATTTTAGGCTGCCCAACCTACTGTAAATGAGGAAAAGAATGGGATACTATCATATTATATTTCCGAAGTACTACATGGCATGGCCCTGCATGTAGAGAAAATACTTTTGAAAAGAAGAAGAGATGAAAAAAGGAAGAAAATATAAGGATTGAAACATGGAATGTACAAATATTATTGCAAGCAGGAAAGCTAGAAAATTCAAAACGGGAGATGAGTAGGAACATACACAGACGGAAAAAAAAATCCCAACACCAAGAAAAAATTATTGTAGAGTAATGAAATTTGGACAATGCATTTGTCAAGTTAACATGTTTAATTGATTAAATTTTCAAGATCACAGGTTAATTTAAGCTCAAGAAAATGCATTTCAAATGTGAAATACTGTTAAATTAATAGCCGGTGTAACCTCCAGAATTTTGAATGCAAGCCTGCAAACGTGAATGCATTGTGTCATACAGGTTTCGAATGTCACTTTGTGGTATGGAGTTCCATGCTTGTTGTACTTGTGCTGTCAATACTGGGACGGTCAGTGCTGGCTGTGGATGATGCTGGAGTTGTCGTCCAATGATATCCCATACGTGTTCAATTGGAGACAGATCTGGTGATCTCGCAGGCCAAGGTAACATGTCGACACTCTGTAGAGCACGTTGCGAGACAACAGCGGTATGAGGGCGAGCGTTATCCTGTTGAAAAACTCCCCCTTGAATGCTGTTCATGAATGGCAGCACTACAGAAATTCGAGCTGCAGTTGGTACCACAGTGACACAACGAACTGTTAGAAATCGGTTACTTCAAGGACAGCTCCGAGCCAGGCGCCCTGTAGCGTGCATTCCACTGACTACAAGCCATCGCCGTTTGCGACTCCAGTGGTGTCAAGCCAGAGCTCATTGGAGGACGGAGTGGAGATCTGTTGTGTTTTCTGATGAAAGCAGGTTCTGCCTTGGTGCCAGTGATGGCCGAGTGTTGGTCAGAAGGAGGCCAGGGGAACGCCTGCAACCAAACTGTCTGCGGCCTAGACACACTGGACCTACACCTGGAGTCATGGTCTGGTGAGCAATTTCCTATGACAGCAGGAGCACTCTTGTGGTTATACCAAACACACTGACTGCAAATTTGTACGTCAGTCTGGTAATTCAACCTGTAGTGCTGCCATTCATGAACAGCATTCAAGGGGGAGTTTTTCAACAGGATAACGCTCGCCCTCATACCGCTGTTGTCTCGCAACGTGCTCTACAGAGTGTCGACATGTTACCTTGGCCTGCGAGATCACCAGATCTGTCTCCAATTGAACACGTATGGGATATCATTGGACGACAACTCCAGCATCATCCACAGCCAGCACTGACCGTCCCAGTATTGACAGCACAAGTACAACAAGCATGGAACTCCATACCACAAAGTGACATTCGAAACCTGTCTGACACAATGCATTCACGTTTGCAGGCTTGCATTCAAAATTCTGGAGGTTACACCGGCTATTAATTTAACAGTATTTCACATTTGAAATGCATTTTCTTGAGCTTAAATTAACCTGTGATCTTGAAAATTTAATCAATTAAACATGTTAACTTGACAAATGCATTGTCCAAATTTCATTACTCTACAATAATTTTTTCTTGGTGTTGGGATTTTTTTTTCCGTCTGTGTATTAGATGCACTTGACATGTGTGAAGTGAGTTGGGGAGGAAGTGGGGAAAGAGAAAAGAAGAATGGTGAAAATGAACTGGGAATAATGATAGGAAAGAAACTGAAAAGTAAGGTAATGATGGTGCAGTATATTGTTGGAAGATTGATGATGATACTACTGCAGGGTAGTCCAAAATATGTGGTATTAAGACAAGTTTACATGCCAAGAGATGAAGAGGTGAAATAATACTATGAGAAGATACAAGAACTTGAAGAGAAAAAGAATATAAATGTCACTATGGGAGATTGGAATGTAGTGTGGATGAAGGAAAACAAGAAGATATACTAAGAAAATTTGAATTAGGGATAAGAAATGAGATGGGTGAAAAATTTAATTAAATTGCTACGGAGTGTTTACTCCGGTGGCAATTTCCCTACACTCCAATTTTTTCCCTTTCCTACTTACTTTTGCACTCTATTAATTTTAATTTCAAATTTAGCATTTTTAGTGAATTATTGATCATTTCTCTTGGTAATTTATTCCAATCTCTGACCTCCTTACCTATGAAAGATAATTAACCTCTATAGAGAAAACTCGCTAGTGGTGGGCAACATCCTATTTTAAAATCACAAAAGGAAAAAAAAAGGAAGTGGACATAAATTCAGATCACAACCTCATAGCAGTAGAAATACAAGGAAAGTTGTAGAAAGTGGAGTGAGGCAAAGCGAGAGAAAGACTGAGCTTTGCAATAATAAAGGAGGAAGGTAAGATTTTGTAGCTGGAAGAATGTTTTTTGGAGTTGAAGAATGTATAAAAAAATAAGGAAGAACTTGTGTTCAAAAGGATCAGGAAAGAATGGATAACAAAAAACATATTAAAAATAAGGAAAATTGAGAAAGTGAAAAAATGTGAGAAATAAAGAAGGAAGTACAGGAAACTGAATTATGAACTATGAAAGGACAGTGAGCAAGTAAGAGAAATGTGAGGAAAGAGGGAAATTATGAAATGATTTACAGAATGGCTTGTGTGATAGATTTTGAAAGTAAAAGAACAAGTATAAAATAGAAGCAGAAAGTGTGGATGGCACATTAGACAAATAACCACACGATGAGTTGATTAGATGGCAAGAATACACAGAATGTTTCTATAAGGGGGATTAAATACCAAGTGATATTGAAGATGTGGCACAAGTAACAGAAGATGGAAAGAGGTATGAACAGATTTGAAGGAGAGAAGGCTATTGCAGAACTTACAAAAAGTGAAAATATTGAAATAAGAATAACGAAATGTCAGGAGAAAGCATCAGTGGGAGGGGCATTAGTCCTTTCCCCCTTATTGTTCATCTTATAACTGGAAGAGATTATTGAGAAATGGAAAAAGAGAAGTGCATATTGATGGCAAGAATGTATAGATTTGCTGATGATATAGTCTTATTAGCAGAAAGTGAACGAACCCTAAACAAAATACTAAATATCTAAATGTAGCTTGTCAAGAGTATGAAATAAAAAAAGAATATAGCAAAAACAAAATGGTCATTGGTAAAGGAAGGAAACTGGGAAATATTAACATAGAACAACTTATTATCAGCCAAGTATGAACTTTCAAATATCTTGGAAGTACAATCACCAAACACTTGAGATGCCACTAAGAGGTGAAAACTCATATTGCTGTATCAAAAGAAGCATTTAATAGAAAGTAACAGAAAAACTAGATAAAGCACCTAGAAAGTGTTTCCTATGGAGTGTTGCACTATATCTACATCTACATCCATACTCTGCAATTCACAAACATTGTGGGTGACAGAGGGTGCTAAGCACCACTCTTAATTATGCGCATTCCAATCCAGAATAGCAAGAGGAAAGAAAGAATACATAATAACATCAGTATGACATCTTATTTCTCAAATCTTTTCCCTCCGGTCATTGGCGGAAGAATTAATTCACTGCACTTATAGGTCATAGAATTTCGCATATTCTCTAATAAATTCAAACGCAAATGATGTCATCTGTCTTCCAAATGATCCCAGCCCAATATATGTATCAGTTCTGTGATGCTTTCATAAGGGTTGTAGCAACCAGTCACAAATCGAGCGTCTCTCCTCTGTACTAACTCCATTGAGTCAATCAGGCCCTTGCGGTACGGATCCCAAACTCCACAACAGTAATCCAGATGCGAGCACACTAGTTTTTTTATACTCTATTTCCTTTGTATGAGCATTACAATTCCTCAAAATACGACCAATGAATCGTAATTTAGCTTTGCCTATGACGGAAGTTATGTGCAAGTCCCATTCAGTACCAGATTAATCACGTAGCAGGAGTTAGCAAATGCTACAGGCCTCACACCTTCTGTTTTTAGCTCTACAATTCCCCCAGATGGCGAAAACCAAGGGTCTCTTCTTCACATTTGCTACGGGCCCCATTTCATGTTGCTTTGTACTATTACCCCCAGATACTTCAGGGAATCAACCGTGTCAATAATTGAATTGTTTACTTTGTACTCCTGAGCAAACTGATTCTTTTTGTTACTTTTTTGCATTGCCTTGCACTTTTTGCAATTAAGTGTAAGCTGCCATTTGTGGTACCATTCGGAAATAGCATTCAAACCACACTGAATTTCTAAGCAATCGTCAGAGCACCTTATTTCCCTATAGATAACTGCATCGTTGGCAAACAATCGCAACCAGCCTTTAACATTGTTACCTAGATTGTTAATAAAAATTAAGAAAAGAAGTGGTCCTATTACACTTCCTTGAGGAACACCATAAGTAACATCTAGCTTAGAAGAGGCTTCCCCGTCAACAACGACATACTGTGATCGACCAGTCCGAAATTCATGTATCTATTTGCAAATCTGATCCGATATACATTGTGCTCAAATCTTCACTAAACGTTGGTTATGTGGAACAGAATCAAAAGCTTTCTGAAAATCCAAGAATATTGCATCAACTTGTGAACCTGCATCGATAACTTTCATTACGTCATGGGAAAATAGGGCCAATTGAGTTTCACACGATCACTTCTCCCAAAATCCTTGTTGACACGATGTAAGTAACTCGGTCTCATCTAGAAACTTCATAATGTTAGAGCATATGACATGCTCCAGAATTCTACTGCATACAGATGGTAGAGATATGGGTCTATAATTCCTAGGATCACTCCGATCTCCTTTCTTGAAAACCGGAATTATCTTGGCTATTTTCCAGTCAGAAGATACTTTTTTCTCTTTCAAAGATTTAATTGCTTTACAATACCTACGCTATCAATTTTTACCAGATCCATCTCTCATTCTACACAACATGGTAAAGTGGGAATGTATTCCATGTTTTCTTGCGTGAATGAATTTTTAAATTTGGTGTTAAATACGGTAGCCTTGTCGCGGCTGTCGTCAGCTTCCCTACCATCTTGTATTATAACTGGTTTATTGTTGTCACTAGATCTAACATTTTTTACATATGACCAAAATTTCTTAGGGTTTTTGGTGAGGCGCTTAGAGAGGGAATTGCAATTAAATCCATTAAAGGCCTCACGCATCGCATTCTTAACATGTACCCTTATCGCATCTAACTTATCTAAATCAGTCCACTGCATCGTCCTTCTTGATTGTGCATGTATTTTCCTTTGCTTTTTGAGTAACCATTTATCATCACGTGTATACCATGATGGATCATTCCCTTCCCTGATTGTCCGTTTCAGTATATGCAAGTCCATACCTTCCCTAACTAGACGAATGACTCGATGCCACATCTCTTCAATGGTGCCTCTTGTTACAATGAAGTTATGGTAATTAAACCCCAAAAATGCTCTAAAACACTCTTTTGAAGGTTTTTTGAATCTGCAAACGATCCTTTATTTTTTACTTTTTGTGTGTGGATGCTAATTTTACTGTAGCAATTACAGCTTTGTGATAATTTATTCCCGTGGTAGTAGAAATGTCCGTGAATAATTCAGGCCTATTTGGAACGAGAATATCTAAAATATTTTCGTTACCATTGAGGCATCGCGCTGGTTCAGTTACAAGCTGCTCAAGATTGTGATCTGAGAAAAGGTCTAGAATGATTTCACAGGCTGGTTTATCCCTGCCACCGTGAACGTAATTAATTCAGTCGATATATGGCAAGTTGAAGTCACCACCTAGCATTATTGTATGGTCCAGAAATTGACGAACTATATTATTTATATTATTCCTTAAGACCTTGGAAATAGTTACTCCCGCATCTGGTGGATGATAGAAGGAGCCGATCACAAGTTTTGTCCTAGCTTAATCCATAAGATTTCGCAGACAGTATCAACAACTATTTCTATACATGGGAGATACTTACTAACAGCTATAAATACACCACCGCAATGGTAATGCAACCTATCTTTTCGGAAAACGTTCATGTTGCTATTAAAGATTTCCACAGAACTTATAATCAGTTTTAACCAACTTTCTGTGCCTATTACGGATATCAGCATCTGTACTGCGAATAACATTTTGAAGTTCAGGCTGTTTATTACAAACACTTCTGTAGTCAACTACTAGAACTTTTAATGTTCCAGATTCTTTTAAGCCACCCATAATACACATAGTTAAAATTTATTTGGGCTGTCCGTAAGTGAATTTCCTGTTCAGGGTCATCCTCCCTCAGCCTAAAAAAAACCCCAATACACTCCACATGGCCCCTACCACCCGAGTAGCCGATTCAAGTGTGTAGTGCACACCTGATCTATGAAAGGAATCCCTTCATGACTCAACACAGGGTGAAGATCGATGAATCTGCAGCCATGAATATCACAGAAACGCCATAGTCTCTGGTTCAGCACCTCAACACGGCTCTGAACCAGAGGTCCACAGTCAGTTCTATTGACAATGCTGCAGACAGTTAGCTCAGCTAAAATCTTGCGGCCAATGGTCACAGATTTTACCCTTTCTGATAGTTGCCCAAAGGAAGAGGGGATAACCACCGACCCTAGGCGGCAAGCATCATTGGTGCCGACATGAGCCACAATCCGCAGCTGGCTACACCCCATCTGTTCAATGGCATCCGGTATGACCTGTTCCACATCTCGGATCAGATCCCCCGGAATACACAATGAATGGGTACTAGATTTCATCCCTGACCTATTCGCCATTTCCCTAAGGGGCTCGATAAACCGCCTAAAGTTAAAGCTGCCAACCACTTGCATCCCCTTATGCCGTTGCCCAGACCCAGCGAGCTGGGGGCTGCTAACTCACTGGGTGACAATTGAAGGACTAATCAGTTTCAAACAATACGTCGAACCTGTTGAAAAGTGGTACAACCTTGTCTTCCTGAGAATCAGGCTTGTATGACTGTGGCATAGACGTCCAGAAACAACACGGCAATCACCACCAGGTGACCGCCGCACAGATTCCAACTTCTCTGCCTGGACTGTAGGTACTGGTAGGGGAGAACCTGTGAGCCACTTAACTTCTGCAGGGTCCACCAATATCACATCTACTGCACTCACTTGCAGCAGCTTCCAGCTGTTTAACTCTCGTTAACAAAGTTGCGAGCTGTGTGTGCGTATCAGCCACCTCAGCCTGCGTCTGCACACAACAACCACAGTCCCTACACATGCTACCTTTTGTCACACAACGTATAAGGGGGGAAAAAAACAGATTCACTAAGCATTCTCAATAGCAGGCTTTTTTTGGCGGTAAATAAATATACAAAGCTGAAGCTAAAGCTACGTACACACTTTAAATTTACATAGAAGGTAGTAGTTCGTATAATGGTTATCGGGGATTGACTGACTGCTGCTGATGGTAATCAAATGTGCAAAGATGAAAAAAAGCTAAAGACACTTTAAATTCAGTTTACACAGAAGGAACTACTTTACGTAATGGTTGCCAAAGAACGATTTAATACTGGTGCTGCAAAACAAATAAACAAAGATAAAATAAAAGCTATCAACACACTTTACATTAAACTATCACGGAAGGTACTACTTCACGTAACAGTTGCTGAAGAACGACTGACTACTGGTGCTGCTAAACAAATAAGCAAAGATGAAACAAAAGCTATCTACACACTTTAAATTAAATTAACATTACTTCTTGTAACAGTTACCGAAGAACCGTGGACACTAAGATGAGGGGACAAAAAACAGATAGAAGTATTTGAGATGTGGACGGGAATTGAAAGGATAAGCACTATGGAAAAAGTTAGTAACGGGGAATGCTTTTTTGAAGGCACCTTGGAAGGGCTAGTTTCTGGAAGGTGAATGAAAGGAAAAAGAAAATACGAGATTAGAGAACATCATAGGAAATGGAAATTACATGGACCTGAATAAGACGGCAGAAGACATGGGTGCATGGAGAACTACTGACTGAAAAACTGCCTTAGGTCAGAACACTGATGATCATGATGTTTAGTACCACATAGCAGCACCTTTCACCATGATCACAGCAGTGGTTTGTTTCAGTTGGGATCTAACAAGAGCTTGGAAATGCTTGGAACTCATGTGGAACCACAACCCCTGAACAATCTGCCATAGTTTGCAAGGATTTGGCGGAGGGAGGTCAGAGGCTCAGATATGGCATCTCAGATGTGCTCAATGCAATTGAGATCATACGACCCTATTGTCCAGGGTAGAAAGTACATTTGTCCTGCCATTAGGGTGAAATTCAGGAGCAATGGTATAGTTGTTGAAAAAGTGCAGTTGCAGAAGAGGAAACAGGAGCACATGGCCATCAAATATATTCTGGTAATGTTGACCTGTGAAAGACAATGTCAGATGTACCAGCTCCCTTTCAGTATAGTTGAACATCACCAGACAAGAATACCAGCTCAACAAGCAGAAACGTACCTTGCCACATTAATTAATTATTTTTTTAATTTCATGTTTTATGGCTTGTTGACATCAGTGTTATTAAAGCTGGCATAGGATGGGTGCAAATAATGGGAAGGAATGGCAAAGAATGATTTGGACATACATCTCGATTGGTTTTGGGAAACTGTGGTAAACTGAATTCTGGATGGCTGGACAGGTGAGGATTGTTGCTCATCCACCAGACTCAATGCTTAATTGCATTTGCACTTGTACTCTGCAATCAGCATGTACTAATATGAATCTTGACTTGTCAGTCCAGGAAACATTTATCCACATTTCTAGGATTCAATAGTGATGTTCCTGTGCCCACAATTCTGTTTGCAGCCTGTAATATACAATAATAGAGGTAACCCATATGGGATTATTACTTCTGTACCCCATTGTGAGGAAATAATTGGGTAAAATTCGCTGCTTACATATTTTGGTGCATCAGTGCTAAATTACAAAGTGATTTTTTTTACTGTAGCTCATCTGTCTGTAACAATACAAGCTAGGTAATGAGATGCCTTCTTATCCACATACTTTTGTACACAGCAGTTGGTCCTAGTAGAAATGAGTTTACCATATTAGATTTACTCATGGATCATCCATAACACAGTGGCTTATGAAAATTCCAGTGGCTGGATGACTTCATAGATGGTTACAACATTTTGAACAGGATAAAATGTGTTAAATCATACATCTTACCAATACTGCATTTGACTGTTACTGGAACCATCAGCATTATTCCTTAAAATGTCATTTCTCTATTTAAAGGGCCACCTAAATCTTATTTGCATAATGCCAGCTTTCTCTGATGAACTGCCCATCAGAGGATTGTGGTTACAGCTGATAATTAAAAATAGAAGTTTAATTTATTTAGGGTGAGGCTTTTACACTCATAAAAATCAATAACTATAAAATCATTACAGAATCATCAGTGAAGAATCATATTTTTCCTCACTCTCTGGAATATTTATGCCCTTATTTCAAGGTTTCAAAAACTATTGTAATTAATTTAATTCATCCATTATTTCCAACAATTTCGACAAAAAACACAACTTTCCAAGATTATCTTATTTTGGCTACTTGATTCCACCATCTATATTTAATACTTTCAAAGAAAAAAGGTCTTTTTGAAATGAACAATACAATGAAATATCCAAAAAGTTTTAATTATTCTTTTCATTATGTAAGCATACTACAAATTTTTGCTGCAAACCTACAGTATTCAAAACATAGATGTAGGAGAGAGACAGGCTTGTGTTGTGGAGAGATATTGAATTGTAAGAACAAGGATGAAAAGGTGCAACAGGAAAAAACTCATATTGGGGGGGAGGGGACCCAATATACAGATGGAACAACCTAGGAAGAAGATAGGCCATGCAGTCATTGTGAAACTACAGAGTACTTCTATTGCCGGTTCCAATAATAATGCTGAACTCATTGAATAATGTGGTTACCTTGGTGATGTAGCCATTGCAGTCTCTATCAAAGACTCTGAAGGCTGCAATGAGGTCTTTAGTTATGTCATCAGGATCACTTTCTCCATCCTGCGTCAGAGCCTGAATTCTTGCCACCCATTGCAGGAATTCTGCCTCATTGATTAGTCCATTTTCTACAAAAAAATAAATAAAAAAAAATAGTTACTTTATAAGAAGAAACTGAGGCAGCAAGTGTTGGTAAGAATTTTATTTTCCTGCATTCTAGTGTATAAACAGAATATTTATCTTGACGGTTTGAGAATAAACAGAAGTAGCCTTACAACAAGCTGTTTGAAATGGTAATGGAGAACAGATGAAGAACAATTCATCAAGAAGTTTTGTCCCTACCACTAGTATTACGAAAGTAATTAATTCAGTTGACAGAAGGCTATTGAAGGCACTCTTTAGTATTACTGCATGATCCAAAAATCATCTGAATACATCATTTCTAATCACCTTGGCAGCAGTTATGTTGGCATCTGATGGATCTATCACAAAGCTTTGTTAACAACTTTGAACCTAAAGCATTTGACTCTGCAATGTAAATCAAGACCAGTTTGTTGCACAGGGGTTTTTTACTTGCCGCTATAAATAAATCACTTCCATAGGATATAAACTTGCCCCATGCTATAATATAAAGTTTCTGCTTAACATATATCTGGCGTCAATCAGCTTTCTGTGAAGCAGTTGCCTGTGACCTATTTTGTATCCTAAGGATTTCTTCCTCGGCATTAAAATCCCCGCTTCACTCCACATACCCCTCTATCTGGTGTATCATAACAGTGCTCCATCACGTATTGGCACAGATGTGCAGGAATTTTTAAATAATGTGTTTTAAATAATAAATGAAAGGGAAATTAACACACCACCTACCAAATATACACTATTTGTTTGCCCACCTTTCATGTTTTCTCTCATTGCAGCCATCAACTTTGGCATGTGGTGGGTTAATATCCTTTTCCTTTATTATTTATATTGCCTAGAGGCTGCTGCAATTTTCTTAGTCTCAATAAATAATATGTTTTATCATCTTTGGATAAGCAGAAATGGATATATTTAATGACCACCAAAGTCACCTGACCATAATCTGGTGGATGGTTTTAGGCCCAAGTGGGTAGACAAGGAAGGGGATACTGGCGTACTTCACATTACACAGCAAGCTGTGCTTGAGATAAAGGTCAGGGTTAAGGCCTTTGAAAATCACTGCCGCTTTAGGGATTCGAACTGGGACCTTTTGGTCTCCAGTCAGATGCTCTAACAAATGAGCAACCAGATCCCTGAACAAATGAGTTTACTACAGACATTTGATATTGTGACGTTATTGAGTAGATATTGCAACATTGTTGACCTTGCTGAACTCTTGAGTTGGTGTAAAACTGAAAAATTTCCTGAGTTGTCGAACAAAGTGCACAAACCATCTAGTCCATTTGTACATTTAAGAAAATAAAAAAAAGTTGGCTTTCAAATTCCTGGTGGGTACTGCTACCCACCATACCCACATTATCCACCGGTCCTGCAGACCCTACATTCATTGATATACACTGATCAGTCATAACATTATGACCACCTACCTACCATCAATATAAACCCGTCCAGGCGATAGTTGCATCACCTGATGAAGAATGACTGCTAGTCAGACACATGCACGGTGCATGTAGTATCAGTAAGCATGCTATCCGTGTTTAGAATGGGGAGGGCGTGCGATCTATCTCAGTTAGACCAACGGCAGATTGTGATGGCCCAGAGGCTGACACGATCATTTCGGAAAATGTAAGACTTGTCGGGTGTTCGAGGAGTGCTGTGGTGAGTGTCTTCAACAAGTGGTGAAACCAAGGTGAAACTACGTCCAAACGTCGAGGGGTTGGGTGGCAACCCCTCATTACAGATGTTGGACGTCGTAGGCTGGGCAAACTGGTAAAACAGGTGGCAAACTGTGGTGGAACCAACATCAGATTTTAATACTGGGCAGATAACAAGTCTGTCTGAACACACAGTACACCAAACACTCCTAACGATGGGTCTCTGCAGCCGATGACCCATGCATGTGCCAATTTTAACACCACGACTTCGGCAACTATGACAGAAATGGGCACGTGACCATCGTCACTGAATATTGGCGCAGTGAAAGAGCATTGTATGGTATGATGAATCCTAATACCTTTTTCATCATGCCGATGGGAGGGTGTGAATCCGTCATTTTCCAGGGGAATAGCTTCTTGACACCTGTACTGCAGGACGGAGACAAGCTGGCAGCGGCTCAATTATGTTCTGGGGAACGTTCACATGGGCATCCATGGGTCGAGTGGAGCTTGTGGAAGGCACCATGACAGCCAATAAGTATTGTTCACTGGTTGCAGACCACGTACCTTCAAGATGACCATGTGGCATATTTCAACAAGATAATGCGCTATGTCACAAGGCCTGGAGTGTGATGGAGTGCTTCGAGGAACCAGTGGCTAATTGTAATTGATGTGGTGGTCCCCCAACTCGCCAGATCTGAACCTGATCAAACTCATCTGGTATGTGATTGAACGTGGCATCAAAGCTCATCACCCCCTCCCCAGAATTTACGGGAATTAAGCGACTTGTGTGTACAGATGTGGTGACAACTTTCATGCAAAGATGCGTCGTCGCTGTTATCCGTGCCAAAGGCGGGCATACCGGCTATTATGTAGGTGCTCATAATGTTCTGGCTAATCAGTGAAAATACACTGAAGTGTCAAAATTCATGGTATAGGAAAATATCAAAAAGGTGGTAGCATCACGGAAGAAAATTATAAATGCAGCGTGCACTGTCGGGGTTCTCATTTGTAATCTCTTAAGTTATGTGAAAGGTTTTCTGGCAGCATGACATAAATAAATAGACTTTGAAAACTGAATGGTAATTCCGTAATTTGCGTTGAACACATGAGACATAGCATTTCAGAAATTTTTCGTGAATTCAACAATGCAGTGAATATGTTATTTCTGGTATTACATCCCTCCATTTAATTTAATTCAACCGCGATGGAGCCAATGCAATTTCCCTAAACACCCAACTGTGAGAAGCTTCCTTACCTTACTAAGGTGTTTGCAAATTTCTGTTCAGTTGTGTTGATAATCTTCCTTCTTTCCCAGTTGACAACTGGCAAATTTAAATCCCCAGCAATAAAGGATATTTTGCGCTTCTAAAATATTAATATTTATTTAGTTTCTTCGCAAGATCCTCATCTTCACACCATTGAACTGTAATAGTCTTTGCTAACCAATCTCAGTCCCCTCCACTAGTTGCTCCTCTCTCTCTGTGGTACACTCTGTAACCATTGGGAAAACCTGTTTTTCCAACATTCCTTCATTAAACCAAGATTTTGCTCCTATAACTACTTGCGCTTCGCATATTTCTATTAAGTTATCAGACTCTATTACTTTATTCATTATACTCATAGAGTTCACATACAAAAGTCTTATAACTGCCTACGTAATATTTTCAGCGGTAACCTTCACAGTGGCCGCCGTTCTACTTAATGACAGACGTCTGCGTCGAGGTGTCACTGGTTGACAGACAGGCAAAACTGCATCAAAGAACGGCAACACTCAATATGGAACGTACGACAGAGATGTCAGTGCTGACAGTGCATCGAAATTTCGCGTTGATGGGAGAAGACCGATGCAAGTGCCTTTGCATACAAAACACCATCTGCCTGCGCGCCTCTCCTGGGGTCGTAAGTACATTGGTTGGATGACTGTAATAACAGATGAGGCCGGATTCTAGTTGGTAAGAGCTGGTGGTAGGGATCGAGTGTGCGCACAACCTACCAGATCATGGACACACGGTGTCAGGACGGCACTGTGCAAGCTGGTGGTGGCTCCGTCCTGGTATGGGCTGTGTATTCAAGCCATGGACTGAGACGTCTGGTTAAACTGAACCGACTATTGATTGGAAATGGTTATGTTCAGCTAATTAGATACCATTTGCAGGCTTTCACGGCCTTCATGTTCCCAAACGAAGCTGTACTTTTCTGCGACTAAAATGCTCCATGTGACCGGGACAAAACCAATCACGATTGGACTGAGGAACATTCTGGACAATTTCAACGAATGATTTGGCTACCTAAATAGCTAAACAACAATCAGAGCTATCATACCTGGGATGTGATCGAAAGGTCAGATTGTGCACAACTTCCTGCAGCGGCAACCCTTTCGCAATTATGGACGGCCATAGAGGAAGCATGCCTAAATATTTCTTCAGGGATCTAACACAACATTAGGATTTATCCCATGACTTATGGCACTTCAGTATAATTGTGTAGAGCGCAATTAGAGTTAAAACGTCAGAAGAAATGGAACAAAAAATATAAATACTTTAATGGTCGATGATTCTGAGTTTAATTGCTTTTTTCATTTGGGTCCAGTGGGAAGGCCTAGAGGGCTCAAATCCTCCCCCCCCCCCCAAACCAAAATCCGCTCAAGGCCACCATCCCCCAAACCAAATTGCTGGATCGCCACTGCTTATGTCTGTTTATGATCAAGCTCACCCAGTAGAAAGATTTTTACTATTCACTTTTATTAGGTTACACAAAGTTGAAATTAATAGAAATTTTTATGACGGGGATGATTAAATAAAAAAAACTTAGGTTAATGGTTTATTGAAAAAAAAATTACAAAAATCTGCCTAAAAATATGAAACATGATATATAAATATGTATGTATGTCGAAATAATACAGTTAATTTAATTTAATTTAATTTAATTTAATTGCAATGGAGCACAGGCTCCGGTGGCAATTTCCCTACACAGCTATCTTCCCCCTATCCTGCACCCACCTACATTTGCCCTCTACAAATTTTTTCTTTAAATTCCTTCAAAGTTTTCGGTAAATTATTCATCGTTTCTCTTGGTAACTCATTCCAATCCCTGACACCCTTACCTAAAAAAGAGAATCTTCCTACACCCTTGTGCCTGAAATCGAGTGCCAGCTTGTGGTCATGGTCATCTTTTCCCTTCCATGCACTACTTTTCATACCTACTGCAATATCTTTCCATGCCTCATCACCAGTATATGCCCTGTACACTCCCATGACCCTCCTCATCCTCCTCCTGTCTTGCAATGAATCCCATTCCAGCTCCTTTATCATATCCGTCACTGATTGCAATCTGCGATAATTTCCAGAAACAAATCTAGCAGCCCTTCTTTGCACCCTCTCCAACTCCTGTATTTGATACGTAAAATGAGGGTCCCATACTACACTACCATATTCGAGCAATGGTCTGACCAAAGTTTTGTAACCCAATTCCTTGACTTCTCTCGTACATCCCCTCATAACTCTCTCCAACAAGTGCAGAGCTCTGAAACCTTTTCCTACCACCTGTCCTATGTGTCCTGCCCAGTTAAGTTTGTTATCAAAAGTAATTCCAAGATATTTGCATTTCAAGTCTTCAGCAAGCAATTCTTTCCCCACCTTATATTCATAATTAACCTTTTGTTTTTTATTTGTGTATCTAATAAGCTGACTCTTCTTTGCATTTATCTTCATTCCATGTTTACTAACCCAATTAGATATCCTGTCCAGATCACCCTGCAACTGTTTACAATCCTCTATCGTTTTGATTCTTTTATACAGCATTATGTCATCTGCAAACAATCTAATTTCAGATAGTAAACAGGCAACACAATTATTCATTAGAATAATGAATAGCAATGGTCCCAATACGCTACCCTGTGGCACACCCATTTTTACTTCCACTTCTTTTGATACTACATTTCCTACCCTAACTTTCTGTTTTCTACCTTTTAAAAATTCTTCTACCCAGCAAATCACTTTCTTATCCACTCCAATGGTTTTTACCTTATTTACTACCATTTTATGGCTTACTCTGTCAAACGCCTTAGACAGATCTAGTGCTACACTATCAATTTGGCCTCCCTTGTCCATTTCATCTGAAATATCTTGCATATATCCCACCAACTGAGATTCGCATGAATATCCTTGCCTGAAACCATGTTGCCTGCTTGAAAACCAATTACGTTCCTCACATATATTTCTGATGTGGTTGCATATCAATCTTTCCATTAATTTACCTACCACTGATGTCAAACTGATTGGCCTGTAATTCTCAACTCTATTTCTCACCCCTCCCTTATGTACCGGTACTACTATTGCACTTTTCCAGTCCTGTGGTAAGCAGCAAGTGTCTAGACTCAATTTAAATAATATTTCAAGATAAGGTACAATGTCACATCCGGCTATCTTTAAGATATCTGTAGTAATATTATCTTCACCAGCCCCTTTATGTTTTTTTCAGCTTTCTTATTTCCTTCATGATTTCCTCAGGATGGATATCAAATTTTTTACTATCGTCATTTCTAATTGTGTTGTTAAGCTCGTTCTCCGAATTAGACCCTCCTGTTTCTGATTCATTTTCCCTAATGCTTTCTCTGAACCAGTTACTTAAAATCTCTGCCTTTTTCAAATCGTCAGTAACTTCTTCTCCATCCTTATCTATAAGTGTCTCTACATCCTCCCTTCCCCTCAGTTTCCTGATATAGCCATAGAAATTTCTAGATGCATCAGTCAATGGTCCCCCTGCACTGACAATACTCTTCATAAACCCATCTTTGGCCATTTTCTTTGCTGTTATTAAGTCCTTGTTTAGTTGTTTTAAATACTCCCTACTACCCTGCTGTCTCTTAACTCTGTTATGTTCTTTTCTTACCAACCTCTTTAACCTCCTCACTTCCCTATTATAGTACATAGGATCTCTACTTCTCTTTATTTTTTGCTTTGGAATAAATTTTTCTTCCCCCTTTCTTATTATCTCCTTGAACTCTTTCCACCTTGACTCTACTGTACCTGAGCCTTCCTTCCATTTGCTGAATTGTTCTCTGAAATATCTCCTCAAATTTGAAACCTGTGCCTTTTTATAATTGTACCTATTTCCCCCTTCAATTTTGGCTGCTGGTTTACTGAATCCTCTAATATCCATCAGAACTGCTTCATGATCACTTATTCCTTCAGTTACTTGATACCTCAAAAGGTTTTCATCGGGCTTAATTAGAAATATATCCAAAATATTTTGTCCCCTAGTGTTTTGCTCAACCACTTGTGTAAATCCTCCTTCCCTTATTAAGATATTTGCAAATCTTTGTTCCCTTGTGTTATTTATCTTATTCCCTTCCCAGTTTACACCTGGTAAATTTAAATCTCCGCCGATGATGATCATTCTATTCTCACCTCTGAAATCTGAGTATGAATTTAATTTCTCCCCAAGAGCCTCATCCTCTTCTGTCATTCTTCCACTGCGGTAAACAGCCAACACTCTGATTTTTTCTTTTTTACTACCCCAGAAATCTACCCCAAGTAACTCATGGTCTTGATCTATGAATGCCAGTGAACTATGGTAGTTTTTGCTAACTAGTATGAAGACTCCTCCACCAATTGCTCCTCGATCTCTGCGGTACACTCTGTAACCATCAGGAAAAACCTCACTGTCTAGTACTTCTTCTTTTAACCAACTCTCTACCCCAATTATTATTTGTGGTTCATGCATCTCTATTAAGTTTGCAAATTCGATTACTTTGTTCATTATACTTCTACAGTTTACCCTTACTATTGGCTTTACATTTTCAGAATTTATCTCCTCTTTCCCACTTTTAACGCAGTCAGTTATTGTTTCAGCCATTTCATCTATTTCTTTAATATCTGTGACTTTCCCCATCGCGAATCTGCAATCAGTATCACTTTGATAATCTATTTCTGTCCCTTCACCAGCAGCCCCTAACCTAAAAAAGGCACAGTCCTGACCCCATCATCACTGGAAACGGGCTCCCTCACTGCTTTAGCTAACAACTCAGAAAGTACTCCCTTCCCCCTTCTATTTAGGTGTAGGCCGTGCCTAGTGAAACCCCACCTAAGTTAAGATCAGAAGAGTAATATGTGTTGTAAATTGCTAGTTGTATTATTCTGACCGGCCAAATATTTCTCTAAGTCTAGATGGATATCAAACAGTTGATCAGTAAAGCTGTATTATGGTAGGAACGACGACATGGGCACCGGGAGGGGGATGCAAAGGGGTGCACTTGTACCCCCCTGCTATGAAAGAAAATACGCAGAAAAAGATTAAGAAACAAAATTTTTATTATTAAATTCACTGCTTGAATAATAACTTAAGGCGCCTAGGTTGTTGCCAAATTTGTTCACACTGTCAATAAATTCAGTATCCTTAGTTAATAAGTGCTATATATAATGTATAAAAAAAGATACAGATGCACCCCCCTTAAAGTAATCCTGCCGGCGCCCATGAACGACGAACTCTTACCACAATAATACTTGGCAAATATACAGCCAAGTCTGATGTTTACTTTTATTTTTGCTGCCAGTCTGTCACTTTGGAATCTTGGCACCAGCAGGTGTTATACACTAACTTGGCAACGGAAGAATTCAACACAGTCTCATTCAAATATACATATTGCCTCTGTTTCATTATAATTCAAAGAAGTCTCTATTCTGGATGCTTTATATGGCACTTGCAGGAAATTAGCACAGGGGAAACCGATAGGCAGACATCGGGCAGCATTCAGACATTTGTGGATATTAGGGACTGTAATGCAGAGAGATTTGGCGAAATGTTAGAGCCAATGCTTTTCCACTTCAGAAGCAGATTATGAAATTAAAAATATGAGCCTAAAAATGTGCGTCATAGCCGGTATCCGCGCGTCAGTGGTTGCTTAGGGATAGGATGTGGCGACCCGCCAGTGTGGCTGCGCTGGATCAGGAACAGGTTCAAATCCTGCGCCCCGTCTACTAGCTGTCATCTAGGCGAATGCTGGGATGGTACCCACTCTCCTCCTCATAAAGTACTCATTCCACAAAACAAAAATGTGTACACGTTTCGCATACATATGGCAACACAAACATTCCTCCCTTAAGGTTAAATGCTTAAAATCTAATGAGTCTAACTGCAGTCATCATGGTATTTCCAGCACTCCTCCTCTCTCCTGGTTCTCATAATTCACTCTAAGCTGCCTGAGTGATCACGTGGTCCTAACTGACCTTAACGAGAAGAGAATAGGTATGTATGGAAATAACAACCGGAGTGTGTTCTCCACCGAAATTAAATTAAATTAGAGGAACCCAGTGCCGACTGATTCCGGTTTACTGTTCCTGAAGACAAAAAGGTGCCGAGCTAAATGTGAAATCAACGTTTGAAGGACGAATCACCATCTACAGTGTTGTATGCTCCCACTTCTGTGGAGAGGTTTGGAATTAAACCAGTGCTTCAGTTCACAATCTAGTGATTAGGAATCGTTTACTACCAAGTGATTTATCTCGTTTTAGTCCTGAATGATGAAAATTCCTTCTTCCACTGAGGCTCGAACCAGTTTACCAAGTGTTGGTCACCATACAGGGTCATGAGGACAAAAAGATTCCGGTCGAAGAAGTTGGTAAAATTGAAACTATAGAGCCTATCCTGAGAATATTAAGAGGGAGCTAGGAAAATTAAAAAGGTTGAAATGTTGTTATGGATAATATCACCAGTGATATGCGAACGTGTCATTTGATTATTTCAATAAAATGTTATTTATGTCGAATCTGTATAATAGTACTGGTTCATAAATGAGGAGAGACACATAGAAATGACATTAAAGAATAATTAGTTCTGCATTAGACAAACTGTTGAAAAGCTTGATATACAACCACTTCACAATTCTCTGCGAAGAAAGAAACTATTTTGTGAATCAGAAACATGGGTAGGGGAGTTCGTCGGTTAGTATGCTACGTGCAGGATGTTTCAAATTAAATGATTAAGCCAGGCGAAGTTTATAATGAAGAAATGATGGACTGAATCATGTAATTGTGATCGATGGGATTAAAACGAGTTGGGTATATCACAATTTGTCTTCAAAGAGGGATGAATTCTTAGGAGAAGAAAACATATGAACGGAGATATTCCCCCGGTGTAAATGCAACATCTCAGTAGCAAGATGCTTGATGAAAATAACAGAGGACGTAGTCAAAACGTTATCATCTTCTTCAGATACTATCCAGGGAAGACTATGTTGCAGCAGGTTGTAGCAGAAGAGTTCTGTAAGGAAGAACAGGCATGCTACAAGTAAGTTGTTCATTAGCTTCACGAACGACACTGTTTGTTCCTTGTTCTTAAAAATTGCATAATGTTGTTTAACATGATCAATACGAGAGAGGACTGTGACTGTCTAAGAGTGATATGGACGGTATATCTGCTTGGAATGATCATAAATGCTAAGTATAATCAGCTTGTTAGGTAAAAAAGATGAAAACAAAGATTTTGTATCATCATATGGTGGAGAGAGAGTTGCCTGTAGATGGTATAAAATATAAATGTCTCGGAATATCACTAGGTAATCAAATCAAATGTGCGAGGCACATTAGAGACGTGGCAGGAAAGTGTTTTAATATTAACATTGATTACAGCGGGTAACAAGGGCATACCGAAATGGTGGGATAGTATGGGTATCAAATACAACAATAGTGGAAAGGGTGTAAAAAAAAAGGACAACCAGATGTTTTTTGGGTGATAATTACCATATAACAGAAAGAATCAGTAACTGATTTGGTGAAAAAGAGCTAGGTTGGGAGTCACTGAAAACTGGGCGCGACTGAAGACAAATATCTAAAGGCAAAGGATCATGTGGTCGTAATGACCTGCTGACAGGGTTCTTATTGAATTCTCATTCCGCCCTTATAGTAGACTGAATTAATCCATTGGGTATAGCGGACCTAAAGTTAACGAATCCCATCCACGGAAGCGTTCTGACATAACTAACTTTACATCACACAGCAAACTGTACGAGAGGTGAAGGTCAGGCTAAAGGCCTTTGATTTGAACTGGTGACCTTTCGATCTCCAGTTAGACTGTAACCTCTGAGCCACCAGAACACTCTGATATGTATGAAAGCCACACATTGACGTTGAGACCTGGACGAATAATTTGTGAATAATGAGGACTAGTACTTGAATTCTGTCGAGAGGGAGTGGGAAAGTTTTTATATTAAGGGAATCAAGGACTGTAATCGAAATATGAGCTGAAAAAATTACCACAAATACAAAAATAATTTAAGGTATAAATTCATGTAATGTGAAAGTAGATGTGTAGGGAAATTACCATACAGCATGGGATCAATCGCAGTTAATAATAATACATAGATGTAAATGGTGACCCTGTTTGAATGTGGGCACAGGTGTAGAATAGTTTACTATTGTAGACAGGTCCAGGTAAGTAACCGATTTCTTGTCGTGGGTCTGAGTTCTTTAGGTCACGGCTCACGCGTATGCTGATCTGATCTATTTCTTGAGTTTAATCACTATTGCTCCTCTGAAACAAAACTGCTCCGGATAGAACATAGAAATGTCAAGGTCATGACCGCGTGACCTGATCTGGTTTAAATTCACAGTTGGCCTATATTTGACCCTGCGGATTCGTTCTACAAAATTAGGAGTAATGGTGTTGAGTATGAAGGGACTTATAATAGGGGCAGAGACGATCTTAGTTCGTAGTAATTAAGAAAGTAAGTAAGAGAACATGCCATGCAAATATTGTTGGTGAAAGTTTGCAAGAACCGATCAGGTACACAAGAAACTAATCATATGATGGCAATCATCGTAAACACAGCCTTCATTTGAAATCCTCTGTAGACCGCTTTTGCTTCCTTGCCCCAAATAAAATAAAACAAAAAATCAGAAAATCTTCTTACTTTTGCTTTGTGAACGAATCTTTTAGAAGGGATAGTGACACGTCTCGTACGAGCTTGCTCGAAAAAGACGAGGCCAACTCGGAACAGGCAAATCAGACCGCAGCAGCTGAGGGGGAAAGTCTGGTTTGGATTTCCTGTCGATGTAAATCAGTTTTTCGTCTTTTTCATTTTTTTTTTTTTTAGAAAATCGTCGTATCTCATCATCGCGCCCTTCTTACACGAAAACCATCAGCAACTTTGCCATACAACACAGTCCTGGATAAGCTGTGATTTTCCGACAAGCTTTTGTGCTGTACAGTGAAACGGTGTAGGCGGGTGGGCAGTCAGTGGTGAAAATAGAAGAGGCACCATGTTGGCATGGAGGAATATTCCTTCCTCCATGCATGTTGGTAGCTGGACTGCATTAGAGTCATTGGTAGCCACATTTGGTTTATTACAACTTCAGGACTTTGAAATTCGGAAACTAACTTTGAACATCGTGTCATTCCTGAAGGAAAAGAAATAGTTAATTTGTAAGGGGATAAATGAATAATTATAAAATTCGTGTGCTGTGAATATTTCAAAGAGTTATTGTTGTGAAAATGATATAAAAACTTTGAAGAAAATCAGCACTTAATTTAATTTTTGGACTGATACAGTCATTTGCTATTGTAGATACTAGTGAATCGGAAGTTTTTCTTTGTGATAAATAAGTGAATAAACCGCATTTAATTTCATAAGTGATTTTTTTCTAATTTCATTTGACAATTAGTAATAGACAAATATTACTCAGATAATTCTGAGTGGCGAACTAAATTTCATCCATTGAGCTGCAGTAGTTATCTTTGGACGATTTCGCATACAAACATCAATAGTGCAGGTGTTTTCCATATTCAAACTTCTTTGGTGTTTTCCAATTACAACAGGCACATCCGCAATATTATGACCGTGTCAATGGGTGATTCACAATTATTTCCGTGCTTTACGCGGGATATTCAAATTAAACTATTTTACTGTAACCACAAATGAGTTACATTTAAATTTTACGTGTAACATAGCTAGGCTTTTGAGATGTGCTTTAAAAGAAGAAATGGGCAAATAAAATAGTTTTGGTATCGTGTTTACAAACAGAGCTAAGGACGGCATGCCGTTTATCACGCTTGACATGAGATATTTCGAGGGAGACTGCAAGCAGTTTGACATATCACTCACTACTGGTAAAAATCTAGAAGGATAGTTATTGCGGGAAATTGGTTTGGTTTGTGATACAACAAACAATTAAAATTGATGAAACTATAGAGCAGTATCATTTTAGTTAGATACAGATCAGAAAGAAAATAAAAATGGGTAATTAGATGACTTGGGGGATTGCCACCGGAGATTGAGCTCCATCGCAATTAAAGTTAACAATAATAATAGTATAACGTTTAAAAGGCTAAAATAATGTTAAATACAAAGTTTCAAGTCAAAATCTACAGGGGAATTTTAAAATTAATTTAAAAAATGGATAACTATCATGGAGAAGTTATGGTATATTCGGAAATATTTATAATAGCAAAAAGGTCTTAGAATAATCGGAACTTTCTGGTACAGAAGATGAGAAGCAATTGAAAAACTTTTAAGAATTCGGAATTTTATAGTGTCCAGGGTGTCACATGACAAGAATACGTCATAAATACGTCACAAAAACACCATGATACGCAGTAAATCGTCAATATATTAGGGAGTCTTATAAACAGAGGGAGGTGAGAAAGCATGTAATAGTTTCTCTTTATTTTCCAAAAACATGAATACAGTACTCTTAATCATACCTGCCATCCTAAATTGTTTTCTAGTAATTCTACTGGGGGACGACGTACAGTACCGGTAAGGCAGCGCGCATAGTTGAAGGTGGCAGCCATAAGGGGTACCCAAAAATCACCGGAATAGCATGGCCTTGGGCGGAGCTTGTGTAGTACCCGTTTGTACCGCTAGGCGTTTATGACGCAACTCATTGTCAATTCAGTGCCGCCTGTGTTGTTGATCTGGCTTGTTCTGTTAATCTACAGTGATTGTTTTTTCCAGCGTTGTTTTGTTACTGTTTCGTTTTTGATGATGGCAAATTAAGGTGAACAACGTGTAGCCGTGAAATTTTGTTTTCTACTCATTAAAAAAGATGGTGAAACTGTTTCAATGTTGAAAACAGCTTACAAAGATGGCGCTATGGGAAAAGTGTACGAGTGGTTCGCTTGGTTCAAAAATGGCGACATGTTAATTGATGACAAACCTCGTTCTGGACGTCCATCAATTGCCCGAATCGACGAAAATATTGAAAAAGTTCGATCGTTTGTGCTCTCAGACCGTCGACACACAATTGATCAACTGTCAGAGATTAGTGGCTTATCTTGGAGCTCGGTTCAGCGAATTTTAACCTAAGATTTGTGAATGAAAAGGGTTGCTTGCAAGTTTGTTCCTCAGGCTCTGACTGATAATCAAAAAGACAACAGCTTGAAATAGATCCAGATTTTCTGTCAAAGGTCATTACTGGTGATGAGTCATGGTGCTGTGGTTCGCGAAACATGCCTTGCCTCACTATCCTCGCTGTAGTGGCGGGCAGTTCTTAATCACTGGCCTAATCCCGCAAGGGGGGTGGGTGCTGGGTAGCTAGGACTTTGTGCGGTCGGGTAGGATTTGATATGTGAAAACTCGGGTACTTCCTTAACCTCACCTTTCCGGTAAAACAGCATTCACAGGAACCTTATGCAAGTGACTTATGTTCCGGTTATTCCGGCCCTACGGTTTGGGGCTGAGTTCAAGGAGGTTGTGATACCTTGCAGGACGACGGCGTTCGCTCTTGTAGGTGGCGGTCATTTCCGGTTTCCGTGGTGATGCTACTGAGGTGGGCGCCCGTGATCAGTTGAAGTGGTACCCCCTGCCTCTGGTGTGTTCCAACACACGGTGCAGGGAGTCTTTGTTCCTTGTTGAATGGACGACCGGGTGCGAAACAGTTATGGATTCGATGCCCCATACCGCCGGCAAGCACTCAATGCCAACTCCCTCGGCGCGGAGGACGGAGTTGTTCCCTCTTCTGCTGCTCCCGGCAGTAAGACCTACTGTGCAAAGAGGTGACACGACTCTGCTGGGGGGAGGATGATGATACCAGTAAGCCAACGAGCACCGTTGAAGGTGGCAGTCATGTCGTGCGTGTCCGTCCGCGGTCTAAAGTCTCCAAGATGTCGGGTGTGGCTATACTTGCGGTGGGCGGTTCAGTGATCAAGTGGTGCCCACGCCACCAGTATGCACCAGCCTCTTTGCCACTATAACAGATCCTCTGTATAAGTGAGGATTGGTAGTGCATGGATACGAACATTTGAGCCAGGTGCGGTAGCAACACCTTTTGAACGCTTTGACTGTCTTCAGCCTGCTGCAGCGGAATTGTGTGCTACGATGGTGCTCTGCGAAGTATGGACGAGTGTGCGGGAACCTGTGCTCATCAGTGACGCCCGTCACCCGTTGTGCCGGTAGGGTCAAGGGAAAACGCAATTCGAACGTGCTCTGTAGTGGGGGAACCTGTGTTCATCAGTGACGCTTTACGCTGTCGGTTGGGTACGGGAGGAAGCGCACCAAGGGCATGCCTCCTTTGCGCTCGGTCACCATGGCTTCCGCCTTGTCTCCGTGGAACCGGGCGCTCGCAGAGCTAACATAGAGGCTTTGGCTTTACGGTCAGGTTTGGAGGGTCTTAGACCTGGTTGGTGGCGGCCGCTGCGTCCACGTCGCTCCCCATGGTAACCCTAAATGAATGGCGAAAAGCGCCCCGCTGTAATGATGGGTAATTCTTCAGATGGCCTAATCCCACAGCAAGATATATTTGCGGTCGGACTAGATTTTGATGAGTGCAAACTCGGGAACTAACTTAACCTCACCAGATCCCATAAGGTGAAGCAAAGGAACTCCGGGTATGTTAACTTTCCGGTCCTTCCGCTGAGGGAATGGCGCTCCCAGGGTAATCGAGCTAAGCACTCCTTGCTTTATGAGGATCTTTTTCATGTGCGATCTCCATGGCTCAAGTGAGAGTGAGATCGATTTTCGGGCTAGGTGTAGGCGAGGGAATTCATGCTTCCATTACGCCGACGTTGCCATGAGGGAACAAGGTACCGAGTCTTCTCTTGATGCGGTAGCGCGGGAGGAGGTAGGGAAAGGGTGTATCCTTTGCCTTCGGTAGAACAACGCAATTGGTACAGGCAGTATACGTTTGTACGTGTTGTTAGGGAAGTGGTGTTCCCTGCAATTGGCATGCACTTTGGTCCGATGCCTTTGTTATACCAATCTTGTGGCTTCTGTACTCGGGTTTGTCGGTTGGTTGGACTTCAAGACCTTGCAGAACGGTACCGGTAGATCCTCACTGATGTGAAGACAGGGATCAACGTGAGGTGAAGTAGTGTCCCTGCCACCAGTATGCCGCTACTCAGGCCCGGCGAGGGGGGGGGGTTCAAGGGTTAGCAGGCACGTTTTTCGTCGGTCTCAACTGGGGAAGCTCAAGTGACGTAATTCAAGTGACATGCAGAGATCCGCCCGGCTTTGAGCGCTGCGGCGAACTTCAGACTGCTACGGCATCCTCGTGTGCTACAATGGTGGTCTGGACAAGCGCGTGTAACCTGCTCTCTCATCTAATGCCTCGATACATCGGTTGAGTGTGGAGGAGCGTGCGCTATGAGCGGTCGCTACGGCTTCCACTGTATGGCACTGGAGGGACTAAGCAGAGAGGTTTGCTACTGTGTCTTCGGCCTAGTTCGTGGCAGGCGCCGCGTCCGCGTCTTTCCCCGTGGGCACCCTTAATGAATGGCTAAGTGCGCCATGCTTCACCATCCCCGCTGTAATGGCATAATTACGCGGCGGGGGCGGCTGCTCGGTGGCTTAATATTTTTGTGGTGGGGTTAGTTTTTGACAACCGAAAGGTCGGGTACTGAATCAGCCTCACTTGGTCTATCCACTGTGTGAACATTGGTTATGTGATTATGAAAGCAGAAATCTCTTTATATCATGCAATAATGATGTGCTTTGAAGTCGCTTTAGGGCTTAGTCAGAAAAATAATTTATTATTCTCGTGGTGTATTATGCTCAATCTCATTTTATACGAGTTGAATAATATGTTTTGCTCACCGGATCTCCCCGCGTCCTTGATTAGTTGCTCTATGATGTGGTCGCTGACGGTTATTCCCAGGTTGGTCAGCATGAACTGCAGTTCGCTTGCTGTCACTCGGCCATCTTGATTCCGGTCCAGCAGCCCAAACGCAGTCCGCAAGTCTGCCAACAGCATGAGAGCAAAAATATGTAATTGTCAAGGAATAGCTTCATATTTCCGATGGTTTTCTCAAAAACCAAATTTTCATTGTACATTGTGGAAGACGGTTCTTCTCTCCAATTAAAGAAAACATGAACACCAAAAATAAAAGTCTGTAACATTAATTAACAGTGATAGGGTAACTTGTAGGGATGCCGAAAATCAACTTTACAAGATATGAGTTAAAAGCATATTATTTTTAATACAGTAAAAACGCAAACATTACGGCCGTTTGTCATGTCACGCGAAGCACCAATCAGAGAGGGTGACGTCACGTCTTAGTGAGCACCAGGTTTGCTCCGTGTGTTTAGCGTCTGTCGACAATCTGTGCGTCGTATATTTAATGTTTTAAGTCGATCAATTACTTAGTTCTGGCTGCCAAGGACGTAACAAAAATACCGAAAGAATTTAAAATTAAAATTCGCAAAGGGCATGAAAAGGTGGATACAAAAAAGAGGGAAAAATTGGTACGTAGGGAAACTGCCACGGAAGATTATGCACCATCGCAATTACATTAAATTAATCCCACACATTAAGGTACACAGTTTATAGAACATATTAATTAAAAATTTATATCAAAGTTTGTAGGCTAATAAGCCGGGGCCCGTCGTGCACGTTTTCGGCAATTTTACCATTAAATTTACATTGTTAGGATCGTAAATAAACGACTTGTTTGGTGTTTTAGTTGTTTACAATGAGGCACCACACACCTCTTGTAAACTGTAGAACTCTAACAACAAAATAGTCTAACTGCTGCGTTGTTTACAGCATCACTTAATGAGACGTGGTGTCGCAAGAGACGGAATGACAGCTACCAGTGTTTTGGCGCAAATATTCAAATTCATTTATAATAATGCAAAATTTTGATTTTTTTAAAGAAATAATATTTTTTTTTTGTTTGGTTTTAGTACATGCAAAGCTACAATACTGTCTACTTTCCCAAAACTAGTCAAGTACCTCATTCTCTGGAAACATAAAACGTTTCTTTTCTTTCTAGTCTCGTAGGTGCTCATGTATTTCACAATTGACTTAAATCACTTTGTTTTTGTTGTTACAGGTTCTAAAATTAAATTGAACTCAACACTTTTTCTAAAAGCCACCTTCCTGAAGTATCTCACCACATTTTGAAGCAATTGTAGATTATAAGTTGATTCATATTTTCTGCAATAGCCTACTTTGTTCATTGGCGTCAAATTTAAATTTTTGCGTAGGCCGATAATTCAAATACAGAAGTCGAGAGATAGGTTGTCTGCAGATGAGAAAACCACGAGAGTGCAATTTATACAACTGCTATTGGATCTGAAAAAAATACTCATATCTAGTTGGGATCGTCAACATGGAACGTACTCTGATGAAAAAGTGTACATTGTGAATTATTACAGAACGAAAGGGGAAGTGTTGGTTGAAGGTTTAAAATTTAAATTTCTTGGCATTAAATTTTATAATAAACACAGTTGCGCGGGGAACAATGGAAAGATGTTTGACAAAAGTTTCAAATCCTGCATGTATTTGAGAGGGCAATGAGGGAATGTACAAGAGAAATGGGCCATTTGAAACCTTGATCAAGGCTTTGCTTGAATATTGTGGGTGGTATGTTGCCCACATTGTGGGTATAAATTGCAGGAGTTGCAAATTATTCGGGGACGGGAAGTTAGATTTGGTTGTGAAATCAGAGAAGAACAGACTTTGTTATTGGTATAATAAATGAGTTAGATCGATGTCATTGGAGACAGGAGGCCGATAAAAAGAGTAGTAGATACAAGGGGTGATCAAATGAAAAGGTACGAAACAACGTAAAAACGTAACAGTTAAATATTTGCATATTCCGCCATGGGAGAACGTAGCGAGACATTTCGGGATGCGATTGGAGTCTCTGACTGGAATCAGAGCATGCGTGGGCGCCCGCATGCGCAGTAGAGAGCAGAGGCTCTTATCAAAAGCGGCGTCCAAATGATGCGGCAGTCCGTATGAGGACAGGATGGCGTACAGGTGGGGGATGTGTACTGTGAGACACTCCGATACCTACGCAGGTCCATCAAGAACAAAAGACTGGGGCTGCTCACGGAGGGTGTGGTTCTGCTCCATGATAACGCGCGTCCACAAGTCTCCAGAGTCACACACATGGAACGGCCAATTTCAAGAGGGAGACGTTGGACCATCCGCCCTACAGTCCGGACATGTGGCCCTTTTTTATTCTTTTTCTTTTTTTTTAATGTCACTGCCTCAACCGGCATGTTTATGTAAAAGGCCCCGCTACCTGAGTAGCTCTGCCTAATGTGTAGCTTGTTTTGGATGGGTTTGTTTGGGGGCGCTTTTTAATTGCTCTTTTGGGGGGAAAATGACTGTGGGCGCCTAGGGCGCCCTTATGTTAAAACCCCCGTAGGGTTCGTATAATAGCTGGGGATCATCGCCGTGATCAGCTGCGTAAGCAGCTGGACGACTCTCCCCAGCTGGTTGCCTTGTGTTTCTGCCTGGTCGCAGCGCCTTTGCTGTGGACAGCATGCTGTTCCCGTCAGCGGATGCGATGACGGCCAGCTGGTGGTCCTGGGTTGCCGGCTTGCCTGTTGATCGTGGGTGGTCCTGTTGGATTGGAGGTCAGTCCTCCCCTCCGTTCCTGTTGGTGGACGTGTATTACTGGGTTGAGGTGATTTCCTTCTCCATTCGGCATGAAGGCGCTTCCTCTCTGGGCAGCCTCCATAGCATGCGGCGTGGTCAGCATCACAGTTCGCACACGTTGGCGTGGCATCACGTGGTAGTGAGCAAACCGTGCCGCTGGGGTTTTCGCCACAGCGCACGCAGCGTACTTGGCCCCGGCAGTCCTTTGCCAGGTGCCGGTACCGCTGGCAGCGGAAACATTGGATGATTGCGGCCGGACATGTCGCCCTGCGATTTCCATGTGTTTGGTCCACTGAAGAAACACCTGAAAGGGAAGCGCTTCAACTCGGATGACGTACTCAAGGACGCTGTGAAGGACTGGGTCTCGTCACGGTCACAGGAATTGTGGGAACAAGTAATCCTGCGGCTTGTTCATCAGTGGGATCGTTGTGCTCAGGCCTATGGTGTATATTTTGAATAAAGTCTACATTTGTACCCACCGTGTCGTTTCGTATCTTTTCATTTGATTACCCCTTGTATGTAAAAGCGGGTGAAGGTGACGAAGGCTGTAAGGGTACTGGGCAAAGAATTAAAAGTAGTATTTTAAAAGAAGAGACCGACATTGACCATAAATTAAGACTTGACTTCGGGCCTAAATGGGGATAAAATTTTCTTTTGCATTTACGGGAGTAGGATTTTCTTCTTCTTTTGAATTTACGCCTCGTCGACGTCGATGTTTTAAAGGCGGATATCGACTGTGGGTAAGGAATGGGAAGGAATTTGGCCATGACCTCTTGAAGGATCCATCCAGGAGAAATTTCGAAAAACCATGGAAAACCCAAATCTTAATAGCCGGATGGGAATTCGAACCCGCGTCCTTCCGAATGCGAGGCCACAACGTTACCACTCACACACCAAGCTGAGTAATGAATCAGGGGATGGATTATGTAATCGGGGTACGTTATGAAGATTACAATTAATAATTTGGTATCGGCCCTCCCACCGAGGGAGCGAGCCAATCTGATGCAACGTTTAGAAGTGTCGGCTTCACTTCGCCGGAAGATGAAGTTGGAGAGCGGTTTCGATATCTCCCCCGGCGGAAGGCCCGATAACCTTTCATATAATTATAACGTTGCAAAATATCGTGATCAAACCACAGGGGAGTGAAATAAATAAACAGATTTCAGAATTACCCTGTTTCAAAACTTGGGCTTTAATAGAAGAAAGGTTTTAGGTCATCATTCTTTTGATGCAATTCTCCACATCTTCCCACCCTAAAAAATTTTCATTTCTACATCCCAATAACAATCCAAGTGTTCAAATGTTTAGGGAATATATCTCAGTGAGCCTGGTAAATGCCAGAATGGTTACTTGGAACGGACATTGCGGATTTCCTTCTCTTTCCTTATGCAAAATTCTCTCCAGCTGCAATAGCCTCGATGTGACAAAGCCATAATTAAAAAAGTCTTCATCTGTCATCTCTTCCATTTTCGACAGATGGAAACACTTCACTTCTCCCCATTATTTCTTAGTATGACCAGGCAGAAGGTATGAAATGCTTGGTATCAACAAAGGTATGCGGCTGTAAAACCATGGCTCCAAATTCTAATTCTCTGTTCCAATTATTATATTAACAGTTTTGATGGCGTCTAATTTATCCGTCTGCATTGTTTGATTTGCACTGTCAGAATAACACCTTTTCCCTCCATCCTTCAGTCTAAGCTGTCCTTTATTTCCTCAAAACTGTCTCTGCTCGTAGAAGACGACCAGAGCTCCGGTTGCCGTCAACTTCAAGGATTGATGAAAATGTGGCCAAAGTGAAAGCGATCCTGGACTCCAAACTGCGCACAAATATTCGCTGATTGTTGATGAGTCGGGGATTTCATACAGCAGCGTCCAAAAAATTACTACCGAGTATTTGGCCATACGAAAGGGGTGCGCCAGGTTTGTGCCAAGAGTATTGAGCGATGAACGAAAAGTGAATCGTGTGCGAATTTCACAGGAAATTCTGAACTGTGTCCAAGAAAACTCAAATTTCCTTGACAATGTGATTACCGGTGGCGAAACTTGGTGTTTTGAGTACGACCCGGAGACCAAACGCCAGAGCGCTGAGTGGCACACCAATAAGTCCCCGCGTGCAAAGAAAACCAGAACGAGCAAGCCAAGGGTCAAATCCATGCTCATCTGCTTTTTTGACCGTCGTGATGTGGTTCACAGGGAGTTCGTACCCCCCTGTACAGACTGTGAATGCCAGTTTTTACGTGGACGTGCTTAACAGGTTACACAAACGCGTCCTTCGCGTGCGGCCAGGCATCGCCGATTCTCTGTAGCTTCACCACGACAACGCGCCGTGCCTCACCACGCTGCTCGTGAGGGAGTTTCTGGCCAAGCACAGGGTTGCCACGTTCCCTCACCCCCCCCCCTCCCCTACAGACCAGATCTGGCACCGCCGGACTTCTTTCTCTTTCCTCGGCTGAAGCTGGACCTCAAGGGAAACCGATAAAGCTCCGTAGAAGACGTCCAAGGAGCCGTGACAGTATCTCTGAAGGGTATCCCGGAAAGCGAGTTCCACAAGGCGTACGCGCAGTGGGAATCGCGTTATACGCGTTGTGTTGAAGCACATGGGTGCTATTTCGTGGACTACTAAGGATTTGTACCGATTAGTTCAATTAAAAAAAAATTAATTCAGTCCTACTATTTTCTGATCCTACCCTGTATATTTCCAAAAGTGTTTTTTTACATAATTTTCTAAGACGGAATGTTTGCTACGTCCAGTTTATTTTGCCACCTTAGTTTCCCATTCATTCTTTCTTTCAATCTTTGGTAAATAATTCCTACAATATGTCTTCTTTTTCTCTGTCATTTCAGACTCCCATGGTCATTAGATTTTTCTTAGCCTCTAGGTAATTAATTAGTTTTTCAGTTTAGCTGTATATTTTCTCCGTGACGACATCGTCTTCTTATGCAGATTGCAACGTAAACCCTTAGCTTTTCGTATCTTCTTCCCAGTCAAGTTAGACGACATTTGCAGAGTTATTTGCAAGCTCCTCAACATATTACCGCTTCGGAGAGCCCGTTGTAGATTTTGATAAACCATTTGGCCATGGTATCATTGACGATAGCCCACGTTACGCGAAATTTAATAGTAAAACACGAAACTTCAATTGCTGATGGGAACAGATTGAAAAATTGATATAACAAAAATCCACTTTCAATATTATTCACTAGGTATATTTCGTAGTCAGTTTTTTCTTAAGCTTTTACAATATTAACTCTTCGGTAAACACTTTTTCAAAATCACAAGAACAAATATACAATTACTTTCTGTCAGTCACGTCTCAGGGGTGTTAATACCAACAATCCGAATGTCGTGCGAACATCACATCACACACATTTAAATTTGTGAAGGGTAAATGTAGGTGGATGCAGAAAGGGGGGAAGATGGGTGTTTAGGGAAATTGCCGTCGGAGCATGCGCTCCATTGCAATTTAATTTAACTAACCACCATATCTTGCGTCCCCCCACCACTGAGGCAGTGTTACCAACTGCTATCATTGAAAATCGTATTCTACCAACTTAATTCAGTAAGTAAATTACAAACTACTCAACGTGGAACCTCGCTTTACAGAAATACAGAGATATGGCGAAATATATCGTTATAAGATGGTGCTTAGCCATGCAAATCTTACTCATGTAACAGACCAGAGGTCTAGCGCATTCTTTCCCGTAATCCCAGCATCTAAATGAAATCGATCGACCTCGCTCTTCGAATCCTGTTCTCATCTTCATTGTTTATCCTCTGGTGCAGTCACCAGTTGTGAACTTCATCGCTGTTGAACGCATTCACTCTGTCTAAGACACAGTGGGAACTGTTCATTTGAGTGATTCACAAACACACTTTTAAATTTATTTCGGACGTTGTTTATATGTTTAAACAGAAAATTCGATCTTGCGGACAGGGACAGAACAAAGTACAATCGTAAATTTCAAACATTTAATCTGATGAAATCTTTGAACATAGTATTTCTTTGTTGTATTTCATCAGTACAAACATTTGTAAAATGAGAAATTACTTGAAAACCACTGCATGCTGCTCGTACAAGTCAAGTTTCTTGGGACACAGAACTGGGAATGCTCGCCCTTAAGGCTCTGGGGAGAGTCAGTAACGCACTGTTGTTAAAATGATGAAACTGTTAATAGACAATGCGGAGAGAAAGTTATTTATATTCATAAGTAATTACACTAAAGTGCTTTGATTTTATTTTCACTCTCGTAGGTCTGGTGCAGTCATTATTCAGCACATTCTGCAGCCACGACAGACTGACAGAGGAAGAATGCGCGGCAAGGCGAAAATCTGCTACTCGGCGCCCGAACTATCCTCCCGTCGAGCAGTGACATTCGAAAATTATTTTTTTTTATTGGATGTGGATAGTACAGATAGATATGTGACATTTCGGATAAGGTACATTTAACTCTATTTATTGTTTCAGAGATAAAGTTAATTAGTGGTAGGAATGGAAAATAACCTGGCGACATAATGGCTCGCGCACTACAAAGCACCTATTTAATGTGTTCAAACACCTGTCCCTGCAGTATATCACAGCACTCTATCTTTGACGAAATTATCTGAACAGAGAATTCATTTAGATCAGTGATTCAAACTTCTATTTCAATGCGTCGTGGCAGTGTAATGAGTGTGGAATCTTCTGAATGAACTCAGTTTGAGATGAGGACAACTCTAGAGTAGCATTTTAAAATGAACTACTGTCTGTGAAAATTGCAACGGAAGAAATTATCTGAATCAGAACGGTGAAACCATAATGAGAATTAGAGGAATGGCGTGAATGTAGGGCCAGCAGCGCTCTATTTTGTGCGACCGGCCATACAGTGTGATCACAGTGTGGGATGGCCATCATCTTGTCTGCATGGCCATAACCGAAGTAACACTTCGTCTACAGTGTTGGCTCCAGTTTGGAGCGCTGTAACTGGGGTCGACGGTTCGACGCCATCTGCTGAGGGCTGGGCTGGTGGCAAGCAAGACATTGCGTTGGTTAATTTAATTTAATCAAAATTGTAATGGAGTGGACGCTCCGATGGCAATCTCCCTACACACCCATCTTCCCCCTTTCCTGTACCCACCTACATTTGCCCTCTACAGATTTCAACTTTAAACTCTTTAAACATTTTTGGTAAATTATTGATCATTTCTTTTGGTAACTTATTCCGATCCCTGACATCCTTGCCTAAAAAAGAGAATCTTCGTACTTCCTTGTTCCTGAAATCGGGTGCCAGCTTGTGGTCATGGTCATCTTTTCGCTTCTATGCATTAGGCCTACTTTTAATTCTTACACCAATATCTTTCCATACATCATCACCAATATACGGCTTGTACATTCCCACGACCCTCTTCACCCTCCTCCTGTCTTCCAATGAAACCCATTCACGCTTTTTTTTTTTTTTTTTTTTTTTTTTGTCATATCTGCTACTGATTGCGTTCTGCGGTAATTTCAAGAAACAAATCAAGCAGCCCTGTCTGTTTTGCATCCTCTTTACTGACCAGAAACCGCCAACGCCTTCAGACTGCAATGGGCGCGTAAACACTGTCACTAGCGTGGTGAGTGTCAAATGTAGTGTTTTCCAACGAGTCCTGCTTCAACTTGTCCTACAACCGTGGTGAACCCAAACGGGCAGGCTGCATTTTTGGGCGACAAAGCAAATAAACGACAAGTGTGGTGGTCTGGGGTACCATTGGCATGTACTGAAGGCAATCTGAACAGCAACCACTACATCAGGAAGGTATTAGAGCCCCTCCTGCAGGCAGCGCCACGTGCAATATAGTGTTTCAAATTTGCAGCCACTTATGGTTTCCATGTACTTAGATAACAATGAGAGGTTCCAGGATGATAATGTGCCGTGACACCGGGATCAAATTCTGCGCGATTGTTTTGACACTTCCTGCACATGATTTGAATATCCTAGATCGTGAGATATGAGGCCACTGGAACATATTTGGGATATGATCGAGGAAGTCGTTGGTTCACGACAATCGCGTGGTTTTGACCTGATTTCGATACAGCAGATCCCTCATGTGGTCTTGAGTCCATGCCACATTGATTAGCTGCACCGAGATAAAGAGAGAATCACATATTTTTGTGGTCTGTGTCTTCAATACTGCAAACTAAGTACAAAATCATCTCATTAATGGTATAATTAGAAACGTAATTGCTTGGTGATGTGTGGCGAGGGAGTACATCACGTGCGGTGCTAGTCACAAGCGAGCACGAAACACTTAACGACTGTGGGGTTGGAGGCCACTTCGAGGTATGAAAATGCAATTTTTTACCTTCAGCATTACATTCCAGATCTCTGCCGCATGGTTCGTTCTTTAATACATCTTTCACTCTTTGGAAACAAGAAGTAATGGAAACATAACAGTTCGTTTCAGAAAAAAAAAATGTTACTCTTGAAAATATTCAGCGCTTCCAAAAAAAAGTTGATGTTTTAAGTTGTTGTAACAATAAGATGATAATAAAAGTAGTACACTGGCGATCACAATCGTTTTCTGATGTCACATTCAGTAGGGGACACACAAACACTGCTAGCAAAATACTTTCACATAATACTAAATATATTCGTTAAACCGCTCCTTCTAATTGCAGTACCCTGTTCCATGAATTAGAAATACTGTTCGTGATTATTGTTGCTAATATCGTTTGAGCATGTTTTCTGACGTAGATAGGCATGTCGAGGCCAACGTTTGGAATAGCAACTACATGTCTTATAGACATTCAGGACTTAATTTCTAAATGTTTCAGGTCATACGTTAAGAGTTTTACGTAAATGGAACTCACAAACAGCGACCACTAGGTGCACGTGTATAATAATAATAATATCTGTTTATTAAAAGCCTTTTTCCTCTCAGGACTTTGCATCTCGTGACTTCATTATAAACGGGAAAGATTTCTGGGAAGGACCCAATCAGGCAATCTCTTGGAATACTTTCATGAAACCATTTAAAACCGAATTTTAGGTGGATGGATAGGGATTTGAAACCGTGGCCTTTCCAGTGCCACATCCCAGCCTTACCTCTCACCCACGGAGTACGTTTAAAAATATTAGTTGACTGAATACAAAAATTTTGTAGAAAATAATTTGTTTTTTTCTTTGTTAAAATTATTGGTAGTTTCCTTCAGAAATGAGTGCTGCCAGTTTATGTCCGTAACTGACGAAAGGATCTTTGCTGTTTACCTAGAAACTTTCTGTAATAGCCTTAGCTTGCATAGTACGATGCTTTAGTTCGGAATCTATAGGTACTCCAAACATTGACCAAAACATGTTCTCGAAGACGCAGTTCAAAACAGTTTCAAAATATTATATCAGTTTTTGAACGTGACAAATGTAGTAGGAAACAAACCCCAGTCTATCTGGCTTTATGGGTGTATTTAATACTGTGATGATTAATTTTAAAGATTAGTAATTTGGAAATATGATTAATTAATGGACATTTTTTTCGTTAAATGTGGAAAAATGCCAATGAAAATATTATACGATTAGAAAAAAAGGGCCACCTTTTTAAATTGTCTGGTTATCAGTGAAATCTTCGTTCTTCCTTACCTCTGATGGCTTTAACGACAGTGGAAAATTTAGAGGACTATCAAAACAATTCCCTTGTAATTCGCTGCAGCTGATCAGTCCAGCTCTTCTCTGCATTATTACGGTTTCTACCCTTTTGTTTTACATCGACTCGCCAACCAGAGTGTAATTACGTTAAGATTGGACAAAAGAACCAGAAACATTCCACAGGATCGTTAAGATCAGTCTTACGAAGAAGTGAGATGTCTGTTTATACATCTTTTTCAAACTCTTTAATGTAAATAGGTACAGTTGTACGATGTTTCCTCTGAGATTCATTCTCTTGACGATTCCAAATTATTTAGTATTTGACAGCCTGTATCCATACAACGTAAGCTAATTGTTAGTGGTAAATTTGATGCCGCTTGCCTTGAACCACACTATTCTTGCTGGATTTAGTAGAGGCCTCTGGAATATAACACTCCACTCGAAATCTATACCACACACCAAATAAAAGCGTGCTGATATTTCAATTATATTTATTTATTAGAAGTCATTTTAAACAAATAAAGGTAAACCGGGCCATAGTCTCACCGAGGTTTTTTTTTAACTATTTTCGAACCGAACCACGGTTCAGTGTTCTATCCAGTTTCATCCACGTAATTCAGTATCTACTACATTTTAATCTAAAGGAAGTACTCAGCCAGTGGAACCGCTGAAACTAAATACATAATAAAAGATAATGGCGACATCAAATTAGTCGTCTTTATGGCATCCAACATTGTTTTAGCATTATGAGCACGTTCGAAAATAAATGTGTATAAGCAGACGTAATTTGAGTAACCCGCGTTTGTCTCCTGAGGTCAGCGGAGCGGGTTCAGAACCAGGCATAGGGCTGGTGTGCGCTGTTTGATAAGATACCACCGCCGCTAGAAGATAACACCTCACAACCGAAATTCTCGTCCATCACATCAAACTTCTCCTGTGTTTCGAATCTTTTGCTAGAATTGAGCCTAAGGACATTCTATTCGATAACCCACAGACGTGGATAGGACCTGCACTGCAAATCCCAGAGTATTACTTAATACGCATTGGTATTAGCATTATTAGTGTAGCTTAATACTGATGCAGGACTTTTAAACTTTTTCCCTGCTGTCTCTCCAGTGTGTTCTGCTTATTAACAAATGAATTCCAAAATTTTAACATTTTATGCCTTTATTCAGCAATTCCTCCCCAACCGTATAAGAGTACAAAATCTCTAGTTTCATAACTGCGTAGGAAATTAGTTATTCGGCCCATGTCACTTTATGACTACAAACAATACTGTTTCATTTTATTCCTATTGTGGTGCCCCCCCCTTCTCCCCCATTTGTTTGTAAACAAGCCAAAGAATCATGAATTAAATTGATAAACAGCAATGGTTCCGGAACCCTACCCCTTTCTAACCATTTCATCAACTATTCTGTAACTTTATGACGTACTTAGTAAAGTTACCAATGTTGTATGAATTGATCATTTCATCTAACATGTCTTACACATAACCGGTTAAATGTTATTCACATGAAAAAATAACTCCTACAAACCCAAGTTTCTCATTTCCCAACCACGTTATTGATTTGATATGGATATTAAGATATCCATCAACCCGACTTACACTGAGGTCGAACTAATCTGTCTGTAGCACTGTAGTTATCTCCCTTCTGTTATGAAACTACTGATTGGAATAGTTAATTGGTACCGAACTGGTGAGAAGTGGCGCTCGGGCCTAGCATTCGGGAGGATGAGGGTTCAAATCCCCAACCGACAGTCTATTCCAAGGTTTACCGAAATCTATTCATGCGAATGCCGGAATTATTACCTCAAAAGGTCAGGGTCGAATTCCCTCCCGTTCCTTTTTCGCCGATTATTACCCGCTCTAATCACCTTGACGTCGACGAGGAGTAAAACCCTAAGCAAGAAATTAAAAAAATTAATTGGTGGGGCAATTGCTGCGAGTAATCATGGGGGGGGGGGGGGGGGGAAAGTCTTGGACGACCCCAGTGGGGACATTATTGGCGATTATTTAATCTTTTCAGTATTTTACCAATATGACAGAAGATAATCACTAAAAGTTTTTACAAATCTTACATGGAGAAGCTTTCGCATCTGCGTGTGATACGAGTAGAGAATGCAGTATCTATAAAGAATTTATAGATTTAAAAAAAAAAAATGGTGTAAAAGGAAACAGGGGGAAGTGCTTTCAGGAATAGATATTACTACCACAAATTAGAACCGAGCGGGGCGGGTGAGCGGTAAGGGGCATCTGATCCGTGAGCCCCCCCCCCCCCCCACCCCAGGTATAAATCGCCCTCGCAACTTTTTCGACCCCCTCTAAAATCGACTTTTGCGTGTTTTCCAAAACCTCACGTGAGATTTCCGTTGACCCTCCCTCCCCCTTGGTGAGATTTCTCCGGACCCCCTCCCCTATTTCACCTCACATAATTATGGACGCCCCCTAGTGCTCTGGCCTCGCAGTCCTTTCCCTCCTCTAACAAAACCAAAAGAACAAAAAAAAAAGGAGATGGGAGTTGAAAGAAGCTGTTTGTATGACTTGTGTCTTCTTACCGGTGTGAATTTCACAGACTAGATGGTAGTCGCTACAGCGTTGTCGCACCGAGACCCCTATCCGTTCACTGTTTCCGGTCAGAGAGCCCTTCCGTCCTTCTCCAGCTGCCACCGATCCAGCGACATTACTACCTATTCGCTTTGCGATGTTTTATGGGTAAAAGTCCTACTGAAATATACATTACTTCCACTTTTCCTACCAAGCGTGGTTAATGCTCTGGCTTCGATATTGCGAGGACTCCTGCTCGAATCCCCGTCCGGGCATCCAGATTTGGGCTTTCCATGGTTTCCCAAGTCACTCCAGGCGAAGGTCGGAATGTTTCCTTCAAAAGACCATGACCTAATTCCTTCCTGTTCCTTGTACCCAGTCGCCTCTAATGGCCTCGACGTCGACACGGCGTAAAACCATAAACAAATAAAGTCCCCTTTTCCTATATAAAGTGTACGGGAGTTTATTATTATTTTTGATTATTATTAATTTTTAATTGTAATGGGGCCAACGCTCCGGTGGCAATTCCCCCAGTCATCTAATTACGCTTTTTCATATTATGTTTTTAAATTTTCTTTTATAATCGGAGTACAGAAGAGTATGGAGAGCCGCCAAGTGAAAATCTGCCCTAGGGCATAAAACTGATGATGATGATAATAATTGGAGTGTTAAATTCCTCCTCCATTCACTTTTCCGAATTAAAGGTTTTGATTTTTGTGAAATAATGCTCAAAGGTTATAATAATTTGAGTGATGCTTGTTAGGGAATCATAGAAAACATTGATTGTCCACAAGAAAAATGAAACTTTTTTGGGGGTTGTTTGTTTGAATAATTCCTTGAAAGAAAATGTTTTCTTCCACTCGGTTAGCAATAGGTCTGCTTCGTTCTTAGGGAATGTTGCTCTTTTTTTTATATGCTTATGATTTTACTCCATATTCAGGTAGCTAAAGGCGGGAAAAGATTTTGAGTAAGATGTGAGAAGGAAACCGGCAATTGCCTCTTCAAAGAGCCACCACGGCATTTCCTGAAACATTTCAATTTTCCAAAGATTGTGACAAACTGGGATGGAGAACTTTTTAAATTACCTTCCTGTCGGTACCGTAGAACATTCCATCGGCTTGACTCACAATTTTGTTTTTGCTGTCATCAGTCTCTCGAGTCTCGACTGGTTTGATGCAATCCTCCTTCCCATCCCATCCTGTGGTAACATTTCCATCTCAACATATCCCTTACAACCCTTGTCCTCAGTTATCTGCTTCATTTATTTTAATCTCTGTCTCCTCTGTAGTTCTAACTTCCGACTGTTCCCTCCACTAACAAATTAACCAATCCTGCATGTCTCAAAATATGATCTACCATCGTGTCTTTTCTTTCTGTAAGACTCTTCCACAAACTTCTTTCCTCAACCAACATTTCCAAAACTCTTACATTTCGTACTTTATCTGTCCACTTAATCTTCAGCATCATTCTACAGTAACCACGTCTCAAATGCTTAAATTTTTCTTCTTTCTGGTTGCGTCTACTTCGTAAGTCCATAATACGCTGCCATAAAGTGCTGTGCTCCACACATTTGAGTTTAAATAAATTCTTTCTGAGTCCTAGGTCAATATTTGAAACTAAAAGATTCATCTTTTTCATTAAAAGTCTTTTTGCTAGTGCTTTTCTGCTTTTAATTTCATTCCTGCTAAGGCAATCGGTTGTAATTTTACTTCCTAGCAAAATTCACTAACTTCTTCTATCACATACGACCCTATTTTTGTATTTAATCTACTATTATTGGTATAATTTCTGCTACATTTCATTACTTTTGTCTTGCTTTGGTTTATATTTAGTCCAAAATCTTCCTTCAGTATTTTGTTCGTGATATTCAGTTACTTCTCAATATCCTCAGCCCTCTCTGCTAACAAGACAATGTCATCAGCAAATCGTAGCATACTGATTTTTTCTCCCTGAAAACTTATGCCACATGGAAATTTTTCTTTGACTTTCTTCATTGCTTCTTCTACATACAAGTTGAATATTAACCTTGTCTCACACCCTTTTTAACTGATGAGCATCTCTCATGATTTTCTACTTTTATTATAGCTATTTGATTCTTATAAAGATTATAAAGTATTCTTCTATCTCGGTATTTTAGACCCAACTTCTTAAAAATTTTGAACATCTGGTCCCACCTAACATTATCAAAAGATTTTTCTAAATCAACAAACGCCACAAACGTATTTGTTTTTGTTGATCCGCCCTTCAACTTTTAATTACAAAGCCCAAACTGATCTTCTCCTACTATCCCTTTAACTACACTTTCCGTACTTCTGTATATTATTCTGGTTAGTAATTTTGAAGCATGTGTTGTTAGACTTATGGTGCGATTATTCTCACATCTGTCAACTTGTGCTTCCTTCGGAAGTGTCAAGATGACCTTTTTTTTTATTAAAACCAGTGGGAATCTCTCCTGTTTCATAACTTTTCGGTATCAGTTCTTTGGATTCCTTCTTCCCCTAGGGATTTCAGAAGTTCTGCAGGAATCTCATCAGTTCCATCTACCTTATTTGATTTCAAATCATTCAAAGCTCTACCAAATTCTGTCCTCAAAACAGGATCGCCTAAGTCATCAATGTCAACACCAACTTCTTTTTCCAGTACGCTGTTGTGCAAATCACCTCCATCATACAGTTTCTATGGATTCCTTCCATCGGTTAACTCTATTTTCTGTGCTTAGAAGAGGTTTCCCGTCGGCAGCTTTAATGTTTTTACCTATTTTCTTCATTTCTCCAAAATTCTGTTTGATCTTCCTAAATACCACATCTACTTTACCTATAACTAAACTCTTTTTAATTAGCCGACATTACCACTCCACGCTGGCCTTAATCTTTCTCTTATTTTACATCTAGTCTTTTCTTTGACTGACATTTAATAAATACTGATTCACTTCCCTAATTTGTTTAAACAGACTCTGAAAAATTCCTTCTTAACCCATTTTATTAAAACAAATGAATCATTAACGCATGATAAAACGAAAGCTCACGTTTTGTTAAAATTTACGTATTCTCACCGCTCATGAAGAGTGTTGCTCAAGCTACATCCACGAAATTGTTGACTGACATCGTTCCCTGATACTTAGTTCCTAATATCACTTCCTTCGTGATTCACATTATAATTGTAACAGTATCGCGACATTTTCAGTAACTTCCACCTCTCTTTCCCTTCAAACATTCAGCTGACAGGACTTATGCTGCAACATCACTGAACCTGCTGCATATATCAACATATGTGGTAAGATTGATTGAAATGGCTGATGATGATGGTAAAAAAGAACCCTTCCGAGTAATTCATATTTATAATGTCTTTGAAGGATCACAATCTGTTGAAGATCATGAAGAGCAATAAATACTACAGCAAAAGCAACCTACTGTTGGTTTTGAATCAAATGGCGCAATGTGGAACAGGTTCTAAATGCTGAGGAGAGAATTTATCGATACAATACTTCACTATATGGAAGCGGAGTATTTGAAAGCGAACATAACTGAAGAAATTAAAGAAGAAATGAGCCTCGCAATAACTATAGAGTCCACAGGTAGCTATAAGAAAATTCTTAAGAGATTACAGAAGGCGTGTGTCTATAATGAGGCTAGAAATAAGACGATATAAACGTCTTCAAGGAAATACAGATAACGGAACCGAAGAATTCATGCAATGAGAAGAGATTGTAACAAAAGATCGAGTAATGTTAGTGAAAAGTTGGAAAGAAGTAAGGAAGAACGCGTCGAAAGAAGATCTGAAAGAAACTAGCAGGAAACCAGAAGGAAAATATATACTCCAAAGAAAATAAAAAATAATTAACCAATATAACCGACGCTCTAGTCATTGGTGCATGATTAAATGTAAAATAACCGAATATTATGAAAATAATGTGATGAAATTTTGCAATGGTGAAAGTGTTTTGTGATGGTTAATAATAAGAAAATGAGGGACAGGAAAGTAAATACTAGTTACAGTTGGGAATAGAAGCAGACATATGACTTGAAACGAGAAAGAAGATGTTTCTTATAGAAAAAATGTATTTTTGGTGGCAAATGAAAGCGGATTGGATGATTGTGTTTTAGATGAATTTTGAGTGGAAACTGACAGTTTTTATGTCAGTAATTAACGACGTAAATAGAGATGAAGATGAATTAAGCAATGAAGGAGATGATAAAACAATTGTTGAATGTGGAGAAGAGAATGAAATAATTTTTTTTTTTTTTTTTAATCTGTTAGTAGCAGTGAGAGCAAAGATTGAAATAATGTAGGCTAGTATTAGGGAAAAAGTTACGTTCAGACGGTATTATGTGATACCGATACTTATGAATTTGAAAATGGGGAAAAGAAGATTTTGAAGCCAGTGGAAGGTCATTCAAACAAAATAGGAAATGTTATCAATAACCAAGACAATAAGAAGAAATTAAGAAGAACAGGTGTTGAAAATGAAAAGGTTCAAGGAGTAAAGGAAAGGTCTTGTGATAACATTGAAGGAGACCTGATTGAAGAAGAAGAACAAGTGAGAACTGAATATGTTGGACACCCTCTAGTTAGTGTGGACTTATTCGGTGTTGAGGAAAACGCATTGGGAGTGAAATAACAGTTCATTTGCAGTTATTACATAGTCACACTAACAGTAAAAATAAAACTGGTTTTTGTGGATAATGAAGAAAGAGAAATCTAGGTAAGTGATTTTTTTGTTTTATATTCTTAGTGAAAGTAAAATGGATATCTGATTAGACAATAATTTTGAGGATTGGGTAAAGTGTTTTTGGCAAAAATTTCTCGCCATACTATAGTAAATTAGTAAGTGAAAGTGTGTGTAATGAATTTGTTGTTTTTGAGTATATTTATTTTGTATTGTTTTTGTGCGCTGGTTTTGAACATACCATTTGGAAAATTATTTTTGGAAAGATAATTTGCCTTCTCTGAAATGGAAGGAGAGCTCATGTAAGGATATAATAATTATACACAACTGTTTAGTTTTAATTTTCTTTTTGCTATTGATAACAGAAGTTTCCCGGCTTAATACAAATATTAACTTTGGTGTAAATATCTAAGGGGAGTGTTGTGAGTTTAAACCCGGCTATGAGATAATGTAGAGGCCAATGTGTGATAATTTTTGGTTATTACTACGAAACGGCAGTGTTCGTGCTGTATGTGATCAATTCTGGAAAGGAAATATTAGTAAAAAAAAACACAATAACAAATTTCAGTTTTTATCAAGATAATTAGAGGCCAAGACGAGTTGAGGAAATTAATGGGCAGTCAACGGCTGTTTAATAACTCAATTCCCCCATAAACTGCTCTACAGTGAAGGTAATTCAAGACGATACCAAATGAATAACAAGGACAATAAAAATTATGGATTTCTTTGTTTTCCCCAGAAAGTATGTTCGACAGTAAATTCTCAACCAACACAACTACTAACTAGATAGCACTCAAAGAAATAGCGCCTATTCCACTTAATTACTGGAAAGAATCAAAAATCAAAGTGCTATCCTCATGTTGATGAGGAATCGCAGCACTGGACCCAACATCTGGAGCCAAAGATTGACCATAACTCAATTGCCGTTTTGTAGTTGTCAGCCAGTAATACGCAGAAGACAGTATTTTTACCGTTATTCGTTCAGTGTCCAGTTTTCAACGGTTACTCAGCGACAAATTCTTAACGCGAAACTCAATTTTAATGTGGCCTGAAATTGGCTTGGCAAGAGAGCGAAGGATACTGGTGCACGGAGCCATCCTAACACATTAAGTGGGACATCGTTTTGCCAACAAATAAACGAAATGTGGTGCAATAACAGAGGCAACAAAGTTATTCTGGTAGTGGTGCCAACATTTCCTCGCCAGAATCCCTGCCAATGAAAACTGGCAGCGCTGAACGCGAATGCCGCCACCTCGTGTGCATTATGTGAAGTCACGCGACAGAGAACTCAATAGATCAAACAGCGTCCAGTTCAAGTCCTTCTTTGGACATCGGTGCTGGACATACCTCTGCGTTACATTACTAAACTTAGCAAAAAAATAAAAAATAAAATGAAGCTTAGTACGACATAAAATACGAGGGTAACGTGAAAAGAATCGAGCTTGGTACAGGGATGGCATTGCTCAATGCATTTTTTTGACGTTGGTACACGTGTCGCAATAACCCACGTCAAATTTCTAATCGATTTGTTAAGTAGATTTTATCCGTCTTTTTAAAGTAGACGTTGGGTGTGTGTTTCGTTGAAATGGATAAAATGAAAACGAATATCATACCACCGTGACGTAAAGTTCTTCGTTTTGGATGGTTTGTCGCCTACGTAAATGCATCGAAAATTGGTAATGATTTATGATGATTCTGCTCCTTCATCTTCAACAGTGTAGAAATGAACGACTGAATTTGACCGGGTAGTAAACCACCACAAACTAGAACCACATCGTGAAGGCTTACAGAGAAGGTATGCAGAGATGGACTGTTACATTTGTCTCTGTAAATTACTACAGAACGCAATCAGCAATTAATATTATAAAGGAGCTGGAATGGGATTCAATGGAAGATAGGCGGAGAGTGAGGAGGGTCATGGGAGTCTGCAAGGCTTATATTGGTGATAAGGCATGGAAAGATATTGATGGAAGAATTAGGATTTAGGAGAAGTGCTTGGAAGGGAAAAGTTGACCATGACCACAAGCTGGCACTCGATTTCGGGCACAAGTGTGTGGGAAGATTTTGTTTTCGTAGGTAAGGAGGTCAGTGATTGGTATATATTAACCAAGTGAGGCGATGAATAACTTACCGAAAACTCTGAAAGAATTTAAAGTTGAAATTCGTAGAGGGCAAACGTAGGCAGGTACAGGGAAGTGGAAAATGGGTGTATGCAAATTTCCACCGGAGCGTGCGCTTCATCGCAAATAAATTAAATTAATTAATTAATATCGTATTGGACGAATAGCGGTTACATGTGTTTGACATATCTGAGTCGTAGGCATAGCAGTTGAAAGGGTTCAGTACATTATATATGACAAAGCTTTGTTTCAGATAACCAAAAGCAACGAATCTCTTAACAATATTTGGACTTCTTTAAAAGGCACTCTACCGATTCTTTGAGCCGATCCGCTACTATGTGTGAGACGTGAGTTCACCATTGTGGGCCAGAAACAAATAAAAAATCAAAGCAGTGGGTGAAAACGTATGGTTGTACACCAAAACAAAGACGAAGGTAATTTTGTCTGCAAGAAAGGTCATGGCAAGTGTTTTCTTACGGTAAATTTTATTTGTACAACGATGAGAAATATTTGTTGTTTTATCTAAACAGCATCTATTTAATAATAGATCGTTTCTCCTAAAAACATGTTTTACTGATATGCTGGCGAAACAGCGATTCAAACCGGGGACCTTTCGATCTCCATTCAGACGCCATGAACACTGAGGTCGCTTTTAACATATCCTATTAACCAGAACCAAGAAATGGCGAGTTTTTGTAGCAGAGGAGCCTAAGACAAGACTTGCAACAGAGGTCCGTAAATCATAAACACACATTCGGGTAATGAGGTACACTGTAGGGATGTAACGGATATCCGCATCCGCAAGTGCGAAACTTTCGCATGGATTCCTACATCCGCTTTCGCATCCGCATCCGCAATTTTTATGCGGATGTTTTGTTTACATTGCAATATATATTATTTATTTCTCTTTATTCGAGATTCTGCACATCGTAGCCTAGCTAACAAAAAAGTGATTGTTTTCTGACGATCTTGCAATAAAAGTAACAATGAACTAAACGGTGTTATTACCTAAGCAAGGTATTTACTAGTTTAAACTTGCAAGTAAAGGTCGGGCTACAATAGACAGCACCGAACCCGCACTGTCACCGACAGACACTTTTCTTATTGTTGTCGCCCACTCGATTGAAGTGAGTTCAAACGACACCGCACCGTGTATCGGCAGTCATTAGTTGGATCTAATTTTTGACGGTGCGGACCGGTGTGGGGCTGGTCGATATGGAGAATCGTATACAAAGAGTTCAGAAATTTCTGGTCCTTTACGATTAAATGTTGTTTTAGCGTTACTGATTGCTTTAGAAAAGCGTCCATTTTTTTCAGCCTTACGTTAGGTTTATCAGATGTTAGTAAAATGTAAATATAGTCCTTGCATGTTCACAGTAACAAATGAAATTGCCAGACGTGAAGGTCGATATTAAGGCATGTAAAAATTGCATCCGAGACCCGGATTTTGAACCGGGGACCTTCCATACCCGAATCACACGCCGCAAGCATCTGAATTTAGAAGTACTGAAAAATATGTAGTTAATCATATAAAAGAACATTTGTGTTTTGGGATTACAAAAATAAATGCTACAGAAAAAAAGTATGTTGATTTTATTATGGTTGAATATTTATTTGTAATTACATCCAGATTTGTCTTTTGACTCAAATGGATGCGGCGTACGATTGGGGTAATGAAATCCTTTGTTCAAATCCTTGTCTCAGCTGCCATTTTCATGGGTCTTAAAATTGACAGTCACCTCTGGCAAAGCTTTGATTTTATTAATGCTAAGATGCTGGGACGCTCCGTGGTTCGAATTTCACGTTAATCTGTAGGTCTCCTTTTAACAATAGGTGACAACGATAGAGGTACACTGCGCGGCTGATAAGAAACTCTGTGACTGAAATTTTTAGATCACACGAAATTATTATTAATTTACAGAATATTTGCAGTCTGTATTTAAATTTAAATGTATAATATTATCTTATTATTTTTTGTTGTAAAAATTTTGAGTGAATCGAAAGGAACCTTTAACCGCTTTCACGGACCATCAAGAGTTATTATTATTTTTTTTTAATCGAAAATCGGATCTCATAGGTCCTACAAGTTGTACTGTGAATGCGCCACTAGAGCGGTGGGAAGGTGGGTTGCGAGCACGGAACTGTGCGTGGTGAGTAGGCGGAAACGGCCTGGCCCTCGCATTTGGGAGGACAGCGGTTCGAATCCCCGTCTGGGCATCCAGATTTTGGTTTACATGGCTTCCCCAAATCACTCCAGGCGAATGCTTCCATTAAAAGACCATGGCCAAATTCCTTCCCGTTCCAAACCCCGATCTTTTCACGTCTCTAATGACCTCGACGTCGACGAGGCATATAGTTATAACACAAAAAAAAAAGCGAGCGTGGAGATGAGCGGTGGCGTGGCCTTGTGCTTGACGCTTGAATTAGTCTAGCCAGCCACGAACTCCGCAATGTTCATATGATAAAGACTGGTTTTTAGACGCGTACGTAATTATTTAAGTAATTTAATTCACTTGCGAAATCATCCCAAATTTTTTGTTGTTGAAAGATCAGGCAAAAATAAATCAGTATGGCAGTATTATGGGGAAATAGAATTTAATTATGAAAAAAGATTGATTTTTAATTTATTTTTGATAAAATATTAAAATCTAAATAATTATAAATTTATTTTTCCACATCCGCATCCGCTTCCGCAAAACATCCGCGGATGTCAAGCTCTGAACATACGCATCCGCAAACGCATCCGCAAAGATGACATCCGCAACAACCCTAGTACACTGCTGGGTTTATAAAGTCAGCTATCTGCTCTGATGCTGTTAGAGTACTGGTTATAAAAAGTATGAAGTGTAAAGTAAATTGAAAAATTAAAACTCGAAATTTTTTATGATTTAAATTCTTCCCGTTACCATTTTATATAGAAATAAATGAATGAGTGACATGCTCTGCTTTATCTCGCCTCCGTCCAAGTAATAAGCTGAATGTTTATGGAACCCTTCCAGGTATTTCCTTGAATCGATGGGGCGGCCAGTTGTTTAAACTACGCAGTGTCACGACATTCCTCTATCGCTCTGATGGCCGTGACAAGAGTGGAAACAACGGACGTCAGGTTTTCTTTTAAGGCTCCAAAAACAGTATCAGCAAAATAATACGATTTATTCATGTTATATGCAAACTAAATATGATGGTGCAACGCAAATTATTCCCTTCCATATGCAAATGTAATACGAAGTTAAAAAATATGAATCGCATACGATGCCATTAATACAAAGCAATAGAAATGAAGTTATAATCTAATTTCATCAAGGATGACGACCGTGGTGAATGAGCGGCGACGCCCACGTCATGCGTTTGGAATCCCCGTCCCGATATCCAGATTTCGGAACTTACTTTCCCGCAATATCTTCTGGTGATTGTCGGGATGGTCCCCTCAAAAAGCCTTGGCTGAATTGACCTCAATCCCCTCATGCCACGACATCTACGAGGCGTAAAGAACAAATAAAATTAAAAATGCAAGATGATTGCACTTCTGATAGGCCTTGTAAGGAAACATAGTCCCTTACTTTTTTGTTTGGATTATTTCAGTTTTATTATTTTATGCTTGTATATTTAAAGGTAAGAATTTTTGTGTGTGATTAATTTATTTTCTTTTTGTAAAAGGAAAAGATACGTTAATAATTACTATGCATGAGCAAAGAGCATGGAAGAAGGAAATATATGGAGACGACGCAAGAGACCTTCACCACGCATTGAAGTAACGCCGGGCGGAGGAGGAGTGGGGGGCTAAACCGAACCCATACAGACACGGGATATATGTACAAAAACCTCGAGGGGACTCTAGGATAAACGTAACGCCGCAATCTGGTGATGGATTATTATGTAACTCGATGAGACAAATAAAAAACGAAGAATAAAATTTTTTGATATCATGCTTAGTTTTCGAGATATTCTGTCTCAAACGTGAAATGTATTTGGTTGAAATTCAGAAGAAAAAAATTGGTCAAAGTCAAATTTGATGACGGATTCTTATTTAAAAAGACGAGACAAATAAAAAATAAAGAATAAAATTTTTCGATATCTCACCTAGTTTTCGAGATATACTGTATCAAAAGTGAGGTGTCTTTTGAGTTGAAATGCAGAAGAAAACTTTCGCAAAAGTCAAATTTAATGATCGATTCTTATGTAACACGACGAAACAAATCGAAAATAAAGAATAAAATTTTTCGATATCTTGCTTAGTTTTCGGGATGTACTGGGATTGGGTTGACATGCGGCCTGGATCAAAAATTAATTCTGCCAAAGCCACAATGGTGGACATGCAGAATGGATATTTCAGTTTTTTTACTACCACTTGTTGTTAGATTGAAATGCGGCCTAGATCAGAATAAAAATAATTATCTTGTTACCATACATCGTAAGCTTAATTGGGAATACCTGGAAGCAGTTTATATCGCGATACACGTTTTGTCACTAACTTGATTCTCATGAAATTACTAACAGTAATAGATAAATTCTTTGTCCCTTATGGAACAACAAAACCATTCTGGTACAGACTGCATTTTGACCTAACCACAATCTCCATTAAATTGCCGCTATAGAATCAAACTATGTAGACATACCCACACACGCGTATTTGAATCGCAAACTGTATTTGCAGTAACAACATCGTTTGCTTCATCAAGATTCATAGATTGCATAGCATAATTTAACATATTTAATTTCATCATACACTGTCAGTATAAACTGCAACGTGACGAAAGAAAGCGCAATACTAAATTCACTGAATCGCGATGTAAAACACACCCCTTTATATCTCATTTTCAACACTCGTTAAAAAGTAATGCTAGTCTATTATGTGCAAAATAGCAAGGTATGCTGATTTCCTACAGTAAACCAACAAAAATTTGAGAACAAAGTCATCCCATTGAGAGCTATGACTAAATATTTATAGACAGGCACCCAAGTTAGCAAAACCTACCGCCCACTTCAACAACGATAATTAGAATTCAACTTACTTATGAAATGATATTCCAGGTTCTTTCCTCTCTTGCCTATTTGTGCAACCGTATGCAACACAAGATGGCATTATAAAACACTTATACACATTAAAAAATGAAATAATCACAGCATCTAACACAATGTGAACATCGCATTTGTTAGGGATCGCAATATCGCCGCTGCCGCCACTGCGCATGCGCGAGAGTTTAGAGCCTGCTTCACAGATTTAACGTCACTTCTCCTCCATATATTTCCTTCTTCCATGGCAAAGAGCAGTGTGTTACAAGAACATCTTTGGCGGAGAAAGAAGAAGAAGTCAGTCCAGAGATAAAAATGATGGTGAGCGGAGGCATGAATTGGTGTTCCTCGCTCGAACAGTAATTGTATTATTAATCGAGATAAAAGAGAGAATACTGAGTTTTAATGATTTGTTGAATGTGTAATTTGTGAAGCAAATGATGAGTGAAATATATAGAAAAGTGAAATGAATTTCTCTTTAGTTTATTGTATGTTGTTTGAATCATACAGACCAATTAAGTATCAGAAACTGCAAGATAACATTCCATGGATTCTGTAGTGAGTAATATCCACCCGAGGCAAATCCAGGAAGCGTAAAAAGGTCAGATTCTTACAGCCTTAATCCTCTTTCATGCATCCAGATTTGGATTTTCTATGTTTTCCATAAATCACTCCAGGTGTATGCCGGGTCGCTTCTTCCAAAAGGCCATGGTCGAATTTATTCCCGTTCCTTGTCCTCAGTCCCTTAGTGCCACTAATGACCTCGACGTCATAGGTCTACCATAGGGCACCAGGAAAATACTACAGCCCTCCGTTTCACTGCGTACCAACCCATATGGGCGGCCCAAAATCACCTCGCCGTGGCCATAAGATCCGCTCACTATCTCAGCATCCTGAAAGGTGTACGACTAGCTACACATCACATCATGATTGGTTTTCATGTGCTGACGTTTTCTCAGAGAGTTACACAACCGATTAGCCGCAGCGAGGTTTTTTTTTCCCAGTTTCTGTGTTTCATGTGCCGTGAATTGTTGAATTCTAAGAAATTAAATGTTAACTACATACTAACTTCACCAGACGATGACGACAGAGGATTCGAACACCGAAATAACCATGTTCACTCTGCTAATTATGTGTTATTCCTCAACGCCGAGAACCGGGCGTTCTGTTGTTACTCGCAGACAATGGTAATTTTAGTTAATTTTAGTCATGGATAATTTATGATGTGACGCGTGTAAAAAAAAAAAGTACCGTGAATAAAAAAAGATTGCTGATCACTGGTTTAGATGATACAATTGAGTAGAACCACTGATGGTAGAACATTTTTGAAGTACTTCATCTTCAGTGGTAATAATTTTAAATAGCGAGAGGAGATCGTCATGTGTTTTTCCCACTGTTTCTGGTTACAGCCAGTATGATAACAGAACATTTTAAGGACAAGGCCCTGGGAATTTCGGATCTATGATCGACTAATTTCACAATTATGCTGCAGTGAAGGCCAGCCTAAGATGGTATGGTCATGATCAGAGAATGGAGGAGCAAAGAATATAGTGAAAAGTTAGGAAACGAGGATTAAAGATAAACTACGCAGAGGAAGACCAAGGAATAGATTGTTGAGAGATGTGTACGAAAGAGAGGACTGGTCGAGGCTGGTGACAGAGAGGAGACGAGAAGAAAGAAGAAAATGAAGAGACTTGAGCACAAAGCAGACTCGGCCAGTTGCTAGAATAAGATGATGATGGTGGTGATGACTTTATACTTACGGAACACGCAATATGATCACAGCTATAGGTGAATCGGGACAGGTGAACGGTACATGGATTAGGTACTCAGTTAAATAAATAAAAGTTATTTATGATTCTATGGTGGGGGAGGAATTACTTGTTAAAGGGGTTAAGTGTAACATCTATTAGTAAACTCAGTTGGCAGGACACATTGCCAAAAACACTGAAAGATTATAAAATAAAATTCATCGAGGGAAATAATAGTTGAGTGGTATTGTGAGGTGTTGCAATCAAAGAATTCTAAATTTAAAACCAAAAAGGAAAATGATTGAGTATGAAAGTAGGTCTGCAGGGAAATTGTGGTCCAACGCAATTAAATAAATAAATCTTAATGGAATACGGGACAATAGAAGTGAAGCAGCAGAGTTTCCGAACATTTTGATCAGGAGTAAAGCAGCTCGCGGAGCGTGTAAGTACGGATAAAGCGAAACCCACACAAACAATACCTTTTTTTGCCATATTCTGGTGCTACATCGCAGGATTGCTAGGCAAGACAAGACCAAAAACCTTTTTACGTACACACAGGAACTTGAGGGATCTACCTTGAAATGAAGACGACATCCTGGATCCCAGACTGCCTGGTATTTATTGCATTCCTTGAGAATGTGGACAGCACACGTGCCTCCCCTGCCACACTACATACCTACTTTTCTGTTTCATTTCTTTTTCTTTTTATCTATGATGCTCAGAGTACTGTATCGTGAACCAATTACTTTTGCTATTCACAAATTTTAAATTCTTTAATTGTTTCTGGTAAATTATTCAATATTTACCTCGGTAATTTATTCCAATTACTTACCCCCTTATGCAACATATCTAGAGCCAGCTTTCGGTCATGGTCACTTCTTCCTTATTATGTATTACTTCTAATTCATCAACCAATATTTCCAGTATGGATATTATGCACAAGGTAATTTCGCAACAATATAGTTGTTCTTTGTTTGTTTATCGTGAATTTTCGACATTAAGTTACAATTTTTTATCGCTTGCTTTATAACTCGTCAACGTCCAAGTAATTAGAGGAGGGAGAGAACTTGGGGGAGAGGGCAAGGAACGAAATGGAATTCAGCCATGGCCTTTTAAGGAACCATACAAAATTCATTTGGAATGATTTCGTAAAATAATGGAAAACCTAGATCTGGATAAACAGTCGAGGATTTGAACCTGCGTCCTCCTGTTTATAGTTTCCACATCATTAGTTTTCATTATTTTTATATTGTTGTTTGACAGTCGATATCTTGAATGAAACAGAAAATATTTCTCCTTTGAAAAAGATAGTTGTAAGCAGCTAATATGACTGATAACTCAGCTAGTTTTAGTATTGCAGTATTTCAGTATGTGAAGTAAATCTCAATTGAAGGAAAGTTTTTTTGGATTTTTAGGCACTGAATCATATTTTTCTGTGTAATTTTTTCGAAAAATGATTATTGCACTAAGAGAATCAATCTTTGGCTAGTGAAAATACGAATGTACTATTTTATCTATTAAAGATTAAAAACAGCAAATCATCGAAACTTTGGGTTGATGGATTAGTTCCTGGTGCCAGCCACGCTTTGTTACTTGATACCCGGGAATTCAGTCGGACATGTTTATCACTGGGAGTAGTTATTACTAGGACACACTGCAACAAATGTGACACGCTATAGTAGGGTTTAATGGGTAGATACAAGTACGATTGCCTTTTAATAACCAACCCATTAGTTTTAAACGTGTGTATTGGCAACTACGAGGAATACCCTTCGTTGCCTCAGTAACAAGTTTCTGTAAAGGGTGCGTTGCTCCTTTGCTGCCGATATTAACAATACATACCAGATCGCTGCCAAAGTAAAATTGTGTTTTTTTGTTGTATTAGTACACAGCCTAAAATTATTAATACATATTCTAAAATTATTTATATTAAATGATTAATTGTCAAACATTTGCTAGGATTTTCTATTTTATTCTAATATAATCTTTGATTTCGTTCTTCTTCTTTTTCAGTTGCTCGTAATGTCCGCATTCCAGTATTAGTGCACACTCTAAAATTATTACTGCCCATCAGTTAAATTGTTGACTCCATGATAATTTTTCTCTCTTACTGTAGGAAATTGTGATATATAAATGAACAGCGTGTGGATTTACCTGGAGGAAGACGAACCTTTGGAGGTCAATGATGAAAATAGATCGCTTCCTGAACGAACAGAAGAGCTATTGACATCTAGCCAATCAAATCAATGGAAAACTCCTCTCGAGTTCACGCCAGGCCTCTACCAAACAACTGATGTATTGGACTGCCGAGATGTAATGTCGAAAAAAGCGGAAAAAGACGGTTATCAATTTTATACCGCAGTGTGGCGTTTTACAAACGTTATTTCCTATGAATGATACTTAAATTCAATTTAATCTTATTGTGCTACCCATGTATTTACAGATAGTGAGTGTACAGCTGCTGGACTATCTCGTTAAGGCTTTTCTTAGTCTCCGTCAAAACGCGTTATGTAGCATTCTTGCACGATGTGGTAGATAGTTTGTCTCTGCATACTTCGACGCTTTGTAGGCCTATACTCCGTCCTCGCACGGTTCAGTTGGCACCAGATATTCCTTGGAAGCTGCATTCCAGACAGAGGTTGAGTGCCAGCTGTTTGGAAGCTTATGATGTCCATTTTTCCTTCCATGATTTTTTGAAGAAGAAAGACATTAAGCTTACCGCATCCTCTACCCTCGATTTACGTCAACTTGGCAGTAGATTATCTAACATGGTGTGGATTGCAAAGTGGTGTCTTATTTGGGGATAGATATATTTTTCCAATACTTTTTTAGTTCCTTACGTAACTCAGGTGGAGCGATATTCGAAAAAGCGTTATGTTTAGAGCTCCAGTTATGATCCTCAATGTTTCATTGCTATGGGACTTTTCTGCCAGACTTGTAATCATCTACTGGGTACGCTATTTCGCTCTCCTTGTTGTTCCCGCTATTTCTGAACAGGTTTTTTCTTCGTGATCTTGAGTTTTTGCGCCGTTGTTTCAAGTTGTTTTCAAGATGTCTCTTGTAGGTCAGTGAATGGTCGGGGCGTGTTTGATTTTATTCTGGCGGAATGTAAAATTGTACAAGTGGGAAGTGTATGCTTCTGTTTTTGAAGGGTGGTGGAAGAGCCTCCATTCCAAGTAATATCCAAGTCTGTGGAAAGGGCTCCATGATGCTGTACCACACATTTTGATCGAACCAGATTATAGATCTCTCTCGACCATTTTAATCTACAGCCGAACTCAGATGGTTAGTAATAAAAATTTAGTTCCAAAACAGGGACTCGAGATCGAGAGAGGAATCGGGACAAAGCTAAATCAGATCTGAAGTTCACACGCCAAATGTAGTGCATAAGTGAAGACGACTGTGGAGCCTCTGGACAGACGTTGGAACACATTATCGCATAGAACCTATAAGAAAGTATGGAGGACAAATGAAGGAGTTTATTGATACTACACAATCTACAGTACAATGAGAAGCTGGATATAGAGCTGTGACTGAAGAACTTGCTACGCATTCTCTGTCAATCCCTGTGATTAACTGTTACCACTGTAAAAATATTTGCGATATCATGCTTCTTCTTCATCTTGAACAGCTTCCAATCATTGGCCAAGTCTGCTTGAGATGCCATGCGACAAATAGAAAATAATTACTTCCTTGCAACACTGGCGTCTGTCCAGTCCTTGTTATTGATTCGAATCTTTGAAACCATTTATTTAATGTTAGGAACAGAATAAAAACATTTATAACTTAAAAAAGAAGCTACAGTTGGTATTCAAGCCGAAGGTTGACTGGCGAGTTCTTTCCTTCTTACCTAACTTAACCCGGTAATCCTGACGGGTAAAAGGGACATGGAATCTGAACCACGGAAACATTCTGACGTATTTCACTTTACACAGAAAGCTGTGCCAGAGGTGCAGGCTTTTCGAAAATCCCAGCGGAAACAGAGATTTCGATCTCTAGTTAGAGGCCTTAACCACTGAGCCACCGGCTAGCTGTATATTACTTAATATCTTCAAATATTACAGTAGCAGTCAGGTCACTTTTCCGGTGAGATATGTAAAATAAATATTCATGTTTCAAAATTTTGCGTCTATCCTTGCACAGCCCAGATTGTTAGTGTGATGTCATAGATACTACAGAAGCCGCGTGTTGCGGAATTGTTTTCCCCCCCGTAGCTGTGTATACGTCACAGAATTTATTGGCGCTGTCTTAGTTTTATGGTGTTGGTCTTGCAGTCTCCGTGTAGACATAGCAGCTCTCCTACGAGCATTGCAGCCGATGTTTCACAGCTGATGAAAGAACAAGGCAATCAGAACACTCGTGTGTATTAAACACTTTTACGTAAACAACTACAGTCAAAGTTAAATGAGCACTGCATTTCAAAACTGCATATACGACTGTATTACCCAGGAGAAAATAAATAATTTTTACGAAATTTTCTAATTCATACCTAAAGGATTAATTCTCATCTGTATTCTTATAACAACAACTAAGAAACTTTAACACGCCTTTTTACCCGTTTTTGATTTTGCTGTACTGCATCAGCTGCTGTTTGATATTTCACGCAATAACCCTTCGTATCAATAAACGTTATGGTTTAAGGTGTTTACATTATGCACTGATTGTCTTACTTTCTAATACGACTTGGAAATACTGACGCTGTTGGTAATGAACATTGCTTTCCACTGATGAAACAAATGGCTTCTCGACGCGTAAAGTACGAGTACAGCGACATTGTTAGTGCTGGTGAAGGTGGCCAGACCTCTGTTGTCCGTTGTCCGAGATTAATGTAGTCTCATTGGATAAATGAACAAATATCCCTCAAGTCAAGTCAAGGTTACAGCCAGATGCCGAAATTTCATTAGCTGATGCAACCACAATCGAAACATTTTGTTTCCCGGCACCAAATCTGCAAATATTTTCTACTTTCTTTTTTCTTATGGCATTAGAGGTGGGATGGGAGTGGGGACAAGAAACGGGAAGGAATTCGGCCATGGCCTCTATGAAGGAAGCAACCTCGCATTCACCTGGAGTGATTTGGAGAAACCATGGAAAACCCAAATCTGGATGCCCGGACGTGGATTCGAACCAGAGACCTGCCGAATACAAGGCCAGAGCGTTAACTGCTCACCCACCACGCTCGGTAGAATATTTTCTAGACCGCATAACACGCAAAAATTTCCCTCCACTAAAACAAATAATTTTCGGAAATGTGCTCTTCACTAATAAGGGAGTGTGCATAAACTACGTGGCTTCGTCTAGGGGGGGGGGGAGGGGTTGGCTGGAAAGCAACACAGGGCTACGTGAGGGGAGAGGGGGATTCCGAGCTAGGCCACGTAGCTTTTCGTTTATATTATTTGTCACAGTTAAAATGACATACAGAACACACAACAGCTTGCGAATATTTATTCCCGCTATTTAATTATCACCTTGTGTAATATATGATAATCTTACAAGAGAAAACAGAACAAAATGTCTTCTGGAATCAATAGAGGATAAGGCTACGTGCTACGTGGGGGGGCGGGGGGAGGGTAGAGACAAATGCCAAGTAGAGCTACGTGGGGAGAAGGGAGGGGGGTTCACAGGAGGCCAAAATGGGGCTACGTGGTTTATGGACGCTCCCTAAGTGTGAACGAAAGCATTACCTCAGAACGGGAGTGGTCTGAATAAAATGTTGACTAAAAATTTGTATGCTCTGATTTTTTTTCGATTAATTTATCGCATATTTGTGTTTGTAGAAATCTGATCATAATGAAGTAGCTGGTAGTTGTCAAAATAAAAAAAAAATTAACTTAGTGATAGATAAACCGCCATCTCGTGGCAGACAAGTTATAGCGAACTCTCATGTGGATTCCATCATCGAAATCAAATTAAATTAAATTACAAATCAAGTGATGGTTTATGATCGCCATCCCCTTCTTCAATTCCACATACTACTTCTATTTTATCCGAATTTTCAGCAGACCTCACTGCTGACGTAATCCTTACACATACTGAGCAGTCTTCTTTCTCTTCCATTTGGATACTGAGTTATATCGGTTACTGATTGTGCCCTATGATAATTTTCACTGACAAATTCTGTTGTCCTCAATTGCTCCTCTCCAATTCCCAATCTGCAACGTTAATTTACTCAATGTTGTTCCCATCCAGGATGTTCATGCTTCCATCGCCCACGTGTAAGGACTCCCAATATTCTTCTTACACGCCCCCTACAGTCAAAAGAAAGATTCTAACGCCCTCCTCCCCCCTATTATTAAAAAGTAAAATGCCTACTTCTCAGTACTCAGAGGAAACTCCCTATGTGATGTCAGAATAAATGTTTTCAACTCTAAAAGCCGCGTATACACTTGAGCATTTGCCCCGAATGAGCATACGGGTTGAGAGGAGGGGATGCGCACGGCCACCCCCCCGCATAGCAGTGGGCCACTGTGTTCGGACCCCATGCGGCCCGAACAGGGAACCCAGTCTGCTTTGCGCAAGTGCTGAGTACACTGCAATGGTTAACCGGAATTTGTTAGCAGTTATTGTTACATGTATTTGTTGCAGTGTTCGAACAAGAAATCGAGAAAGCGGTGGTGGAGAAGAAAACTGTTTCAAGAGAGGTTCAACGCTTTACTATTAAAAACAATAGGACACGAAACAAATGAAAACTTTAAAAATTTTACAAGAATGTCACCTGATGATTTTCAGTTTATATTGAATAGTGTCAGGACTACAATTGAGAGGCAAGACACAACAGTTGGAAAATCCATAACTGCCGAAGAACGCCTAGCTGTGACACTGCGATTTCTGGCTTCAGGAGATTCGTACTTCGAGTTTGCAGTACCTCTTTAAAATTTCAAAACAAGTAATTGGCAGAATCATACCTGAAACCTGTCAAATTAGGCACGAGACACGTGTGTCTACAGCAGAGGATTCACTGAAACTGGAGGGGGCAGTCGGCTCATATTGTTTGGTTCGACCGCATACACAAATCGCGTACCCACTGAGCACGAACAGAGCACGTGCTCACTTTGAAGTACCGACAACCCTCGGATCGGGCTGAGGCATGCGGACCTATTCTGCTCGCCCCGTATACATCTGAGCAAAACGGGCCGAACGCATGCTCATTCGGGGCAAATGCTCAAGTGTATACGCGGCTTAAGAGGCGGTGAAGGAGACATAGCACTTCCGACGGTGTGGAGCTAAGGCACTTTGCACCCCTCACCCCCTTGACATGTTTTCGCACCCCGCAGTTTGGGAACTTATAGTCCACTAGTTTTCGGAACCAAAGCTTCCAATGTGTCAATAATGTCGGTTTGTTGGTGACCTACAGGAAACAAGTCCACTGACAACCCCCAGTACGGCCATTTTTAAAACATTTTACAACTTAGTGCCCTTGGCATCATCAGTAAACGCGTGCTGAATACTCACTCCGGCTCACCTGATACTCTGTATTCAATAGGTCACTAATGTTTGTTCCTGAACGGTATAAACTTATTGCTGAAATTTTTTACAGTCAGTTGTTATCCACTGAACGAAAACACGAGCATTTGATTTTTGATGGCGCACGAGAAGTTATATGTTTATTTTCAACGGTGTGTCAGAAAAGCAGTTTGGTAAACATGAGACTTGTCAGGAAGTGTGAGAGTCTGTTGATAGCGCTAACCAGTGTGGCCACGGAGAGTTGGTTAGAACCATTAGCCAAGTGACAGGTGTCCTCAGTTAGTTAACACCTGGGCCACGATGACTTCAAATTGAGATTCATGTGGCTGTGTAGAACACTATATTTCAATGTTTATCACCGTTTTAAAATTGGTTTACAAAACTTAGGTCAGTCCATTTCTTGAATATGTTGGTGAAGTATGGGACCCACATTTTGGATACAAGAGTTGGAGGGGATGCAAAGAAGGTCTGTTACATTTGCTCTGGAAATTACTGTACCTGATATGATAAACTGGCTGGAATGGGATTCATTGGGAGACAGAGCTCTGGGAGTGTTCAAGGGGTATGGAAGGCAAAAGATGACCACTGAAACTCGATTTCAGGGATAAGGGTGTGGGAAAAACTTTCTTTCGCAGGGAATGGAGAGAGTGATTGGAACAAATCACCAAGTGAAGTGACAAATAATTAATCAAAGACGCTAAAAGAATTTAAAATTAAAATTTGTAGAGGGGAAAAATAGGCGGTTACAAGAAATGGAGCAAATTGGCGTGTAAGGAAATTGCTACAAGAGCATGCGCCCCATCGCAATTAAATGAAATTGAATTACTTAGTTATTCTGTGACACTGTAAGTTTGCACCGTGATAAGTCGTAAAGAAATGCACACATTCGGATTAGCTCAACGGCGCGAGATCGACACCGCTGCTAAGTGTCGTCAGATGGAACATACTTTACCGAAGCTTCAAAATTAACTGCATTGTAGTTATATTTCCTACCTCATCATTTAATCACAGTTTCCAAAAGCGCTATTTTGAACAAAATATAACTCTACTGTTTTTTTCTCGAATCCATTCAAAATTAGAAAAAAGAACTTTAAATTATATGGAGCAACAAATATATCAGCCAGGTGATTTTGAACAATGATAGCGAGAAGTCATGCTGGAAGGCGCATGCTGCGCACATGCGTGAATGAGCCGTGGCGTATCTAGTTTCGCCGACGCCGCGTCTCCGCGCTTCCTGTAGTCGCGTCACACCACGCTACCAGCTCTCGACACATTACTCATACACACACACACACACCATTGTGTTTCGGATCAATTGCTTTGGCCTAGTCCTCGCACCGATACAAAACACTAGGGATATGCTTACATTGTGACATTCCTATAATCGCTTTCCGGCGCGAAGAAAAGCATATCAGACCGGAGCATTCGTGTCATTTTCAATGTTATTAACACAATATCTTCACTGCACCGCTCTCTGGCATCTCAAAGGTGTATGAGCTCTTTGTTCCCAGATTCGAGTGGAGCAATGCCAAAGTTTTATTCCTCAGTCGCAACCGAATAGGTATGTCAACTAACAATTGTAGTCTCTGAAAACAATTCCGGCGAACAGTTTCTTAAGTAAAAAACGATAAATATGTAACAGCTTAGAGAGACAACATGAAATCTCAAGGAAGACTTAACAAGAAGGATGAAACTTAAAAAAAGAGAGAGACAGCGTATAAAAAATGTAATGTAAGACAGGAAAAAAAACCTGCAAAAAGAGAAGCACATCAATTTGCAATCAAAGAAAAGAAATTTGGAGACGAATGTGTCGTTAAATGTGTGCGATTGCACCACTTCACAATGAAAATGGAGCAAAGCAGCCACCCTATGGTGTCATCACGTCTTATCCACTGACCTGTATGGTTGAATTCGGGAACAGTATCTGTTTAATTAGTATCTTTCTATCAAACAAATCTTGTAATCTCTGTATTTACAATTAGAACTTTTACTTCATTTAACTAAAATTGTGGACAGACCACTGACTTAGTCCTTTCCAATATCAGTTAATTTCAGGAAACAAATGACATCATTTCAATGAAGAAATAATTGTCAAGCAACAATTTTTAGCTATATTTTAGAACTTTCTTGCAAAATATATCTACAGTAACATTTCCATCCAAAAAATCTTGCGATATAGGTAACACGACAAGGAAAAACTGATCCAAGGAATATGATAGGTTTTTTTTTAAATTTAATTCAGTTGTGGAGTCAAAAAAGGTACCAATAATTAGTTTTATGCTCTAGTGAATCATCTATTACAGTATTTCACAAAAAGAACCGATAGTTTTATATCCCAAGCAATCAAAAATTGATCGTACAGCGAAGTTAATCACCTATAACTGTCACCTGTTTGGTACGAAGAATTAAACAAACGTTGATCGCAAAAGTACGTTTTCAGAGTATCTAGTGGCACCGTAATGTTTCACGAGATAATAGAAAATTTGAAAAGAGCGCAAGAATTCCAAGGAAACAGAAAAACACTTGTTGGAGAATAATCAGGCCGAACCAATACAGCATGCTCGCTGTTCGGCGAATGTTCCATTTACATCAAAGCTTTGTGACAGCTGAATAACAGCTAAATAAGTGCAACAGATAATATTACAATGTTCCGGCAATTAAGAAACAATCAGACTATACTTTCTTTGGTTGCAGATCTTATTTGAAGTGTGTAATGGCAGAAGCAGAGTGTTTCTTAGAATCGTGATGAGGAATAGTTTCACAGCTGTATCACACTACACAATAATGCCCTGTCCCGGAAGCAGATCGGCGGTTGAACAGTTTAATATAGTCTTATATGCTAATTTAGACATCACCAGGGAATCTGATTGCAAACGTGAAAAAAAAAACGAAAATTAAGAATCTGAAACTGCAATTAAACGGCAGCGTCTGATGGAAATATTAGGCACCGTTTCCTTCTACAGCTATCAAAGTTGGGTGCGAATTATTTTTAGTTCTTATGGTCTACAGCTATACCACAGTTGTTCCTGAATAAAAAAAACAAACAAACAAAAAAACAAAAACAAAAACTGAACACTTTGGACAATTCAGTTACAGTCACTTCTTGAAGTGCACCAACTTTCTTCATCACCTCGCATCCTGTTCTAAGCAAATATATACAACTAAGTAAAATATATTCGAAAAAAGTCTGTCGAATAGAGAAAATTTAAGTTTATGAAGAATTTTCGTTTCACAGAAATATGAGTTACTGATCACATCTAAGTGAAGTTATACGAACGGAATAGAGAAGTATAGCTACTGCGACGTTAGTTTTATTTCATGCTGTGTTCGTTAAAATCATTCGTTCTTTAGCAATATTGTATGTTCAGCAGTACCAACGTGGCTATATGATTAAATACGAGATCACTGAGGCACTCACCCTCGGGCATTGTGAGGCGGTGTTTCCTGGGCGCCGATCTGCCAGCGACTGAGCTCAGATCAATACCGGAGGCGCCCACGGCCATCTGAAGCGGCGCCGGCTGCTGCCAGCACGGTACAAACTCTTTTATTCGTCTTCTCGCTACAACAGTATTCGCGGACAAAATAATTGTTACAACTTTTTGTATTCGCTGCTGAAAGTTCCTTGACGAAAGCCGCTGGGTTTCATGCGCCTCTCCGCTAACGATGCTCTTTTGTCTTCCTACTGCAATTTAGTCATTCGTCACAATACAGTATTTTTGAGTCAATAGCAAGTGTCCCTTCAACTCCTTGTTCTGTTTGTGATTTATAGTTCCGACTAAAAGTAAAAATTCTTGATCGTTTATGTCTATCAGAAGCCAAATCATCACACAATCTGTTAGTTATCGGCATATTTATAGTTACTTGCTGTCCATCCCATTCAGTATCAATGAATTAACTGAATGATCAATCCAGAAATAAGAAGAAAAAATAAGGAATTCTATGACTTCTACATCACTATCAGCAAAAACTTTTCGTAATCCAGGAATGAAAAATGGAAGGTTCATTTGCATTAACAATTTGGATCGAAGGCTGCAATCAGAACAGAGTGGCGTTGTAATTCGTCAGAAAGCTAAAAGTCTTTAAGCACATTTCAAATAGTGAACAGAGAATTTCAAGCAACAAATGGTCTTATTTTATTTTATTTGTTGTTGTAAGTTTGCTTCGTATTCGCTACTATCCTACACAAATTACCATTCTGTAAATTTACAGAACGTATCCCCCGTGAATAGCGAACTCTGACTGTACTTCCTTTCATTTGAGTGCTTTTTTTTTCAGATGCGCACTGATCATGTGTTTACTAAGCAAATTTTTAAAACACGGTATTTAAAGAAATCAATATCCTAAAAATAAATTTCTATTATCTTGACCACTACTCTACATGTGTGAGTTTATGATCGCGGACTGAACTGTACTAGTTTTAAGTTATTGCGAGGAATCCAAGCTGTACGTTATTCAAATTGACGGAGAAAAGAAAAAAATTATGATCACACTATCCTCAGAGTTAATGTTTCACTTTACACATTAATTCATATCAAGGCGCTTATTCTTTTACTCATCACTGTACTGTGTCCATTTGATTAAAATAAGAAAACTCAGTAATAGAATTAAACTTAATTGGTTGGTTTCTTGAGGATTTTAAAAGAAAGGCACAAGAACTTGTTTTTAATCAGGATTTTGTGACATCATCCAATTTCTTATGATTCCTAGAATTTTTTTTGTCCTTTCTTTTTCTTCAATTCTTTCTGGCTACTTATTTGACTAGAATTTGACAATGTCGACCTTCACATTCTCCTGTCCAAACTGAGAGGATTAAATTTTCCCCGTGGCACTGTTGACTGGTTGGAATCGTATTTGAGCATTGTGTTACGGAAGTCAATGTAAACAGATCGCCATGGAAGACTGATTAGAAATGGTATCCCCCAGGGCTCAGTCCTAGGGTAACTTCTTTTTTCTATATATATATAAACGATGCGGCTAGTGTCTCACGTTATTCTTATTACCATCTGTACCCTGACGACATACAACTATACCTTAGTGCAACACCAAACGACCTACTCGCTATTATAGAGCAAATAAACGCTGACCTTAAGAATCTTTCTGATAGTGCAAAGAAGATTGGATTAAACATAAATCCCTCTAAATTTCATGATGCTATTGTTGCTAGTCCCAAACTGTTAGGCAGCAACTTCACACCAAATATCCTAAAATTAAAGCTTCAGGGAACAGAATTAAATTACAGCAATTTTATAAAAGATATGGGAGTCCTAGTAGATACTAATTTAAAATGGTCCCAGAATACTGTCTCAGTATGTCGCAAGGCCTTCTCTTCTCTTCATGCTGTGTATAAATGTAAGAAATTCTTCCCCATCAACTAGTGCAGATCCTTGTGTTTCCCCATCTCGTTGTTCAGCAAAATTTGAGTTCGGTAGATATAAAGAAACTTTAGCTTTTTATGGACTCCTCTGAATGGTTGATCTGTGACCTGCGACTGTAAGACCATGTCTCTCCTTCATATGATCGCCTACAGTGGATGCGCGCCTGCGATCGGCGATGATTCCACACTCTATGTCTCGTTCACCGCCTCATACATCTGAAAACCCCCGCCTACCTTTGTTCCAACATCTAATATCTAGGACTTTCCCATAATATTAACACCAAATCTCTGAAACCAATATACTAACCATCCACTGCCACAGCTCGGAAACCATAGCCAATTGCTTCTTCATTTCAACTGCTAGAATGTGGAATGATCTTCCCTTGAAAATTAGAACAACCAAAAAATCGGCCCATTGAAGATTCTTTTGAGAAAGATTACTTATTCGAGCACTAACTGAACAACTTCTTCTTCCATGCATAACTTATTTTCAGATTTGAATTATATTGATTTATACTGTGTCCACCTGTTTATTCTGCCCGCCCTATTATTAGTCTGTGTCTTGTTTCCTCAGCGTAGTAGTATTTAGTTTGTACCGTTTACTTCTTCAACCTTCACTAGCATCAGTTTATACCATTAAATGATTAAATAGTTAAACAAGAATAACATTAAGATTTTAGTTAGTAATTTACTCATAAACATTATAAAGATTTTAGTTAGTATTTTACTAATGAACTTGATTTAAGCCAAATGTGAAATAAGTGTTGTATACTGTTAGTTTGCGTAAAGTGTAAATTATTTATTATAATGTAAGAGAGGGTTTGACAGCTCTAACCTTGCCATGTTAAATAAACCTTAAAATAAATAAATATTGCCTTTACCCACATAATAATTTCTTTGGTCGTAATGACCTGGTGACAGGGTTTCTTTTAGCAGCACATTTCGCCCCTGTCGTAGCCGCCTTAGCCTAGCCCTGCAATCCAGCTAGCTGTGCCAGAGGTGAAAGCCGTGTTAAGTACCTATGGAAATCCCCACCGAGGCAGGGATTCGAACCAGAGAACTATCAATCTCCTGTTAGACGCCTTAACCACCGAGCCACCAGACCGCCAAATAAAGAAAAGTTGCAAATATCAATAAATAAACAAATATATTTTATCAATTAAAGTCACTGGACTGGCATTAGACCACAACACAGTTGTCGTACCTGGAGCTACGTGTACAACGTTAACACTCCGCGTCCAGAACCTCAGACAGCTGATGCCAGCATCTGTTTAGCCCAGAGCCGACAGACTATATCCAGCGAAAGAAAGCATGTGAAGGCATCATTCACGACAGGCAACATTTGATATACACTGACTGACGGAATTAAAAATTACTTACCCGTAAAATTCAAACCTTATTCGATTTATACCCCAGCCTGAAGAAAAAACAATCTGTGGAAAGAAATTCTTCCATTATGGAACATAAATATCACCAAACCTCCATCGATTTTATCTTCGATACATTTAAATGTGCAAAAACAGCTTGTATGATAAGCATTGTAGCTGTGGTAAGGGCGTAGTCATCAGATGATGATACTTCAGCACAAATATTGGAAAAGCGCAGGAGATATTCGTTGATTCAGGAACATTTGAAAATGTATATACCGTAAATCTTTAGAGGACTTAAATGAATGGAAGATCTAGAATAAATTCACGGAGCTAATAAGAGATGTATGCCAGGAATCTATAATAATGCTAAACAGTGGGTCCAGTCAAGTAAAAGGCAAGAATCCACAATACAATAAGGCAGTGTTTCTGTCTTGTATCAATAGCAGAATTACGAGACATGGCTGACCCGTGGAAATATTAGCACTGCAATTTTAATTGTTCGTGGCTTACGGATTTGTTAAACTGTCTCATGAAACTAGTGCAGGTCTGGTTGGGTAACACTTAAGCATAGACGATGATCAGCGACGTGTGTGCCGCACCCAGACAGAGGTCTTTTTCTTCAGGAGCGCCACCTCAAGCCAGCTCATCTCCGTGCTAAGTTCTGCGATAAAGTCGCTTCTTGCAGGCTCTCGTGCCAGCAGGTAATTTCTTGCCCCGCCTCCGTTGTGGACATTTAAAAAAGAAGATAATTAACAATTTATCATTGGTTTTGTCAGAGGTGATACTTTACAGAAACATCTTTGAAAATAATATTACCGGTACCAGTTATAAAGTAATCATCGTTTACTTTTTGACCGTAAAAAGTGGTTGTCAGTTTGTCATTAAATACTACCACCTTAATTATAAAACATTTAAAAAGTTGAGTACCTGGGTGACCGATCTTCGATCGGCATCTTTCGATTTCTATTCAATATCCAAGATTTAGAGCACAATTTTGATAATAAAGTGCATAATCAAATATTAATATATCTATAAAAGCCGCGTACGAGTGCACATACGAAAAAACAGGTTCTGATAAATAGAATCTTGCCTTTTGAAGCGTCTGACCCTGTGCTTTATTATGGTTTATAACGAAGGTTACTTCTTATGGGAATTGCTTTATTATCATTTTGAAAGGTACATCGGAGTGAATCAATTTAGCAGTGATGATGTTCTTGTCTAAGTGAATTATGGCAGTTCTATCATTACCGTGGCATCACAATCTGATGATGAATTCTTATAGAACTCGACGAAACATATCAAAAATATAGAATAAATGTTCTTGATATCTCGCTTCGTTTTCGAGATATAGCATGTCAAAAATCAGTTATAGGTATGGTTCCTTGGTGCTTTTGGCGACGTTTCTTCTGGTCCAGGCCGTATTTCAACCTAAAAACAACCACTAGAAAAAAAAAAAAAACATTGAAAGTACATTTCCACCGCACAGACAGTGGTATTGATGGATTTTTTTTCTGGTCCAAGCCGTTAATTAATTCTTTACTGGCATTAAATTTTCTATTTAACATAATAATAGCATTTCACCTTGAAAGAAATTTATGAGGCAGTCTCGCAAATGTATTCAGCAATTTTGATGAAATTTCATATATTGATAACGTTTTTCTTTTCAAGTTTTTAACACGACTTTTTTTTTTAAAAAAAAAAGGAGCAATTATTGTATTTGGTTTCTCGAAAACCAATCTAACCGCATTACGTAGAAGGTTCAGGTATCAGTATGCCTACTGATATTAGTTAAGCTTCTCTTTGGTTAACTGTGTACCTCAAAACACCTAGGAACCCTTCAAGCCTTTTACTTTAATCAAACTTTACCCGAAATCTTGGATATTGAACAGAAATCGAAAGATACCGAGCGAAGATCGGTCACCCAGGTACTGTATGTATTACCAAAGGAATAAATGAAATCAAGGGAATCGCACCGAATGATTATCTACAAAATCCCCATATTGTCAAACGTCCATATAACTCAATATTTTGCAGTGGCACACTGTCAGAATCTCGAAGGATTGCCATAGACTCCTTCTACATCTAAATCTACACCTATACTCCGCAATTCACAAAAAAATTGGGTGGCAGAGGGTGCTAGGCACCAATCCCAATTCTGTGCATTCCAATCTCGAACAGAACGAGGAAAAAAAGAGTACAATAAACCATCAGTACGGCATCTTATTTCTCTTATCTTATCCCTCCTGTCATTGCGACCTAAATAGGTTGGCGGAAGAAGAATTTCATTGCACTCATAAATTCAATAAATTCAAACGAAAAACGACGTCGTCTGTCTGCCAAACAAACCCAGAACAATCTATGTAACAATTCTGTGACACTATCGTAATGGCTGTAACTAGCAGTCACGAATCGAGCGGCTCTCTTCTGTACTTTCTCTAACTTGTCAATCAATTTCTTGCGATACGGATCCAAAAATCGACAAAAGTAATCCAAATGCGGACGCACTAGTGTTTTGTACGCTATTTCCATTGTAGGATCATTACAACTTCTCAAAATATGAATCGTAAACTAGAATTAGTTTTGTCTACGACGGAAGTTATGTGCAAGTCCCATTTCGTGTTATTTCGTACTATTACACCAAGATACTACAGGGAATCCACCGTGTCAACAGCTGAATTGTTAACTTTGTACTCGTGAACAAACGGAGTCTTTTTGTTACTTATTTTCATTACCCTACACTTTTTGCAGTTAAGTTTAAGCTGCTATTTATGAAACCATTCCAAAATAACATCCAGATCGCGCTGAATTTCTAAGCAATCATCATAGCACCTTACTTCCCTATAGATAATTACATCATCAGCAAACAATGGCATCTTGCAATTGACTTTGTCACCGAGATCGTTTATAAAAATTAGGAAAAGAAGTGGTCCTATTACACTTCCTTGACGAACGGCTGAAGTAACATCTATCTTAGAAGAGGCTTCCCCGTCAACAGCGACATACTGTGATCGACCAGTTAGAAAATCGCGTATCCATTCGCAAATCTGATCCTATATACCGTATGCTCGAATCTCCACTAAAAGTCGGTTGCGTGGTACAGAGCCAGAAGCTTTCTGAAAATCCAAGAAAATTACATCAACCTGTGAACATGCATCGATAACTTTTCATTACGTCATGCGAAAATAGGGCCAATTGCGTTTCACACGATCTTTTCTTCTGAAATCCGTATTAGTTTGCTATAAGTAATTCGTTTTCACCTAGAAACTTCATAACGTTAGAGCATACGACATGCTCCAGAATTCTACTGCAAATAGGTGTAAGAGATACGGGTCGATAATTCCAAGGAGCTCTCCTTTCTTGAAAACGGGAATCACCTGCTCTATTTTCCAGTCAGAAGGTACTTTTTATTCTTCTAAAGATTTACGGAATATAACTGACCGAAATGGTTCTTCTTCTTCCGCGTAATCCGAAAATACTCTTACTGGTATACCATCGGGACCCGGCGCTATCCCCCACTTCAGGAGCTTTAATTGCTTTATGATACCTACACTATCAATTTGTACCGGATCCATCTCAAATTCTACACGCCATGGAAAAGCAGGAATGTTTTCGTCAGTGAAAGAATTTTTAAACTCGGTGTTAAATACAGTAGCCTTGTCGCGACTGTCATCAATTTCCCGACCGTCTTGTAGTAGAACTTGCATATCGTTGTCACTACCACTAACCTTTTTTACATACGACCAAAATTTCTTTGGGTTTTCGTTGAGGCTTTTGGAAAGTGAATGACAACGAAAGTCATTAAAGGCCTCGCGCATCTCATTTTTATCATGTCCTCTTATCTCACCTATTTTTTCTAAATCACTCCTATACCTTGTCCTTCTTAAGCGTGCATGTATCTTCCTTTGCTTTTTAAGTTACCTTTTAACTTCATGATACCATGGGGGATCATTCCCATCCTTGATTGTCCTTTTCGATATATGTAAGTCCATACCTTCCCTGACTATACACATGAATTGAAGCTACATCTTTTCAACCGAGCCTGTTGCATCTATGACGGTAGGGTAAATATCCCTCAAATACGTTCTGAAACACTCCTTTGGGGCCTTTTAGAATCTGTAAACGACCCTTTCTTTTTTCTTTTTGCACGCGACTGTTAATTTTACTGTAGCAATTACAGCTCCTTGGTACAATAAGTGAAATAAGCACAAGACGACATACAGTATACGCAAAAGAAACATCAAATCCGCGTTATAGAGCCCACAGCTGAAATCAGTGGCTGCGATCCTTGTGGAAGGTCGGGCGATTTCGATCTGAGCGTGTGGAAGATGGACCGCGGAGTAGCGAATCGCGTGCTTCGTCAGTTAAGGGCCCCGACTGCTTCATTTATTTCCTCGTAGCAAGATTATTTCCTCGCAACCGAAATAGCTGAGCCCATTGCGTGCCAGCCACCTCTCGTGCCGAGAACTCAACACGGATCGATGCGCTGAGTGCTCGCCCTGTTCGATCTCGACGCCTGCGAGCAGATTAAGATTGTCGAGGACGTCTGCACAGGCCCTCAAGACAACGTTAAGGTTGACATTCCGCGCGCCGACAATACCTAGCCGCCGAACCTCATACGGCTAGGGGGCCATCCACAAATTACGTCACACGAATTTCATGATTTTTGGACCCCTCCCTCCGCCCATGTCACAGGTTGTCACATTTGTGGGGACCCTCCCTTTGTTCCCCTGGTGTGACGTCACATATTTTGCAATTTTTAATTTATAAATTAAAACAGCACTTCCAAAATGATTTATGTATTTCTAGTTAAAAAATTGTATCAACAATAAATCAAACATTTAAGAAAATATTTAAAAAAAACATAAAAATCGAATTAACGATACAAAATTGAGTCATCTTGTGTCCATGGATTTTGAACCCATTCCTTGATACTGTTTATATTGGCATAATAGTCACTTCATTCTTGATTTCGATAGTGTTGGGAACATTCGATGTGTTAACATCATCTTCATCTTCCGCCACGAGCCAAAAAGTGATACAAATTATGCATGTGATGTAACAAAGTTTATGACACGTCCCCCCCCCCCCTTGTCACAATTTGTTGACCCCCTCCCTCCCCCTCAAGGTGTTACGTAATTTATGGATGACCCCTAGTGATGATTCGATACTATACGAGTAAGTACTAGATACTTTGTTTTGATACCAAGTACTTTTAGTATTCGAATTAGTACATTCGATACTTACTCGGTATCGGAAGAAAAGTACTGGTATTGAATCGAAAGTATCGAAACGCACCCTGTGTTAAAATTCCAAATGCATCAACCCTGCTACGCCATTTAGCCGCGCCTGACAAATTAATTTCCCGCTGACGTCAAGTTGGTAGCATTGAAAATCAAACAAAATCAGTCTTAGAATAGGCAACTGCCACAGACTATCTAATCTCAAAGAATTTGTTTTACTTCCTATTTCATTGAAATAAAGTCGTACTCGGCGCGCATTTCGCTATGCCTGGTCAATGATCGTTCCCACGCAAACAAGATTAGACAGAAACTAAAAGGTTCATGAGCAACTAAGTAGCTCACGTGAATCGGAAGAAGAAGCTGCTTCAGCTAATGTTTCACAGGAATATGACTTCTGGAAACATCACGAAGAGATAGTCTACGGCCACAAAAAGAAACCGCATCGTAGTCTCTCTCTACTTGTCAAATGTCTCTAAAAAGCAATCCATTTAAAGAATGGGAACAAATGAAACTTATATTACCTTGTCTGTATAAATACGCACAACAGTATCTTATTGTTGTAGCAACGATAGTATCAAGTGAATGCTTGTTTTCTAAGGCAGATGAAACTATGACAAACAAAAGAAAAAGCTGTCCCCTAAATGTTTGAAACAATTCCTTTTTTGGGAAACCTTCCAAAAGTGGACTTTTTTGTTTACAATTTTAATAAATAAATATGTAAAGATGATACAAAACCTTCAAAGTTTGCTTACAATGTGTGCTTTATTATAATTTTAATAAATAAATAAAAATGTTTACTGCGTGTTATTTGATTTTATTACACTAGGCAAATAAAATAAATAATTTAGCAAAATGTCACGTAGAGAGAAACTATCGATACTTATGCAGTACTCACATGAGTAAGTGTCGTAAGACAATTTGAGTACTACTTATTTCAGTAGGTATCGATACTTTGATGGTATCGGAACATCACTGCATACGGCAATACGACCGGCTATAAAGACCTGCATTTCAACGTGGAATCCGAACCAAACAAGCATATAGCAGAATTTCCAGAGGTGAAGGTCGTTATAAGTGTCCTTGAAAATGTCAGCCCAGACCGGAGTTCGAAGCGCATACTTCTCGATCGCCAGCCAGGTGCGTTACCCAACTGAGCTATCAAACCGCTCGCTTGTATACTAAATTTGGATGACGAATTCTAAGCAACGACACTGAGAATTTACAAGTTCATAGCATACCATATAGCTTACTTTATTCGTGAATAGCCTCGTTACGATATTTAACACAGCACTCATCAAACCACTAGTTGCAGAAAAAGGGGCACACTGCTTTATGATGCCGTTTGACTGCTTGGTTCTCCATATTGTAAATCTATATTACAGCAACAGACAACTGTCAAAGTGGAAAAAATATACAACGGTATACCATTTAATCTTGTGAACAGCAAAGACTGGTAATACATGCAACAATGCATTTTCTGTATATGGGTCTGTCAGGGCGATGTGCAACAATATTATTGAGGTGAGAAATTTCAATCAGTGGGAGAGCCGTTATTTAATTAAACATTTTTAAATCGATTGGACACTAGTTTAAACGCCCATCAAAACTGACCAGTATCACCTATGGTGGTTGTAAGAATTTCTTCTGAATAAGTTTCTAAGAAAAAAAGAGTAACGATTAATAATTATATTTTTTATCGATATCTTTCGTGGTGTGAGTAAACTCTCTCCGATTAGTATTTAGCTACGATGTTTTTAAAAAACTGCATTTCATTTTAAATGACAGAAATTTTTATTGTTATGAAAAGTTTCTAAATTAAGTGTAATTTAAAAAAAATATTTAATTGATATATTTCGTGATTATCTAAGTTTCATGTGAAATACCCCTGAGATTTTAATAAACTTTCCTGTTTCTCATCTTGTGTTAAAAAAAATTCTTCGACTGTGTGATTACCTGATTTTAGTAATTGCCACAGAGGGTGAATTGTGAATACAACCGTCGCAAATAAACAAAAAGCAACATGTTAATTTAAACGAACGCAGCACTGTAATTTTTTAATATCTGTTGCGCATTAAAAACAAATTTTCTCTCTGGTTTCGTATTTTTGTGCATTTTGTTTTTTAGGTGGAATGCTTTTAGTAATATAAGGAAAAATAATATCAATTGCAGTTATTTATTTGAAATTTCGTGGCTATCCCAGCAACTCTGTGGTGACGGCCAGTGTAACTATGTCTCCCCATTCCTTTCTTAGTCTGTAAAGATCTTTCTCTTTAGATTATGTATTAACAGAATATTAATTAGGCTCAGTTTTAACATTTTACACATGATAAAATTTATCAGTATATCTTTGTGAAAAGGCAATATTTGAATACTATCCTTCATTAAATCTGTTGGAAGACCAACAAAGAATTACAGCTCATTGGGAGGGATATGTTGAAGGAGCTGCTGATTCTTAAGCTTCAGAGAACATGGGACAGACTATGTCACATTCAGTTACAGCCCTTAAAACGGGGAGGAAGACACGAATGGAAATAACAGGTTAGTGATGTGATTGCAGATAAAAATCTTAAAATAACCTGAGGATAAGTATGAAAAAGAAGATGCCCAAAATCTCAGGAATGAAAATAGAAGGTCTGTAAAGAATTTTAGAAAATAGAAATGAATGAAAGTACTATCATTATTATTCAAAGTGTACATACTGGATTAGAGGAAAGGCTAAAGGGGTGTGTAGGGAGATTGCCAGCGGAGCGGGCGCTCCATCGCAATTTTATCAATTATTACTGTAATTTAACCAATACTTCTGGCTCATCGGCTCGTCGAAGGTTTCCAGACAGAACGCATCTTATTATAAGGGGATTGCGGCTTAGAATAATTGGCAGTCCCAGCTATGGAGGCCAATAACTTTTTGAACAGGCTAGTACCATTAGTACTATACATATAAATCATGATTCTTTTAACATTGGCCAAATGAAATTGTAATTGCCGGCTAAGAAATATATTGAAAGCTTAATTGGAGTCGAAGTCGTCGCGTCGAGCTCAGAATTGAATGCGAAATGCTACGACACAGTGAATCGCTTCGATCAATCGTCCGCAGCTGGAAATAGTCCGAGATTCTCTCCTGTGGGCGCAGGCGTGCTACAGAGGGAGCTGCCAGTCGGTCCTGTCAACGCAGGGACTAAGTCCAATGAGTAATGACATACTATGCGGTAAAACGCATAACCGCAAAAAGCTGCGGTAGCTGTGAATCCGCAAGCACGTGTTGCCTTGCAGGGCATGACAAACTAGAGAAACCGCAACCCGGAAAACGCACCCGGTTTTTTTCTACCGCATCCTGTAGGCGGAATGAAAAATTCCGCAACCGGCCGGCGACGCGGATTGGAGGGGGAAAACAAAGAAAGGAGTGGGTAGTGACACACCAGCCGCTCAGTCTCCCTCCGGACGCGGATTTTCGCATGTGAAAGATGTCGTCTAAAGACATTATTGCGCTTGTTGAGCAACAACAGGCAATTTGGGATAAAGGGAGTGATGTATACAAAGACAAAATTGAGAAAGAGAAGGCGTGGTTGGCTCTAGCAAGAGGGTTGTATCAGGACTGGAATAAACTGAGCAAGGAAGAACAAATAAAAAAAATGTAAGTACTAAAATTTATTTTTATTGTTAAGTAATAAAATTTATTTCAATAATAGTATTTTTCTTGAAATGGAACGGCACCCACTCCAACAAAGTAATCAGCAAAAGAATCCCGAACTTGAATCCAACGAACACGAGGACCGGATCCGGTGTCCATGACTTCAGGAATGTGGGAGCTTTCATTTTCATCATAATCATAATTCACTCCATCCCTTCGTCTAACGAAATTGTGTAAAATGCAACAAGCTTTGACAATGCAAGCAATAAAATCAGGTCCTACCATAATCGGCTTGTGAAAAATCCTCCACTTACTAGCCAACAATCCAAATGCACACTCCACTGACCGTATGGCTCTGGAAAGTCGATAATTATAAGTCCGTCGACGAGAATCGATTCCACGCTGAGGGAAGGGTCTCAAAAGATTGGTGTGCAATTTAAACACTTCATCTCCAAGAAAAACAAAAGGCTGGGGATTACCATTAGTGCCAGGTAGGAGTGTTGGTGGTAGGATATTTAGTTGTTACTGAGTATAACTTCGTACCTGAAAGTGCTGTCTAGAAATACAGTCGAATCGCCTTCTTGACCATAAGACTAAGGATTGCAATCCCACAGAGTTTTCAATCTCGCGGGATTTGCGCTAATCCCCTGGGATTGGCGCTAATAGTTTTTTGACGCATATTTTTAAAACATAGTTTTTTGAAGTGATAGCAAATTAAATAATAATCGACGGTTAATTAAATGAATAAATCAATATTTATGTTAAATGATAAAAATTAACAGTTAACAATATTTCAATTGGGAAAATGACATTAAAATGTTTTACCTGCCTTAATAATATTTAGAGATTTACATTGGTTAAAAAATCCAAACAAATTGTTAACTGAATAATTAAAAATGCAAAATAGTCAGTATTAAGTCATATTATATACCTTACAATAAGCCATATCAGTTTGAAAACATGGTATGCATAGTGGCCAAGTCACTGGAGTTTTTTTATTATTATTTTCTTAAACAAACGATCTCTAACAGCGAGAGAAAGCATTCTATTTCACAAAGTGAAGTGAATATACTCTGTTAAGTGTAGACTTGGCTCAGAACAAGATTTCATAACTTTTTGTCACTGCATAAGAATTGTTTTTGTGGGATTCATTACTATGTCTCCTGATTTCTTGATTGATCTTATAATTGATTCATTGTTATTAAATGAAACCACTCACCAAGACATAAACTATCAAGTATTTCAGTTTTATTCTAAGTGGCGTAACGACTTTTTTTAGAGTGGTAATTAATTTTTTATGTGAGAAAGGAGACTTTCTCGGCGTATAATTGCAATGAAGTCCTCAGGGTGTATCATCAGATTGCGCTGTAAAAACACGAAATTTCACACGTGAGGAAGACTGCGGAAGCATGGTGTTTTTACAACACAATTCGAAGATACACCCATGAATACTTCATTATAACTTTTGTTGCCTTTAGTCGAAATAATAAGGAGTTGAAAGGACGCATGCTATTCACTCAAAAATAATGTATTGTGGCAATTTACCTAATCATCACAAGAGAGATTAATCGAAAGCCAGAGTGGCACATGTAAGCAGATCATGTTTTTCAAACGCATTAAGGCGGCGGTAGAGACAATAATAAGACAAAGAATAAGCAATTGCTTCTCGTTAACTGCTAAATAAATAGGTATGCAATCGATAAAATTACAATAACATTAGTTTAGTATCAACGAATAATAAAATTTTCAGTCGCAAATACAGGAAGTTGGCACAATTATTTTATCTGCAAACACAGATGACGTGTGCGACACATAAAAATTACTAATCGTACTAAATACGCAACGTAACTCAAATTATAGAAATGTGTGCTCAAAAAAAAACTAAAGTTTTAATGAATACGTAAAACTAGACCTACTTAAATGAAGTCTACACGGGTGTACCGCCGGATAGAGTTTTCAAAACACTATCCGGCGGTTCACCCGTGAAGACTTCATTTCAAGCATACGCCGGGAAAGTCTCCGTTCTCAGATATATTTACTTACGAATGACGAAGGCTAACAAAAAACAAACGTTTGTTCACACGAGTCAAATGTCAACTGCAAGGGTACAGGCAAACAGTGCAATACATCCGATAGAGACCGAGTGGGGCAGCGAGTTACGCTGACTGATACACGTTTTCACCGGATTTTGCGGATTGCGCCAGACTGTCTAATGATGCGAGATCCCGCGGGATTGCGGGATCCCGCTTTGCTGGATTGCGGGATCTCGCTTTGCTGGATTGCAATCCCTTCATAAGACCCCACATCAATGGAAATAAATCGAAGGTTGGCATCAGCAACTGTCATTAGAAACACTGAAAAAAACTGTATGTAATGGAAAAATTTAGAACCGGAGCTGCGAGGCTTAGTACAGCGAATGTACTTTCCGTCGACGGCTCCCATACAGTTGGGAAAATTAGTTTTCTCTTCAAAAGTCTCAGCGATGCGATACCATTCTTTAGTAGTTAGCTCAGGCATTTCACTGTCTTTCAAAGCAGACCATATTGCAGCACAGGTTTCTAAAACTATATTAGCAATCATACTCCTTCCAATGTTGAATTCATACTGCAGAGCCGTGAAGGTATTTCCCGTAACCAGGATTCTGCGAAATAACGAAAGAAGTGCATAAAAAATGTATTATTATGCCTACGAGTATGATAATATAAAATGACGAATGACTGTTTTTGTACTGCATGAATTATTCCTCTACATTATTCATTTATTTTTTTAAATTTAATTTAATTTATTTTCAACTAGCTTACCCGGCAATGCTTCACTATTGCTGGACTTGAGTAGGCACATAGATTAAATGAAAAAATATTTACATATAAATTTTAAACTGCTGTTTCATTAATTTTCAGTTGGAAAGGGTGAGAGGGGATGCGCTTTGGAAAACATATGCAGGCAGTATTTTTCTGTTTGTTTCAAAGTATTAGTGTGCAAATTCCCATTGAAATCTGATGAAATATGTGGTTTTGTCTAAATTATGGGGAGGAGGGGTGGGTTTTTTAATTTTTTTTTACAGGAACCTTCTCTGTCATCCCGTCGACAACTCACCAAAGCTTCACCGTAATCGGACGAACTGTTTGCGGGTTTGTTTAAATTATGGGGTGTTATGGGGAAGAGGGGGTAATTAAGGTGGTGGAAAGAGAGGAGGGGAATTGGGTTTTTGTGAAATTAATGTGTACAGTATTTCTCTCTCTTTTTTAAAGTATAAGTGTACAAATTCGTATCTAAAACGGTTAAAATATGTGGTTTTCCTAAATTATGGGCTGAAAACGTAATGGGGTTGGAAAGGGGGAGAGGGGATGGATATTCGGAAAACATACGTAGGCAGTATTTTTCTGTTTGTTTTAAAGTATAAGTGTGCAAATTCTTATCTAAATCGGATAAAAAATGTGGTTTGCCTAAATTATGGGCTGAAAACGTAATGGGGTTGGAAAGGGGAAGAGGGGATGAATATTCGGAAACCATACGTAGGCAGTATTTTTCTGTTTGTTTTAAAGTATAAGTGTACAAATTCTTATCTAAATCGGATAAGAAATGTGGTTTGCCTAAATTATGGGGTGAAAACGTAATGGGGTTGGAAAGGGGAAGAGGGGCTGAATATTCGGAAACCATACGTAGGGTGTATTTTTCTGTTTGTTTTAAAGTATAAGTGTACAAATTCTTATCTAAATCGGATAAGAAATGTGGTTTGCCTAAATTATGGGGTGAAAACGTAATGGGGTTGGAAAGGGGAAGAGGGGATGAATATTCGGAAACCATACGTAGGCAGTATTTTTCTGTTAGTTTTAAAGTATAAGTGTACAAATTCTTATCTAAAACGGATAAAAAATGTGGTTTCCCCAAATTATGAGGTAAAAACATAATGGGGTTGGAAAGGGGGAGAGGGGATGAATATTCGGAAACCATACGTAGGCTGTATTTTTCTGTTTGTTTTAAAGTATAAGTGTACAAATTCTTATCTAAATCGGATAAGAAATGTGGTTTGCCTAAATTATGGGGTGAAAACGTAATGGGGGTGGAAAGGGGGAGAGGGGATGAATATTCGGAAACCATTCGTAGGCTGTATTTTTCTGTTTGTTTTAAAGTATAAGTGTACAAATTCTTATCTAAATCGGATAAAAAATGTGGTTTGCCTAAATTATGGGGTGAAAACGTAATGGGGTTGGAAAGGGGGAGAGGGGATGAATATTCGGGAACCATATGTTGGCAGTATTTTTCTGTTTGTTTTAAAGTATAAGTGTACAAATTCCTATCTAAATCGGATAAAAAATGTGGTATTGCCTAAAGTATGGGGGTGGATATGGGGCGAGGGGATTAATATTCGGAAACTGTATGTAGGCAGTATTTTTATGTTTGTTTTAAAGTATAAGTGTACAAATTCCTATCTAAATCGGATAAAAAATGTGGTTTTGCCTAAACTATGGGGTGTTATGGGGAATAGGGGGTGACTTTTTGGAATTTTTTTTTCGCAGGAACCTTCGCAGGCGCACACTCGAAATCTCTCCAAAGTTTCATTGCAATCTGATAAATGGTACAGGAACGCATAGAAGACGAACATACAAACAATCAAACATTGATTTTTATATATAAGATTTAGTTAAATTATTTCCATTTATAATTTCATTCTACTGTTTCTTTAAATAATTATTGTAGTGAACGGTTTCAAAAACAAATGGAGGAATATGAAAGACGCTATGATGAAGTCTCTTCAATCAAAGAGTGGTGAGGCAGCTAAGAAAAAGAAATATGTACATTTTGATGCTCTGAGTTTCCTTCTCACCGCTACAGAGAAAAGAAGGTACATATCCTATCATCGATGCTGTAACTTATTATTTTTTTATTTTTCACGTACTATTTATTTATTTATCTTTTGTAGGACAAGTGTCAACTATGATGATGACGACAGCTCGCAGGAAGAGGACTGTGATGAGCCCTCCTTGACCCATGATGATGATGATGATGATTCAAGCTCACCCTCACCTACTCAACCATCTGTAGGTGGTTCAAGCCGACGACCGTTATTAAAAAAACCAACACAGCCTCCCAAAATTACCCCTTTCCAGGCATCCCTAGTGAACAGCCTCGAACAAGCTGCTATGTCCCTGGTTCCCGAAGATGCAGACCGCTTGTACCTGCTGTCTCTTCTCCCTGATTATAAAAATTTGAGTCTATTGAAGAAGTGGGAATTTCGGCAGTACGTAGCTAATTTCTTCAAAAATATGTACCAAGCCGCACCAACTCCCTATCAACCTTCCAATTCGATTCACGAATCCCAACTGTAGAGTGCAGCTCAACCTTTACAGTACCCGATCCAATGCACTTCCTTTTCACAACCCACCTTCCCCCAAACCACCATCAGGCAGCCTCATAGCTCTCAAACCCTCCCTCCCCATCACCCACCACATTTTCGCGATCTTCGTCACCCTCCTCATATACGCCAGCCCAATCATTCCAACATAAACTGGTAAAAAATAAATAATGAATAAACACTTTTTTTAATCATTTCAGTTTTCAATTTTTTCATATCCTCGAGGAAAATAATAAAATTACTAAAGAGGTTTTACGTTACATTAATTTAATGGGTGAGGATGATGGTCAAGATTTTCTCTGCACTTATTGACATTTTGAAGGAAGTATCTTCTTTCGTGATGAAAGGACGTAGGACTTCAAGCAGATGATCGAATGATGACATTGTCATTCTGTAGTAAGTACGAAACTTATCATTATACTTTCTAATGTGTGCATGAAAAGCAGGAAACTTACCTGGGCCACGGTTGTATGAGTGCACAGAATATCTACGTTTACGACGCATCTGCAACAAGCCTTCACTTTCAGCAGCGCAAACAACTGCGACATTCATGAAGTGAGCCACATCCATTCTCTGAGCAAACTGAAATGACACTGAACGAAGAACGCGCTGGAAACCTGCTCGAGCATGCGGTTTCCGCAGCTATATGTCATCTAGCTCCAAACGCGGTTTTTTTTCCTATGCGTTTGCGGCTGCGGATTCCGGATCCGCATAGTCTGACGCTGACTCTCTTTGCTGGGGTCGCCGGTGCCGGTCTGAGTCCGCCCGCTGTCATGGCTGGTTTTAATTAACTGTTTACCGAGCGTGGTGGTGTAACGGCTAGCGTTCTGGCCTCGCATTCGGGAGGACGGCGGTTCGAATCCCCGTCCGGGCATCCAGATTTGGGTTTTCCATGGTTTCCCAAATCACTCCAGGCAAATGCCGGGATGCTTCCTTCAAAAGGCCATGGCCGAATTCTTTCCCATTCCTTGTCCCCCATCCTTTCCCGTCTCTAAAAACCTAGCTGTTGAGAGACGTAAAGGAGTTAAAAAAAATTAACTGTTGTTTGCGTCTTGTGTTGCCTGTATTTAGAAGAAGAAAAATATTCAATGGAAATTCAATCATTTAAAGACACAATAATACTTGGGATGACTGTATGGCCTTGTAACCAAACGACATTTTTATAAATATGAAAATGTTTAATTCTTTGAACATACGCAATCAAGTTACATTACACTGGTTAATACTGTCGATAATTAAGAAAATTTGGCGTTGATTTTTATAGAAAAGGACTTTTGGGAAGAATGGACACATGGACGCGTCATGAGCAGTAAGTGGTTAGTCACGTATTCCCACATGAAGGAAGCTTCTTTGCTCGTCGTGTGCGTTGAGCTAGCTCGTATGTGAACAGTCACATCATGGTAAATGGCTGAATCCAATAATCTGTTGTCAAGCTTCTATCATACATATTCTTATCGTCCCTCTTCAGAAAGTTTGGCTCTGACATTTGTAACACTCTGGCATCACACTCGGAAGGACCCTGGTTCGAGTCCCCCTGCAGCCATCCAAATCACTCCAGGAGAAAGACGGGACGGTCCCATCAAAAAGCCATGGGAGAATTCCTACCCATACCAATCCTTTCCGGTCTAATGATCTTAACATCGACGAGACATAAAGCCATACGCGAAAAAAAGGCACTGTGCGCAGTTTGTTGTAGGTGTAATAGTCGGGGCGAGGGATTATGACTACTTTCCGTTGGCCAGCTTGGGTAGCTAGCAAGCTTCCAATCACCTGTCGGATCGAGAACTGCCCACGAAGTAGAATGGCGTCATCAAATATTCCTTTCTTAAAAAAAAAAATATCGGTCTAAAGAAATATATAGTATTCACAGATCACACATATGTGAATAGGCGACCATGTTCAAAGCCGTACGTGATACAAATAATACACTACAAATTGTTACAGTGTTTCACCTGCATGGCAGAGGACTTGAACATCCGCGTGTGACCCAAGCAAAGATATCAGCATTCGCTAAGGTTTTTTTTTTCTCTCTTCGTCTGAAAAGAACGTATCGTTATGAACCGCAATTTTTGATGACCGCATGCAAAACTGAATAAACATCCGTGAGTCTAGCATACTGTAGGACGCAGGTTCAAATCCCAGTCCATCCATCCAGATTTCGGTTTTTTAAGGAATTCATTACCGTTTCTCTCCCCTATCCCTTATCCCCAGTCCTCTCCCCGCAATCGCCTGAAACTACCTCAACGTCGACGAAGAGCGAACAATCGGCCGAAAGATGTTTCGGTGTGGCCGCACCCTAAAGGTCACCAATGTGAAAAAAAAGACTCAGTTTTACAGAGAACATTGAAAAGTAAAGCAACAGAAGATAATTCGTTCCTCTCCAAGTAAATCCGACTGGATTAGTGGAATAAGACATTTTTTGTATTAAATTTTTCTTTAAAGAACTATGCTATTCAAATTTTTGTAATTCCTCCATATAATAATATATCATGAATAAAATTTTTGCTTTAATAAATTCTTTACGCTAAAATGTTATTTAGTTATTACATGTGGGATAGTTCTCAGGAAATTTACTTGCAGCTTGGCGATTTTTTTTCCCCCAGCTAACTTAATTAAATATTCGAAATCATTTGGGGTCATCCGCGTGAAATTTCATAATCCCATAGCATCTTTCAATCTCAATTTATGCAAGAGAGTTTTGTCGAATGCAGGCCCCTGTGATAAAATCTGTCGTGTCCACAAACGTCTATTTTTTGTGTTTAGTTTCAAAAATAATGTTCCCATAATGACTCGAGACATAGGTGTGGACGAGTGACAAGGTCTACCATCTGCATTGCTAGTTATTCTCAGCAACTGCAACGGAATGAATTAAGTGGGTCATCCCCCACAATATTACTTTGAATAATTTCAAGGAAACAAGTATAGGAAGGGCTTGCCAGTGGTCACGGGACCTGCAGGCATAGGCACCGGGCTACTGGGCCACAGCCTCGTCAGGGACAGACAATACGCTGTCTCCCCTCGTGTGGGCCTAAAGGGACCGCTAGCTCGCGGAAATCTCCAGCTCAGGTGAACGATGGCCTCTGATAATTTGCTACCCCCGCATTTCTGAAGGACAAACGACGGGAAATTTGGCGGAGCAGTACAATCTCACCAGAAACTCTAAAAATCAATCTGGCCAATGATTTTGCTTTTGAGGACGGGATACCAACAGCAGAACTAATCAAAACGCGGATAATTCTCCGCGTGATTCTCATTTCTGCATATTTCTATCCACATGTTGGAAATTCATCGCCTGGAGAGGCGTGACTGCCCGCAAGAAACGCGAGAGCAACAGTGAGGATTTTGGGAGGACACTCCAGGAGGTCAATTTGGAGTCACTGTACGGTACCATATGTACAGGCTGTTAGTGACTTGGTACTCTGCACTCTTTGCTTGTCCATGGAGGAAAGCACACTTGGTTTCTGTTGCAGAAGTGCTCAGGTCAATGATCTGACTTGACAGTTTCACCGAGGAATTGTCTACAGCATGAAGTGTCCCCTACGTTAGGAGAGCGACCTCATTGTGGCCGTTTAATATCTGTTATTAATTTCCAAATAATATTAAGTATTTTAGAAAAATCAGGTGGGTGCCAGAGATTGCTTTTGGAGTGTTCCCTATTATGAGGGAAGCGACATCCAGATCTCAAGGTATTATTATTTAAACGTGAATTATTGAATAACTAGAATTCTTAACCAAGGCAAGTGACACATTACATGACTGGATGGGACATAGTGAAAACAAGAAGTGTCTGTCTCAGGGCGTTCACTAGGGGAAAAAGAACGATGATGCAAAAGTTTCTGTTTCTGAGTGGTGGTTACCGTGCAGGCGAATCTAGTTGTGCAGCCGGTGGGTTGACTAGCTCTCCCTGTTGATGGAACGGAGGCGCCCTCCGGTGTGGTTGACTGTCCAGCTGGCACATCCCCCCTCTAGGTAGGCAACCAACCAAGCCCCACCCTTTCGTCCGCGCTGTTCCACCCCCTCTCGAGGCAGTCCTCTCATCTCCGCATTATGAGGGAAGATCTTGTCGCCGATTGGCCCATGCATGCAACAAACCGCTCTCAGTTAGTAATAATATTAACAATTGCGCCGATTGGATGTTCTCTTTTGGCCCCGCCTCACGATTTATTTTTGGGTACAATTTTTCTTTTATACTATTTTTACTGAAGATTAGCCAGGCATCCGCCCCCGTTCTGAGTTGTGGTCGCTGTCACGGGACTGTTCCGCAATCTGTCACGTCTAATGGGCGACACACAAGGGCTGACGTCCCACAGACCCGAGTGTAGCCTTCCCCTCCCCCCCTCCCCCCTAAAAAAACACGAACACATGTGTCTCACTCTCTGGCTCCTGGTACATTACAAGCATTGCGGTAATTGCTCTACGAACTAAACAGTGTTGTTCTCCAAGTCATTGAGACCAGCCCTGTGAAATGGCCTGATCAAAAGAGATTTTGAACGGTGAAGAGTTCTCGCCTCCTATAAAAATTGAGCTAGTAATTGTTTAAAACAGCGAGACAATTTTAACAATTGTATCTTTGAAGAGTAGACAAACTTTTTGAGCTTTTAATCGCCATATTTGATGCATAGTTTAAAAATATCCTAGCACTCGACTAATTCACTCTGTTGTGATTCAAATTAAATTCGTGACTAGAATCATTCAGATTATTCCTGATTGTCTAAAAGGGAAATTTGCATAAAATCAAATGTGAAGCGTTTGGCATCCGATGTAAATTTTAATCATTTTGAATTTTTTTTTTTTTTTTTTTTACATTTATTAATTTATTAGTTTTTTGTTTGTTTTCTCTCTTTGGCAACTGTAAGACGAGGCATTGCTTGATACTTGACTTGAGACTTTTTGTATTAATATTAAAGTTAAATACGCCTCAATCTGTACGCCTTCACGAGCACGCAATAAATTAACAACATAGGGCAATTTTTAAATGATAAAAAGAAACTACAAGGTATCACCCATTCCACTCCCCCCCTCCCCCGCAACCTCCCCAACCACATAGTACACAGTCTACAGACAAAAGGTTTCATTTGTCTATAGGCAGTTGCGCGACTTTGTATACCAATGTGGACAAGGCTTTACGTTACAAACTATTGTCAGTGGAAACCCGGAAATAATACAAATAGGGTTACAGACATTAATACAATTGGTCAGGATACCTTTAATTAATCAAAGTAAAACAGTAATAATAGTAATATTACTAACAAAACATAATGGAGGAAGGTTGTGACAGTGTCACACACAAAAGCGAACTTGACTTTCACGTTCCACAATGAGCGCTGTCAGAGCTACTGGTTTGCACGGCACAACAGTCTACCTATACGCACTGTGGTAACACGCTTCGTTTAACTAACATTGAAATGGTTCATAAAATCAGCCATAATCGCTCCGAAATGATTCATGTATTGTTCGTATGTGTCGTTTTTTCGAGATTGTTACTAAGCTGGTAAAAAAAAAATGTGCTTTTCTTTTTAACAACTATTACTAAATGCTGAACATTCAGTCACTATTTTATACTTGTGGCTTTACGCATCGTCGACTTCGAGGTAATTAGATTTTTTTTATTTTTTTTATTGAGCTTTACGCCTCGTCGACAGCGTGGTCATTAGGCGGGATGGGGGACAAGGAACGGGAAGGAATTCGGCCATGGCCTTTTCGAAGGAAGCATCCCGGCATTCGCCTGGAGTGATTTGAGAAACCCATGGAAAACACAAATCTGGATGCTCGGACGGGGATTCGAACCGACGCGACGTCCTCCCTAATGGGAGGCCAAGAGCGTTAGCCACTCACCCATCACGCTCGGTAAGATTCAATCACATTTTACTCGTACAGTAAATGTAATAATATTTTAACGACCTTTCCATATCTAATGATTATTTTCAAATAATTTCAAACTTAATTAAGTAACACATTAATTAGTAAAAAAAATTAATAAAGTCAATAATTAATAATTTCCATGTAGTGTAATTTTTACTATAACAAGTTACATGGTATGTAGATTATCTGCCTTACCACGTAGTGTCTCGCCGCGTCATGACGGTCCTGTTGGCCGTCACCGCTGCTGACGTGGTGACAAGCGCGACAGAACTTGGCGCTCAGCCCAGACTCTACATACTACATTATAACTGAAAACACGGCGCAGCGCATAAATCAAAACTAACTATTACCAAAAAAGTACAATTACAAAAAATCTGTTCGTATGTCATTTGTGTGACCTGTCCACAGTGGAATTATTCGATATAATTCCCCCCCCCCCCCCCCAACTGCAGTTACCGCCTCCAGCCTTAGCCTGAACCGCTCGCACTAAAACAGAGTTGTCCTAACAGGCAAATGCTGATTTTACTCACAAAAATATTTCGATTTATCTTAAAAAACTAAACTACGGAGAAAAATCGTACTAAACCCCTACAATGTAAGCAAATAAAAATTATAAATGTGATAATTGAGTCTTTCCGGGCGTACAGATGACAAAAATTATAAAATTGCACAATATTGTGCAACCAGTATAATTATAGCAAAAAGTTGATTATACGTATTGTATTCGCTCACTGACAGCCAGCGTTCTTAGAGACTGAGTCGGATCCACTAAAAGTCCTTTCAAAACGGCCAGAGTCCGTTTCTTACATTCTCGACGGGTTTGCGGAACCTTCCAGATTAAATGTAGCAATAATGTCGTACAGAATAGCAACAACACTGTACGGAATTTTAGAAACATGACGCCTTGAAGAAGCAAGAAATTTTATAATGTCTTACACAGTTGATCTCGGGTACTCAGAGCCATCCATAAGCTCTTTGAGTTGCCACCCTCACTTGTTAGACGATTTTGATGTTATGACTGTTTACTGGAACTATGTGGCTTTCACGAACACCAACAATTACCTGTAACGAAAAATTATGTGCTGAGAAACTGAAATTAATATTTGTACGGATTTAATCGCACCCGTCTAGTAAAAATACTTTTTAATTAAGTTAGAATTAAACCTTTAGTATTCTGGCTGAGGACCATCTGTCCAATCTTCATGGACCACAGTATGAGAATTACTGCACTGCTCCTAATACTTTCTACTTGGATAATGGAAGAGAATATGTGGCAGGACAGAAGGTTATGAAATAACTTGTTCATTAACTGAAGTGGAAAATCGATGAAGATGATGAGTATCGCAGTATGAGATTTTCCGAGGAAAGGCACGTCCGGGTACGATACGGAGCTACTACCTTCGTCCTACGAATTTCTTTATCACAACAAATACATTTATATTGAAACGCTATACATCAAATTTGGCAAAAGAATAACTCCTCGAAATGTTGAGATTTTGTGTTTTACATCTCTTTTTTTAAAAATTAAAAATAATTAACTGTATATTCTTACCCAGAACTCTCGCGTGTTAACTGGCATGCACGATCGTTCACATTAGCACTAAGGTAGTATGTTGTGTTTACGAGGCTTTCTCGTTACTGAAACGTTTCATTCTCTTCTAAACATACATGATTAATAAACACCTGCTAAAGAACTAATGTGTCTGTGACGATTTTTTTTTGTTTTTAGATTTTTTGAATTTTATTAGTTGGACTACCAGGAGTTGCTTAGAACAGCAGGAAAATGGTAGCCATTGAAACTGTCACTCTATGAGATATAAGTCTTTCTCGGCGTATCTTCGATATAAAATTCTTCTCGGGTTGCAAACCCGAGAAGAATTTATGTCACTCTCTGGTTACAATACTCCTCTCTGTTCTGTACACTGCGATTTATCAAAAGTACTAGAGACGGCAATATCTTCTCTGTGTCTTCTTTCTTTTTCTGTCATTATCTCTCTGCTAATAAGTAAATTCTGCTACCAACGAAGTAAAATTACAACTGATGGCCGAAGCAAGAATGATGTTAAAAGCAGAATAACAACAGCGAAAAGAATCTTCTTGAAAAAGAGACTTTTTTTAGTTTCAAACATTGATCTAGGACTCGGAAAGAACTTTTAAAACTCTATGAGTGGAGCATACCATGCACTCCTGAAAAAAAAAGAAAGAAACAGAAAAAGGCAAATTGAAGCGTTTGGAAAATTTGGTGAAGGAAGGATGCTGACAATTAAGTGGACGGATAAAGCAGGAAATGAACGCGGTTTGGAGATGATAGGTGAGGAGAGAAGTTTGTGGAAGAGTCTTATAGAAAGTGGAGACAGGATGGTAGGTGGAATTTTTAAGACTTGCGGGATCGGCTAATTTATTAATGGAGGTAACAGTCGAGGGTAAGAGCTGCACAGGCAGACCATTATTAGAATTTATGAAGCAGATAAGTGAAGACTAATTTGTAGGGGGTATGTTGAAATTAAGAGGTTAGACCAATATAGGAGAGGATGTAGGATTGAATCAAACCAGTCGCGAGACTGATGACAACAAAAAGGTCACTCTCCTGTTTTTTGTTTTACTACAGTATGCGCTAAAGATGAATCAGTGTTGAGTCCAGACAAGGAACGTTTTCCCACTGTCCGCATGATCGTTGCACGTTATCGCAGGGTTTTAGATGTTAGTCTCTGCTTAAGCAAAGTGTCTTGTGGCCTGTGGGCTATAAATACTGCGCCGCCTCACAGAGACTCCCACCCACCAACCAGCACAACACACAAACTCACATTTCATTTCACTCTAACCTTTTCTTTGCCTTTTCTCTGCGGTTTTTTACACTGAATGCACAAAAATCAATGTTACTCTGTATGTATTTCTGTAAAAAAAAAATTCTGAATCATGTATCTTGACTAATACTTTACTAAAATTCTTTAGTATTCTCCTTTATCAGAATTTTCTTCCACGCAATAAATTAATTTTCAGTTAAATTAATAGCGATAAAAATGTTTGGTTGTTCTGAAGCTCGATAGTGGTTTTAATGTCCAGCTGATGAGCATCCGTATAAACTTCAATAGCTATAATTGAGTTTATACGATTCTTAGTGTGAAATCATAAAAAAATTATTAACTATTTCGATGCCAAAAATATCTTTCTTTTCTCTCTCTCTGGCTTCTATATCTACCCTTGACACACTTACGAGATTTTACTTCTGACACAACGGAGTGGAAAGTGATGTGGTATATGTTTCGTATTTTCACCCGCTAACTTCGTTATGGAATCTCATCTTGGAAAATTCTTCACTAGCGCAGAAGGTATTTAAGCTACAAAAAATCTACACTAAGAATTATTTGCAGAATAACTCACGGACATCGTGCAGAAATCTGTTTATAAATGTAGGTATTTCTTACAATGCTACCTTCAACATACACACATCCTATTTCGTTTGGAGTAGTTTTCATAAATAGCCCACGATTCTAAGAGATAATTATAACATAAAATTAAATTACAAGTCTTTCCCAATTGAAAAAACAAGGATAAAACCACAAGAAATAATTCGTTATCTATAAAAGACATGAAAGCTTTAAATTTAAACTAAAGATAATCATTTATCCTGTTAAAGAATTTTACCCTTAAAATTGGTACCTGAAAAAAGACTGAAAAAATTCTATATCCTTTGGTAAAAGGGTTAAGGGACAAAGTTATTCAATATGATGATCTTTTAAACAATGCTCAAATGTAGCAACTGATAAAAGTCTTTGTGAACGTAATTCAAATGTAGTAATTACTGTGGGATGTTACCTCTTTGAAATTAGCACTGGAATCTGTGTGTTCCTTTGGAATGCCAACCATTTATAATATTCCACATCCCGACACAGTTTTCCGATGGCCTTAAAGTGAACAAATGTACTACTCAACTTGAATTTAATGTACTCTTACCTAAAATTATAACCAGACTGCCTTCTGCGCCTATCCTTCTGCGTCCACCACACGATGTTCCGTAAGTGGAGTGATTGATTGTCAGTGCAACGTACACTCTCTGGAACGTGCCACTAAGCCAGATCCAGCGAATCTGCTCGTGCGCCTATACAATAGCTTTAAAATAATATTTTTATAGTTACGATAAACATCTCTAATAATCGATAAAGTCGGTAAAGCTATATCTTAAAGTAATAAATGGACTGTATTTGTTTGCAAACTAACTATGGATGGAGCTCAACGTTGCAATGCCACGTGTAGAACTACATAAGGTAGATCACACACGGGTTATTCAGTTGTGGTGTTGATGGTTTCTTGTCGACACTTTCCGAGGGAAAAAACAGTATGGTCTGATTTGTATGTCTGAGGGGCGAGTCAAATGAAAACCTTAAATATTTTTTTAAATATTATTTATTGTGCAGAAGTGGTACAAAGCTGTATCACTTTTCAACATAATCTCCCCCACGCTCAATGCAAGTCCTCCAGCGCTTACAAAGGCATAAATTCCTTTAGATAAAAATTCTTTTGGTAGTCCGCGCAACCACTCATGCACCGCGTGGCGTATCTCTTCATCAGAACGGAACTTCTTTCCTCCCATTACTTATTTGAGTGATCCAAACATATGGAAATCACTTGTGGCAAGGTCTGGTGAGTATGTTGGATGAGGAAGACACTCAAAATGCAGGGTCTGTGATTGTTGCAACTGTTTGTACGGGCAGTGTGGGGCCTTGCATTGTCATGTTGCAAAAGGACACCTGATGACAGCAATCCACGTCGCTAATGATTTGATTGCAGGCCGAAGATGATTTTTAGGAGGTTTCGCCCCAGTAACGATTCTTGCAAGGAAAACATCACCTTCTCGTTCAAGCGCCGAAGAAGTTCTTCACAAGCCATCAACACGTCGTTCTCTCATTTCAGGATCAGCTGCCGTGGCACCCATCTTGCAGACACTTTGGTGAACTGGAGCACATCATGCACTCACTATGTGGTGTGCTGAACCATGACTTATCTTAAACATGCTGCAATGTCATTCAGTGTCACTCGGCGGTTTCCATCACTATATGGCTTCAACTGCTGCAATGTTCTGTGGAGTCACAACTCGTGTGCCTGACCTCGACGAGGAGCAATCTTCCACTGAAGTCACACCATTTGCGAACTTTCCTAATCATTCGTACACTTGCTGCTGTGACATAACATGCATCACCGTCTGAACCTTCATTCTTCGATGAATTTCAATAGGTTTCACACCTTCACTACTTAAAAATCGAATATCAGTAACGCTGTTTTTCCCTGTGCAAGTCTCAAGTGGGGGCAACCATCTTTATACTGATACTGCGACGGTATTTGTGTATCTGCACTATGCTGCCACCTACAGGCCATTCTGCACGCTGCTTGTAGCACGCTTACCAACTTACAGGATAACGGCGCGAAATTTTCGATTTTATATTACAAAATTTAAGGTTTTCATTTGACTTACCCTCGTATATTGTGTTGAAGCGCAGAGTTTGTAAAAGATATGTTTACGCCTCAATTAAACAGAATGTTTTAATGAATTTGACGACCGGTGCAGCACGATGGTCGAGTGGAGCAGTGAGTAGTGATATGCCCTGCAGCGCGTCCAGCGACAGCTCCGTATGAAGTGACAGGTGCGAGCCCTCAGTCGGTGCCAAAAGTCAGAACGAGTTCCGCTTGGGAAATGCTCAGCGATGTATCTGGCTGGCCAGTCCAGATGGAAAATTCCCACGGGCTGCACACTATCACGCTGCCACTCGCATCTCATAAGGGAGCGTGCACAAACCACATGTTCGGTCCAGGGGGGGGGGGGATACGCTGGGCTACGTGGGGGGAGGGGGGGTTCCGAGCCAGACCACGTAGCTTTCCATTTATAACATTTTTCATAGTTAAAATGAGGAACAGAACACACAACAGCATGTGAATATTTATTTCTCTCAGTTAATTATCTCCTTATATAATTTACAATCGTCTGACAAGAGAAAACAGTACAAAATGTGTCTTCTCGGAATCAAAAGGGAAAAAAGCTACGTGCTACATGGGAGGGGGGGGGGGGTAGAGGCAAAAGCCACGTAGGGCTACGTGGGGGGGAGGGGGGTGCACAGTAGGCCAAAATGGAGATACGTGGTTTATGCACGCTCCCTAACCGTCATTTTCGTCTTCTTCTTTTATTATCGAGTCCAGCCATCACAGGCCATTTTTTTTTCTTTTCTGTCTTCTGGTATAAACTAAGCTGGTTTTTCCATACGGAATTTGAGATTTATGCCCTTAATTCACAGATAAACTATGAAAGAAACGTTAGGTGGGCAGGAAAACCAGAACAGCCTTTTCCCCCTCTTTCTTGGAAATTCTCCTTTCCTTCTTAATTTAGGTTGTAAGCATAAATGTTTTAAACGTATTTGTGCGCATTATATGCTTCTACTACACTTCATTACTTCACGGCCAGCAGCATTTGAAGTGGTGCAGTCTGGAGTGTGTGTACGAACAGATTGCATTATTTGTGTGTATATAAACTATGAAGTAAAATCCCTAAGTGAGAAGCAAAGTAGAGCTGTTATGGTCTGTACGATTTAAACGCGGTCCTGAGCAATTTCTGCTTTACATTTGCAAGCAGTTGTGATGGAGGTTTTGTCACTAGACATTTCCTTCAGACTTACAGATTAAGTGTCATTACTGGTGGTTTGTCTTTTGGTTGCTCTTTGTTTGTTTCAGTTATTAGTTAGGACTGACAATGGTCTTTTGTGTTTGTCAAAATTAATGTAATACTGCACAAGGCTGCATCACGTCGTCATCGCGAAGTGTATGTGGCTAATCGAGGGATTCATTTCGAATATGAGAAGGTTTTTTTTTTTTTTTTTTTTTTTTTTTTGCTGTCGTCAGTCTTTCGACTGGTTTTATGCATCCTTCATCCCTTCCTATCCTGTGCTAACCTTTCATTTCTACATACTCCTTACAGCCCACGTCCTCAATTATCTGCTTCATATTTCTAATCGGGTGTAAGGGTTTGGAGAGACAATACTAGTCTTTTCCAACCAAATGTCAACCTCTCCTTCACGTGGTGCACCCTGTTTGCACGGACGAGGCTCTGGCGACTGAAAGATTCCCGGTATAAGGAGTCACCCACTGCTTGCCAACGGCCTCCGAAAGGAGGGCGGAAGAGCGGGGAGTTCAGGGCACCCTCTTGCCCTTGGGGTTGGAAACGGCCCCTAAAGGCGGATGAATCAGAAATGATCAACGGCATGGGGATGCAGAAGGCAACGGGAAACCACTGCATTAAAGACCCAAAGGGTATCCCGAGGACATGTAATCCTCTCAAATTACATATATCATGATGGCTTCTTCCTGGGTAAAATATTCCGGAGGTAAAATAGTCCCCCAATCGGATCTCCGGGTGGGGACTGCTCAGGGGAGGAGTCATCAGAATGGATAGAAAACTTCTACGAGTCCGGAGCGTGGAAATGTTAGAAGTCTGAATAGGAGCAGGTAGGTTAGAAAACTTAAAAAGGGAGATGGAACAACTTAAGTTAGATGTTGTTGGGATTAGTGAGATTAAATGGAAGGACGCACAGGATTTCTGGTCTGGGGAACACAGGATAATTAGCACACAAGCTGTCAATGGAGTCACTGGTGTAGGATTTGTAATGAACAAGAAAGTAGGGAAACGGGTGAGTTATTATGAACAGTTTAGTGACAGGATTATTTTGATGAGGTTAGAAACTAAGCCCGTCCCAACCACATTAGTACAAGTATATATGCCAACGTCACAGGAAGATGACGAAGAAATAGAAAAAATATACGCTGAAATTGAAGAATTAATCCAATATGTGAAAGGGGAGGAAAATCTAATAATCATGGGTGATTGGAATGCAATAGTGGGAGAAGGAAAAGAGGGGAATACTGTAGGAAGTTTTGGTCTAGGAGAAAGAAATGAGCGAGGAAGCAGGTTGCTAGAATTTTGTGAAAGATATAAGCTAGTAGTGGCGAACACACTGTTTAAGAAGCAATATACACCTGGAAACGTCCTGGGGATACAGGCAGATATCAGCTAGATTATATCATGGTCAAACAGAGATTCAGGAATCAAGTTCTAGACTGTAAAGCGTACCCAGGAGCAGACATAGACTCGGACCATAATTTGATAGTAATGAAGTGCAGGCTGAAATTCAAGCGAATAAGGAAGCATAAGCAGAACAGACTGGGTGAATAAACTGAAACAATCTAGCACAAGAGAAAAATTTGCAGAAATGGTAGACTTAGGTCTAAGAAGTAACTGTGAAAGGAGCTCAACCGAGGACGAATGGAATGCATTAAAGACCGAAAAAGACCGAAGAAATTTTGGAGCTGATGGATCAGAGGAGAAGGTACAAACAATGCTCAGGATGAAGCAGGAAGAGAGCAGTACAGGCAATTTAGAAATCAAATAAATAGGAAATGCAAAATAGCAAAAGAAAAATGGCTACAAGAAAAGTGTGAAGAAGTAGAAAAGGAAATGGTCGTAGGTAAAAGTAGATGTTGCATATAGAAAGATCAAACAGAATTTTGGAGAAATGAAGAAAAGAGGTATGAACATTAAAGCTGCTGATGGTAAACCTCTTTTAAGCTCAGAAGATAGAGCTAACCGATGGAAGGAATACATTGAGAAACTGTATGATGGGGACGACTTGAACAATAGTGTATTGGAAAAGGAAGGCGATGTCGACATTGATGACTTAGGAGATCCTGTTTTGAGGACAGAATTTAATAAAGCTCTGAATGACTTGAAAGCAAATAAGGCAGTTGGAATTGATGAGATCCCTGTAGAACTTCTTAAATCT
>JARYHS010013630.1:27998491-28176947 GCA_031002005.1 Vandiemenella viatica | reverse complement strand
CTGACAGAATCTCCTCTCTGTGATTGTTCAGATCAGACTATAGGAGACACCAACCACATTATATTTTCCTGTAGAAAATTTAAACGGGCCCAGGATACCATGATCAAGGATTTAGTCAACATAGGAATCCCTCTTCCTACCAACCTAATCCTACTCCTAGTTAACGATGACAAAGCAGTGTACAACAGCCTTATTAGATTCCTAAAAAATGGAAATATAGAAATCTAAGACCTCATCATCGAAAAATTAAAATGTCAATAAGCATAGAATGAATTGTATAAACGACTACAGATGATTCTGTTTTATTCCTTAAAGATTACGAGTAGAAAAGTATGACTTAAAATTGTCATCAGTATAATAAAAACTGTAAGTATCCTAAGTACAACTATAATTAGCATAAGCAAGATTGTAAATAGTATAATCAAACCTGTTAATAACTAAGCATAATGAATTATCTTACAATTCACGGATGTATGGTCATATAACCGAACGTGAACAAAAGAAAATAATAATTTAGACGCATGAATACCAATGTCGGTATTGCCTCACGTATACCTGCAATATGACTTCAAAACGAATTGTATCAACAGCTACTGCGATTCGGATTTATACCTGAAATACTTTAATTACGTTTAGATAAGTTCTATTTAAAATTGTAACCAATATAATCAAAATTGTAAGTAGCATAAGTATAACGATAATTGAATAGATGCAATATAATAATGAGTATAATCAAACATGTTATTAGTTAACGATAATGAATCATGTTACAAGTGATGGCTGTATGGTTACATAACCGAATGTCAATAAATAAATAAATAAATAAATAAATAATAATAATAATAAAAAAATGATTTCGACGTCGATCAGCCCTAGATTAACACCGAAGTAGAGACTTTACACATGTGAAAATAGCACTCTAGCCCCTTTGTTATGTTCGGCCGCTGAATAAGATAAATCCAAGAAGGAAAAGGTCCAAAACACACCACAGAGATGTAATTATATTTATTTGAGAAATAACTTTTTGCTTCTAGCCTTACATCTCATCGAGGTCATTAGAGGCAGGAAAGGTCTAGGGGGCAAGTAATGCGGAGGAATTCGGTGGTGGCCTTTTGAAGTAACCATCCCGGCATTTGCCTGGAGTGATTTGCGAAACCATCTAAAACGCTTACCTGGATGGCCAGATGGGGATTCGAGCCCACGACCTTCCGAATACCGGATTAAAGTGTTTCCACATACGCAACGCGCTTTTTTCGTTTTTTTTCTACTTCTTCATTTCTTTGACGCAATGTGATCTGAACCCTGATATACTGATAGTATTGGAAACTGGGATCGGGTAAGAATTTCAGCCACGGTTGTTTAAGGAACTTTTCCTGAGTTCAGCTGGAGAGATTTGCGGAAACCATGAAACACTGAAATTGGATGCCCGACGGGGTTTGAATTCGCGTCTACCCGAATGCCAGGCAACAGTTTTACCTATAACTCATCGGGCTTGGAAGCCAGAAAGTAATGTTTGACAGAAAGTTTTATAGAAATATCATTGTTAGTTAGAAACAAAGAGTGTTATGAAAGTTTTCCTGCTTTTATCTTCCAGATTTAATATTTGGAACCGTTAATTCACAATGCAGATGGATTTGTATATTTATTTACTGTTTACTACTAAAACTGTTGCTACTGCGATTAAGTTAACCTTACCTTCTAAATACGTTATGGTGAAAACAAAATTAAGGTGTTAATATTCCTAACCATTTAATTTTCTAGAAATAGCTTATTTTTATTTCGTGACTTAGTTTACCATTAGAGTTCTTTCGTAAATGATCTTTCTACTTACACTCAACCTTTGCGTGTATTTGTCACACACAGTTCTATAACGCTGCAGCGGTAGAAAATGTAACTAATTCCATTAAAGCTCTCTTATTGATTTTCCGTGCGTAATTTAGGGATTCTTTTCGGGATTCTTCATATAATTGCGTTTGTTAGCGAATTGCCAATTGTTAATTGGAGGAAAAAAATACACAATGGTTATCAAAATTACGAAAAAACTTTTATCATTCCTCTATAATCAATATATTTGGTTATTTCAATAATTATTATTACTAAAATGATGATATTCGCGGTTATTTTAACTGTAGAACTCCGAACTTTGCCTCCAAGCGTCTGCGAGTTTCTTGCTGCGCGGGCTCATTTTTTTCAGTCTTGGGTAAATTGTTGGGTATGAGAGGTCTATTTTGTAATGAATTTAGTGTACGACCTACCAGTTATGCTGTCCCATGCGGTATTCGTGTCTAGAACGAAGCATAATCGAAAGGCGAGGGGTCTCGCGAATTGTATCCCCGACTGTACATATATCAGGTATCAAGGACGTGACTGGAAATCTAGATGTCTCACAGAATTTTTTTCTCAAAATCCATCAAATTATCGGCACGCTGGAAATCACAGATCCGATTGATAGCAAAGTTTGTCTCTCTCCGGTCTCCCATCTGTGAAATAAAATGACTTGTTTACTATGCACAGATGCGTCATAACGTCTGGTCGTTTCAAACCGATAACAATACAATGGTTATGAACACGAGAAGGCAATAAACGATATTAATAAACAACAATCGGTACGAGCAAAACAACAGTTTTGTCGACTTCGAACCAAAGGCAAACCCTAGTTGGGCATGGAATGGTTTCTGTTCGTTATTTACCGTCTATGTTTGTCTTCTCCACCACCAACATACTATTTAAATGAGTCGAGTTTCTTGGTGCTGAGCTATTTTTAGCTCAGTCTCACATGATTCTGAAGGACGCGGGTTCGAATCCCCGTCCGGGCATCCAGATTTGGGTTTTTCCATGGTTTCCCCAAATCGCACCAGGCGAATGCCGGGATGCTTCCTTCAAAGAGGCCGATGGTCGAATTCCTTCCCATTCCTTGTGCCCCAGTCCCATCTCGCCTCTAATGACCATAGCCGTCGACGAGGCGTAGAGTAATAAGTAAAATAAAAAGTCTCATAATTATTGTAGTGCTGCGTTACAACCTAGAGATCATTATAAAAATTTACTTTATGTGTCAAATACAGAACAGATTCCACATTCGGGAGGACGCGGGTTCGAATCCCAGTCCGGGCATCCAGATTTGGGTTTTCCATGGTTTCCCCAAATCACTCCAGGCGAATGGCGGAAACTGCCTTCAAAAAGGCCATGGCCGAATTCCTTCCCGTTCATTGTCCCCAGTCCCATCCCGCCTCTAATGACCTTAGCCGTCGACGGGGCGTAAAACCGTAAAATAATAATAATAATAAAAAATACCCTATCCATTCCGCAAACATATCAGTTCTCCGAACTCTATACAAATCTCAAGCCTCAAAATTTGTGGTCGATTGATATACTGTATTTTTTTTTATATTACCCCGTTACTACCATACATCAAGATAATAATATATACACAGTGGCGGATTCAAGATTTTGGTTGGGTTGGTCTAGAGCCAATTTTTTTAATTTTTTTTTTTTTTTGGGGGGGGGGGGTGCTTGGTCAGATTTCCCTTGCGGGAGGGCTTGAGTCAGGTGAAGGTAGGCTTTATAATATTGCCACCCTTAAAAGATCAGTAGAGCTAAAAAAGTTCTCGAAAAATCTAAAAAATTACGATGTAACTAGATACTTTTTTGGGGGGGGGGGAGGGCGCTTGAGCCTCCTAGTCCCCCGCCCCCTGGATCCGCAACTGTATATACATCGAAGTTTTGTCCTATATTAGCTTCAGGAAAATGAGCAAAGTGTCCATTCTGTATTGCTACACTTCAGCCCAATGGTTTCTTCAGTAGAACGCGGTGGTAGTAATAAGTTGAATTTGATAAAACTTTATTTTATTTAATTTTGGATTTTGATGTCTCTTCCTATTACCTGTCCACTGTATCCTACCCAGTTGTGTTTATTATCAAACGTTATGCCAATATATTTATATTACAAGTATTAAACAGGCAATAACTTCTCCGCCATATTATCATAATCAATCTTTATGTTTTTTTATGTGTACCTTATATATTGACTCCTTTCTCATGCTATATTGACCTACCGAAACAGATATCCTGTCCAGATCACCCTGCAGCTGTTCACAGTCCTCTGCAATTTTGGTCCTATTAAATACTGTCCCATCATTTCATCTGCAAACAACCTAGGTTCTGTGTTATCTTGGCTGTCCGGGATGAACCGCGTCAGTTTATCGATTTAGGCGTTTTAGGCTGAATTGGTAAACAATTACAATCTGAAACCTTCTTTATGGCTACGATACGTGGACGACATATTTGTTATCTGGCCTCACTGGCGAGAATCCATCCAGGCTTTTTTCCAACACTTAAATAGTGCTCATGAGAAAATTAATTTCACCATGGTAGTTGGGATAGACAAACAACTTCCCTTTTATGGATGTGATCGTGAAGCGGAGATAAAAATGGCTCCCTGGGTCACGGAGTTTATCGCAAGCGCACGCACATGAATTGCTATTTACATGCAGCCTCTCACCGGAATCCAGCAGTGAAATGCGGAATTTTGAAAATTTTAACCGTCCGTTCTTCCATAGTCAGTGACGAAGCGAGCATAGACACTGAAAGAGAAATTTGGAATGCCTTGAGGTTATCAATAAGGCCACCGCAAGGCTCGAACCTCATGCACTACCCTGTGCTCCAGCACCAGAAGTTGAACCGAGAAGACAAACAGACGGACCCATGGCAGTATTATCCTACATCCAGGGGGTGACGGATAAAATTGGCTGTCTTTTAAAGAAGAAAGATATCCGTCCGATATTCAGAGCGCCTAGGAAGATTTCTGATGTGCTCTTAAAGGCTAAAGACAGGAGGGAGAAACTGCAGACAGCGGGCGTATACCATATACCCTGTAGCTATGGGCAAGTTTAAATCGGCGAAACTGGACGGACGGTCAAGAAAAGGCTGTATGAAAACATAAAATATCTTAAAAATAATGACCTATGAACACATAAGGCTACAACTTGACCAAATATGGTCATTCTTGATTAGGAAAGCGTGGGACGCAAGCCCCCATCAGACCGGCCCAACACTACCTAGAGGATATGGTGAAGACCGTCCACGCTGGTGGCTAGCGCGCTCTTCGGGAGCTATATATAGGCGGCAGCGAATCCTGCCATGAGAGTCCTCTGAAGAAAGCCACAAAATGATGGCTGAAACCTTAGGTTCTGATAAATTGATGCGGTTCAACCCGGTCAACCAAGATAACATCGATAACGACCGCTGAAGTCTACACACCAACCTAACTTCGGACAGGAAATCATTTGAATAACGAATAGCAGTGGTCCCAATATACTTCCGTGTGGCACTCCAATTTTCACTTCCACTTCTTTTGATACTGCATTTCCTACTCTAATTAATTGCTTTCTACTTTTTAAAAATTCTTCTAACCAGCAAATCGCTTTTTATCCACTCCAATGGTTATTATTTTATTTACAATCATTTTATCGCACACTCTGTCAAATGCTTTTGAAATCACTAATGCTACACTATCAGAGTTGCCTCTTTCATTTCATACGAAATGTCTTGCGTATACTCCAGTATCTGAGATTCGCCTGAATATTCTTGGCTTAAGTCATGTTGGCGATTTGTAAAGCATTTTCATTTCTCACAGTCATTTGTAGTGTGGTTGCATATTAGTCTCTCCATTACATGCCACTGATATCGAATTGCGTGTAAATTTCTACCCTTTTTGGCCACCCCTTCTTTATTGACCGGTAGTACTATCGCACCAGTATTCTGGTAAGCAGTAAGTACCCAGACTGAATACAGTTAAAATTTCAAGAATGTGTACAACGTTTCTGCTATCTTCAAACATTAGTGATAATTTTGTCTACTCCACTCCCTTTATTTATCGTTTAACCTACATGCTATCGAAGAACACTTCTTCGTCAGGAACTTCTCGCTGTTTTTAAATTCTCTATTTACCGTAGTATATCCTAAATACGAAACTTAGCATTAATAATTTCAATTTTTGGGATAGTTCCAACTAGTGTAGCAAATTAATTTTTTTTTTTCATATTTGTGAAAAAAAACCTAGCACCCTTGTTTTTTTTTTAAATTTGTTTTTTTCTTCAGAAAACAATATATTTGATAAATTATAGTTTTTTTTACGGAAGTTACATTTTACATCTTGTGTTTTAAATCTTACTGAATCATATAATGTCTTACATAATGATTCATAAATGTATCTATATAGGTAACCTAATTTTATTCATCCTCTATGTTAGTACCGCATTCACTAGTACCAGTACTACCAACACTAGTTCGGTCGCAGTCGAAATTTTGTTTTCTTCTTCTGTCTCCTCTAGATCCATAACTTCAGAAATAGTTACATTTTCTTTTACTGGTTGTATTGTACGCAAAAGCTTATGAGATTGCAATTTTAAATTACACACTGTGCATAACGACTGCGCCGATAGTTCTATATTACGGTCTTTTAAGTTTGAATTTAAATCTATTATCATATAAAATAGGAGCTTTATTTCTTTTCAATCATTGGTTTATGCCAACGGTTGCAAGGAAATGATTCATAATAGCTCACAATTTAATGACTCCGTATCACTATACGCTACGAGTCTAACAAGTATACGAATATAAGGAACGTACAATAAGTAATAAAAAGAGGCAAAAAACGGTTGATAAATTTAAAATTCCAAATTTTTTGAAAAGATCCGTAGGTCTACAGATAAATTTGTAGGGCTGGCAGCACTAGTTCAAATAGAGAGTATCAATCCTAACAACGGGAACCGGGGATTCCTTCTCACGCAACCTAGCCTGTTCAAGAAGTCCCCGTTCGTAAAAAAAAAACTTCAGTCAATGTTGCCAATATTTTTGTAATTTTTTCCCCTACTGAACGAGAAAAATATAGTAGATTTAAAACTTAAGATAAGTACTTAGTATAAACTCTAAGACAGTCATATTAAACGATAAATGCGTTAAAAATGAAAAAACAGGTCCCAGGACCATTTTTTTACAACACTAGTTCCAACTGATTTTGACCCTTTTCGGGTTACTGTCCACCCTTATACGTTAGAGAGTGGTTTTTTCTGGAAAGGATAACTGAAGGATTGATGATTAGTTTTTCACAAATATACCTCTATAATGTCACTAGAGGCCTCTCGATCTGATTAAGTGCCGGTATTGCTACTTTTGTTTTAAGATTGTAATTTATTTTATGACTACTTTATAACTTTAAAATTTAATACAAACTTGAGCCTAATCAACACCAAAGTTTTGTTGTAACTTTAATAACAAGTGGTCGAAGAAATTTCTGCCTTTCTGTGGTGTGCATTGGAAATATTTTTTGGACTTGAGTAGATGTATTAAAGGGGTTCTAAGCCAATTTTTCAGACATTTAGGAGCCAGGAGGTTTTCAGCCAATAACAACCAGGAGGGGGAGGGGGTAAATAAGGAACTGCTCACTTAGCGGTAATTATACCTCCTTGATGTTACCACATAATGTGCTCATTATTTTTCCATTATAATGTAATATTTTTTGTTCAGAGCCTACAGGCTTGTCATCGCCATCTCCACAACAGACGTTGCTGCCAATATAGAATTTGATTTTCAACATCGTCGACGTGTCGTACTCAACCACTACCGATCTGGAGTACCACAAGTATTGGTAAGTTTTACTTTATTTTATTACTATGCAACATGTTCATTTTACATTTACTACATACCTGTTGTTGCACGATCCGATATACAAGCGCGTTTATTACTCCAGCAAGTAGTTCATCAATATATAGGATAGGATTTATACAAACTCAGTCACTAACAGCGAGGTCATCCACCACTTCAAACAGTTTCCGACAGATTGCAACATCGACCACTATAGCAGGCAAGTCGACTGCAGTAGAATTGACCCTTGAAGACAGGGGAAAATATTGTTGCTAGTAGTATATGTTCCGGACCATTCAAAATTCCGAAAACCTTAAACAACCAAGTAAGAAAATGCTTGAAATAGTCACTAATCCGTCCACCCTGGCTGTAAATGTTCAGAGTGAATTGATTAACGACTTTAAGTTACAAAAGAATCAACATTTAGAACCCACCCAAATGTGCTTTTTAACTAAGATGCGTCACACCACAACAATTACTGTGATTGATATAAGGTCTACGCGATTTCGGAGATCATCAAAAACTTTAGTTAGTTTCAATATCCGAAACTTTGGCAAAACTCTTGATAGAATCATCCTTCCTCGACATTTCAAAATTCGAACCATTCTGTCGAGAGTCTTCCTATGTTCTTCAGCCATTCAATATATATAAAAAGAAGGCAGTGACCAAAGTTGAAAATAATTGAAATTTGCTTTTCAATGAACGATTCTTGCATCTTCAGTGAAGGCGCTAAACAATCATCTAGAAAGATTTAGTATGTATAAAAAATTACGCTCCATCTATCACTAACATTGAGTTCCAGTGATAGACCGAGAGCTGTTTAAAATTTGTATAACACTTCCTTTGCATTTTTTTTTATTTTTTTTTGCCGTCATCAGTCTTTCGACTGGTTTGATGCAATCCTCCATCCTTTCATCCTTTGCCAACTTCTTCATTTCTACATATCCCTTACAGCCCATGTCCTCAATTATCTGCTTCATATATTCTAATCTCTGTCTTCCTCTACAGTTCTTACCTTCGAATGTTCCCTCCACTAACAAATTAACCAATCCAGCATGTCTCAAAATATCACCTACCAGCCTGTCTCTTCTTTCCGTAAGCTTCTTCCACAAACTTCTTTTCTCACATCATCCATTTCCAAAACTCGTTCATTTCCTACTTTGTCAGTCCACTTAATTTTCAGCATTCTTCTGTAGCACCACATTTCAAAAGCTTCAATTTTCTTTATTTCCGGTATTCCTAAAGTCCATGTTTCGCTACCATAAAGTGCTGTGCTCCACACAAAGAGTTTTAAAAAGTTCTCTCTAATTCATAGATCAATATTTGATACTAAAGGGTTTCTCTTTTTCATGAAGGCTCTTTTTGCTAGTGCTATTCTGCTTTTAACATCATTCCTGCTTCGGCCATCGGTTGTAATTTTGCTTCCCAAGTAACAGAACTCACTTACTTCTCCTATTGCATCCGATCCTATTTCTATATTTAATCTACTAGTATTGGTATCATTTCTGCTACATTTCATCACTTTAGTCTAGCTTTGATTTATATTCAGTCCAGAACCTTCCTTCATTATTTTGTTCATGCCATTCAGTAACTTCTCAATATCCTCAGCCCTCTCTGTTAACAAGACAATGTCATCAGCAAATCGTAGCATACTGATTTTTTCTCCCTGAAAACTTATGCCACATGGAAATTTTTCTTTGACTTTCTTCATTGCTTCTTCTACTTACAAGTTGAATATTAAGGGGGATATAATACAACCTTGTCTCACACTCTTTTTAACTGATGCATGTCTCTCGTGATTCTCTACTTTTATTATAGCCACATGGTTCTTATATAGTTTATAAAGTATTCTTCTACTCGATACTTTAGGCCTGACATCTTTAAAATTTTGAACATCTTGTCCCACCTAACATTATCGAAAGCTTTTTCTAAATCAATAAATACCATAAAAGTATCTTTGTTTTTCTTGATCCTCCCTTCAATTTTTAATCTTAAAGACAGAATTGCTTCCCTTGTACCGCGATTTTTCCTAAACCCAAATAGATCTTCACCTACTACTATCTCTTTTATTACCCTTTATATCCTTCTGTATATTATTCTGGTCAGTAATTTTGACTAATGGTACGATAATTCTCACATTTGTCAGATTGTGCTTTCTTTGGAAGTGTGAAGATGATATTTTTATTAAAATCGGTTGGAATTTCTCCTGTTTCATAAATTTTTGATGTCAGCTTGAATAATCTTTCGATTCCTTCCTCTCCTAGGGATTTAAGAAGTTCTGCAGGGATCTCATCAATTCAAACTGCCTTATTTGCTTTCAAGTCATTCAGAGCTTTATTAAATTCTGTCCTCAAAATAGGATCTCCTAAGTCATCAAAGTCGAAATCGCCTTCCTTTTCCATTACACTATTGTTGAAGTGGTCCCCAACATACAGTTTCTCATTGTAATCCTTCCATCGGTTAGCTCTATCTTCTGAGCTTAAAAGAGGTTTCCCATCGGCAGCTTTAATGTTCATACCTCTTTTCTTCATTTCTCCAAAATTCTGTTTGATCTTTCTACATGCAACATCTACTTTACCTACAACCATTTCCTTCTCTATTTCTTCACACTTTTCTTGTAGCCATTTTTCTTTTGCTATTTTGCATTTACTATTTATTTGATTTCTAAAGTGCCTGTACTGCTCTCTTCCTGCTTCATCCTGATCATTTTTGTACCTTCTTCTCTGATCCATCAGCTCCTGAATTTCTTCTGTGATCCAAGGTTTTCGGGCAGCTGTTCCCTAAAGTCTAATGTTTCTTTACCAGCTTTCATTATTTCGGTCATTAATGCAGTCCATTCGTCTTCGGTTGAGCTCCTTTCAGAGTTACTTCTTAGACCAAAGTCTGCCATTTCTGCAAATTTTTGTCTCGTGCTAGATTGTTTGAGTGTATTCACTTCCAGTCTGTTCTGCTAATACTGCTTCCTTATTCTCTTAAATTTCAGCCTACACTTCATTACTGTCAAATTATAATCAGAGGCTATGTCTGCTCCTGGGTACACACGAGGCCGGCTTGACTTATTATGTTGATAGTGTTATCAAATTATGAACGGAGATTACAGAAAAATATTTACTTTCCATCGAAACCGAACAACACTTCAAGCATATGTAATTCACATACAGTTTTCCCTACCTCAAAACAGATATTGACAAAACATAAAAATTATGCGTGTGGTCTATATATATCCTGATACCGCCTCAAGTTTTGATACGAATATATGAACTGTCATCGTCTTTGCTTGCAGGCAGCGGTGAATCTAGGGGGAGGGGGAAGGCAAGGGGTGGGGACAAGGGGCTCAAGCCCCTCCTCCCTCCCCGACGACATAGTATTTTTTTTTTTTTTTTAGTTCTACTGTTCTTATAAGGGCGGCAATCTGAAATGAAATGTTGACATGAGATTTCTGCCATCGACCCATCCTCCCACAAAGCCTATTCTCGCGCGAAACAAGCCCTCCCAAACCAAAATCCTGGATCCGCCACTGGTTGTAGGTACAGAATGAATGAAATTGTATCAGATGTGGAGGGTGTTACTCCCCGACCAACCTCACTGGTTAACATTCTGCGTGCTTTTCATTGCATTTTGGTTGTCACTAACTATAAGAACAGTTCTTTATTTAAAAACAGCGGGCGCCATTTCGCAATCAACATTTCAGCGTCTGGAGAGTGATCAACATCCACTGGTTCAATCCTTACATCATAATCGTTGTTAACCGTCGGTCATGTCGTAGTTGAAGTCACTACATACATCCAATACTTTATCTGATGTCGAGCACGATTTTATACAGTCGATTTTTATTAAGTATGGCAATCATTTGCCTAACAGTTGCTTCAAATCGTAACTGTGTACATACCTTGACTTGCGGATTAGAGTTCGTTTGTTGTTGAAATAAAATGCGCAGTTGACGTGAAAGTTACTTAATCATTTCATAAACGTCCACGGTGTATTGACTACTGGACCAATAGTTCTATAGCTGCCATCGTGACAAAGAAACGGCGACTATGCATCAAGTATGGATTTGGAAGATTTTCTTTCGAAGATAATGGGGTCAGAGATTAGAGCAAATTTATTACCAATAAAGTGGATGAATAATTTACCAAAAACGTTGAAAGAATTTAAAGTTGAAATTTGTAGAGAGCTAAAGTAGATGGGAACAGAAAAGGAGGGGGGGGGGGGGGGAAATGGACGTGTAGGGAAATTGCGATTGAAGTGTGCGCTCCATCGCAAGGCTAGGTCAAAATTTCACTGACTGAAACTAACTAGGCCAGTCATTATGGTATTACCGAATAAGTGAAACCATTGGTTTTCTAAAACTGTGGAAATTAGCCACGCTTCAAAAATGGTTTGTGAGGTACAAACACAGCCACTGGTGATGGCTAGAGTGTCGCTGAGATATGCCGATTGCTGTAAGAACTTTCTCATCCTGAACGAATTATCAAAGCATTGCAAGTAATGCTGTAACAGTTTCATTGTGATAAACGCATGAAACTGCCGCCAGGGACAATTCTGGTTAACGTGGGAGGAATTTGGGTCTAATATACTCAGGGAGCATCAGCGAATAAACAATATGCCTCGGCTACACATCCGACCTACATATAGACGACTTTGAGAAAGAGCGCATAGTTGGACTTAGCTGACCTGGATCGTACTGGCCATACTGTGCGACGGTCAGGGGAGCAACTATGAGGAACCATTATACTCGGCGGGAAGGTTGTGACCGACTCAAAGGAAATTGCATCGGCCGACAATTAACACTCTATCCTCTGTTCAGAAACGACAGCGGCATCATTAGAGGTTCCTATTTGTAACCACGCTATCGCAAGGAGACTGGCATAAGACTTGCATTATCGACGTTGCTTATGGCATCTTCCTTTCAAGTTCCATCGGCGACTAAGTGGTTATTTTGCGTTGTTTTTAATGTCGAATATATAGTCCAAAATTTGTCTACATGATTTCTATGTCCATCTGTTATTTGAGTGAAATGCAATTTTTATGTATTATTATTAGTAGTAGGATACGATTCTGCCGAGTTGCCTATCAAAATATGGCCGCAAGTATTTATTATTAAATTTTTTTTAAAAAAGAATTATTTCATAAAATTTCGTTCATTTGTTTTTTTTTAAATAAATTATAATTCATTTCGAAGAGAGACATGTAACGAACATAAAAAGTTTGGGTTGCTTATGTAAAAGTGGCCGCAAGTATGGGTTGTTATCTGTTAAAGATAGGCAGCGCCGGCTTTAGGGGGGGGGGGGGGCGACCCGGGCGACCGCCCGGGGCGCCGGGTTCTGGAAGGCGCCGCGCGTGCTAGCTTAACTTAACCATTTAATTTAATTACCTATTTCTGTCGATCTAAAGAAAAATGGACTTATCTCGTGGGTGTAGGTATTTAGTATATGTAACAAGACCTGTCATCTCGTAGCTTGTCGTATCCCTCATTAATAAAGGTGCGATTTCTATGCAGTTAATCACTGCTACATAGACCATCGAGAAAAGCGAGGGGCCGCCGGTCATTCCTGGTCCATCGTTGCTCACACACGCGCGGGAATGTTCAAAGACACAGCCGCTTACTTCCTCTTTAGGTCGAAGTTCCTACGGACCCTTTGAAGGGTCTTCCAATCTTTGGGACATGTTATACCTGAAATCTGCAAAAAAATTTACGAGGAACTCAGGAATGATTATATGAAGGTAAATTAAATGTATATAAACATATTCGTATACATCCACATAAATATAAATGGATAAACATGGGAAGGTCTCGTACAGTTTAATAAAGTCAGATAAGACATCTTTACCAGGAATACGAGCGTCCATTGCAGCATATGTGTCAGTCCAAGACGGTCTGTCAGACTGTGTGTTAATAGCGATCTAGGGATCACACGCTGACGCTTGGAATGTGGGGTGAAAACCGTGGCGTGTTGTCGCCCTCAAACTAGAAGTATTTGCGATGGACTCGGCTCACCGCATTCCAGGACTGCTCGTTTCCTCGCTAATGTATGGGCTGCTATATGGAAAGCAACGAGAGCGCTTCCTATGAAGCGACCCGCGTTCTCGGAAACTGCTGCTTGAGCCGCGCGACTGTATCGGTCCCAGAGCAGTGTAGACTCAGCCGCTAGCGGAACAGTTCAAATATTTTAGCAGGGAAAGGTGTTATTTATAGCGGATAAAGATTAAAAATTGGTGGAAGTAGTGTGTAAATTTCCGTGCATATATGATGTTTCTTCACCACTGTACAAGGACCAATCTGTGAAGGACAATATTTGGAAAAATAGCGGAATTCCTTGAAAGATCAGGTAATAAAAATACAGTATAATCTAACATAAGTTTTTTTTCATTTTTTTATTACCACCGTGTCACTCGTTATTATATATTTATTACTATAAAAGCCTTCAGAAAACGTACTTCGTGTAATGTAATATACCACGTAGTTAGTATTACTATTACTACCAAATGAAGTTTTAATTAAAATTGATTCTAACGGGTATAGCAACACGTAAAATATTCTGGCAGTTTCCACTACTCGTATTATTTTTACTCTAATAAAAATTTAACTGTTGTATCTGCACAGAGACTCAATTTTTGTTCAGATTTCGAATAGAACTCGTACTTTGATCCGGTTGAACTCTGTGGTTTATGGGCATGTTCATAAAAATATTATTTCATTGACTTATATTTATCTGTATAGTTATTAAACTCAATATTAATAATTTTCATAATTTTGCTTGCGTAACATAAATTAATAAATAATACACAAAATTAATAGGCCTAATATATATTCACTAGAGATGTTCCGACTATGACTTTGGCCGACTAGCCGATTAGTCGATTGTAAAGAGGTCGACTAGTGGCCGATTAGTCGGCCAAGCCGATCACGATTTCAGGGGTATTCGGCAATTTCCGTGACGCTTCGTTTACAGCTGATTCGCGCGCAAGTCGCAACCGCAGCCTACGAGCTTGTCAGAACATGTATTGTTTAGTTCGCATTGTTTCTTGATTTTTGCTTGTGCATGGGTCAGAGCGGTGTTTTAGTGTAAAAAACAAGAACAACAGTGTTGTTATTGTTCATTAAAGTGAAAGAGAATTAAAATTAATTTAATCATGCCAAAAAGAAAGTATCATGTATGGATTTTTTTTGATCAATTGGACAAAGATTCGCGTAAAGTGAAGTGTAATCAGTGCCAAATGATAATTTCCCGTGGTGGGCAGGGAAAAACAGCAAATACTACGAGTATGAACAACCATATCAAATACCGACATCCAACCCTGATACCTCAGTTAGGTTCTGTGATCAAATGTTCCACCACAGACGATTCATCCCAGTCGCAAATCCAAGTAGATGAACTATCACAACAGTGCCTACTCCGTCAACTTCAGTGTCGTCAGAGGTCAGTTTATGTCAGAGAAGCCAGCAAAATATTGAAGATAGTTTTGCTGTACAATGGTCACGTGAAGACAAGATCGAGAGACATCAATATTGCGATTGGTTAGATGATTGCACTTGACAACCAGCCGTTGTCAATTGTTGAAAATACTGGCTTTAGAAACTTGATGAGAAAAGTTAAACCAAAATATAGCATACCGGGCGGAAAGTATTTCACAGAAAACATCATTCCTCATCTTTACGAAGAGACTAAATCTGAAATACGAAGAGGAGTGCTGAGTGCAGCTGCAATTTCAATCACTACCGACATTTGGACAAACACAAATAACAAGGAACGTTTGTTGAGGTTGGTACTGAATCTGTCAATATCCTCTGAAGTTATTATCGTTAGAGATAATAATTCAGGAAACTGTTGAAATTTTCTTCTCAATAGATTGTAACGCAGTAGTTAAAAGTTTTCAATAAATAATGACACACAGAACATTTTGGTAACCTATAAGAATTTTATTAGATCCTTGAAGGTGCAAATCAACATAATTAAATCTATTTAAAAAAACTTAAACAGTCAATTTTATGTTGAAAACCGAAAGCGTTTCACTATTGGACCAAACCCCTCCCACCCACCCCGACAGCTGGCACGCCCACTAGTCATCCATGAATGAATTCTTGCGAGAGTGTAAACGGCAGTTCGCGTCAGCGCTGGTGCACGAGGCGCGAGGCGAGAGTGTAATATACGTACTAAGAAGCCGGATAGTCGGCGCTCTTTGCCGAATAGTCGCCGACTATGAAAGTGGCCGGATAGTCGGCTTTACCGACTAGTCGGAACATCTCTAATATTCACATAAATACTAGTGTGAATTTTTATTAATATATGTACATATTTTTAATATAATACAATTAGAAAGTTTAACTCGTGTTAGTCCTCCTGTACTATCCTTTCTTCGCTTTCTACATATTCGTAACTTCATAAGCACTTTTTTTTTTAAATAAAAAAAAATCTTTTCAGACCGTCACCGCACCAACACTCGGCCTAATTAGGGAGCATCCATAAACCACGTAGCTCCATTTTGATCTCTTCTGAACCCCTCCCCCGCCCCCCCCCACCTAAGTAGCCTGGCGTGGCTTTTGTCTCTACTCTCCCCCCCCCCCCCCACGTAGTACGTAGCTATTTGCCCTATTAATTCCAGAAGACATTTTGTAGGTACTGTTTTCTCTTGTCAGACTATCGTAAATTACATACGGAGATAATTAAATGACGGAAATAAATATTTACATGGTGTTGAGTGTTCTGTACCCCATTTTAACTGTGACAAATAATATGAATCAAAAACTACATTGCCTTGCTCGGAACCCCTCCGCCCCCCCTCTCCCACGTAACCCAGTGTAGCTTTCCAGCCAAACCCTCCCTCATCTAGACTGTGCCACGTAGTTTATGGACGCTCGCGTCCACACTTGTCGGTAGCTCGTCCGTGTGACAGACGGCTTTCTAAGCGGTCTTCAGTCTCCTTTAACTTTTAAATTTTGTTGTTTCACGGTATTAATGTAAAGAAAAATTACCTTAAAAATCTCAGCTAGGGTTACCTCCCGTACTTTATTATAGAGTAGTGTATTTTATTTTGCGTAGGCATACTTTATAATCTACGAAAGTAATAAGGTATGATAAATACTTTCTTTTGCCTGATATCTCATTGTTTGATCTCTTAAGCACAAAAATTGTATCCCAACGCAGTTTTAACAAATGATTATCACACTGTACTGACTGAAAAATTCTCGTGTATCTCAACATAGAATAAAATGTCAAGCGTCATCACTTCACATTTGACGTGATTGTTTTGGTTGAGGTTTCTTTCGATTCACTTGATATCTTTTGTTAATAAAGAATGAGATTATTATATATTTTAATTTAAATAGAGACCGCAGAAATTGTGTATATTAATATCCTAATAACATCATATGATCTCAAAGGTCCAGTCACGGAGTTTCTTATCAGCCGCGCAGTACACTTCTATCGTTTAACCTAATTTGCAAAGGAGACCTACAGTTTAACGTGAAATTCGAACCACGGAGCGTCCTAGCATCTAAAGGTAGCCATACACGTGGAGGCCGGACCGCAGGGATTTCATCGAAGTGGCGCTGCACACACACGGGGGGTTAAAATCCTCAAGGGTTTCTCAGAGTTGGCTTCACGATGGCAGCATCCGATGATGTTCACGCATTGGCTGCTGTTACTATTTTCTTTATTGAATCTGTCACCGTGCTACCTCTCTCTAAGTTGCCTAGTAAAACTTGAAGCAGCCTTTTTCTGTAGTTCCATATCTTCATAAAAGCTTCCTATCATATTTCAAAAATTTGCCTCGGTCAACCAGGTGGCTAGGATAATTGGAACTCGGATAACCGGACTTTTACTGTAATTGATTTATTCCCATTCGTAAATACATCAACAACATAAAATTAAGTTTAAATGACATAAAAACTAAATTAAAATAATATTAGTTTAAAATCATGTTGTCATTAATATAGTTGATCATGTGATGTAAACTCAAATTCAAATCACATAACATCATTTGCATTATAATTTGATAGAACAATTGCTGCTATGTCGTTGTTTTGAGGTAATTTATCAAAATCTGCTTGTGGTTTATAATGATCCTGCGGGTGTTGCTTGAAAAGGTTTTGGGCTGAGGCTATTCGATGAGGATCCTGCGTGTGTTGCGATTTTTTTTCTCTGTTTTGTTTGTAATGTTCCATTTCGTGATGTTCCGTGTTTATAAAAATGTATGATAGTGAGCCCTGTCTATAGGAATTGAAGTACCAGGAATACCACGACAGAAACAAACGAGAAGCTGCCTACGCTAAGCTGGCATAAATATTGAAGGATAATGAACCAAATTAAAAAAAGAATCAATAGTAAAAATAATCAGCAACATTAAACCATCAGGAAATGAATCTTTGCGAAGTGATGGGCTGAAGAACATTAAAAAAACCGGCTGCAAGAAGATCACTTTGACGTTGTTAGCAAAAGCGTTGCCATAAAATTACGTGGCCTTTCGACCAATCAAACGCTAATAGCAGAAAAAATAATTAATGACACCCTGTTTCAAGTCGAAATGGGCTGTTTAGGAATGTCTTACAGTGAGCAACGGTTACCTACTTCTGGCCTGTACTATTCTGCAGGCAGCAGTTCTGGATTTTTTTTTTTTTTTATCCAGGAACCTCATCAAATAGTCTCAGCCCACAACCTTTTCGAGCAACACCCGCAAGATCATTATAAACCACCGCAGATTTTGATAAATTACCCCAAACCAACGACACAGCAGCAATTGTTCTATCAAATTATAATGCAAATGATGTCATGTGATTTGAATTTGAGTTTACATCAGATGATCAACTATATTAATGACAACATGATTTTAATTTAGTTTTTAATTTTATGTTGTTAATGTATTTACAAATGGGAATAAATCAATTACATTAAATAATATCAGTGTGTCAAAGAGAAATCGTAATATAATGAAGTGTCACGCTGATTGCGGCACCAGGAAAAGATAGTTAATTTTATTTATTGGAATTTTATTATTTAATATTTAATGAGAAGATGGGAATTAATCAAGGCATCAATTTAAAATTACTATTTATTGGATCACGTACATGGATTGATTAATTAATTAAACGTGATTCAGAGATGTGATTTCTTATTATAAACTGTCCGGCATATATTGTTGTTCATCAGGGTCGTTACTGGGCTAGTGGACGCACGCAATACACACAATAACATGTTTCACATCCCAGAGGTACTTCCTCAGCAGGGATCCATGGAACAAGATTTATAAATAAATAAATAAATAAATACCGTATGGTTTCTCCTGTGACGGCAGCTGCAGGCTTCTTGTGATGACAGCTGCGGTCAGGTCTGTGGTGGCGCTTCTTGTTGGGCGCACGGTCGACGTAAAGAGGCCCCTCAAGCAGCTAGGACGCAGTCTGGCGTCGAACCTGCTCCCTGGAGATACGGACTGGAAGGCTCTTCCAGCAGAAGCGCACACTCACACTTTCACTCGCGTCTAATATTCCAACGTCCGGCCGCGTACCGCCACGAGGTGCACACCTGTGTGGCCTCCAAGCGAGTGTCCCCACCCCATCCGCTTAGCGGTCCAGCGGATTCGGGGAAATACGAGGGGTTGCCACACTCCTGTGGGCGACAGCTACCTGCCTGCATCTAGCTGCAGCCTCACAAATCCGTTGGCAAACATAGGTTGCTACAACTTCACACGTATGTACTGTGTCAGTACATAGCCCACTTTCCCCGGAAAATTAAAAAATTTACGTCTATAAAATTTTTAAATTTCTTATTTCACAGTCACTGAACATATTTTCTCCACTTTGCACTTGCCTTCACGTTCACACAATGGATCTCGCATCAACATCTCTGAATTACGTAACTTAATCTACTATTTACAATCTTAGAGCAACTCGTGAAGTGTGCCATCTCACATCCCCATTAACATTTTGAATTTTGAAATTAATTATAGCTCGTGCCTTGTTGCAAATCTGCTATCACAGAAGGTGATATTAAATTGACTGGTTTTGGCAAGGTGATCTAATTTTAGTCCAGCACCCTGTGAGTCGCCAGTATCAGTGGCTCAGATTCACACACTCAATTACTCATACTAATTCTACTGTTAGTCTACAAAATAATTAGAGAACTTGTTAAAGGAATTTATCTATGCTACTTACTCATGCACTAGTGTAATTCTATTTCTACCGGATAATAATTATTTACAGGATGTGGATCAGTTAGGTTTGACTTCAACACCGTTGGAATGGCAACATGATACATCTAGTATGGTTCCTTATTCCTCGTCTATCGATGAAACTGATAGCATGGTGCAAAGTTGGAAGCATGTAATTTTTATTTCTATCTCCGTTATCGATAGTTAACATTTCAAGCCACCTTGGGGCATAAAACGAGGTATTGGGAAAGAATGTCTTGAGTCGACGGTTAGCTATGAGGGTTTCCTTAACTATCATTTTAATAGCGGCTCCATTTCGCTCTGACACATTTTTGTAGAAACTTTTACTCTCACGGGAGCATTTTTCTTTCACCTGTCCGCCATTTCAACGAAACATACGCAGCTAGGCCAGATTCTATAAGTAACCTATTTCCAGGAATTCTTATGGACTTATTTCGCCATTTACTGTTAGTTCCGGTGGCACTATAAGCTGAAGTTTGACTGACGGTATTAGTGCAGTTTGCCCTGCAATCCTGCGGAACCTTTTCGATGAAATATAGTTTAATTCAAGCGGAAACCTCTCTGCAGCTAACGCATCTCTCAAATGTCGACCAAAACCTTCCGTTAACCACTCAATGTAAAAATATTCGTGTGACTTCAGACACAAACAACACACCTGGCTTCTAGCTTTTAACATATTATGTGTTCTCACTCTGATGTTACCATTAAAATGTTATATTAATTTTGATTGAAGTTATCCTTCTGACGAGGTTACATTACAAGATTTACCGTACCACATCTCTAAGTAAGATAGCATTAACAAAATATATTATTATGTACAGAATGTGGTTTTGAAACACAAACTCACGTGACCTATACATGGCAATTCCGTCTTCATTTCATACGAACCAAAGTCTCATTTTAACTTTTAGCAGTTGTTTTCATCTTCCCGGTATATCTTAACTACAGATTCTTTTGATATATTCTCACAGATTACGATTGTGGTAATCTTGCAATAATTTCCGTGCAAACAATGGAAATATTTGAGCTTTCCTTTCAGTGCACAATGGTACCTCATGTATACAAATGAGAGGCCACATTTCACCATGGGACGAATGTTTCGATATGCAATAGGAATCCCTGAACATTGATAATATTTATTATAACTGTCACACTCGACTGAACACACATTCGCGCGGCAGCCTAAGTTCGGAATTGAATTTATCCATCCACGAGCAGGAGTGATTTTCCGCTCCTTGTGTGAAATGATCAAATCAGCTGATAGCTGCTCTGTCTCGATCTGCAAAATGTAATACCAATCTCTCCTTTCCCAACCAAAAACTGACGTCCCAAACCGTTGACGGCTTATTGTCTGTCGAGGTTTGGAGGTTGCTGCTAGTGGGGGTTGATTCTGATTATGCTCAGAGAAAACTGCGTAGGAAGTTCTATGATTAGAACCTCTCTTACTTTCAGCGCATGCATAAATGTCAGTTTTAACTTCAGGGGTGTTCTGGTCACCTGTTTTGACTTTATCAAGAGCCTCAATTGTGACTGGAATGGAAATTTCTAATTTCTCGTGTTCACCTGGCAAATTAGCTTCATTGTTTTCCGCCTCCGATTCCAGTGTAAGGATTGTGTGTTGTGTTTGCCTAATTTATTTCTTAATTGACTCAGTGCAATTACCAGTTTCTTGGGTAATGATTTTGCGGAGCTCAGTTTGTGTCTCAGTGAGCTTGCTGTTCAATTCCTCCCCTTGAGATCGCACTGTTAAATTTAACTCTTTTAAGAAAGCCATTACCATCCCCAAATTTGGTTGTTTAGGGTTGGCACTGTCCTCACGAACACGCGTATGATCGGAAGGCAGCGGAGATGCCATGCTCTTTCGATTTTCGAAACTATTTGGTAGAATTAGTGGTTCCATTCCTGCACTTTTTTAAGACACGACAATGTTAACAAGTGCCACCACCAATTGTAGATCCACTTCATAACCACATGAACAAAATACATTATGCAAATGATTTCCGAAACAAATACAACACAGAGATTACCACTGAACTGATCAGCAACAGAAACAACGACGAAAATGTACTTCCCTGCAAAACAAAACATCAATATATTCTACCACATGCATATAACTACAATATGGAACAAACAAGACATATATTCATTCATTCTGCCATAGATACAGGACGATATCACCGGATATGCCATCTGAAATTATTAACATGACAGTGTTCTTCACCCAATTAATGTTTGGGGTAAAATTTTGAAAATAGGAATGATTAAATTACTTGAATTATCAATTATTAAATCTCAACTGTATTGCCTTAATTATTAATTATCGGTAATTATAATTATCGGGCCCCACGTGATAAGCGCCAAATGAAGTGTCACGCTGATTGCGGCACCAGGAAAAGATAGTTAATTTTATTTATTGGAATTTATTATTTAATATTTAATGAGAAGATGGGAATTAATCAAGGCATCAATTTAAAATTACTATTTATTGGATCACGTACATGGATTGATTAATTAATTAAACGTGATTCAGAGATGTGATTTCTTATTATAAACTGTCCGGCATATATTGTTGTTCATCAGGGTCGTTACTGGGCTAGTGGACGCACGCAATACACACAGTAACATGTTTTACATCCCAGAGGTACTTCCTCAGCAGGGATCCATGGAACAAGATTTATAAATAAATAAATAAATAAATACCGTATGGTTTCTCCTGTGACGGCAGCTGCAGGCTTCTTGTGATGACAGCTGCGGTCAGGTCTGTGGTGGCGCTTCTTGTTGGGCGCACGGTCGACGTAAAGTGGCCCCTCAAGCAGCTAGGACGCAGTCTGGCGTCGAACCTGCTCCCTGGAGATACGGACTGGAAGGCTCTTCCAGCAGAAGCGCGCACTCACACTTTCACTCGCGTCTAATATTCCAACGTCCGGCCGCGTACCGCCACGAGGTGCACACCTGTGTGGCCTCCAAGCGAGTGTCCCCACCCCATCCGCTTAGCGGTCCAGCGGATTCGGGGAAATACGAGGGGTTGCCACATTCCTGTGGGCGACAGCTACCTGCCTGCATCTAGCTGCAGCCTCACAAATCCGTTGGCAAACATAGGTTGCTACAACTTCACGCGTATGTACTGTGTCAGTACAATAATATTTGCCAAGAACTTTATAAATGGCCTCGTATGTTCCTGGTATTATGTAGCCAAGGGCTTGAGGAGAAATTATTGTTGAAGACTTGAGATCTTCATAGCTTCTTCCCATTGACAAAAACCACAGCGTAGCGGTAAGTCTTTCGTGGTGCGAAATTGCTTCCCGCATAACGGTATCTATCTTTGTAATAAATGGAGTGACTAACGATAACAGATTTAAATAGGTTTATTCGTCCATCCTCAAATAATTATGAAAATCTTTGTGAAAATACTTCAATTTCGAAAGATGATTTGTGTGACAATATTTTCCTCTTTTTAGTAGCCACTCCTTGCACCATACACTTCTTCTAATGCGCTGTTTTGCGCGAGTTTTAGCGCTACTTGCCGCGATTAACAAACTAACAGTAGCCAACGCGTGCATATCAACGGATGTTGCCATCGTGAAGCCAACTCTGAGACTGAGAAACCCTTGAGGATTTTAACGCCCCGTTTGTTTGTTTGTTTTTTTTTTTTAATTTTTGCTACTCTAACGGTTTTGTGAACAGTCCCGCTACTGTTTGTAGCTTAATCTGTATGTTCAGTTTGATGGTTTGGATTCACTGATATTACACTTTAGGCGATAACCGGGCTATGGTCGGTAGGACCTTAATAGGAACCCCTTCTTGTATTCTTATTTATATTTCATATATTTTCACATTCTTACTACACTTACTCAGGAATCCACAGGGTTCATAATAATACTTAATGGCACCTTGTATTTGTGCCAGGTCATAGGTACAACCGTGCCTATAGATTCTAGTCTTGGAACTTCGTGTCGGGCTTCCTCTACTCTGCTGAAGAATTTTTCGGTTGATTGGAAGATTTGTGTATGGATATTTGGAGGAACGTTGTTGGAGTGAAGTAACTTGCCCGTGTGATCATTCGGAGAGCCTTATTCTGCAGTCTCTGTGCAGGACCATTCGATGAAATCCCTGCGGCCCGGCCTCCAAGTGTGTGGCTACCTTTACTATTAACAAATCAAAGCTATGTGAGAGGTGAATGTCAATTCTAAAGCCCGTAAAAATTACAGCCGAGACAGGGATTTGGACCAGGGACTATCAGTACCCCAATCGTACACCGTAACCATCTGAGTCAATGAAAATGTAATCCCACAAAAAAAAAATTCTTATAAAAAGTGGCCAAGTCTCGTCGTACTCGTAGATAGATAGATAGATATGTTCACTTTGATCCCATGTGAGAATAATCTCGGGGATGTGGAACAGTACATACACTTATTAGTAATGTCAGTATTACTATATAATTGATAATATTATATATTGACAAGAAGTTAGTTATGACCCATTAGTATAACCAATATTTCCTGTAATCTACAAATACAATCCCGAGTTAGTTAATACTTATTATGTGGAACAGTGTATAAACTTGTTACCAGCATCTAACAACCAGTTATTTTCTTACCAACCAGTTACCACAACTCATAAGCAGTCAATTACTTAAAAACCTGTTAGTATCATAATTTTTTACAGCAGTTTTTGAGTGCATGCTATCCCATGTTAGTTACTATATATGAGTGAAATTTTGTAAACAGTGTAATTTCTTCATTTGTCAAAAGTTTCAACAGAAAGAAAAACCATATATCATTTTAGTAATTGTGGACAACTTTGTCACCTTTCCCTTCCATACACCATATATACTATTTTATCAGTGATTCTTAGTTACCAAATTCCAAGAAGAAAATTCTTTTACAGAGTAAAATTGATTCTGAAGCAGATACTCTTTCAGTTTGGACTTAAAGTAGTTGGGTTTTTGTAGATAACATTTAATTTCTGTTGGTAAGACATTGAATAAGGAAGCTCCAGTAAATGTTAACCCTTTCTGTACAATTGACAGTGATTTGTAATCCTTGTGAATATTATATTTATTCCTAGTATTATGGCTATGTATGTCAGCATTAAGATTGAAGTGTTCAGGATTTTCCACTACAAATGATAGTACAGAGTATACATATTGTGCTGGCATTGTTAGTACACCCAGGTTTTTAAATAGATTTCTGCACGACATCTGTGGGCTTGCTCCAAAAATAGTTCTTATAGCATGTTTTTGCAATTTAAATACCCTCTGTGTTTGTGATGAGTTTCCCCAGAATGAGATGCCATAAGTGAGCAGGGAATGAAAATATGCAAAATATACTAACTTTCTGGTTTCTATATTAGCTATTTTACATATTACCCTAAGTGAAAATGTTGCAGAATTCAGTTTTTTAAGAAGTTGTTGAACATGCTGTTTCCAGTTCAATTTGTTATCTATACATACACCCAGGAATTTTGTGAAATTACTTTCATTGATTGCTTTTCCTTCTGATATCACATTATAGCTGTCCTTTGTTTTATTTTTTGTAACAAACTGAAGTAACTGTGTCTTTTCTACATTAAATATTAGTTCGTTGGCACTAAACCACCTGTTAATTTTCTTTATAGCAACATTTGCTGTGTTTTCGAGGTTTTGTGCTGATGGGTCTTTCAACGATATGCTGGTATCATCTGCAAAGAGCACCATGTGTTCATTATCACCTAGTATATGTGGGAGATCATTTATATAGATTAAGAACAGCAGAGGGCCAAGAATTGAGCCCTGAGGCACACCACATTTAACTATAACCCATTCTGAGTTTATAACATTTCCTGTATTAGCATCTTTCAGTGATACACATTGCTTTCTATTTTCCAGGTAAGATTTAAAACAAATCCTGGCTTACCACTAACTCCATAGTGGTCTAATTTACCTAGTAGAATCTCATGATCAACACAGTCAAAAGCCTTAGCAAGATCACAGAATATACCTAGGGAATTTAATTTTTTATGCATTGATTCCAGTATGTTGTTTACAAAAGCAAAAATTGCTGAATCTGTTGAAACGCCTTGTCTAAAACAAACTGTATTTTACTGAGTAGGTCATTCTTTTGTAGATGTGCATACACCCTTCTGTACATTGCTTTTTCAAAAAAAAATTTGAAAATGCTGGTAGAAGTGAAATGGGTCTGTCATTCTCAATTTTTGAGGTATCACCCTTTTTATAAAGTGGTTTGATTATTGACTTCTTGAGTGAGTCAGGGAAGATACCTTCTTCAAAAGAACTATTACAAATATGACTAATAACTCTACTAATGCTGGTGTTACATTGTTTCACTACATGGGTTGAAACCTCATCATAACCAAATGACTTTTCATTTTTGAGGGATTTAATAATTTTTTCATTTTCATTTTGACTGGTGGGAAATAGAGACATAGGTGCTGTTTTTGGTGACAAGGATTTAAGTATTGCTATAGCATCCATATTCCCATTATATTTTCCTTTTATTTTTTCAGCAACTGTTAAGAAGTAGTTATTGAAAGCACTTCCTACATAAGAGGGGTCATTTACAAGTTTATTGATATAGGTTTGTGTTCAGGGGATGATACAGTTGTTTCCCTTTTAATAATGTTCCAAACACTTTTTATCTTATTATCTGAACTACTAATCTCATCATTTATGGCCAAACGTTTAGATTCTTTTATTACTTTGGTTAAAATTCTACAGTATGTTTTGTAATGTTGTTTGAGAAGCCTATTATCAGTATTCCTAACTTTTACATATAATTCCCTTTTATGTCTGCAAGAAGTTTTAATACCAACTGTAACCCAATTTTTGTTTACTCGTTTTTGACCAATTGGAGCTAGTTTTGTAGGGAGACACCTTTTGTAAATTTCTAAAAACCTTTGGTGAAAAAATTGAATTTATTGTTTACCCCTTTTAATTTATAAACAGTGCTCCAGTCCTCATTGAGAAGTTCATCATTTAATGTTTTTATTGAATTGTTCTTTAATAGCCTAACTCTGACAAATCCTTTCTTTTTGTTATTTTCATTTCCCACAACATCCAAAGTAATTATTTGAGCATTATGGTCTGACAAACCATTTTCCATTGGGATTGTTCCATGTATTTCTAATTTATTGGGCTCTACAAAAATGTTATCAATAATGGTACTACTATTTTTTTGTGTTCTAGTTGGGAAATTTACAGTTTGATAGAAATTGAATGATCTAAGCATTCCTAGAAGATAATCTGTCTGGTTACATTCTACAGCAAAATTTATGTTGAAGTCTCCACATAGGATAATTTCCCTTTTAGTTCGTGATAAATTTATTAGAACCGCTTCAAGTTTATTACAAAATTTACTGAAGTCTCCTGTGGGAGCCCTATAAACTGTCAGCACAATAAGATATTTGTTTTCTAATTCTAACTGTATTGCACAACATTCAAAATCTTGTTCTATACAGTATTTACTTACATCTAACGATTTTGTCTCAGTATTTTCTCTTACATATATTGCTGCACCACCCATTCTCATCTCTGACCTGCAATAACATGAAGCTAATCTATATCCAATAAAAGGGAGGAAACATATTTCAGAATTCTTTAGATGTTCGTGTAGAGACAAAAAGTTAGGAGATCGTTTCCTGTAACAAGTCTAAGCTTTACAGTGTATATTCGCTTCACTTTGTGAAACAGAATAATCTCTCTTGGTAGTATTATTGATTTAATTCGGAATTTAAAAAAAAAAGTTATAATGACTTGGCCATTGGGCATGCCATGTTTTAGTTTACCTTAAATGCATTGCTTTATCAAACTTACAAATACAGAAAATATATTATTTCCTTCGCACTTTTTCGAATTTCACAAGTATATATTACTCCTTCCATTTCAGTAAAAATTATGACATGCGTAATAGCCAAGTCACCATTTTTTTTTGTTCTAAATAAAATTTGTAACACCGAGAGACACTATTCTGTTTCACAAAGTGAAGTGAATACACACTATAAGGCCGGGCGCACATTGACGCGCAGTCGACGCAGCGCAGCGCAGCACAGTTTCTGTCTCTCTATGTTTTGGGGCGGAACAGCGCGTATTGAGACGCAGAGCAGGGCAGCGCAGTACTGCGCCGCACGTGGCCTGCGCGACGTTGTGATCACGACACAGAAACTGTGCCACGCAGCTCACTCGTGCCGGTTTTTGCCGTAACACTTCTTGCGTTATTTATAATCTTGCTTTACTTATAATCATTTTCAACTATGGAATAAGAAAAATTGATTAATCTGGTGCGTAACCAACCTGCGATTCACAATATCAGTCATAAAAAATACATAAAAATTAAATTTAAACAAGAGATTTGGACAATGAGCCCAACAAGTGGCGAGTAAATTCAGCATTTATTTATCATACAACTGTCCACTTACAATTTACGCTTTTTAAAAAAAAAAAAACTTCGAAAAAGATTGATATATATAGGCTATTATCACATTATTTGTACTACATTATTCAATAGTGTCCCCGAGAAACACTTAATTTGTTGACACTGCTTTTTAAGTTTCTAGTGTTTATGTGGTGTTATATAGTTTTCTTAAAAATATAATATGAAATAAAAGAGAGAACATGGGCGCCGGCAGGATTGTTTGTAGGGGGGTGCACCAGGGCTGGCATTGGTGCCCCTTCTCCCCTATCGGCCCAAAACTTTCCGGGCTGGGCGTTTTTTTTTTTTTTAGCTCTACTACTGCCCAGGTGCCAGCGGGTGCAAGTGCACCCCCCTCCCGGCGCCCATGAGAGAGAAACATTCTTATAGATGTCATGTACCGTCAAACGCTAAATAATTAAATAAATAACCACGAAAATATGCGAGATTTTCTTCCGTTCTAATAGATATTTGAGCTTTGTCGAGAAAATAACAGGTTACATTATGCCGTGAATCTCCGCTCGAGTCATCCGAAAATTATCTTTTGGGAATTCTCTTTTCACTGCAAAAGCCAGATGAGAGTTTCTTCTTTTCATATACTCACTATTGCATAGTTTTATCTAACTCAGCTTCTGTTAAAGTAATAACAATTTTCCAAGCTCGGCATCCCAACCTGATTCAGAAATCATAAATCGAGTTTTTGCATCGACATGTTTTTGGTTACGCTTTATTGTCGGTTTTTCGCACAACACAATGCTTTGTAAACTGCCGCACGAAACTGCGCTCTAATATGCGCGAGTAACTGCCAGTCTGTGCTGCCCTGCCCTGCACTGCGTTGCCCCTACTGCGCCATGCAGCTCAATGTGCGCCCCGGGTAAAGGTTAGACTTGGCCCAGAACATGATCTCATAACTTTTTGTCACTACACGAGCACGAGACTTGGCCTTTATTTACAAGAATTGTTTTTCTGGGATCTCATTTATTTTTGTAAGTTGATCGCTTATTCTGAATCGTCGCTCAAATATTTCGATTACATTCGGAAGTCGGTAAATAAGAACATTGCAGAATTGAAGACATCAATATACGTTGCTAACTAACAATGCCCCACTCTGAAAACAATGAGTATGCGCCGTAGCCTAGCAATGCAGATTGCCGCTGGTTTAACTGCCACATAAGTAAATAATGGCTAATGAGTAACTTCCAAATTAAGCATAGAAATAAAGTAAAATTTAATGTGTTAGTTAAACTTGTTGATCTCTATGCATTAAAGAAATCTCAGGCATATAGCTCCATCTTGAGCAAAGCAATTAACCCACAAATATGTGCCAGAATTTTTTTATCTTTGGGATTGTAATTAAATAAATACGACGGAAAACGCCAATATTAGACTCTTCTTATGATTTGGCGATGAAACCATATATGCGTACCAAAATTCATGTTTCTAGGATTACTGGAAGTAAAGTGGAATTTTGATGTCGGGGTGTCATGGTAGAAATTAAATTTTAAATTTCACTAACTTCGAAAGTAAGGAAAGGAAAGAAATAAAATTTAACACATTAGTTAAAATCAGTGAGCTCACTCTGCAATGAAAATTTGAGGTGTATAAAGCTATTAGGTTAAAATTCGATTTCACGTTATGGGTAGGTAAGAGGTGGTTATGGGGAAATTTACTGGTTTCAGACTTTTGTTATTTATAATATGTGGGTAAAATGGTATCAGTGTACCAAATTTCAGCTTTCTAAGACTACGGGAAGTACCTTAGAGTTTTGGTGATCATCAGTCAGTCCGTGAGTGACAAAATCGCTGAAATTTGTATATTAATAACATCCAAAGAAAGAACAGTAACGAAACGAAATTTCATACGTGTGCTAAGATCGCTGATATCTACACAACAAAAAATTTAGGCATGTAGTATTACTACGACCGAAAAAATTGAGATTCAAAAATGACACGAATCGCTTCGAGAAGTGCCGCCGCTGACTCGACTTGAGTCAATGTAATGAAAAATAAACATTCAAACATAATAAAATAAACGTATTCCTTTTCTATATAATTTATTTTTGTTATCCCAAAACAGATGTAAACGGCATGTGATTCGGGTCTGGAAGATTCCTGGTTCAAAATCCGCATCTCGCATAAAATACACTCCTGGAAATTGAAATAAGAACACCGTGAATTCATTGTCCCAGGAATGGGAAACTTTATATACACATTCCTGGGGTCAGATACAACACATGATCACACAGACAGAACCATAGGCACATAGACACAGGCAACAGAGTATGCACAATGTCGGCACTAGTACCGTGTATATCCTCCTTTCGCAGCAATGCAGGCTGCAATTCTCCCATGGAGACGATCGTAGAGGTGCTGGATGTAGTCCTGTGGAACGGCATGCCAAGCCATTTCCACCTGGCGCCTCAGCTGGACCAACGTTCGTGCTGGACGTGCAGACCGCGTGAGACGACGTTTCATACAGTCCCAAACATGCTCAATGGGGGACAGATCCGGAGATCTCGCTGGCCAGGGTAGTTGACTTACACCTTCTAGAGCACGTTGGGTGGCACGGGATACATGTGGACGTGCATTGTCCTGTTGGAACAGCATGTTCCCTTGCCGGTCTAGGAATGGTAGAACGATGGGTTCGATGACGGTTTGAATGTACCGTGCACTGTTCAGTGTCCCCACGACGATCACCAGAGGTGTACGGCCAGTGTAGGAGATCGCTCCCCACACCATGAGTAGTGTGGAATTGTCTGTACGTGCCCACACAAAAGAAATGCTAATTAGTTCCCTATTGTTATGCTAATTAGGCCACTTGACTTGAGGTCCACTTGACTAACCACTTGACTCGAGGACCACTTGACTTGAGGGCCACTTGACTAACCTCAGATTCCCCCCTATTGTTAGGCCACTTGAGCGACCCAGGTGTGTCACGGTCCTTTGTTGTTCTCCCCTCCCCACCTGTCAATTATGGCCACTTGTTTGAACACCTGCCTTCCCTAGCACCAGCTGCCCTTGGTGTTTTTTTTTGTTAGGCCACTTGAGCGACCCCAAAGACACCAGGTGTGTCGCACCAGAAGCCCTCGCGGTTCTTTGTTGTCCTCCCCTCCCCACCTGTCAATCATGGCCACTTGTTTGAACACCTGCCTTCCCTAGCACCAGTTGCCCTTGGGGTTTTTTGTTAGACCACTTGAACGACCCCAACCACACCAGGTGTGTCGCGCCAGCTGCCCTCGCGGTTCTTTGTTGTCCTCCCCTCCCCACCTGTCAATCATGGCCACTTGTTTGAACACCTGCCTTCTCCAACCCCAGGCCCTTGGGGTATTTTTGTTAGGCCACTTGAGCGACCCCAACCACACCAGGTGTGTCGCGCCTGCTCCGGTTTGTAATCGATACGCCGCGCAAGAGAACCGGTTTGTAGAGCGGGCTGGCAGGTAAAAACCTGTTGTAACCTAATACCCCGCGCCGAGAACCAGTTTTTGTAGAGCGGGCGGGTGAACAAAAACCGGTTCTCGCTACCTGGGGTAAGACGTTCACGTATTTACGCTTGGCTAGGACATTCATAAATTGAAGTTTGATAATAATAAATAAAAACACATTGTATTTAATTTGATTTGTTTTTTTTATTTCACCCACCATTGTGCAATTAAAAATACATTTTTCAACGGCACATACAGCATTACAAAATATGTGTTCTTTACAAAGTTTTATCAAATTATTTTTTCTTGAGTTCTCGTAGAGGTGGACATCCCAGATCTTCAACCTTTTAGTTTTTCCTTGGCTCAGTGCTTTATGCTTCGCGGCCAGGAGACAGAGGTTGTGGGAATGTTCGAAGTTAGTAACACTATCATAGTTTAGTTATTTAAAGATGAATGAGATTAAAAATAATGATAACAACGCCAACCTGGACTACACTACATGTATTTTCAATGGGTAATGAAATTTACTTTCATCTCTCGTAGTTCTAGGGTACAAAATATATTTAAGGATAGTGCAACTTTCCTAACAGTCATCATATAGCTAGGTGAAACTTTCTGACGAATTTTTATGACTAGCTACATATTGGAGATTTCATTTTAATGTCTCCATTTTATTCCTCGATAGTTCTTAACTCCTATGGTATTTACTTTCTGTTACTATAAAAGCGTCTCACGTAATTACAGATCTTTTAGCGCCAGAGCGACTTAGCGGTTAAAGCGTCTGACTGGAGACTGAAAGGTTCCCCGGTTCGAAATTCCGTATCGGTGGTGGATACTCATAGGCATGTAACTAGACATAGCTTGCTGTGAAGTATTCATGGTTCATTTTTCTACGTTAAACTGCAGGTGCCCTTAAGTAAGATAAGGAAGGAAGGAACTAGCCACCCTATCTCCAATATATCTCCTTCGGTAAGGTTTCAACCAGAAACTTAAAGTACTTCACTTTTAATTGTGCGCGCTAAGAGTGAGTGGCTGTTTAGAAAATTAAACTCCGCAAACAACGCAGTAGCGTTCACGCAGCGTCGTTGATGGTTGTACGTAGAGCTTGAATCGAAAATTTACTGCCGCTGCTGCATTGTAATAAATTATTTAGGTGGAATATACCGATTCCACTAGGATCATCCTGTACTAAGAAATGTTCCCAGGACGGCTGCAGAGGTGTTTCCTAGTGACCAAGACTTACTAACTGCGATAAGTTCGGCGAAAGACGTTTGTGACGACGAGTGTTTTGGACAAAGTTTTGTGCATATTGGGGATTCGAACCAGCACCCTCCTGAATGCGTGGTCAGAGCGTTACCACTCACACTCGTACAATATAATAACGCTACGTTAGTATCTCCTAAACGGGATTGACATATTTATCTCGGATAAAATTGCATTCTACTTATCGTGAAAATTACCAATTTATAGAGGTATCAAATGTAGCAATGTACAGATGAAGTAAAAATTCGCTAAGATTTCTAGGCGAGAACTGCGGGGAAAAAATACGGTCGCGAGTATATCTAACTGAATACAAAAACTTTTCATGATTGTATTTCGGGCGGCTATATGTTATTCACTTGAATCTAAGCTTATTTTTTTTTATTTTTTTGTACTTGATCTGTGGTGTGGAGACTTAGCAGGCGTACAGGCAGTTCCCATCAAAGCTGCATGAAAATCACCGTAACATTAATGTCTGGCACCTATTTGAAGTAAAATGGTGTCGTCATACGTGCGGTCACCTTAATTTATTAAACACATGAGAAATCCATTTAAGCAGATGGCATAACAGCACTGAGATATATGAAGTCTGTCGAACACAGAGGAGACTATGTTGAATCTCACGTGTATCAGTGTCATCCCACGAACCTAAGAGATCACCATCGTAAGTGGATATATTATTATTAGCGTACCAGTATGGCTTTACACCTCGTCGTCATTCGAGGCGGGGAAAGGATTAGTGCAGGGAACGGCCACCTGGAGTGATTTAGGGAAACCATGGAAAACCAGAATATGGATGCTCAGACGGGGATTCGAGCCAGCGCCCTCCCGAATGCGTGGTCAGAGCGTTACCACTCACCCACCACGCTCGATAATTTTCGCAGGCAATACTGAAAAAATATCTATTCTGAGAAGTAATTTTTTTTATTTTTTTTTGCATGGCGCTTAGATAATTATGAAATTTCCAACATCTGAAATGACTGGTTACACAGATATTGCTGCTACTAGAGACACAGGAAAATAGTGTGAACTTTGACAAAACATCTTTAGCTGGGACGCTGCATGTTAGAGACTAATACAGTAACTCTAATCAACTACCCAATCTAGCAACTGACCGTTGAAACGCAATATCCGTACGGTATGCAATATGCCTCTGCCAAAGAAACGGGATAAGTAGCAAGATTGATACGAAAGAAAGTTACTGTACAGCGATGTAATGGAAGCTCAACTGTAGACACGCAACTACCTGTTTTGTACTGCCGTTATTATATCAGAAATAGAACAACTGTAAAGCAAAAAAAAAAAAAAAAAAAAAAAATTCACAATAGCAAGCATGTAGAGTTTCCACACACATATCACAGACATGGTAGCACTAAAACAAAGGACCAAGATATGATTTTAAATGGAAGCTGTTAAACATCCATAAATCAAAAAGTGGTGCTATATTATGATCAGAGGAAATGCTTAAAAGTGACGGAGAAATTTAGGAAATTCGTTAACGATCTGAACGATTTACTTGTTGATTATAAGTAGGACTTTGATAATATATAAGAATTATACAAAACACTAGAGAGACCTGACGTACATTAGAAGTTATATATATATATTTTTTGGCCCTAGTATTTTACACCTCGTCGACGTCGCAATCATAAAAGGTCGGAGAGGATTAGGGATGAGTAACGCGTAGGAATTCACCCATGACCTTCTGAAGGAACCATATCGGCATTCACCTGGAGTGAATTCGCAAACCATGAGGAACCGAAATCAGGATGATCTGATGGAAACTTGAAATTGTGTCCTCCCGTATTCCAGGCCTTAGCGTTACCGTTTATCACCCACCGTGCTCGGTAATTTATTTAAAGAAAGATCAAAGATACAAAAATAGAACTAATATTTAATTCCGATACCTTCTTCATCATGCCGGAGTAAGGGTGCGAGCTGGTTGTTTTCTACGGGAACAGCTTCTTGCCACCTGTACTGCGGGGAACATTCACGTGGTAGATCGTGCAAGGTACCGTGACGACCGATAAGTATCGTACACTGGTTGCAGACCACATACAGCACAAACCTTCAGGACGACCATGTTTCCCAACGGCTGTGACATTTTTCAACAAGATAATGCGCCATGTCACAAGGCCAGAAGTGTAACTTAATGGTTCTAGGAACACAGTGGCGAGTTGTAATTGATGTACTGGCTCGCCCAGCTTGCCAGATCTGAACCCAATCGAACACATCTGGGATGTGATTTGGGGAAGGCTTGCGATCTATCTAAGTTTGACCCATTGCAGATTGCGATGGCCCAAAGGCTGGGCACGAGCATTTCGGAAACTGCACTATATATCGGGTGTTCGAGCAGTGTTGCGGTGAGTGTCTTCAACAAGTGGCGAAACGAAGGTGACACCATGTCCAAACGTCGAGTGGTTGGGCGGCCATCCCTGTATTACACATGTCGGACGTCGTAGGCTGGGCAGACGTAAAACAGGACAGGCGGCGGGCGAACTGTGACGGAACTAACATCAGACTTTAATGTTGGGCAGAGTACAAGTGTACCTGAACACACAGTGCACCGAACACTCCTAACGATGGGCCTCCGCAGCCGACGACCCATGCATGTGCACCACGACATCGGCAACTGCGACTGAAATGGGCACGAGACCATCGTCACTGGACGTTGGCGTAGTGGCAGATCGTTGCATGGTCTGATGAATTCCGATACCTTCTTCATCATGCCGGAGTAAGGGTGCGAGCTGGTCGTTTTCTACGGGAACAGCTTCTTGTCACCTGTACTGCGGGGAACATTCACGTGGGAGCTCGTGCAAGGCACCGTGATGACCGATAAGTATCGTACACTGGTTGCAGACCACGTACAGCACACACCTTCATGACGACCATGTTTCCCAACGGCTGTGACATTTATCAACAAGATAATGCGCCATGTCACAAGGCCAGAAGTGTAACTTAATGGTTCTAGGAACACAGTGGCGAGTTGTAATTGATGTACTGGCTCGCCCAGCTCGCCAGATCTGAACCCGATCGAACACATCTGGGATGTGATTGAATATGGCGTCAATCAAACGAGGTGAAACAACGTATATGCATGCAGAAACTGACATTAACGCAGCTACAAGGAAGGCAGTCTGCATTCATATAACTTTCGTGGATTAGGATCATGAAAACAGGTAAAACATCACCACTATTATGTAATTTCTCTATACGCAAAATGTCATCGGTTTAAATGGTTAGAAGGTATCCATCATGGCATACGATGTGCAATGAGTGCATCCACTAAAATAGAAAAACCCGCGGCATGATGCGGTTTATCGCCATAAATGAAAAAATTCTGTTCACGACCCTATATGACAACTTGAGTACCTTGTACATCTGATATATATGTCGAAAGTCACACTAAAGTATTTGAAGCTGAACTAAACAGAGCATGCAAAAGATGACAACATCACAAGTTTACGACCCTCCGGAAGGCCGAAACATAATGCGCTCAACTCCAGATGAAACATAAAATATGTTACACATCAGTTAGTATGTGCCACTTTCGATAAATTTCATTTAAAAAGTGTAAAAATATTTAATAGCAGTCCATACCATTTATGGTTCTACGCCTCGTCGACATCGAAGCCTTTAGAGGCGGGAAAGGACAGTGGACGAGGAACGGGAAGGAATTCGGCCATCGCAAATGAAGAAATAATCCCCGGCGTTCGCATCGCGTTATTTGGGGGGAAACCGTGGAAAACCCAAATCTGGATGCCCGGACGGGGGATTCGAACCCGCACCCTTCCAAATGCTAGACCAGATCTTTATTGATCACGAGGCGTGATAAGACTGGTGTGACTGAATTACATCTGGTGTGCATGCGAGATATAGACTGAATGTGACTGTGATTCGGTGTGATATGCTGGCTCCACATATCAACATCGGTTCTGCTGGTTTGAGCAGTTTCATAATGTTTGCCTGCACCGACAGAAATTCAGTCTAGAGATACTTATTTAAAATTCTTTAACTCTATGAAGCCCCCACAGATTCAAAGAATATGGTAGGTTTAAAATGCGCTTTAAATAGTTGTATAAAGCGGAGTAGAGAAGTATCTCGATTGACCTTTCTACACTGCGGCTGTACTGATTTCATTACAAATTCACCATTCCTCAGTTTAGGTACCCTAAATTAAATGATTTATTACCCTGGATACTACATGGATGTGAAAAGTGTGAATAATACACACATAGAAAATTATCAACTCACCCTAGGTGTACTGTGGGATAGTAATACTGAGTTAGGTCACGACAACAAGTTGTTGTATGCCATTCTCATGGCACCACTGATACATGGAAATCCAAAGTGTCTATGGAGGCGGCTTGGGGGGCCCCCACACTGCGTACTAAGGAGCCCGGCATTTTGCGCGGCTTAAGAAGACCGAAATTTTGCGCGCCGGTTTTCCGGATGCAACGCGTTTTTTTTTTTCATTCTACGCAGCAGCCGCTTACTGTGGGGGGGCCCCCCACGCCGTCTAAATAGGCACTTTTTGATTTCCATGTATCAGTGGTGCCATGAGAATGGCATATGACAACTTGTTGTCGTGACCTAACTCAGTATTACTATCCCACAGTACACCTAGGGTGAGTTGATAATTTTCTATGTGTGTATTATTCACACTTTTCACATCCGTGTAGTATACAGGGTTATAAATATTGTAATTTAGGGTACCTAAACTGAGGAATGGTGAATTCGTAATGAAATCAGTACAGCCTCAGTGTAGAAAGGTCAACGAGATACTTCTCTACTCCACTTTATACAACTATTTAAAGCGCATTTTAAACCTACCATACTCTTTGAAACTGTGGGGGCTTCATAGAGTTAAAGAATTTTAAATAAGTATCTCTAGACCGAAATTCTGTAGGTGCAGGCAAACATTATGAAACTGCTCAAACCAGCAGAAGCGATGTTGATATGTGGAGCCAGCATATCACACCGAATCACAGTCACATTCAGTCTATATCTCGCATGCACACCAGATGTAATTCAGTCACACCAGTCTTATCACGCCTCGTGATCAATAAAGATCTGGTCTAGCATTTGGGAGGGTGCGGGTTCGAATCCCCCGTCCGGGCATCCAGATTTGGGTTTTCCATGGTTTCCCCCCAAATAATCGCGATGCGAACGCCGGGGATGATTTCTTCATTTGCCATGGCCGAATTCCTTCCCGTTCCTCGTCCACTGTCCTTTCCCGCCTCTAAAGGCTTCGATGTCGACGAGGCGTAGAACCATAAATGGTATGGACTGCTATTAAAAATTTTTACACTTTTTAAATGAAATTCATCGAAAGTGGCACATACTAACTGATGTGTAACATATTTTATGTTTCATCTGGAGTTGAGCGTATTATGTTTCGGCCTTGCGGAGGGTCGTAAACTTGTGATGTTGTCATCTTTTGCATGCTCTGTTTAGTTCAGCTACAAATACTTTAGTGTGACGTTCGACATATATATCAGATGTACTACTCGAGTTGTCATATAGGGTCGTGAACAGAATGAGATTCATTTATGGCGATACACCGCATCATGCCGTGTGTTTTTCTATTTTAGTGGATGCACTCATTGCACATCGTATGCCATGATGGATACCTTCTAACCATTTAAACCGATGACATTTTTCGTATGGTGAAATTACATAATAGTGGTGATGTTTTACCTGTTTTCATGATCCTAATCCACGAAAGTTATATGAATGCAGACTGCCTTCCGTGTAACTGCGATAATGTCAGTTTCTGCATGCATATACGTTGTTTCGCCTCGTTTGATTGACGCCATATTCAATCACATCCCAGATGTGTTCGATCGGGTTCAGATCTGGAGAGCTGGGCGAGCCAGGACATCAATTACAACTCGCCACTGTGTTCCTAGAACCATTAAGTTACACTTCTGGCCTTGTGACATGGCGCATTATCTTGTTGATAAATGTCACAGCCGTTGGGAAACATGGTCGTCATGAAGGTATGTGCTGTACGTGGTCTGCAACCAGTGTACGATACTTATCGGTCGTCACGGTGCCTTGCACGATCTCCCACGTGAATCTTCCCCGCAGTACATGTGACAAGAAGCTGTTCCCGTAGAAAACGACCAGCTCGCACCCTTACTCCGGTATGATGAAGAAGGTATCGGAATTCATCAGACCATGCAACGATCTGCCACTACGCCAACGTCCAGTGACGATGGTCTCGTGCCCATTTCAGTCGCAGTTGCCGATGTCGTGGTGCACATGCATGGGTCGTCGGCTGCGAAGGCCCATCGTTAGGAGTGTTCGGTGCAATGTGTGTTCATGGTACACTTGTACCCTGCCCAACATTAAAGTCTGATGTTAGTTCCGCCACAGTTCGCACGCCGCCTGTCCTGTTTTACGTCTGCCCAGCCTACGACGTCCGACATGTGTAATAAGGGGTGGCCGCCCAACCACTCGACGTTTGGACATGGTGTCACCATCGTTTCGCAACTTGTTGAAGACACTCACCGCAACACTGCTCGAACACCCGATATATAGTGCAGTTTCCGAAATGCTCGTGCCGAGCCTCTGGGCCATCGCAATCTGCAATGGGTCAAACTTAGATAGATTGCAAGCCTTCCCCCAAATCACACCCCAGATGTGTTCGATCGGGTTCAGATCTGGCGAGCTGGGCGAGCCAGTACATCAATTACAACTCGCCAGAGTGTTCCTAGAACCATTAAGTTACACTTCTGGCCTTGTGACATGGCGCATTATCTTGTTAAAAAATGTCACAGCCGTTGGGAAACATGGTCGTCATGAAGGTTTGTGCTGTATGTGGTCTGCAACCAGTGTACGATACTTATCGGTCGTCAAGGTGCCTTGCACGAGCTCCCACGTGAATGTTCCCCGCAGTACAGGAGACAAGAAGCTGTTCCCGTAGATAACGACCAGTTCGCCCCCTTACTCCGGCATGATGAAGAAGGTATCGGAATTCATCAGACCATGCAACAATCTGCCACTACGCCAACGTCCAGTGACGATGGTCTCGTGCCCATTTCAGTCGCAGATGCCGATGTCGTGGTGCACATGCATGGGTCGTCGGCAGCGGAGGCCCATCGTTAGGAGTGTTCGGTGCAATGTGTGTTCAGGTACACTTGTACTCTGCCCAACATTAAATTCTGATGTTAGTTCCGCCACAGTTCGCCCGCCGCCTGTCCTGTTTTACGTCTGCCCAGCCTACGACGTCCGACATGTGTAATAAGGGGTGGCCGCCCAACCACTCGACGTTTGGACATGGTGTCACCATCGTTTCGAACTTGTTGAAGACACTCACCGCAACACTGCTCGAACACCCGATATATAGTGCAGTTTCCGAAATGCTCGTGCCGAGCCTCTGGGCCATCGCAATCTGCAATGGGTCAAACTTAGATAGATTGCAAGCCTTCCCCAAATCACACCCCAGATGTGTTCGATCGGGTTCAGATCTGGCGAGCTGGGCGAGCCAGTACATCAATTACAACTCGCCACTGTGTTCCTAGAACCATTAAGTTACACTTCTGGCCTTGTGACATGGCGCATTATCTTGTTGAGAAATGTCACAGCCAATGGGAAACATGGTCGTCATGAAGGTTTGTGCTGTATGTGGTCTGCAACCAGTGTACGATACTTATCGGTCGTCTCGGTGCCTTGCACGAGGTCCCACGTGAATGTTCCCCGAAGTACAGGCGACAAGAAAATGTTCCCGTAGAAAACAACCAGCTCGCACCCTTACTCCGGCATGATGAAGAAGGTATCGGAATTCATCAGACCATGCAACGATCTGCCACTACGCCAACGTCCAGTGACGATGGTCTCGTGCCCATTTCAGTCGCAGTTGCCGATGTCGTGGTGCACATGCATGGGTCGTCGGCTGCGGAGGTCCATCGTTAGAAGTGTTCGGTGCACTGTGTATTCAGGTACACTTGTACTCTGCCCAACATTAAAGTCTGATGTTAGTTCCGCCACAGTTCGCCCGCCGCCTGTCCTGTTTTACGTCTGCCCAGCCTACGACGTCCGACATGTGTCATACAGGATGGCCGCCCAACCACTCGACGTTTGGACATGGTGTAAACATCGTTTCGCCACTTGTTGAAGACACTCACTGCAACACCGCTCGAACACCCGATATATAGTGCAGTTTCCGAAATGCTCGTGCCGAGCCTCTGGGCCATCGCAATCTGCAATGGGTCAAACTTAGATAGATTGCAAGCCTTCCCCAAATCACACCCCACATGTGTTCGATCGGGTTCAGATCTGGCGAGCTGGGCGAGCCAGTACATCAATTACAACTCGCCACTGTGTTCCTAGAACCATTAAGTTACACTTCTGGCCTTGTGACATGGCGCATTATCTTGTTGAAAAATGTCACAGCCGTTGGGAAACATGGTCGTCATGAAGGTTTGTGCTGTACGTGGTCTGCAACCAGTGTACGATACTTATCGGTCGTCAAGGTGCCTTGCACGAGCCCCCCACGTGAATGTTCCCCGCAGTACAGGTGACAAGAAGCTGTTCCCGTAGAAAACGACCAATTCGCACCCTTACTCCGGCATGATGAAGAAGGTATCGGAATTCATCAGACCATGCAACGATCTGCCACTACGCCAACGTCCAGTGACGATGGTCTCATGCCCATTTCAGTCGCAGTTGCCGATGTCGTGGTGCACATGCATGGGTCGTCGGCTGCGGAGGCCCATCGTTAGGAGTGTTCGGTGCAATGTGTGTTCAGGTACACTTCTTCTCTGCCCTACATTAAAGTCTGATGTTAGTTCCGCCACAGTTCGCCCGCCGCCTGTCCTGTTTTACGTCTGCCCAGCCTACGACGTCCGACATGTGTAATAAGGGGTGGCCGCCCAACCACTCGACGTTTGGACATGGTGTCACCTTCGTTTCGCCACTTGTTGAAGACACACACCGCAACACTGCTCGAACACCCGATATATAGTACAGTTTCCGAAATTCTCGTGCCGAGCCTCTGGGCCATCGCAATCTGCAATGGGTCAAACTTAGATAGATCGCAAGCCTTCCCCAAATCACATCCCAGATGTGTTCGATCGGGTTCATATCTGGCAAGCTGGGCGAGCCAGTACATCAATTACAACTAGCCACTGTGTTCCTAGAACCATTAAGTTACACTTCTGGCCTTGTGACATGGCGCATTATCTTTTTGAAAAATGTCACAGCCGTTGGGAAACATGGTCGTCATGAAGGTTTGTGCTGTACGTGGTCTGCAACCAGTGTACGATACTTATCGGTCGTCAAGGTGCCTTGCACGAGCCCCCACGTGATGTTCCCCGCAGTACAGGTGACAAGAAGCTGTTCCCGTAGAAAACGACCAATTCGCCCCCTTACTCCGGCATGATGAAGAAGGTATCGGAATTCATCAGACCATGCAACGATCTGCCACTACGCCAACGTCCAGTGACGATGGTCTCATGCCCATTTCAGTCGCAGTTGCCGATGTCGTGGTGCACATGCATGGGTCGTCGGCTGCGGAGGCCCATCGTTAGGAGTGTTCGGTGCAATGTGTGTTCAGGTACACTTCTTCTCTGCCCAACATTAAAGTCTGATGTTAGTTCCGCCACAGTTCGCCCGCCGCCTGTCCTGTTTTACGTCTGCCCAGCCTACGACGTCCGACATGTGTAATAAGGGGTGGCCGCCCAACCACTCGACGTTTGGACATGGTGTCACCTTCGTTTCGCCACTTGTTGAAGACACACACCGCAACACTGCTCGAACACCCGATATATAGTACAGTTTCCGAAATTCTCGTGCCGAGCCTCTGGGCCATCGCAATCTGCAATGGGTCAAACTTAGATAGATCGCAAGCCTTCCCCAAATCACATCCCAGATGTGTTCGATCGGGTTCATATCTGGCAAGCTGGGCGAGCCAGTACATCAATTACAACTCGCCACTGTGTTCCTAGAACCATTAAGTTACACTTCTGGCCTTGTGACATGGCGCATTATCTTGTTGAAAAATGTCACAGCCGTTGGGAAACATGGTCGTCATGAAGGTTTGTGCTGTATGTGGTCTGCAACCAGTGTACGATATTTATCGGTCGTCAAGGTGCCTTGCACGAGCCCCCACGTGAATGTTACCCGCAGTACAGGTGACAAGAAGCTGTTCCCGTAGAAAACGACCAATTCGCACCCTTACTCCGGCATGATGAAGAAGGTATCGGAATTCATCAGACCATGCAACGATCTGCCACTACGCCAACGTCCAGTGACGATGGTCTCATGCCCATTTCAGTCGCAGTTGCCGATGTCGTGGTGCACATGCATGGGTCGTCGGCTGCGGAGGTCCATCGTTAGGAGTGTTCGGTGCAATGTGTGTTCAGGTACACTTCTTCTCTGCCCAACATTAATGTCTGATGTTAGTTCCGCCACAGTTCGCCCGCCGCCTGTCCTGTTATACGTCTGCCCAGCCTACGACGTCCGACATGTGTAATAAGGGGTGGCCGCCCAACCACTCGACGTTTGGACATGGTGTCACCTTCGTTTCGCCACTTGTTGAAGACACTCACCGCAACACTGCTCGAACACCGGATATATAGTGCAGTTTCCGAAATGCTCGTGCCGAGCCTCTGGGCCATCGCAATCTGCAATGGGTCAAACTTAGATAGATCGCAAGCCTTCCCCAAATTCACATCCCAGATGTGTTCGATTGGGTTCAGATCTGGCAAGCTGGGCGAGCCAGTACATCAATTACAACTCGCCACTGTGTTTCCTAGAACCATTAAGTTACACTTCTGGCCTTGTGACATGGCGCATTAATCTTGTTGAAAAATGTCACAGCCGTTGGGAAACATGGTCGTCATGAAGGTTTGTGCTGTATGTGGTCTGCAACCAGTGTACGATACTTATCGGTCGTCACGGTGCCTTGCACGATCTACCACGTGAATGTTCCCCGCTGTACAGGTGGCAAGAAGCTGTTCCCGTAGAAAACAACCAGCTCGCACCCTTACTCCGGCATGATGAAGAAGGTATCGGAATTAAATATTAGTTCTATTTTTGTATCTTTGATCTTTCTTTAAATAAATTACCGAGCACGGTGGGTGATAAGCGGTAACGCTAGGGCCTGGAATACGGGAGGACACAATTTCAAGTTTCCATCTGATCATCCTGATTTCGGTTCCTCATGGTTTGCGAATTCACTCCAGTTGAATGCCGATATGGTTCCTTCAGAAGGTCATGGGTGAATTCCTACGCGTTACTCATCCCTAATCCTCTCCGACCTTTTATGATTGCGACGTCGACGAGGTGTAAAATACTAGGGCCAAAAAAAAAAAAAAATATATATATATAACTTCTAATGCACGTCAGGTCTCTCTAGTGTTTTGTATAATTCTTATATATTATCAAAGTCCTGCTTATAATCAACAAGTAAATCGTTCAGATCGTTAACGAATTTCCTATATTTCTCCGTCACTTTTAAGCATTTCCTCTGATCATAATATAGCACCACTTTTTGATTTATGGATGTTTAACAGCTTCCTTTTAAAATCATATCTTGGTCCTTTGTTTTAGTGCTACCATGTCTGTGATATGTGTGTGGAAACTCTACATGCTTGCTATTGTGAATTGTTTTTTTTTTTTTTTTTTTTTTTTTTTTTTTTTTTTTTTGCTTTACAGTTGTTCTATTTCTGATATAATAACGGCAGTACAAAACAGGTAGTTGCGGGTCTACAGCTGAGCTTCCGTTACATCGCTGTACAGTAACTTTCTTTCGTATCAATCTTGCTACTTATCCCGTTTCTTTGGCAGAGGCATATTGCATACCTTACGGATATTGCGTTTCAACGGTCAGTTACTAGATTGGGCTCGAATCCCCGTCTGAGCATCCATATTCTGGTTTTCCATGGTTTCCCTAAATCACTCCAGGTGGCCGTTCCCTGCACTAATCCTTTCCCCGCCTCGAATGACGACGAGGTGTAAAGCCATACTGGTACCCTAATAATAATATATCCACTTACGATGGTGATCTCTTAGGTTCGTGGGATGACACTGATACACGTGAGATTCAACATAGTCTCCTCTGTGTTCGACAGACTTCATATATCTCAGTGCTGTTATGCCATCTGCTTAAATGGATTTCTCATGTGTTTAATAAATTAAGGTGACCGCACGTATGACGACACCATTTTACTTCAAATAGGTGCCAGACATTAATGTTACGGTGATTTTCATGCAGTTTTGATAGGAACTGCCTGTACGCCTGCTAAGTCTCCACACCACTACAGATCAAGTACAAAAAAAAAAAAAAATAAGCTTAGATTCAAGTGAATAACATATAGCCGCCCGAAATACAATCATGAAAAGTTTTTGTATTCAGTTAGATATACTCGCGACCGTCTTTTTTCCCCGCAGTTCTCGCCTAGAAATCTTAGCGAACTTTTACTTCATGTGTACATTGCTACATTTGATACCTCTATAAATTGGTAATTTTCACGATAAGTAGAATGCAATTTTATCCGAGATAAATATGTCAATCCCGTTTAGGAGAGACTAACGTAGCGTTATTATATTGTACGAGTGTGCGTGGTAACACTGACCACGCATTCAGGAGGGTGCTGGTTCGAATCCCGAATATGCACAAAACTTTGTCCAAAACACTCGTCGTCACAAACGTCTTTCGCCGAATTTATCGCAGTTAGTAAGTCTTGGTCACTAGGAAACACCTCTGCAGCCGTCCTGGGAACATTTCTTAGTACAGGATGATCCTAGTGGAATCGGTATATTCCACCTAAATAATTTATTACAATGCAGCAGCGGCAGTAAATTTTCGATTGAAGCTCTACGTACAACCATCAACGACGCTGCGTGAACGCTACTGCGTTGTTTGCGGAGTTTAATTTTCTAAACAGCCACTCACTCTTTGCGCGCACAATTAAAAGTGAAGTACTTTAAGTTTCTGGTTGAAATCTTACCGAAGGAGATATATTGGAGATAAGGTGGCTAGTTCCTTCCTTCCTTATTTTACTTAAGGGCACCTGCAGTTTAACGTAGAAAAGTGAACCATGAATACTTCACAGCAAGCTATGTCTAGTTACATGCCTATGAGTATCCACCACCGATACGGAATTTCGAACCGGGGAACCTTCAGACGCTTTAACCGCTAAGTCGCTCTGGCGCTAAAAGATCTGTAATTACGTGAGACGCTTTTATAGTAACAGAAAGTAAATACCATAGGAGTTAAGAACTATCGAGGAATAAAATGGAGACATTAAAATGAAATCTCCAATATGTAGCTAGTCATAAAAATTCGTCAGAAAGTTTCACCTAGCTATATGATGACTGTTAGGAAAGTTGCACTATCCTTAAATATATTTTGTACCCTAGAACTACGAGAGATGAAATTAAATTTCACTAACCCATTGAAAATACATGTAGTGTAGTCCAGGTTGGCGTTGTTATCATTATTTTTAATCTCATTCATCTTTAAATAACTAAAGTATGATAGTGTTACTAACTTCGAACATTCCCACAACCTCTGTCTCCTGGCCGCGAATCCAAGGAAAAACTAAAAGGTTGAAGATCTGGGATGTCCACCTCTACGAGAACTCAAGAAAAAATAATTTGATAAAACTTTGTAAAGAACAAATATTTTGTAATGCTGTATGTGCCGTTGAAAAATGTATTTTTAATTGCACAATGGTGGGTGAAATAAAAAAACAAATCAAATTAAGTACAATGTGTTTTTATTTATTATTATCAAACTTCAATTTATGAATGTCCTAGCCAAGCGTAAATACGTGAACGTCTTACCCCAGGTAGCGAGAACCGGTTTTTGTTCACCCGCCCGCTCTACAAAAACTGGTTCTCGGCGCGGGGTATTAGGTTACAACAGGTTTTTACCTGCCAGCCCGCTCTACAAACCGGTTTCTTGCGCGGCGTATCGATTACAAACCGGAGCTGGCTCGACACACCTGGTGTGGTTGGGGTCACTCAAGTGGCCTAACAAAAATACCCCATGGGCCTGGGGTTGGGGAAGGCAGGTGTTCAAACAAGTGGCCATGATTGACAGGTGGGGAGGGGAGGACAACAAAGAACCGCGAGGGCAGCTGGCGCGACACACCTGGTGTGATTGGGGTCGCTCAAGTGGTCTAACAAAAAACCCCAAGTGCAACTGGTGCTAGAGAAGGCAGGTGTTCAAACAAGTGGACATGATTGACAGGTGGGGAGGGGAGGACAACAAAGAACCGCGAGGGCAGCTGGCGCGACACACCTGGTGTCTTTGGGGTCGCTCAAGTGGCCTAACAAAAAAAAACACCAAGGGCAGCTGGTGCTAGGGAAGGCAGGTGTTCAAACAAGTGGCCATGATTGACAGGTGGGAAGGGGAGAACAACAAAGGACCGTGACACACCTGGGTCGCTCAAGTGGCCTAACAATAGAGGGGAATCTGAGGTTAGTCAAGTGGCCCCCCCTCAAGTCAAGTGGTTAGTCAAGTGGCCCTCAAGTCAAGTGGCCTAATTAGCATAACAATAGGGACCTCATTAGCATTTCTTTTGTGTTGGCACGCACAGACAATTCCACACTACTACCATGATGCCGGGTGTTGGCCAAGTGTGCCTCGGTCGTATGCAGTCCTGATTGTGGCGCTCACCTGCACGGCTCCAAACACACATAAGACCATCATTGGCATCAAGGCAGAAGCGACTCTCATCACTGGTAGACGACACGTCTCCATTCGTCCCTCCATACACGCCTGTCGCGACGCCACTGGAGGCGGGCTGCACGATGTTGGGGCGTGAGCGGAAGACGACCTAACGGTGCGCGGGACCGTAGCCCAGCTTCATGGAGACGGTTGCGAATGGTCCTCTCTGATACCCCAGGGGCAACAGTGTCCCTAATTTGCCGGGAAGTGGCGGTGCGGTACCCTACGGCACTGCGTAGGATGCGACGGTCTTGGCGTGCGTCCGTTCGTCGCTGCTGTCCGGACCCAGGTCGACGGGCACGTGCACCTTCCGCCGACCACTGGCGACAACATCGATGTACTGTGGAGACCTCGCGCTCCACATGTTGAGCAATTCGGCGGTACGTCCACCCGGCCTCCCGCATGCCCACTATACACCCTCGCTCAAAGTCCGTCAACTGCACATACGGTTCACGTACACGCTGTCGCGGCATGCTACCAGTGTTAAAGACTGAGATGGAGCTCCGTATGCCACGGCAAACTGGCTGACACTGACTGCGGCGGTGCCTAACCGCCTCGCAGCTAGTGCCCTTCGACGGCCAACACTGCTGTTCCTGGTGTGTCCGCTGTGCCGTGCGTTTGATCATTGCTTGTACAGCCCTCTCGTAGTGTCCGGAGCAAGTATGGTGGGTCTTACACACCGGCGTCAATGTGTTCTTATTTCAATTTCCAGGAGTGTATTTACGGGCCTTGAAATCGACTTTCACATCTGGGGAAATTTTTATTCGTTAATGCGAACATGGAAGGATTCTACCTACATTTTACGAACGTCGGATAAACCTAAAGTGAGGCTGAATAAAAGACACTTCAGTAACAATAAAACAACATTTAGTCGCAAGGACCAAAACTTTCTGAACTCCCTCTATGCGCTTCTCCACATCCACCAGCCCGACACCGCACCGTCAAAAAGTAAACCAAACTAATGTTGGCCTAGTGTCGGACGACACGCGGTGTCGTTTGAACTCAATCAAGTGAATGATAGCAATAAGAAAAGTGTCGGTGTGGTGATGGTGGGAGCTCAGTGTAGTCTAGGGATGCCAGATGGCCGGGAAATCCGGGAATGTCCCTAAATTTTGTTTCTGGTCCCATGTCCAGTAATTATGTGTTATTGTCCCGGAATTCTCATATACTAGTTTTTTTTTCTCAAACTCAGTTCACCACTGTGGGCAAGAGCGGAGGGATGGAATGTACAAACAGTTCGAGCTTTTGTTCCTTAATTCAGAGGAATTGAAATTGAGTGAAAATACTTTTTGAATTTCCTGGAGTTCGAAAATTCTAGATGCAGTTAACATTGATTCTCTTTATTCAGATTTCACTTGTCTGATAGGTCTTTTTGAGGTCCTTCCAAAAGATAATATCTGGGCCAATTTCTTTAGAACACCCGTTTCTAATGAATTTGTAAATTTAAAGAAAATAGTTCATTTTGTTTTGTTAATTCCAACAAGCAACGCCCTTTGCGAGAGAAGTTGTTGCCCGCTGAATTGCAAAATCAATCAATTTTTGAAAAGTTTTGCTCAGAAATTTTATTAGATTTGCAAAGCAGTAACGGAGAAAAACTTGTGAAAATGGCAAAGTCTATTAATAAATACTTTAAAAAGTGGTTGATTAAAATTAATTTTGATTGATGTTGATTTAGCCAAAGATGTTCAATTTTTATTTGTTGATAATATCTGATGTCGATTTTCTACCTAAGTTTAATTAATAAGCCTAACAGATGTGCTCAGGTTTTTTTGTTAAGGTTAGTATTTTTGAGGTTTTGATTGATAATCTGTCAAAGTATAGTAAAGCATAAAAGAGGTGCTCGATTTTTACTTTAAGTTTCGAATTTTTTTTTTTGATTCATAAAACCTGATGTTGAGTTTCAACCAATATTTAATTAATAAACATAAAGGGGGTGCTATGTATATGTTAGGTAGCATAGATTTTACCTACAATATAATTTTTTTTATTATTTTGCATTTTTCACTCGTAAAACATACCACTAAAATACTTTTTAATCCCAGAAGTGTCCCGGAAATTATAAGCCCATATCTGGCAACCCTAGTGTTGTCTAGTGTGGCCTGACATTGAGCTGTTTTATTTGCGGGATAGTCCCAGTCACCAAAGCGAGTGTCTCGATTGTGATATTATTTTTTATTCTTGGTAAGTCCGAACAATTTTATATTTCAGTTACATACTCAACTTTTTTTTTTTTTTTTTTTTTTGGTAATTAAATTTACTTACAGATTTTTTTATTTGTTACAGATATAATAACATTGTGAAATAGAACAGTCTCCCACTTGATGCATTATGGCAGAAAATAAATAAATAATTAAAAAAAAAAAAAAAAGCTTTCTGGTTCAGAAAATCGTAAACGAAAAGTGGAAAAAGACAAAGTTTTTGAACAAGCTAAAAAACATATGAATATGAATAAATACTTGAAAGGAATTTCTAAGGCCAATACTTCAGATACCGAATCGTGTATCACCACTTTTACATCAGAATCCGATAGCAAAGTTACGGTTAATATTTTTTTAGAATCTGAACAATTAGGCACTAAAAATACACACTTATCTATTCAAGGTGACCAAATTAACCAGCCCATTAAATCTTTAGATGAACTGTCTGAGTTGTCTGTAAGTCTAACCCAAGATATGACCCCTCTGGCTGGTAAAGGTATCAACATACATCAACATGGAATAAAAGAAAACAATGTTTCTGATGTAGCTACGTGGCCAAAAGTACTTAATGCGAGCAATATAGATCACATTATTTTGTTTAGACCCTCGCAAGTACATTTAAATCATTTTCAGAAAGATCAAAATGGGCGTCATTTCTCTTCAACTTATTACTCAAGAAAGCTTCCAAACGAAGAAACTATCAGACGTCGGTGGTTAGTTTATTCAATATCAAACGATAGTGTCTTTTGTTTTTGTTGTCGACTGTTTGGTTTAAAGTCAACTGCAAATTTGACCACTACTGAAGGTTTCAAAAAATGGAAACATTTAAGTAAAGCTTTGAAAGTGCATGAAGGGACAGAAATAGATTATCAAAGTGATACTGATTGCAGATTCGCGATGGAGAAAGTCACAGATATTAAAGAAATAGATGAAATGGATGAAACAATAACTGACTGCGGTAAAAGTGGGAAAGAGGAGACAAATTCTGAAAATGTAAAGCCAGTAGTAAGGGTGTTAATGGTAAATTATAGAAGTATAATGAACAAAGTAATCGAATTTGCAAACTTAATAGAGATGCACGAACCACAAGTAATAATTGGGGTAGAGAGTTGGTTAAAAGAAGAAGTACTAGACAGTGAGGTTTTTCCTGATGGTTACAGAGTGTACCGCAGAGATAGAGGAGCAATTGGTGGAGGAGTCTTCATACTAGTTAGCAAAAACTACCACAGTTCACTGGCGTTCATAGATCAAGACCATGAGTTACTTGGGGTAGATTTCTGGGGTAATAAAAAAGAAAAAATCAGAGTGTTGGCTGTTTACCACAGCGGAAGAATGACAGAAGAGGATGAGGCTCTTGGGGAGAAATTAAATTCATACTCAGATTTCAGAGGTGAGAATAGAATGATCATCATCGGCGGGGATTTAAATTTACCAGATGTAAACTGGGAAGGGAATAAGATAAATAACACAAGGGAACAAAGATTTGCAAATATCTTAATAAGGGAAGGAGGATTTACACAAGTGGTTGAGCAAAACACTAGGGAACAAAATATTTTGGATATATTTCTAATTAAGCCCGATGAAAACCTTTTGAGGTATCTAGTAACTGAAGGAATAAGTGATCATGAAGCAGTTCTGATGGATATTAGAGGATTCAGTAAACCAGCAGCCAAAATTGAAGGGGGAAATAGGTACAATTATATAAAGGCACAGGTTTCAAATTTGAAGAGATATTTCAGAGAACAATTCAGCAAATGGAAGGAAGGCTCAGGTACAGTAGAGTCAAGGTGGGAAGAGTTCAAGGAGATAATAAGAAAGGGGAAAGAAAAATTTATTCCAAAGCTGAAAATAAAGAGAAGTAGAGAACCTATGTACTATAATAGGGAAGTGAGGAGGTTAAAGAGGTTGGTAAGAAAAGAACATAACAGAGTTAAGAGACAGCAGGGTAGTAGGGAATATTTAAAACAACTAAACAAGGACTTAATAACAGCAAAGAAAATGGCTAAGGATGGGTTTAAGAAGAGTATTGTCAATGCTATCTTCCCCCTATCCTGCACCCACCTACATTTGCCCTCTACAAATTTTTTCTTTAAATTCCTTCAAAGTTTTCGGTAAATTATTCATCGTTTCTCTTGGTAACTCATTCCAATCCCTGACACCCTTACCTAAAAAAGAGAATCTTCCTACACCCTTGTGCCTGAAATCGAGTGCCAGCTTGTGGTCATGGTCATCTTTTCCCTTCCATGCACTACTTTTCATACCTACTGCAACATCTTTCCATGCCTATACTGGTGATGAGGCATGGAAAGATGTTGCAGTAGGTATGAAAAGTAGTGCATGGAAGGGAAAAGATGACCATGACCACAAGCTGGCACTCGATTTCAGGCACAAGGGTGTAGGAAGATTCTCTTTTTTAGGTAAGGGTGTCAGGGATTGGAATGAGTTACCAAGAGAAACGATGAATAATTTACCGAAAACTTTGAAGGAATTTAAAGAAAAAATTTGTAGAGGGCAAATGTAGGTGGGTGCAGGATAGGGGGAAGATAGCTGTGTAGGGAAATTGCCACCGGAGCCTGTGCTCCATTGCAATTAAATTAAATTAAATTAAATTAAATGCAGGAGGACCATTGACTGATGCATCTAGAAATTTCTATGGCTATATCAGGAAACTGAGGGGAAGGGAGGGTGTAGAGACACTTATAGATAAGGATGGAGAAGAAGTTACTGAGGATTTGAAAAAGGCAGAGATTTTAAGTAACTGGTTCAGTGAAAGCATTAGGGACAATGAATCAGAAACAGGAGGGTCTAATTCGGAGAACAAGCTTAACAACACAATTAGAAATAACGATAGTAAAAAATTTGATATCCATCCTGAGGAAATCATGAAGGAAATAAGAAAGCTTAAAAAAAAAATAAAGGGGCTGGTGAAGATAATATTACTACAGATATCTTAAAGATAGCTGGATGTGACATTGTACCTTATCTTGAAATATTATTTAAATTGAGTCTAGACACTTGCTGATTACCACAGGACTGGAAAAGTGCAATAGTAGTACCGGTACATAAGGGAGGGGTGAGAAATAGAGTTGAGAATTACAGGCCAATCAGTTTGACATCAGTGGTAGGTAAATTAATGGAAAGATTGATATGCAACCACATCAGAAATATATGTGAGGAACGTAAGTGGTTTTCAAGCAGGCAACATGGTTTCAGGCAAGGATATTCTTGCGAATCTTAGTTGGTGGGATATATGCAAGATATTTCAGATGAAATGGACTAAGGAGGCCAAATTGATAGTGTAGCACTAGATCTGTCTAAGGTGTTTGACAGAGTAAGCCATAAAATGGTGGTAAATAAGGTAAAAACCATTGGAATGGATAAGAAAGTCATTTGCTGGGTAGAAGAATTTTTAAAAGGTAGAAAACAGAAAGTTAAGGTAGGAAATGTAGTATCAAAAGAAGTGGAAGTAAAAATGGGTGTGCCACAGGGTAGCGTATTGGGACCATTGCTATTCATTATTCTAATGAATAATTGTGTTGATTGTTTACTATCTGAAATTAGATTGTTTGCAGATGACATAATGCTGTATAAAAGAATCAAAACGATAGAGGATTGTAAACAGTTGCAGGGTGATCTGGACAGGATATCTAATTGGGTTGGTAAACATGGAATGAAGATAAATGCAAAGAAGAGTCAGCTTATTAGATACACAAATAAAAAAAAGGTTAATTATGAATATAAGGTGGTGAAAGAATTGCTTGCTGAAGACTTGAAATGTAAATATCTTGGAATTACTTTTGATAACAAACTTAACTGGGCAGGACACATAGGACAGGTGGTAGGAAAAGGTTTCAAAGTTCTGCACTTGTTGGAGAGAGTGATGAGGGGATGTATGAGAGAAGTCAAGGAATTGGGTTACAAAACTTTGGTCAGACCATTGCTCGAATATGGTAGTGTAGAATGGGACCCTCATTTTACGTATCAAATACAGGAGTTGGAGAGGGTGCAAAAAAGGGCTGCTAGATTTGTTTCTGGAAATTATCGCAGAATGCAATCAGTGATGGATATGATAAAGGAGCTGGAATGGGATTCATTGCAAGACAGGAGGAGAATGAGGAGGGTCATGGGAGTGTACAGGGCGTATACTGGCGATGAGGCATGAAAGATATTGCAATAGGTATGAAAAGTAGTGCATGGAAGGGAAAAGATGACCATGACCACAAGCTGGCACTCGATTTCAGGCACAAGGGTGTAGGAAGATTCTCTTTTTTAGGTAAGGGTGTCAGGGATTGGAATGAGTTACCAAGAGAAATGATGAATAATTTACCGAAAACTTTGAAAGAATTTAAAGATAAAATTTGTAGAGGGCAAATGTAGGTAGGTGCAGGATAGGGGGAAGATGGGTGTGTAGGGAAATTGCCACCGGAGCCTGTGCTCCATTGCAATTAAATTAAATTAAATTAACTAGTTTAGCCTCGCTGTCCATTGAAAATCAAGTAGCAGAAAACCTAGATATTGCCAGTCTTATAAGAGAGTTTGCCGACAAAAAAGCTAGAAAAGTAAGGTTTTAGTTTTATTGTTTTAATTTTTGCTTTTCATTTAATGTTTCATGACTAAATGTAATTGTTTAGAGAATAAATGTTATTATTAATAATAGTAAATACATGTTTGTAGTATTATATTATTTCAGTAAAAATATGTTACAAAATTACAAAATATTTTTTAAAAATTATAATCAAAAAATGAAAGGGCGCCAGATGCATGACTCGCCCGGGGCGCCTAGATGGTTAAGGCCGGCCCTGAAGATAGGTAAGCACCACAATGTCTTGGCAGACGGTGTGGTGCGCTAATTTTAACAGCCGGCAATCCCTACTTGCAGCCACTTTTACATAGAAAACCCAAACTTTTATGTTATTTACGTGTTTGTCTTTGAAATGAATTATAATTTATTTAAAAAACAAGTGAGAGATTTTTTATTAAATTTAATTAAAAATACTTGCAGCCATATTTTGATAAGCAACAAAGCAGAATTGTATTCTGTTATTTATAATCACACATAAAAATTGCATTTCAATCAAATGATAGGTGGATGTAGAGATCATGCAGCCGGATCTTAGGCTAATAGGTTTTGTCTTGACCCAGATGATTTTCGTATTCCGGAATGCAGGGGCTCTTGTCAGCGTTAAGATCGGTATTAATTGTTGGTCACCAGAATTGGTGACATCATGGTGTAAGCATGGGTACAAAAAATAGAAAGAAAAAGGTAATGCTGATAGGTATTAGTCGTCGGAGAACAGCTCACAAGCTTTCTCAAATAGAGAGAAACATTACGTCAGGTAACAGAGGGTACAGGATCAATTTTTAAGGGTTTCAGTAAGAACAGAATTGGGAGGTCCGGGTAATAGTATTGACAGACGAGGGACCCATGAAAGTTGATGGAGGGCAACATACCAAAGCGGAGCATGTGTAGGTTTTAAGTCCACATGATCGGCTACAGTTGAACTCCAGTCGAGACGCTGCTTGGGAAAGGCATAAGATTTGTAGCGCGAGTTTTTTAAAATTCTTTTCCATTTGGTTATATGAGGGGCGTTTTTTTTTTTTTTTTCTCCCAACCTCCGATTGCACAGCATAGACCAGACAAGTGGCAGGTGAGTGATGTGCACAGTGGACGATTGCGCATCTCCCCTACCACACACACTGTTGTTTCCACGTTTGTGACTTCATTTTAAGATTAAGAAATGATATGTTTCTTGCTCCAGAACTATAAGTTTATCAAGTGCATCAATTTTCATACTTTTGAACTCAACACACTATTGAATTTGTCATGATGTTCTTGCTTTGATCACTGAAAAGCAGTGTATGTGATTTATTGTATGATGTAGGAGGCACAGCATTGATTTAAAGCAGCCACCAGTAATAGGTGAAAGTATGTAAATCAAATTGAAGGATATTTTAACGATGTTGTGAATTGTAGCACGGGGTTTCGGTCAAGTGAACTACAACTCAGTAAGAAAAATCGCACCCTAGCAGAAGATATCACGAAGCACCCTCTGAAAGATGTGGTGGAAGACTTCGAACAAAAGGGAGGCATTGCCCAGGAAATTATAGTGGAAAAGGCAAAGAGTAGAAAGGAAAAGGGGGCATTACTGCTATTTACTATAACATTTTCTTAGCTGTCACATGATTAAAATACTTTCAGTGATATACATCAGAAGCTGACTCAAGTATATGATTTCTGGTGTTGGGTTAATGTACAACTAATCTTAAATTCCAGTAATAGGTGAAAGTATGTAAATCAAATCGAAGGATATTTTAACGATGTTGTGAATTGTAGCACGGAGTTTCGGTCAAGTGAACTACAACTCAGTAAGAAAAATCGCACCCTAGCAGAAGAGATCATGAAGCACCCTCTGAAAGATGTGGTGGAAGACTTCGAACAAAAGGGAGGCATTGCCCAGGAAATTATAGTGGAAAAGGCAAAGAGTAGAAAGGAAAAGGGGGCATTACTGCTATTTACTATAACATTTTCTTAGCTGTCACATGATTAAATACTTTCAGTGATATACATCAGAAGCTGACTCAAGTATATGATTTCTGGTGTTGGTGTAGTAACCTGGAGAGATATCCTCCTAGGTACCTCCCGAGAGCAAGCCAATAGGCAAGGATTGCGTGGTCGGATTATTACCGAGCGCACACAACCAGTCCCAGTTTATAGGAAGCAGATCAATTAAATCAACACCTGCAGTGCCTTATGTACAGCTTTATTACAGATAGACATATATACACGTATCTTTCAGGTTTAGGTATACTAACTTGATTTATGGCGGAAGTAAGACGTATAAGGTGACTTGCCGTCGTGTGATATTCAAAGGCACTAGGGCTGAATGCGAAAGCGAGCGGGCATAACGTAGAAGTATGATTCTATGGCTTTCCTTGACTCCCCAGGCATCTAACCATCCCACAACCAATCAGCAGAGTGTTCCCACCTGTCTGTGCTCCACGGCTGTGACGATGTCGACGGCAGCGGCTCCTCTGCTACTGTCTGTGATCCACGGCTGTGATGATGTCGACAGCAGCGGCTCCTCTGCTACTGGCCGGTTACCCCGAGGCTGTTCCTGCGACACCTCTGGCGGCGGCGGCTGCTGCAAACGGCGGCGGTGGCGGCGGCGGCGTCGGAGGACAGCGGCTGCAGCGGCGGCGGAGAGCGCCAATTTCGACCTCGCTCCTGGGTTTTTACGGTAATTTGCTTGCAATCTAATTGATCCCGGTTGATCTGAGCATACTGGTTCTTAGCTTCATTTATCACGAGATATTCCCAAGAGGGTTGAATATACTGGAATACATGAGTCTGTTTATCTATTTCAACAGGTAACGGCAAAACTCGGTATAGTTGAAAATATTGGTTTTCCACCAGTGGTATGTGTATGATGTAACAAAGAACTGGGCCTGCTAAGAATGCTTCAATGTCGATAACCCGGAGTAATTGGTATCCCGCTTCTTCCGTTAACGCAATAGGAAATTTCTTGTTACCGATGTCATCTCTAATCAACTCTAAATAACTCTCGATTTGTCGAGGAGAAATTAGATGAGGTTCAATAATTCCCCTTTGAGCTTGTACCACCGCTGTGATAAGCCGCTCGTACTGCCGGTTGATTTCCTGGTACATGGTAGTCAACCGAACTAGCATTTCGTTCATCGCGATCATTACAGCTAGCTCCTTTAACATAACATTAGTACTATTCTCATATTCCGTAAGATACTTAGTGACACGACGGATGCCATCTGACAGCGTCTGCTCGTTTCGTTCAACGGTATCAAGGGTAACATTAATTGCGTCTAAAGTAGTCTTAACAATTGTCAATTGTTCCTGGTTGACACGCAGTAACTCTCCTTGCTCTGCTTCCAACCGATTAATGTGCAAGCGCAGTTTGCGAGTATCTTCTTGGGTTAGAGTCCCAAACAAAATACAACTTAAATTTCCAATAATTCCTAAGACGGCCCTTTTTGGTCGGGAACCCCGTTCGGTAATTTGCCCTAATAGTTCTCGATTCCGTCTTATTTGCTTATTTTGCCATCCGACCTCCTGCTCCAACTGTATGCATTCGCGCACGTCTCCCTTGTAACGTTTTAGTTCGACTTTACAATAGGCAATGGTTTGATTAGCACAACCGTTAGTTTGGGCTAACTTCTGGGTCAGCTCCTCCAGACTGAGGTAGCTTGCTACCCGCCAAGTAGTACTAGATACCTGGATCCTAGCTTCCCCGTCAAAATAAACCCCCGGCGTCGTCTGGAAAGGCTGGTCTTCATAACTGACTCCCTGGGCGACTCCTACGACGAATATCCACACAAACGCTCGTAGCGCCATCTGCAAGTAAAAATAACGAACCGTCACTGTGATTCCCGAAGTTATTACCCCTTATTATCTACAAATTACAAAAAGAAATTAGCCTACGCGTTCCCCTCTGCTTCTATCACGACTAACTACGACCTCTAGTAACCTTGAGCACCTAGTGCACACCATGCGTGCTTACTGCTGCGGTGTTTATGCTGCGTCAAGGCCGCGTGGCTGCCTTGCTGACGGCTGTTGTTGCCTCCTTTCGGCCTTCCTTGACTCAGCGCCCCGCTTGCGCGCTTAGTAGAACATCTTCAGCCTGTTTGCATGCACTGTCATCAGCTTGTTTCCTCGCCCTCGTAACGTCACGGAGGAACTCTCGACAACATACGGGCCTCTAAACGGCGGTGATAATTTTTTCGACCTTCCTCTCCGCAGCGCTGGATCGGATAATAGCACTCGATCTCCCGGTTTAAAGTCCTTCGGGTTTTCCGTTCGATCATACATCACCTTGTTCTTTCCTTCCGAGCATGCGTGAACTTCCTCGCTTCCTCGTGAAGAAACTGCATCCGATGCTTTAAGCTGGCAACATAACTATCGTAGTTGTACCTAGGATAATCTGGTTTTCGCTGAAGCACCCCAGGTATGTTGGCTGGTCTTCCATAGAATAATAAGTGAGGCTCATAGCGAGTCGCCGAATGCGGCGTCGTGTTTTTTTAACAGTTTAACGTCCCTTTTTAACAACGTGGTCTTTAGAGACGGGAAAGGATGGGGGCAAGGAATGGGAAGGAATTCGGCCAGGGCCTTTTGAAGGAAGCATCCCGGCATTCACCTGGAGTGATTTGGGGAAACCATGGAAAACCCAAATCTGGATGCCCGGACGGGGATTCGAACCGCCGTCCTCCCAAATGCGAGGCCAGAACGCTATCCGTTACACCACCACGCTCGGTGGCGTCGTGTTGAAAACAAACACGGCGAAACGCAAGAGCTCATCCCAGTTTTCCTGAGCCTGGTCCGTGAAGTGACGTAAGTACTCTGCCAACGTCCTGTGCGTCCTTTCAAGGGCGCCATTAGATTCTGGCCTGTATGGGGAGGTAAACACCTTCTTGACGTTCAACAATTGGCAAACGTGCCTCAATACTTCGCTCGTAAAATTGGCCGCGTTATCTGAGACCAGACGGCTTGGTATCCCGTATCGCAGGATCACCTCCTCGACTAGCGCCTTGCTTACACTTTCGGCATCCTGACGCTGGATCGGGACCGCTATTAAATACTTCGTCAACGCATCCTGGAATGTCAGGATATATTTGTTCCCCTGGGAACTGACCTTGAGAGGTCCTACGATATCCATATCGCACCTCTCGAAAATATGCGTGGGTGTGTCGGTAATTTTCATCGGCATCCTGGTTTTCGGCTGGGTCAATTTATTGAGTTGGCACTTTTTGCATTTTTTTATATAACGCGCGATGTCTGCTCTCATCTTCGGCCACCACACACGCTCTTTCAATCTGTTATATGTACGAGAGACACCCTCGTGGCCGCCAATACGAGTATCATGGGCCTCCAGAAGGATTTCTTGCTTCTCTTTCTCCGTAAGGGGCGGCGCGGTCGCCTCTGTCCTTCGCTCCGCTGTGGTTCCACTACTTGCCGCGCGGCCTGCCGCGGCGCTAGGCTCGGCTACTACGCTCTGTGCGCCAGCCTCGGCGTTACAGTTCGGTACCTCCTGGGTATGTCTGATCCGTGACAAGGCATCCGCTACTTGATTCTGCTTCCCTGCACGGTACTGGATAGTGTACTGATATTCCTGTAATTTCAGGCGAAACTTCATCAGCCGTGAAGACGGGTCTTTTACCGAGAACAGATATTTCAGCGGTTTATGGTCCGTCACTATTGTAAATTTTCTTCCAAATACATACGCTCGAAACTGCTTCACTGACCACACTATCGCCAACAGCTCACGTTCAATAACAGGGTAAGACTGTTCCGCCTTGCTAAGTGTCCGGGAGGAATAAGCTACAGGTGCATCCGCCCCCAGTGGTCCCTGGCTCAAAACTGCTCCAAGTGCGTAATTACTTGCATCCGCAGTGATTATAAACTCTTCCCCATAGTCTGGATATTTTAACACAGGTGGATTTACTAGTGCATTCTTCAGGGTGCAAAATGCTTCTTCCTGCTCTTCTCCCCACTGAAATGCTATCCCCTTCTGGAGTAGTTTGTGCAACGGTTTGGCTATATGGCTGAAATTGCGGATAAATCGACGATAATAGCCGGCCAATCCCAGAAATCCTCGTAGTTGCTTCACCGTCGTAGGTTTTGGAAAATTTTGAACAGCAGCCATCTTTATTCGGGTCAGGCATTACGCCCTGATCCGTTAGTCGATGCCCTAAATACGTGACTTCCGAACGTAAGAATTCACATTTTGCCATTTGCAACTTTAAATTGTGCATTCTGAGCCTTTCAAAGACCTCCGCAAGGCGGTCGATATGTTCCTCCAGAGTTGCACTAAATACTATGACGTCATCCAAATACGTCATCGCTTTCTTATCTTCCAGACCCATCAAAACAATAGACATTAGACGCTGAAAAGTGGCCGGCCCATCGGTTAATCCCATACTTAAACGCTTGAACTCCCAGTGTCCATGGGGTGTACTGAAAGCAGTCTTACATCGATCTTTCTCCTCCAGCAAAATTTGATGGTATCCCTTTGCTAGATCCAACGTAGAGAAATAACGAGCTTTCCCTAGTCGGTCCAATATTTCCGAAATTAGGGGCAGTGGGAATACGCTATTTATCGTAATCTCATTCAATTTTCTGTAATCAATGACTATTCTCCATTTTTGCCGACCGTCCGCATCCTTCTTCTTTGGTATCAATAAAAGCGGTGCATTCCAGCCGCTAGTACTTGGGGCTATGATATCTTCCTTCAATAGGTGCTCTATCTCTCTCTGTAAATCCTGCTTTTGACTTTCAGGAATTCTATATTGCCGAGAGTTAATACCTTTCCCTATAGCCTCAGGTTTAAGCTTAATTTCATGCTTCACCGTATTCGTGTAGGTCAGTGGCTCCCCCTCCAGATGGAACACATCACTATAAGCCGCACACAGCTCTCTTATGGCCCTTTTCTCCTCTTCATTCAAATGTTCGACTCTCAATCCCTCAATCACACGTCGAACCCGCCCCATCTTCTTCTGATTCTGCCGCGGCTCTATTGTTCGCACTTTCATTTCCGGCTCCTCTACATATTCTTCAGCATATACACAAGGGTTCGTTAAGATTACTTCCTTCTCTGCGGTATTCAGTACTGGGATTACACACAATCCTTCATTAACGGTTACTAATGCTTCCGGCACACATAACCCTTCTTGTAACTTCTGCTTCGGCACCACCACTATCTTCTGTGTTCGTTCTCCTTGATCTACCAACAACTGCACCACTTTTTCCTGCCGTGGCCCTATGTGGATTCTTCTAACTTTGCATTCGCCTTCCATCTCCTGTGACGCCTCCCGCACTACTTGGCGGCTGGGTTGGTCCTCCTTACGCTGCCCGGCCACACTTTCTCCTTCCGTCTTCATCCGAATGTCAACTCCTTTAATCAGAAGCACACCTCGTCCATAATCCACTATAGCTTCCCACTTTTTTAATAAATCTCTGCCAAGGATTCCATCATATGGTACGTCTATTTCTCCCGATACAACCTGCAACTTGTCTTCAACTTCCAATTCTTCTTCTTGTCATGAAGGTTAGGCGAATTGTGCCATCTGTATGAATCGCTCCGCCGGCTATACCTTTTAGCACTATTTTCTCCTCACAATTACTGTCTTGTGGTCTCTTTAAACACTCCCTCTGGATCAAGCTTAATTGAGCACCACTGTCTACGAGCAGCTTAACAGGGTTGTGTTTGCTTTGCGCACAGCGCAATTCTATAAACTCATTTTTATCACTGCAGTCTGTAGTATACACATCTCTTCTCTGAGCGTGCGCGACCGCTCCGTCACACTCATTTTCAGTTTCCCTGATTCGTCTGCGACTTTCCCTGTTCAACCCCTGGATAAGCATCACAGTTTCTCTCTCCGTGCCCCCGTCTCTTGCATTTATGACACACAACTGGCATAAAAAAACGGCATTCTCCTCTGTGGCGCGACAAATTACATCTTCCACACAAACTCGGCTTCCCAACATTTGTCTCCTCCTTCCAATTTCCTCCCCTATTATTCTCTGTTTGACATCCTGGTCCATCTCTCCACTGGCGCAGTTCCGCTAAATAATTTTCTCTCTCCTTCTCTTGTTTCTTCTGCATATCACTTTTCTTCCCCACGGCAGTGACCTCCCGTATTTTCGGCACGCTTCTGCACTCTCTTGCGTTGTGCCCCGACTTCATGCATAATTGGCAACGTTGGCAATCACTCGTTGCATGGCCTTCCCGACCACAGCTTCCACACTTCAAACTTCGTCTCGCCTCTCCACTCCGTCCTCCGTCAACCTCTCGATACACTCGCTTCTCTCTTGCCGATAATATTGCTGCCTCCTCCGCTAAAGCGATCTCGACAGCTGTGGGCAATCCCATATCCTCTCCTCTCGCTCTCAGCACCGCAATGATTCGTTCATCCAACAGCCCCTGGACAAATACACCCCTCCCCAAGGTATAGATTAACTTGAGCGCCCCCGTTATTTCATTCTCCTGCATTGAGTTTTTCGCCGCTTCTCTAAACTCGTGCAACAAACCGTCGAGTCGGCTGGCCCACGCAGCCACCGACTCCCCCCTTTTTTTACTACTAGCAAAGAGACGAATTGCGTAATGGTCCAATGTTCTCTTTGGCTGGTAATTCTCGACCAGAATAGCTCTTACATCCTTCCATTTTTTTGTACTTTCCCGAACCAACAATTTATTTCTTGCCCCACCACTTATTCGCGTTTTCACAAACTTGAGTAAAACATCATGATCATCTACATGTACTAACTCAAACGCGGTGTCACAATTATCGAGGAACTCCGCCAAGCACTCTTTATCCCCACTAAAAGACTGAGGTATCAATTTTAATGCTTCTGTCAAGCTCACAAATGACTTTTTCGCTTCACCCCCTTCGGCAGTCTCACTCATGGCTCTTGTTGTAGGCATGACTTCGCTTTGTGTGCTCTTACTTACGGTTGCTGATACGGCACCAGCTGGGTCGGCCACCGCTGCTGGCTCAATGCTGACGCTGCTCTCCAGACTGCTACTTCGTTGCGCCAACGGCCTCCGCTGTGCTGAATACCGCGACACTGGCTGGCACTCCTCTGCTCCTGTGAAAACACTGCGATACTGATCTGGTTGGGTGGTTTGTTTTTGCCGCTTCGCTTTCCTGCCCTCCTATTTATATTCAGCCGTACCGCCGAATACTGGCATCGGGCCGATCGGTACTGAACTCGACTTGGTTTTATTTTATTTCTCGCTTTGAATGAAACTACTGCTTCTCCAAAACTGCATGGGACTAACGTCACACCTGTCACCAGAAATCCTGTAGTAACCTGGAGAGATATCCTCCTAGGTACCTCCCGAGAGCAAGCCAATAGGCAAGGATTGCGTGGTCGGATTATTACCGAGCGCACACAACCAGTCCCAGTTTATAGGAAGCAGATCAATTAAATCAACACCTGCAGTGTCTTATGTACAGCTTTATTACAGATAGACATATATACACGTATCTTTCAGGTTTAGGTATACTAACTTGATTTATAGCGGAAGTAAGACGTATAAGGTGACTTGCTGTCGTGTGATATTCAAAGGCACTAGGGCTGAATGCGAAAGCGAGCGGGCATAACGTAGAAGTATGATTCTATGGCTTCCCAGGCATCTAACCATCCCACAACCAATCAGCAGAGTGTTCCCACCTGTCTGTGCTCCACGGCTGTGACGATGTCGACGGCAGCGGCTCCTCTGCTACTGTCTGTGCTCCACGGCTGTGACGATGTCGACGGCAGCGGCTCCTCTGCTACTGGCCGGTTACCCCGAGGCTGTTCCTGTGACACCTCTGGCGGCGGCGGCGTCGGAGGACAGCGGCTGCAGCGGCGGCGGAGAGCGCCAATTTCGACCTCGCTCCTGGGTTTTTACCCCAACCCCCACCCTCTCGATTAATGTGGAGGGGATTCTGTGAGCCTATCACATCACTCCGTAATGCCGTCATCTTCCTTTGATGCGGTCATGCTAGTGGGGCGAGTCTGCTGTCTCAGCGTTCTACTTAGAGTGCGATGCCTGGCAACTCGGCGGTTTCGTATGCCCGCTGCTCGCAATCAGCCGTTGTGTAATTGTTTCGAAAACTGTTACAGTGGCCTGTGGTCACTACATTGGGTTAATGTACAACTAATCTTAAATTCTAACGCCCCCCTCCCCCTCCCCACACACACACACAATAACTACAATGAACAGGAAATTGCTTTAAGGGGCATTAAAACTCAGGGAAATACGATCCGACACCACAGATGAAGGGGGCTGGGAATGTTAGCCTTATTCTTGCAAAAGTAAGTCGTGTGCACGTCTGGATCCACCTGTTGTCCACTTTTGCAAGAAAAAGGCTAACTGCCAAAATATTGAGCGTTTCTTATTTGATCTTTTTTGTGTTCATCATTCCCAGCCCCCCTTCATCTGTGGTGTTGGGTCGTATTTCCCTATCCTTATAACAATATATAGTAACAATGAAATCAAGACGCTAAGTAGCAGAAAGGAATCAAATTAGGATAGGGAAATACGAGCCACCACTTACCTTTAGATGATGGATGTGGGGCGCCAACAAACAGAAAAGACACAAACACAAATAATATAGAAATTTTCGGGATAAACCCTTCATCAACGGGAGAACATTATGAGAGGTGCTGTTACCCGCGACTTCGTATGCGTGGATTTAGAATTTGATTGCTAGAATTGGATACACAAAGCTGAAAGTTACCTAAGATATGTCGGCATAATATGACGGGAACGCTATCGATATACCATTCTACTGTCTAACCTGTCTCATTTATTCATATCGGAAAAAAGTATCGTTCCTAATGATACAAAGTATTTCAGTATATCAGTATACACATATAGTCCGGATAAAAAACGGAGACTTACTTTCGCATATATAATATTATTAGCTTAGATCAGGGCTTAAGGAATTTCGGGGCCTTCCGAAGTTTGATTTCGGGGCCCCCTACTTCTTTTGTAGAAGTACGTTTGCCTACAGTTTTGATAATTTTCGTGACTTAATACACACACACACACAGAGACAGATATATATATATATATATTCTGTGTCTAGAGCTCAAACAATGATTAAAGAGACGGACTGAGTTTTCTCCAAATCAGTGTACAAATGGTCCAGCACTTTATTGAGTATTAACTGAACGGGACCAACTTCGCCGGTCTTTGGTGTTTTATCAATGCATCTCATATGGATCTCCCAACTACTGTCACTTTCATTTCTAGCTAAGCCCTGCTGTCCATTGTGTCAAATGAAATTGTTTTTGTATTCAATTTTGTAGCTATTATATTTATAATACACTTATTGTATATGACATTTTTTTCTTGCACTTCTTTGCTAGTACATATAGGGGTTTTTTTGGGGCTGGAGACACGTGAGCAGGCATACGCATTTTAATTCAATAATTTTTTATATTAAACATCAAAAGATGAACGAGTTTATTCGAATGATATTACATAAATTGCTGAAACAGGTTCAGAGCAATACACCCCTTTAAATATATAGGCCTATTGTAATTACATCAGATACGACTTTCTCAAAACTGAATCTGATGAAGGACCTCTCCTGGAACTCCACGTTTCGGAAGCGTCTATTGTGAACGCAGCTTGTTAACATTCTAAATTTGTAGAGCATTTATTTTAGCAGGAAAATTGTTCGTTAAGTAAGGGCAAATTTTGAAGGGGATCTTGGCGGGGACCCCAGCAACTGCGGTTCTTTCGGTAGCCTTAAACCGGCCCTGGCTTAGATCACACAAAAACTGCCTGTGGAACCAGTATACAGTGGCGGATCCAGGATTTTGGTTTGGGGTGCAGGGTTGTCTCGGGCGAGGAGGGGGTGCCGACAGAAATCTCATTATTCCAGATTGATGCCTTCCTACAAACAGTAGAGCAAAACCAAAAAAAAGGTCCCCAAAATCCATGTCGTCGGGGGTGACCTTGGTGCTTTTTAATAAAAAATTTTGCTCCCGGTGGGGTTTGAACCCATAGCCACATGGGAGTTTTCTTAAAAAGAAAGTACATTACCACTGTGCTAAGCTGCCATTGCTCCCTAACGTTACGTATTACAAAAACATTTACACATTATGCGTTTGTCTTTCACAGTTCAGATAGTTTTCACAATTTAATGACTATATGTTCTTACGTATACAGAATAAGGAATGCCATGTCCATCCTAATGTCAAATAGCATCTCCTTGACAAATTTCATCACGACTGGAGTAGTCATTTAGCCTAAGAAATGTAACAAACAGACAGAGTTACTTTCGCATTTATAATATTAGTGTGTATATATATGTAACAATGGAAGGAAAGAATAGTTGTAAGCCACTATTTATATGGAAAGGATAGATAAAATACACCCAAAACCCACCATAGTTGAAGGGAGGAGGGCAGCAGCAACACAAAACAAAATACAGAAAATACATGTTGGCTTAAACCCTTTATCAAGTTAAAAGAAGTAAGTGGCTGAGATCGCGCAAGCCTTGCAGTCACCACAGCCACTTACCAGTAAGGGCACATCCATAAATTACGTGAGGTGTTCCTTGGTGAGATTTCGCCAGACCCTTCCCCCCCATTTCACCTCATGTGATTTATGGATGCCCCCTAACAACACCCACCCTCCACTTGTTCTCGTGTTAACAAAGGGCCAAGACACTAACTATACAATGTTATTTGTGTTTTGTCTTTTTTAGAAGTTCATACCATGCAACCATCATCTGATGTAAGTGGTGGTTCATTTCACTATCCTATTTTGTAATTCCCTTTAAAATTTTAGCTACTTAACACCTTTTATTTCCTGGTTACTATATATATATATATATATATATATATATATATATATACACAGTTTTTTTTTAAAAAAAAATGCACTTTTAAGTATACACCATTATGGAAATTTGTGTTCAATTCATTCACTGTTCACTCTTGATGTATGAAAGGTCTTAACTCCCTTTCATTTTCCTGTTGTGTGGATTAACCAAAGTACAGGAGTTTTCCTTAAGTTTGTCCCCTATGATATTCTTTCATTATTGTCCCCCCAACAATATGTGTCAACATATCCAGATCTTTTTCTCACATGTACAAAAATTCAGATAATTTTTTCACTACCGTACAGGTTAAACGTCCTGTATTTTTCAAAACTGTGAATGAAACCAACTGGGTGAATACCACCCTGTAGCATAAAGTTTTTAAAGTCAAAATGTTTCATTATCCTGATGCATACCTATGCACTACCTATTGATTGTACTTGGATTAATTTATCTTGTGTTTTTGCTATCCCTTCAAATTTATTCGCTTGTTGATTGTCAGTAAGCATCCTTTGGTGTACTTCACCCAACTGTTTGTGTACAGTGCCACAACTGGGTTGCAAATAGAGTAAATCAGAACTTAATTTGTCACATGTATCATTAATGTTTCCTTTGTTGTTGTGCTTTTAACTGCTAATTTCATCCGTTGTTGATATTCCTGTTTCACACGTTTCTCTCAACTATCTGTTTCCAAATTTTAACTAATTGTACATCAACCACTCTGAATCTATCAGTAATATGTAGTTGCATAGCAACATTCGAAGCTGTAAACTGTCTTTGAAGAAAAGAAGAAATTTTATCCATTTTATTAACAATGACATTGTGCAACCCTGGGTGTTAGCAGAACATTGTGATTTATATGCTTCCAACTTATCATATAGATTATGAATGCTCTCACGTACATTTCCGAGCGAAACTTAGCCGACAGCTTATTAATCATGATGGTTTGTAATGTCATTTAACTCTCTAGTTTAGTTGATTGCATTCTTCACTGAGATTTAATTTCAGACTTAAGTTCAATGGACTGTGAATACTTGTCCTGGTATGACAGTTATCAACTCATTCACTCCCAAGGGGATTAACTACTATCATACAATGTTGAGAAACCTAAAAAAATCTTGCACATAGATCAGGATATCAATGGTAGTAAAGTACCTCCTGCCACTGCTGGAATCACCAAAAATGTCTCGCTTCATGAAATGGGCTTTCATGATAATCACTTGCCACCTTCCTATTGGTATTCTTACTTAGCACAAAATAAATAAATAAAACTAAAAATACAACCAAAATAAAATGGCAAATATTCTACAATATTAATCTACTCCACAGTAAATAGTCCTGATTTGCAGATAAGTTTTCAGTTGTGTGATGTTTATAACTAGGAACAAAACAAGAAAAGAAACAAAAAAGTTTTTTTTTTTTTTTAAGTAAATAGAAACAAACATAGGCCTAATTTTAAGCTTTTCATAAACCTCTAAAATGTATACTTTGGTTCATCCTCACAATATTATTTAATACAAAAAATACATTAAATATTCACGAATTTGTCCAATGCCCAAGCTGCAAAGGGTAATACTGACGAACTAATCGTTCCATTTAGTCACTGTTTTGCTAACGACTTATGCACACAAAAGGGCAGGCTTGAAAGCAAAACAGTCACCCACCACCATGTTGTGATCTTGCTTGACTTATGTGCCGAGTTTTATGCTATTGTAATATTTATACTGGTGAAAAAAGCAGGAAATTTTAATGGTCGCCTCTTTAATAACTTTTCTTTTATCATGAAACTTGAATTAAATAGTTCAATTGCTTTTAAATAAATAAAAAGGTTCCTTTTACTGGATGAAATTATTTTTAATTTGAAATCTCAGAAAAATAAAATCACGACCATCAGCGAAAAAACTTGTTACAGTTTCGGACATCTCAGTACTGTATACCCAAAGATACAACCTTCTCAAGAAAACCCATTGGCAACATAACGTGTGATACTGAGACTGTCTCCAATTAAAAAAACACACCAACTACGAATAGTTTTTACCTGAGCACACTTGATGACATATCACCTATGTAATGTGAGCACAACAAGGTATCTTCTTCTGGGCAAAGGGTTTTGCTGTAAGATAGGGTTTTCAGAAAGCTGGAAGTGACAAGAGCGGTTGTTAGAAAACATTTTAAAAACTTGGGGAAGGAGTGGATGGTAAAATGGATTGTGGCTGAAATTTGAGATTAGGTTCCACATCACTGTGCTGTAAGCACCCACTGTCACTGGAAGAAAAGGGACAATGCCAACAGAGTGTAAGGCAGAATAACATGTTATGTTCAAAATTTTGTGTTAGAGCAAAAGTAATGCCTCTGTTGGTTTTCTGAGAGAGGAGTAGCAGACAGGTGCATTATTGGCTGTTGTACTGGTAAACAGGGATGGATCAGGGGTGGCTGGGTGGCTTGTAGATGGATTGGCTAGGGAGTTTATGAAGAAGAGCAATACAGGGTTTGGAAGAAACAAGGACGTGGCTATATGGCATTTGAGGATCCTTGATTTTGATAATGTTTAAATCAGACATGTTCAATATTTTAAACATTAATGACTTATTACTTACTAAAGGATTGGAAAAGAGCCTTAGTACCAGTACCTAAAGGAAGGGAGGCCAACAAGGTTGACAATTACAAGCCAAATAATTTAAGTTGATGGGTACCTTGAAATGCAACCACAACAGAAATGTGTGTTAGGAAAGAAAGTGGTTCTTGAATTAGCAAGATAAGCTGAGGAAAACATATTCATGTGAATCTAAGTTGCATTCCTAAGGAATATTTCTGACAACATGGCCAAGGGAGGCAAGGTTGATCGTGATCGATCTCTCTATGACATTTGACAGATTGAGCCATAAAATTGTGGTAAATATTCTAAAAGCCATTGAGGATGATGAAAAAGTGCCATGCTTGGTAGAGATTATGAAAGGGTAAGCAAAAAGTTAGGGTAGGAAATGCAATATCAAAAGAGATGGAAGTGGAAACAGGTGTACCACAAGGTATAATTTCATGAAATGTGAAAGAAGGTGAGTAGGGAAGTAGCTACTAACCCATGAGCTCCATGGCAATTACTATTTTTTTCCTTCAAAAAGCTTTAGAAGAGTAATATACAATTTTATATAAAAACAAGGGAATCAAAGAGACAGAAATTAATTAAAGCAGATGTGATGCAAAGCTGTAGTCTATTCTCTCCAGTGTTCAGCATGTATGCAAAGAAAGAAATAAAGTAAAAGAAAAATTCGAATGAGACACAGATATACAGGGAAAAGGGGAGGGGGTATACTGCAGTTTCTGTGGTTCAGAGTTCACGTGAGGCTGTAGTTCCCCATTATCGTTAGGGTAGCCACGACAGAGGCACGTGCATGGCCAATCAAAACTCTGTCACTCAGTGACCAGTCAGTTCTTTGAGAACTCCTGGCCAATAGTGTCATATGCACTTATTTGTTGCTGGTATTGTAAGAATATTGAGAATTTACTGAATGACGTGAACAAAATGTTTGGAAAGGAGTTTAGATTGGACACAAATAAAAGCAATACAAATATCATGAACAACAAAAATAACAACAGCAGAATATATACATGTCATTTAGGGAGTAAAGATTAACTGCAGATAAGCTGAGAGTTTAATCCCACAAAAAACATTTAAAATTCAGTGTGACTTTTATACACTATCATTTCACTAAAGTGATTATTATTTAATTTACCATTGACAAGTAATGATGGATAAAAAGCCTGGATATGATTTCATTAATCCACAAATTCCAATTTTACATTTGGCTCATGCCAAGAATCTTTGTGACTAACCTTAAGTGCCTATTTCATAAAAACTTGATTAATACTTTGCTTTGGCGCTGCAAATGGTAGCACAAATGAGCCTTTATTTCTGTACTGTTGGAATTTTTTTTATTATCATTTTCTTTAAATTAAATTAGTGTCCCACTCATACGAGAGCCAGACGCTAAGGGCCACCGTAAGCGGGTGTACAAGGCGTGTACCACACGTGGGCTGTACATCGAGGGGGGCAGCAAATCGAGTGATCAACAGTTGATAGTTGCCATTCCATTGTTGCTGCAACAAAATTTGCAGCGTATTATTTAGCGGGCGATTTTTTTTTTTAGCGCAACTGTTACTTCAGGCAGCTGGCGACACTCGGGGTGGCAACAATGGGGGGGGGGGCAAATAATGTTCGAAGGGGCGGCAATCTCTTTTGACCCGGGTCAGAAAATTCCTAGATCCACCACTGGCTGTAGTTAGACTGGGGGCGGCATAATCAGCATTACACGTGGGCGTTCAAACAGCTAGCGGCGGGCCTACAGATGCAAGTTGCTTTGTCTCGTTATAATGCAAGTTTCTAATGAAAAAACTAACATTGGGGTTATGCAAGTTCTTGTCATTAGCTCTAACAGAGGATGTAATGCTTGAATTTAACACCTAATGAAGTTTGCATACTTCTTAAGGCCTTGTATCCACTTGAGAGCGCTCAGGCTAAGGAGCTGTTCAGTGAAGCGAGCGGATTAAGTGTGGACGCCTGAGCACGCTTGCAGTGAATGACAGCGAGCGTGCTCAGGGCAATCCGATCATGTGTCAGTATTTTAGAATGCTCAGAGGTGAGCCAGGTTGCTTTTGGTGCTCAGTCTGGACGGTGGTTTGGCTGTTTTTATAACAAGCGTGAGCATGTGGGACAACACCACTTGCTTGACAACAACTAGTCAGTATGCATCAAAGAAGGTACGGGAAAGCTCATACGAACAGTATTTATAATCTAAGTAAATGAGAAGATGCATGGCGTGAAATCAACGTGATACTAAACCATGGTATTAATGACGTAAAGAAAAAAGATTAAAAAACATAAAATAATCTTTGAATATATATTGGTAGCAAAAGTCTATATATATAAAAAAAAAAATTACCAACCTACAGTAAATATAATTTTGGAGAGACACAGAATATTGTCACAGGGTACTGGTACTATACGGCTGATGCTGTAGGGTACCTTGAACATGTTGCAGGTTTGTAAAGGAATATCCTGAAGACAGGAATCTTAAAGTTACCATTAATTTATTTCCTGGTGGGGTCGCCTCACGCATAGGTGTACAGTGCTTTTTAATATGAGGTTAAACTAAATGCAGGAAATGTTCAAAATTGATCCTTGGCAATCTCAAAGTTTTGGAAAGGTGCATTATCTCCTTCAAAAGTCAGTTCACAAATTAGATTATTAAGATAATTTCTTCACTGATGATAACCTTCTCAAATCCACCTCCTTGGTACTTTTCTTCTTTGACACTGTTTAGATAATAATAAAGGCTGCAGCTGCCGCACACACGTGACAACACGTCTGAGCACTGTCACCAGGCTCGTTCAACCAAAATTTCCTTTTTTCTTGAGCATGCTTAAAAGAATGAGCGGCTCATTCACCTGAGCATGGTCAAGTGGATACAATGCCTAATATGGTCACCAATCTGTCTCAACTATTTTGTAGGAAACTTCGGCGTGTGCACACCTCCCGAACCACATGACTCATTTCCTTTAGCATGAATAAGGTGTAAAACCGAAATATTGCGTTTTCCTGTGCTCGTCATATATGTTCTTCACCCATCGCTGCCTTCAACTTTGGTGAGTGATGAGTGATTTTCCCATTCCTTTCAATTTTATATCAACTATTATACTGCAACAGATAACAGTTGAAGGTAATGCATATAAATGAAAGTCACGGCTGAATATCACTCAATACGTATTGTTCATCATCATCATTGAATTTAAACTGGTATCAGAATAGCACTTTATAAATATGTTTAATCAGACTTCAAAACTGCACTGAAGATTTCAGATTATCCTTCAAAAACGTACACTGACAACGAAGAATTCACTCTTTCAAGATTGAACTGAATTGCAACTCCATTGCAGTGAGCTTAAAAAACTGTTTAACAATGAAATTTTTTTAAGTTGCACTTGTTTCCTAATAGTTTATCACCGAACATCTGTATGTGAAAATTATTATAAGTCCACAGGTTTGGTCTAAGTCGTTGAAAGTTGCTCCATGCCTGGCAACAAGTGTGGCAACTCCTGGGTTTATATAGTATTCCCCTGAAAGCTTCTGGAACACTTATTTCCCATGGTTAACCAACTTCCTCCTGTGAATTCCAAAAGTCCCCGTTTCTCATGTTTCATTATTTTACTCGGATTATTCTGAAACTTTTATTATAGTATGATTTATCTAAATACTTTTATTTATGATAAATTTTCTCCTAGATCTCTTTAACAGTTATGAATGTCTGAAATATGCAAGATGACTATTACCCCAGGAACACACGCTTAGCACTTGTCACGAACTCCAAGCCTCTACAAATGCTTGGTTAATTTTGGGGAGCCAAACAGTCATCCACACGGTTGCTAGTGCATCTGTATGTTTTGGAGAAGCAAGCATGATGGACGTCTAGGTTGTGTCGGCCATAAATTTTAGTCTAACCTATTTTTATTTAAAAAAATTAAAAAACGAGAAAGACGGCAAAGAAGATCATGGATGTTAAAAATCCATAGAAACCGTACCATTTAATTATTGTAATTTCATTCATGCTACTATGATTACTATGTAACTTCATGTATGTATTTCGTTTAATATAAGTATATTGTTTTATAATTAGAATTCTATAATAATTATTGTTTCAAAGGCATTATAATGTATTTATCCATTAATTTTTGGCTGCAGAGAATTTATGGAAGAAACATTTAATAAGCTTCTTTTTGAGCCATCTGGTCAGTTTGATAACTTCTGCCTGATGAGATATGCTGATTCTGAATACTCGCTGAATGAAATTTCACCTATGACTTCTAAAGAAAATTCAACTACAGAGAAGCTGTACTGTACCAGCTAAATTAATAAATTTATACCTGAGCCAGGGTGAATAAAATCTGTTTTTTTCTTTAAATGTTTACGAAATGTGACAGTAAGAAATTCTATCTTATTTTTTTAATTTGCATAACAGTTTTATTTAAAACTTCACTAAGACGACTCCAAACATTAGCTACTTTTTTATGGTCTTTGCAGAGTTCTACTAGGCAGCATTCGGGTAATTTTAAAATATCCTTGTTAGACAAGTTATTCATTTCTCTTGCAGCACTTTTATACAACAAAAACAAACACACGTTTTGTCCGCTGTAAGGGTGGAAACAATACGAAGACCACACAAACGTGTAGCCGCTTCGCAAGCACTTGCCACAAATGCCTTTGATTTGTGCTAAAAAAACAGACACTCGGATCAGCCACAAGTGCCTGCAAGCCTACTCAAGCCAAGCCACGCGCTCTATCCACACGTTTCAATTTATAACAGTTTGACGAGGTTTGGCAAGCTTGTGGACCCTGCTTTATAGTTATTTCTCTTTAAAAACTATTTAATCTTTCACAACAGTCCTTATGTTAATGGATTGCTTTTAATTTTCTCTTCAATTGTGTAGCTATCTTTATTTGGCTGTAATCTTTGGTTTTCTTATAAGCACATGGTGAGTAGATTTTCAAATTACTCTCCAGTCTTTAATAAAATATTCCAACCATGGAAGTACTATTTAAAAATGATTGTAGCAAAATTACCTGTGGACATATTAGTAACCTTTATCAGATTTGATTTTACAACTTTTGTCTGTTTTTGACTCGGAACATCCTTTATTATCAAGTTTATGACTGAATAATTTAGCTGCAAACCTAATCTACTATGGGGTTCTGTGAAGCAAATCCATATGTTATAAATTAATGTCCGATTGAGTGAAGCTTCACTGGTGACAATTTCTGAAGAGGATCCTTCGACAGCAGATGGAGAAGCATTATTTCAAATGTGCGAGCTGTTTCAAGGAACATCAATCAGAAGGCAACTTTTACAAATTTTCCATTCCCTAATAGTGGATATGAAGCAACAGTGATTATTATAGCCAAACTGAAGATCATGATCAGTATATGCAAAACTAAATTACAACATTAAAACATGTTGAAATTTTTAAATATATATCAGTAGGATGAACCATTACTAAAGGTTTTTAACTACCATTTGTTCTACGAGTGGCTGTGTCCAACACAAGTCTTGCACAAGACCAGCCACCTCTCTGTTAACTTGAAAAAGGGGATTTTCACCCGAAATATTGTTTTTTCTTTGTTTGTGTATTGTGCTGTGTTGCTGCTGCCCTCCTCCCTTCAACTTTGGTGAGTGTTGGGTGTGTTTTCCCTTTCTTTTCCATGTAAATTTTGCCTCGCGGCATTTCTTTCCTTTCATTGTTACCTATATTTTTAAATGTAATTCATGCATTAGATAATTAAAAAAAGTTGTGTTGTGTAAAAATATTACCTGGTGGAAGGAATGGTAATGGCCTCAAAAAGCATACTATTGAATATTTTTTTTATTCATATTATTTACAGTCATCTCTCATTTTGTAACTTTCAAGTCATCAGTAATTATAAAGAACCTATTAATTTTGTTAAGTTAATTATTCCTACATTTTCAAGAATGAACTGTAATATCTATGATTTGTTTCATTTGACATCTATATCAAAACAATATCTCCACAATAGATTAAATCCTAAACAAAGATGTTCTGGAAATGATGGCTGCAGAAACGAATTTGTGTAAAAATCCAACAGAAGAGACATTTATAAGACATGCGGGATTGCTTAATTTGTTAGCAGATATGGAACCAAAGGGAATAAGTGTAGAGGAAGATAAACATATGAATCAGGGTACCTGAGAATGTAAATTGTAATTCATATGTTGAGACAACAAGGAAAGGAAGAGATGGAGATGGAGGATAATCATTAACTAAGGACTGATAGTAGGAAATAATAAAATAATGGTTCTCTGATGAACTGAAACAGATTAATCATGATGATATATTAAATTAATGATACAGAAGCAAATGTGATTCTGGATATTATATTGTATTAAAAATAAATATTAAAACTTTTAATTTTGGTGCAACTGTAGCACTGAAATTTGTCAATGACAATAAGCCAATCAAGTATACCTTAATAAGAAATTACTAGCGTATAAGGCCAATTGCTTTAGTTCACAAAGACAACATATTCCAAATCTAATTTATTTTTAGATATTTACATTTAATCCACTTTTCTCCAGTTGTAAATTATTACTGAAATTCTGTTATTGGATAATGGAAACAAAGATACTGCCATGAGGCACTGAAAATAAGAAATGGTAGGGGGAAAAAAACAGATAGATACCCCTCACTTACCACAGATGAAGGCAGGAGGGCGAGACGAACACGTAAAAACACAAAAACAAATAAATTGCACAATATTTTGACATGAGTTTTAATCATCCCCCTGCCATGTCCCACCTCTCACATGATTAAGACTCGTGTGGAAATATTGTGCAATTTATTTGTTTCTGGGTTTTGAAATTCTATTATCTACTACTTGCACCATCTTCACTGTCAAGCTTAATGATCAGTCTTAGCCATAGTTGGCAGCGTTTTATTCTTTTTTAAAGATTTTACTAAGATGTGTCACACAAATGGCTTTTGTGTATTTGAGGTATCTTCTAATACCAAGCAAAGCGGTTGCCTAGAATGCAGACATTCGTCTTTGTACTATTCCCAGAAATTATCCAGTTTAAACATGGAACAAGCATGTGTCTATGCATATTTGCAAACTGTTTTATCAATAACCAAATCTCTGGTCCAAAGTTAAACGATAATTATTATTCATTTGATTTGTGTAATGTAATTATAATCAGCAAACATGGTATACATTAGTGCCAAAGTTTAATGTAATTATGTCACTCACAAGTTTTCTAATAAACACAATGGAGGAAAATTATGAACACAGCCAGTTTGTAAATTCACCTAAAATAACACAAACAATTTGTTGTTCAAGTTTCACTATCAGATACACACATCAAATTCTAGGGCAATCCCATAAGCAATTATTGTAGGCAATATAAAACATCAATCACTTGCTCTGCAGAACACATCTTTAATATGTTCATTTCCTACACCTTAGCTGCTTCCAATATGAATTGCAACTGCCCATTTATCTCACAAACTATCAGCTTATGGGAAACAAAAGGTGTCAAGCTCAGAACTAATTGCATCTATGCACAGGGATACATGACACTCCTAAAAAGGGTTTTGATCAAAATATACAGTCTATGGAAGATTGCTTATCTAAAGCAGAAATATATATACATAACTCTGGTAACAATAATGCAGGTTTACTTTTTTAATTCAAAACAAGTATGCAACTAGACACAATTATATATCATGTCACTAATACATAAATTTCACAATCATTCACACACACATTTAAAAAAAAGAAAAGAAACTGTACATTTCAAAAAAAGAACAATTTTAAACTACAGGGAATTTTAACAATCTGTCCTGATAAAATGGTGGTATCCAATACCACATTAATAGGAGTTTTCAGCTGTTTAAACACACAACCATTATCGAGGCACTGGTGGCAACAGTGTGTTCCCTCCGGATACAGCAGAGTTAGGTCCAAGCAGAACCTGTAGACAGGAACACAATTTATAATTGTGTAATGCAATTTTTAATTTGTAGAATAAAGAAAATCTCACACAGATGACAGGAAGATTATGTAAAATTATAACACACAAAATGTCTTAGAGGCTAGAATGTGGATCAAATTTGCCTAAAAGTTACTTTCCTTTTTTTCCATTGTAATTATGAATTCTGATTTTCTGTCAGCTTACAAACAACTATCTCAAGAGTTCTCTTTTTATTTAAAGTGCTATTCACCACATCTATTGTCAAAATTACATCTAAAAAATATATATTATTGATTTTTTGTGTGCATAGAGCACAAGTGTGCAACAGGATCACGAAAGCTATAAAGTTGAATGATGCGTGGTTTATTTTTGTGCAAGTAGTGCGTGGATCTTCCACCATCCACCTCCTTAAATTAACCCTTCAACTCCTGTAACAGGCATATAAAACTTTCAGGTACCAATCTGTTCACATGGCATCAGTGATATATAACATTCGTATCAGTTGTAGCAGATTCTGTAATGATAAGGAAAAAGGAAACAGCTTTTAGGCAAAATAAATAATAAAGGGTAGGGAAAATCAGTTGTCACTCACCAAAGTTGAAGGCTGTGACGAGTTAAAAAGAGTGATGAACAGAAACTTATACAATATTTCAGTTTTACACCTTATTCATGTGATAGAGAACAAGCCATATTGTTCAGGAGGTGTACACACGCTGAAGTTTTACCATACGACTGGCTCTTAAATTTCTGTATCATGTGTTTTTGTCTTAATTGTGTGTTCACGCCCCACATCCATCATCTAAAAGGTAAGTGGTGGCTCATTTCCCTCTTCTAATCTTATATATATATAAAAATAGAAGTGTTTTTTCCTATTTTTCACTTTTCAGCCACCACTACCTTGCACAGATCACTGATGTTTGTTGGTGGAAGTAGCATGGAGTTTCCTGTCGTGCACAACGTTCGCCGAATGCCGATAGCTGTGGGGATGTGGGAGATATAATGATTAAAGTTGGTCAGTGCAGGGCGTTTTCATATTTCGACCAAAAATTCGTATCTCCGCATACTTCTCTTTCCTGCCACAACTACATAACATAGACCTTTGGTATTTGTGTGTGGTAGTAGAATCGTCTTTCCTGTCGTGCACTATGGTTGTTAGATGTCGGTAGCTATGGGGGTGTGGGAGATATGGGGGTTGAAAGTGGTCGACCTGTGGCAATTTCATACTTCTGCCAAAGACAAAAAGTGTCATGGTGTATCACTTTTCAGCGAAAACTATAGATCTCAGATAACTGGTGTTTGTGTGTAGTAGTAGCACAGAGTCACCTTTCGATCACAACAGCGGCCGAATTTCAGAAACTGTGTTACTGTGGTAGATATGGTGGTTGTAAGTGGCCGACCAAGGATATTTTCGAATTTCGACTGTCTCCGCATATGTCACTTTTCTGCCACAACTACATAGCATAGAAGCATTTGTGTTTGTGTATGGTAGGTAGAATTGTATCTCATGTAGTGCACTATGGTTGTTAGGTGTCGGTAGCTATGGGGGTGTGGGAGATATGGGGGTTGAAAGTGATCGACCTGTGGCAATTTCATACTTCTGCCAAAGACAAAAGTGTCATGGTGTATCACTTTTCAGCGAAAACTATAGATCACAGATAACTGGCGTTTGTGTGTAGTAGTAGCACAGAGTCACCTTTCGATCACAACAGCGGCCGAATTTCAGAAACTGTGTTACTGTGGTAGATATGGTGGTTGTAAGTGGCCGACCAAGGATATTTTCGTAATTTCGACTGTCTCCGCATATGTCACTTTTCTGCCACAACTACATAGCATAGAACATTGGTGTTTGTGTATGGTAGTAGAATTGTATCTCATGTAGTGCACTATGGTTGTTAGATGTCGGTAGCTATGGGGGTGTGGGAGATATGGGGGTTGAAAGTGATCGACCTGTGGCAATTTCATACTTCTGCCAAAGACAAAAGTGTCATGGTGTATCACTTTTCAGCGAAAACTATAGATCACAGATAACTGGCGTTTGTGTGTAGTAGTAGCACAGAGTCACCTTTCGATCACAACAGCGGCCGAATTTCAGAAACTGTGTTACTGTGGTAGATATGGTGGTTGTAAGTGGCCGACCAAGGATATTTTCGTAATTTCGACTGTCTCCGCATATGTCACTTTTCTGCCACAACTACATAGCATAGAACATTGGAGTTTGTGTATGGTAGTAGAATTGTATCTCATGTAGTGCACTATGGTTGTTAGATGTCGGTAGTTATGGGGGTGTGGGAGAAATGGGGGATAAAATGGTCGACCTGCGGCAATTTCATATTTCTGCCAAAGACGCATGTGTCACGTTGTATCACTTTTAAGTGAAAACTATCAATCGCAAATTACCGGCGTTTTTGTGTGGTAGTAACACAGAGTCAACCATCGATCACAACGTTGGCCGAAATTCGGTAACTGTGGGAGTGTGTGAGATATGGTGTTCGAAATTGGTCGATCATGAATATTTTCGTATTTCATCCAAAGACTTGTGTGTATCCGTATATTTTACTTTGCTGCCGGAACTACATAGCGCAGAAGACTGGTATTTGTGTGTGGTAATAGTATCGAGTCTCCCATCGTGCACTATGGTGGTTAGATGTCTACAGCTGTCAATATGAATACTTTACAATCACGAACGAAGTTGTGGGTACCAGCTATTATATTATAAATGTGGAAGTAAGTTTCTGTCTTTTTGTTACGTTTTGACGACTAAATGGCTATATCAATATTGATGGAATTTAACAATGAAATAGTGTAGGAAGGACACAGGACATTTTTTCGGCATGAATAACAGTTTTAGTCACGAAATTTTAAGAACTTATCGAATGATGAAAGACAGACAGATTCGTGTATTAGTCTGTAATGTTACGTTGGTTGCTCAGTCACGCAATCTGTTAGTGTTTGATTTATTAATAAATTTCGATAAGAAACAAAACTTATTATTTAGTATAGAAGTCAATTTGCTCTGCACTGTACTATTCATTTGTGTCTGTATAAAAGTTTCTGGCACCAATTTGTCTTCCTTTTTGACATGCCTTACGGACGTAAACCTGGCCTAAGGTGCAGGTCTAGAAGACAATGTGCTGCTATTAGATTATATGATTCAGATGCTCATGTTGAATAGAGAAGAAAAAAACCAAGCTGAAATAAAGCTGCCATCAGTTAACCCCCCCCCCCCCTCCACACACACACACACATCCCCGCACCTTCGCTTACTTTTCTGTTTTTAAATATGTTGTAAATTGATTCTCTTCATGAGACAGATTAGATGATAGGATGATATAATGATGGCTTTCCATCATATTATGTCGACTCGGTGTTGTTTGGGACAAATCTTACGTTACTAACAGTTTTCTATATCCAATTCTGGAATTGAAACTCCAAGTCCAAGCGTACGAAGTCGCGGGTAACAGCTAGTTTAATGTATAAAACTAAGGAAGGATAGGAAAATGTGACCCAATACTTGCCACAGATGAAGGCGGCTGGGGACAACGAACACAAATAAGAACACACACAAGAAACGCGCAATATTTCGGTGTATAGCCACAACCTCTTCTCAACTACATAGATCGGAACTAGCATATCAGAATATCATGGACACGAGACATCCTCCAGGCCTCAATCTTCAATAAATCCCTCCCACCAGACCCAGTACTTATTATCACTATTATTTATATTGCTTATATTATATTTTTCATACTAAAAGTTTTTCAAAATATGATTTACATGTATTCCGTCACTCCGTTATTATATTGATCCACCACATGCAATGACAATATCCCTTCAGCATTATCAATTATAGATCTACTAGTATTTGCACTCCGCCCCACCCCTCTCTGTCTCCTATACAACCATCTTTGCCGGCCAGGTCATTCACCAGACGGCCACCATCGTGGATACATCTGGCTCCGCCTGGTGTCTCACTTCTGCAATAATAAGGCTACATCATGAAATATATCATGTTTCTTGTATATGTTCTTTTTTGTGTTTGTCGTCCCCAGCTGTCTCCATCTGTGGTAAGTGTTGGGTCGTATTTCCCTATCCTTCTTTAATTTTATTGTCTTCAAGCATTTTCCTGCTCATTGAGGTTATTTTATATATCACAGGATAATTAGCACACAAGCTGTCAACTGGTGTAGGATTTGTTACGAATAAGAGAGTAGGGAAATAGACGAGTTATTGTTAATAGTTTAGTGACGGGATTATTTTGACGAGTTTAAAAACTACGCCTGCCCCAGCTACTGTACATTAGTACAAGTGTACATGCCAATCACAACAAGATGATTAAGAAATAGAGAAAATATACACTGAAATTGAACAATTAATCCAGGAGGAAAATCTAATAATCATGGGTGATTGGAAAGTGGCGGGGAGAAAGAAAAGAGGGGAATACTGTAGGAAGTTCTGGTTTAGGAGAAAGAAATGAGCAAGGAAGCAGATTGTTGAAATTTTCTGAAAGTTATAAACTAGTCGTGGAGAACACACTATTTAAGAATCATGTTAGAAGAATGTACACCTGGAAACATCCAGGGGAAGCAGGCATATATCAGCTAAATTATATCATGGTCAAACAGAGATTCACGAATCAAGTTCTAGATTGTAAAGCATACCCATGAAGAAAGACAGACTCTGATCATAATCTGACAGTTATGAAGTGCAGGTTGAAATTCAAGAGGATAAAGAAGCAATACAAACATAACAAACTGGCAGTGAATTAATTGAAACATTATATCATGAGAGAAAAGTTTTCAGAAATGCAGACATGGGTGTAAGAGGTTATTGTGAAAGGAGCTCAACTCAGGACAAACAGAATGCATTAAAGACTGAAATAATGATAGCTGGTAAAGAAACATTAGGCTTTAGGGAACAAGCCGCCCGAAAACCTTGGATCACAGAAGAAATTTTAGAGTTGATATATTAGAGAAGGCACAAAAATGCTCAGGATGAAGCAGGAAGAGAGCAATACAGAAAATTTTGAAATCAAATAAACAGGAAATGCAAAGAAGCAAAAGAAAGATGACTTCAAGATAAGTGTGAAGAAGTAGAAAAGGAATTGCTTGGACGTAGAAGTGGAATATAGGAGGATCAAACAGAATTTTGGAGAAATGAATAAAAGAAGTATAAACATTAATGCTGCTGATGGGAACCCTCTTCTATGCTCAGAAGATAGAGCTAACTGATGAAAGGAATGCTTAGAGAAACTGCACCAAAGGTGATCTGAACAACAGTGTATTGGAAAAAGAAGTTGATGCCAAAATTGATGACTTAGGTGATCCTGTTTCGAGGGCAGAATTTGATAGCGGTTCGAGTAATTTGAGATCAAATAAGGCAGTTTGAATTGACGAAATTCCTGCTGAACTTGTGAAATAGCTAGGAAGAAGGAACCAAAAGATTATTAAAATTTATATCAAATACCTATGAAACAGAAGAGATTCCCACTTATTTTTTTAATAAAAGTGTCATCCCCACACTTCCGAAGAAAGCACAAGCTGACAGATGTGAAAATTATCGTACTATAAGTCTAACATTACATACTAAAAAATCACTGACCAGAATAATATACAGAACAATGCAAAGTGTAATAGAAGGGATAGATGAGTTTGGGTTTAGAAAATACCACGGTACAAGAGAAGCAATTCTGGCGTTAAGAGTAATACTTGAACGACAGATCAAGAAAAACAAAGATACTTTTATGGTGTTTGTTGATCTTGAAAAAGATTTTATAATGTTAGGTGGAACAAGATTGAACATCTTTAAGAAGTTTAAAGAATTTTAAAGAAGTTGGGTCTAAAATACCGAGGTCAAAGAATACTTTATAAGAATCAAGTAGCAATAACAAAAGTAGACTTGAGAGACTTGCACCAGTTAAAAAGTGTGTGAGACAAGGTTGTAGACCATCTCCATTAATATTCAACTTATAAAAGAAGTGAAAGATTTGACTGTGGAATAAGTGTACAAGGAGAAATAAACCAAATCAAGACGAAACTAATAAAAACGTAGCAGTAATGATATCAATAATAGTAAATTAAATATAAAAATTTGGATTGATGAGATAGGAGCAGTTGGTGAATTTTGCTACTTAGGAAGTAAAATTACAACTGATGGCTGAATCAGGAATGATGTGAAAAGTGGAATAGCACTACAAAAAGAGCCTTCATGAAAAAGAGAAATCTTTTAGTTTCAAATATTGATCTACTACTCAAAAAGAACTTTTCAAAACTATGAGTGGAGCACAGCACTTTATGGCAGTGAAGCATGGACTTTAGTGATACCAGAAAGAATGAAAATTTAAGCATTTGAAATGTGGTGATTTAGAATAGGGGTCCCCAAAGTGGTCGATACCGACCCCTTGGGGTTGATAAAGAGACCTCCCGGGGTCAATTAATGCAGAGGGGTCGAAAGGGGGTCGATTAATACTAAAGAGGATCAATTAAACTGTAGAGGAAAAAATAGGAATGTTCTACTAAAAATCAGGTCAATAAGTAAAATTAAAGGTCATCCTCTCAGTTTTCGTCCCCTGATCTAGAAGGATGCTGAAAATTAAGTGGACAGTAAAGTACGAAACGAATGAATTTTGGAAATCATGGGCGAGGAAAGAAGTTTGTGCAAGAGTCTTACAGAAAGAAGAGACATGATGGTTGGTCATATTTTGAGTCATGAAGGATTAGTTAACCCCTTACCGCATACTGGGACAGTTATGGCGCATTCCACTTTCCTATTTGTGAAACTCACACTTGAGCATATATTTCGAAACTGCATGTTGGTGTAGGTATAGTACACAGTCAAGAAGAGCTGTGCAAATAGAATATGCCATCTGTTGAGAGAGTAAGGAATTACTGCTATGAGCAGTTTACATCCAAGTTTGATCATACAAACATTTGTATTTGATACAGTAAACATTTGATTTCAGTGTTTATATAATTCCTAGGAGGAAAAGGATATCTGTTGACAATTATAAAGAGGCAAGTATATATATCTGTCCATTAGAATACATATAATATTGAAAAATATCTTTTGTGACAGATATGGCACAATATGCAGTCTAGCTTGAGTGAACAGCTGGCTGTTATGGAGAAGGGGAAATACGGAGTACATGTCCCTAGTTGATTTCAAGGTAGCAGTTGCAGATGCCCTTTGTAAAACAAGGAAAACCTTATCCAAGAAAAGTGGTAGGCTAAGCAATGAAATTAAACAATAGCTGGACAGTAAGAAGAGAGGTCCTGCGGTAGATCTTTCGCAGCGTCAGGTATGACAGGATGGGATGGATCACATGCCCATCTGACTGGGAAACCATGGTTGTTGCAAGTATCCAGATTGCAAAAGAAACTCCTATGTCGCATGTCTAAAGAGCAGTGCAACATTGTGCTTGAGCAAGGAGAGAAACTGCTTCATCAAGTTTCATAACGAAATGGAAAATGAATTAGTGTTATTTCTGATAAATGTATACTGTAATGAAAAAAAATATAATTACTTTGTATAAATATACTCAGTTCTGGTAATATATGTATATATTTTATTGTATATTTTCCAAATGTATCATCCATCTCAAAACTGTTATCACAAGATGTTAGCCATTAATGCATGCTACCCCACATATGGCACAAACCCTTAAATCAAAAATAATTCCCCTCCCCCCAATAAGGTTATTATTTTTCATGAAATCACAACATTGGACTTAACAAATGACATTTTTTTCACAAAGTAAAAAAAAATCATGCAATAAAGGGTTAACTTTTTTAGTGGAAAGAACAGTCAAATGTAAGAACTGTGGAGGAAGACAGAGATTATAATATATGAAGCAGATAATTGAGGATGTGAGTTGTAAGGGGTATGTTGAGATGAAAACGTTAGCACAAGATAGGAAGACCGGTCAACCAGCGGTCTTTCTGTGAGGCAATCTCCGGCTGCACCCACCTCTCATAATGTTCTCTTGCTGACGAAGGGGTTTTTCCCGAAAATTTCTTTATTATTTGTGTTTGTGTCTTTTCTGTGTGTTCGCGCCCCACATCCATCATCTAAAGGTAAGTGGTGGCTCATTTCCCTATCCTAATTTGATTTCTTTCCGCTACTTAGCGTCTTTTTTTCATTGTTATTATATATATATATATCTGTGAGGCAATCTCCGGCTGCACCCACCTCTCATAATGTTCTCTTGCTGACGAAGGGGTTTTATCCCGAAAATTTCTTTATTATTTGTGTTTGTGTCTTTTCTGTGTGTTCGCGCCCCACATCCATCATCTAAAGGTAAGTGGTGGCTCATTTCCCTATCCTAATTTGATTTCTTTCCGCTACTTAGCGTCTTTTTTTCATTGTTATTATATATATATATATATATATATATAATAACAATGAAAAAAAGACGCTAAGTAGCGGAAAGGAATCAAATTAGGATAGGGAAATGAGCCACCACTTACCTTTAGATGATGGATGTGGGGCGCGAACACACAGAAAAGACACAAACACAAATAATAAAGTAATTTTCGGGAAAAAACCCTTCTTCAACAAGAGAACATTATGAGAGGTGGGTGCACCCGGAGACTGCCTCACGGAAAGACCGCCGGTCGACAAAATGGTGGGGGTAAATTCAAACATCGGAAAAGTAGAGGGGCAGTGAATCAGAGCTCATACCCGAGCAAAAATTAATATCCAAACTAATATCTGGTTGGTAGGAGATCAAAATATAATTTATGTTGAAAAAAATTAAAATATTATACAAATAAAAAATATATATATAATAATAATAATTATGAATTAAACATCACCTCAGGTTAGTGGTGGTTCAATATAGGTAGTGGAAAGGAGAGGGAGGAAAAAAAAAAAAAAAAAAAAAAAAAAAAAAAAGTGACCGGGTATTATCTTAGGTTGAGACCAGGTGGTTGCCTAGTGCCAAGTTTGTACTGGTAGGCAAGTTCCCACCTTCTGAGTTCAGAGAAACTGCTGCTATTAGGGAGAACTCTGATAGCACGGACTGTGTAACAAGAGTTGAAATTATTCAAGTCGTGGGTTATGGCATGGGCAGCAACTGGGTGCTTTGGGTTCTGTGTGAATACCGTCTGACGGTGGCCATTCATTCTTATGGATAGTGCATTAGTGGTCAAACCTATATATGAAGCCAGGCAGTGGTTGCATGTTAACTGGTATATTACATGCGTGGTTTCACAGGTGGCGTGTCCTATGATAGGGAAGCTTTCCCCTGTGACCGGGTTGATGAAAGTGGTGGAAGCATGGTGTATGTCACACATCTTGCAGCGTGGTCTATTACATGGGAAAGAGCCTTGGGGTTGACTGTTAGGAAGAGGAAGACTGTGTTTGTGGACTAGAAGTTCGCTGAGGTTAGGAGGTCTGCTGAAACAAGTTCTAGGAGGAGCAGGGAGGATTTTAGGAAGAATGGATCTCATTTCAGGGCATGTTTGTAAGAAATCATAGCCCTGCCTGAGGACTCTGTTGATGGATTCGAGGCCTGGGTAGTACTGTGTGACCAAGACTGGATTGTGGTTGGTTTTTGCGGGTCTGGGATGATTGATTGGCTGATTCAGTTGTGCTGTGGCACGTGAAAGCTGTTTGTTAACCAAAGCTGGAGGGTAGTTCCGAGATATTAATGCTTCTGAAATACTGTTTGAATAATCCATGAGAGACTGTTGGTTAGAGCATATGCGACTACCTCGAATGCCAAGACTGTAGGGGAGTGAACGTTTGGTGTGGTATGGGTGGCAACTGTCGAAATGGAGATACTGTTGAAGATTGGTTGGTTTGATGTGAACTGAAGAGTTGAGATAGCCATTGGATAGGGACAAATCAACATCCAAGAATGTGGCCTGGGTGTGGGAGTAGGACCAAGTGAATTTCAGCATGCTAAAGTTATTGAGATGGTTCAGGAAATTTAGCAGTTCATTTTCTCCATGCGTCCAAATCATAAATATGTCATCAATGAAACGAAGCCAAATGAGGGGTTTGAGAGGGAATTCCTCCAGAAATGTCTGTTCCAGCCGGCCCATGAACAGATTAGCATAAGAGGGGGCCATGCGGGTACCCATGGCAGTTCCGCAGGTTTGGTGATAGATGTTGCCTTCGAAGGAGAAGTAGTTATTATTGAGGATAAGGTGGGCTAATTTGATGAGGAAGGATGTCATGGGAAGGCTATTGGGAGGGCGCTGGTCCAGAAAGTGTTCCATGGCCCTGAGGCCATGCCAATGTGGAATGTTTGTATACAAGGACGTGACGTCAATGGTAACCAGTATTGAGTCGGAAGGAAGAGGTGTGGGTAAGGTAGAAAGCCGGAAGAGAAAGTGCTGGGTGTCCTTTATATGAGAAGGGAGCTGATTAACAATGGGCTGTAGGTACTGGTCAACCAAGGCAGAGATGCGCTCAGTTGGCGATCCGTAGGCTGCAACGATAGGGCGTCCTGGATTGCCAGGTTTATGGATTTTGGGCAATAGATAAAGGGTGGGTGTACGTGGATTTTGAAGAGTGAGAAGCGAAATGGATTGTGGGGTGAGACCTTGGAGAGGTCCACTAAACTGTACATATTCTTGTATTTTTTGTTGACAGCAGGAGTTGGATCTTCCGATAGGCAGCAGTAGGTTTTGGTGTCTGATAGCTGACGAAGAGCTTCAGCCACATAGTCATTCCTGTTCATGACTACAGTGGTTGAACCCTTGTCAGCTGGAAGGATAATGAGTTCTGAATTGCTGGAGAGTTGTTTTCTGGCACGGGTTTCAGCTGGGCTAAGATTATTGGTGTTTGCTAAAGATTTAAGAAAAGTGGGAGAGGCCAAACTGGTGGAAAGGAAATCTTCAAAAATTTGGAGGGGATGGTTCTGGGGAAGAGGTGGAGGGTCAAGTGTAGATGATGGTTTGAATTTCTCTAGACTTGGTTCTAGGTTGTCCTGATATCCCTGTTCACTGCTAGTAGTGGCAAAGTGATACCGCCAGCGGAGTGTACGGCAGAACGATAGAGAGTCACGGACTAGTTTGGCATGGTCAAACGTGGGGGTGGGTGAGAAGGTGAGTCCTTTGGAGAGTACAGAGAGCTGGGATTCAGATAATGGTGATGAGGATAGGTTTATAACTGACAGTTTAGGCTTGGGAGTAGGACTTCGGTGTAGAGAGCGAGGTGCAGGTTTTAAAGGGGGAGGTTGAGGTATGTTGAGGAGCTGGGCAATGGACGGTTTTGAGGAAATCAGAGGAGGCTGTGATTTTGATTGGTAGACCATTGGTTGGTGTGGAAGAAACTGCCCTAGTGCAAGATGGGACTTCAGCAATTTGGATAACTTCTGTAAATGTTTCTGGGCATGCATACTGCTGGAGTTAACTGCTTGCTGTAAAATATGCTGCAAAACTGTAATGACTTGTGGGAATGATAACATGAGTATTTTGTGTAGGGATATGAGGTTTCCAGAATGTTGGTTAGCCAGAATGGTATATTGTTGCAGAACAAGGTGAGTAAGGGCCAAAGACTGTTGGTAGCGAAAGGCATGTAGGGCAGGGTGAGTTTGTGGGGGACAACCAAATATTGGCAGTTTGATTGTAAGACCAAACTGCCAATATTTGGTTGTCCCCCACAAACTCACCCTGCCCTACATGCCTTTCGCTACCAACAGTCTTTGGCCCTTACTCACCTTGTTCTGCAACAATATACCATTCTGGCTAACCAACATTCTGGAAACCTCATATCCCTACACAAAATACTCATGTTATCATTCCCACAAGTCATTACAGTTTTGCAGCATATTTTACAGCAAGCAGTTAACTCCAGCAGTATGCATGCCCAGAAACATTTACAGAAGTTATCCAAATTGCTGAAGTCCCATCTTGCACTAGGGCAGTTTCTTCCACACCAACCAATGGTCTACCAATCAAAATCACAGCCTCCTCTGATTTCCTCAAAACCGTCCATTGCCCAGCTCCTCAACATACCTCAACCTCCCCCTTTAAAACCTGCACCTCGCTCTCTACACCGAAGTCCTACTCCCAAGCCTAAACTGTCAGTTATAAACCTATCCTCATCACCATTATCTGAATCCCAGCTCTCTGTACTCTCCAAAGGACTCACCTTCTCACCCACCCCCACGTTTGACCATGCCAAACTAGTCCGTGACTCTCTATCGTTCTGCCGTACACTCCGCTGGCGGTATCACTTTGCCACTACTAGCAGTGAACAGGGATATCAGGACAACCTAGAACCAAGTCTAGAGAAATTCAAACCATCATCTACACTTGACCCTCCACCTATTCCCCAGAACCATCCCCTCCAAATTTTTGAAGATTTCCTTTCCACCAGTTTGGCCTCTCCCACTTTTCTTAAATCTTTAGCAAACACCAATAATCTTAGCCCAGCTGAAACCCGTGCCAGAAAACAACTCTCCAGCAATTCAGAACTCATTATCCTTCCAGCTGACAAGGGTTCAACCACTGTAGTCATGAACAGGAATGACTATGTGGCTGAAGCTCTTCGTCAGCTATCAGACACCAAAACCTACTGCTGCCTATCGGAAGATCCAACTCCTGCTGTCAACAAAAAAATACAAGAATATGTACAGTTTAGTGGACCTCTCCAAGGTCTCACCCCACAATCCATTTCGCTTCTCACTCTTCAAAATCCACGTACACCCACCCTTTATCTATTGCCCAAAATCCATAAACCTGGCAATCCAGGACGCCCTATCGTTGCAGCCTACGGATCGCCAACTGAGCGCATCTCTGCCTTGGTTGACCAGTACCTACAGCCCATTGTTAATCAGCTCCCTTCTCATATAAAGGACACCCAGCACTTTCTCTTCCGGCTTTCTACCTTACCCACACCTCTTCCTTCCGACTCAATACTGGTTACCATTGACGTCACGTCCTTGTATACAAACATTCCACATTGGCATGGCCTCAGGGCCATGGAACACTTTCTGGACCAGCGCCCTCCCAATAGCCTTCCCATGACATCCTTCCGCATCAAATTAGCCCACCTTATCCTCAATAATAACTACTTCTCCTTCGAAGGCAACATCTATCACCAAACCTGCGGAACTGCCATGGGTACCCGCATGGCCCCCTCTTATGCTAATCTGTTCATGGGCCGGCTGGAACAGACATTTCTGGAGGAATTCCCTCTCAAACCCCTCATTTGGCTTCGTTTCATTGATGACATGTTTATGATTTGGACGCATGGAGAAAATGAACTGCTAAATTTCCTGAACCATCTCAATAACTTTAGCATGCTGAAATTCACTTGGTCCTACTCCCACACCCAGGCCACATTCTTGGATGTTGATTTGTCCCTATCCAATGGCTATCTCAACTCTTCAGTTCACATCAAACCAACCAATCTTCAACAGTATCTCCATTTCGACAGTTGCCACCCATACCACACCAAACGTTCACTCCCCTACAGTCTTGGCATTCGAGGTAGTCGCATATGCTCTAACCAACAGTCTCTCATGGATTATTCAAACAGTATTTCAGAAGCATTAATATCTCGGAACTACCCTCCAGCTTTGGTTAACAAACAGCTTTCACGTGCCACAGCACAACTGAATCAGCCAATCAATCATCCCAGACCCGCAAAAACCAACCACAATCCAGTCTTGGTCACACAGTACTACCCAGGCCTCGAATCCATCAACAGAGTCCTCAGGCAGGGCTATGATTTCTTACAAACATGCCCTGAAATGAGATCCATTCTTCCTAAAATCCTCCCTGCTCCTCCTAGAACTTGTTTCAGCAGACCTCCTAACCTCAGCGAACTTCTAGTCCACAAACACAGTCTTCCTCTTCCTAACAGTCAACCCCAAGGCTCTTTCCCATGTAATAGACCACGCTGCAAGATGTGTGACATACACCATGCTTCCACCACTTTCATCAACCCGGTCACAGGGGAAAGCTTCCCTATCATAGGACACGCCACCTGTGAAACCACGCATGTAATATACCAGTTAACATGCAACCACTGCCTGGCTTCATATATAGGTTTGACCACTAATGCACTATCCATAAGAATGAATGGCCACCGTCAGACGGTATTCACACAGAACCCAAAGCACCCAGTTGCTGCCCATGCCATAACCCACGACTTGAATAATTTCAACTCTTGTTACACAGTCCGTGCTATCAGAGTTCTCCCTAATAGCAGCAGTTTCTCTGAACTCAGAAGGTGGGAACTTGCCTACCAGTACAAACTTGGCACTAGGCAACCACCTGGTCTCAACCTAAGATAATACCCGGTCACTTTTTTTTTTTTTTTTTTTTCCCTCTCCTTTCCACTACCTATATGGAACCACCACTAACCTGAGGTGATGTTTAATTCATAATTATTATTATTATATATATATTTTTTATTTGTATAATATTTTAATTTTTTCAACATAAATTATATTTTGATCTTCCTACCAACCAGATATTAGTTTGGATATTAATTTTTGCTCGGGTATGAGCTCTGATTCACTGCCCCTCTACTTTTCCGATGTTTGAATTTACCCCCACCATTTTGTCGACCGGCGGTCTTTCCGTGAGGCAGTCTCCGGGTGCACCCACCTCTCATAATGTTCTCTTGTTGAAGAAGGGTTTTTTCCCGAAAATTACTTTATTATTTGTGTTTGTGTCTTTTCTGTGTGTTCGCGCCCCACATCCATCATCTAAAGGTAAGTGGTGGCTCATTTCCCTATCCTAATTTGATATATATATATATATATATATAGGAATCAAATTAGGATAGGGAAATGAGCCACCACTTACCTTTAGATGATGGATGTGGGGCGCGAACACACAGAAAAGACACAAACACAAATAATAAAGTAATTTTCGGGAAAAAACCCTTCTTCAACAAGAGAACATTATGAGAGGTGGGTGCACCCGGAGACTGCCTCACGGAAAGACCGCCGGTCGACAAAATGGTGGGGGTAAATTCAAACATCGGAAAAGTAGAGGGGCAGTGAATCAGAGCTCATACCCGAGCAAAAATTAATATCCAAACTAATATCTGGTTGGTAGGAAGATCAAAATATAATATATATTGAAAAAATTAAAATATTATACAAATAAAAAATATATATATAATAATAATAATTATGAATTAAACATCACCTCAGGTTAGTGGTGGTTCAATATAGGTAGTGGAAAGGAGAGGGAGGAAAAAAAAAAAAAAAAAAAAAAAAAGAAAGTGACCGGGTATTATCTTAGGTTGAGACCAGGTGGTTGCCTAGTGCCAAGTTTGTACTGGTAGGCAAGTTCCCACCTTCTGAGTTCAGAGAAACTGCTGCTATTAGGGAGAACTCTGATAGCGCGGACTGTGTAACAAGAGTTGAAATTATTCAAGTCGTGGGTTATGGCATGGGCAGCAACTGGGTGCTTTGGGTTCTGTGTGAATACCGTCTGACGGTGGCCATTCATTCTTATGGATAGTGCATTAGTGGTCAAACCTATATATGAAGCCAGGCAGTGGTTGCATGTTAACTGGTATATTACATGCGTGGTTTCACAGGTGGCGTGTCCTATGATAGGGAAGCTTTCCCCTGTGACCGGGTTGATGAAAGTGGTGGAAGCATGGTGTATGTCACACATCTTGCAGCGTGGTCTATTACATGGGAAAGAGCCTTGGGGTTGACTGTTAGGAAGAGGAAGACTGTGTTTGTGGACTAGAAGTTCGCTGAGGTTAGGAGGTCTGCTGAAACAAGTTCTAGGAGGAGCAGGGAGGATTTTAGGAAGAATGGATCTCATTTCAGGGCATGTTTGTAAGAAATCATAGCCCTGCCTGAGGACTCTGTTGATGGATTCGAGGCCTGGGTAGTACTGTGTGACCAAGACTGGATTGTGGTTGGTTTTTGCGGGTCTGGGATGATTGATTGGCTGATTCAGTTGTGCTGTGGCACGTGAAAGCTGTTTGTTAACCAAAGCTGGAGGGTAGTTCCGAGATATTAATGCTTCTGAAATACTGTTTGAATAATCCATGAGAGACTGTTGGTTAGAGCATATGCGACTACCTCGAATGCCAAGACTGTAGGGGAGTGAACGTTTGGTGTGGTATGGGTGGCAACTGTCGAAATGGAGATACTGTTGAAGATTGGTTGGTTTGATGTGAACTGAAGAGTTGAGATAGCCATTGGATAGGGACAAATCAACATCCAAGAATGTGGCCTGGGTGTGGGAGTAGGACCAAGTGAATGCCATAACCCACGACTTGAATAATTTCAACTCTTGTTACACAGTCCGCGCTATCAGAGTTCTCCCTAATAGCAGCAGTTTCTCTGAACTCAGAAGGTGGGAACTTGCCTACCAGTACAAACTTGGCACTAGGCAACCACCTGGTCTCAACCTAAGATAATACCCGGTCACTTTCTTTTTTTTTTTTTTTTTTTTTTTTTCCTCCCTCTCCTTTCCACTACCTATATTGAACCACCACTAACCTGAGGTGATGTTTAATTCATAATTATTATTATTATATATATATTTTTTATTTGTATAATATTTTAATTTTTTCAATATATATTATATTTTGATCTTCCTACCAACCAGATATTAGTTTGGATATTAATTTTTGCTCGGGTATGAGCTCTGATTCACTGCCCCTCTACTTTTCCGATGTTTGAATTTACCCCCACCATTTTGTCGACCGGCGGTCTTTCCGTGAGGCAGTCTCCGGGTGCACCCACCTCTCATAATGTTCTCTTGTTGAAGAAGGGTTTTTTCCCGAAAATTACTTTATTATTTGTGTTTGTGTCTTTTCTGTGTGTTCGCGCCCCACATCCATCATCTAAAGGTAAGTGGTGGCTCATTTCCCTATCCTAATTTGATTCCTTTCCGCTACTTAGCGTCTTTTTTTCATTGTTATTATATATATATATATATTCAGAAATCATTGAGTACTGATTTTATTTAAAAAAATTCTTTCTTTGCACTACCAGAAAATTTTAAATTGTGAATTAAGTTTGCAATGTTAAATGTCCAAACATTTTCAAATTTTCACTTAGTGAAGAAGGAGCATTGTAACTAAGAACTCATGATAAGTAAAAACATTTAAGTTTGGTTTCTTGGACCTAGTAAGGGTCAAGGGCAGCACTTGATTCAAAGGAGAAAGAATGAAAACCAACAAATTATTTATTCAAAACATGGTGCCCACAACTTCATCCATGTAAAGGTTTTCTAATTCATGAACTATCAAGAAATGTTGGCTAGGAAAGTACAATGAAAAAGAAAAGTAACAACACACTTTCTCTTTACTTATTGTCTTCCTTGTCTTCTATTATTACATTGAAATTAAATAGACCTGTGTACACCACTTGTGTCCGAAAACTCAAACTGTCATTTGGAAGGTGTTACAGCATGTATAATCATCAGTTAAAAAAGCTGCTCCACAAACACTATTTGAAGTGGTACAGCCAATGTTACCATCCACATGAGAGTAAAATAACTATAACATACATATACAGTACATTACTCTCATTTGTACCACAAAGTCCACCTACTAAAGTTTACACCATCTGATGAGCCTGTCCAATATTGCATTCTGTTGACAAACAAGTGAACTCCTATAAATTTTTTTTTTTTTTTAACTGCTTTACGTCTCTTTTTAACATCGAGGTCTTTAGAGACGGGAAAGGATGGGGGGCAAGGAATGGGAAGGAATTCGGCCACGGCCTTTTGAAGGAAGCATCCCGGCATTTGCCTGGAGTGATTTGGGGAAACCATGGAAAACCCAAATCTGGATGCCCGGACGGGGATTCGAACCGCCGTCCTCCCGAATGCGAGGCGAGAACGCTAACCATTACACCGCCCCGCTCGGTCTATAATTTTTAACTGGTCTAGTTTTGTTGTAGCATCTACTCCAGTAGCAACTTTCCCCCCACACCTACTTTTGCCTGCCAGTTTTAATTTAAAATCTTTGGGGTAAACTGTTCACCATATCCTTTGGCAATTTATTCTAGTAACAGACTGCCTTAACTTCCCCGATCTACGGAAATTTCTGCAAATAAATCTAGACCCCCCCCCCCCTCTTCTTGTATGTCCTATTTTATACCCATAATGTAAGTTTCATAATAGCCCATCACACTCAAGTAACAGTGTGACCAAAGTTTACATGTGTAAAAATTACATGTGTTTCAAACGAAAACTTATTTATGTATGTATGCTCATTTAGGTCAATCAGAACCACATTAAGCTTTTGTTTAGCTTGAATTTTGCTGTAGATGTGTAGACATCGTGTTACAACTAAAGTTGTTAGCCCTAGATGGGACCTACAGTTTAATGTAGAATCTGAAGCATGGAACGTCCTGACGTAGCTCATATGATTAAACACAACTCTAAAAATTCCTGCACCTACCAGGATTCGAACCCAGTACCAGAGCAGCTACCGTTTTCAAAGCAAGTGCCTTAACCACTGAGCTACCAGCTGAAGGAATCTGATGGAAATACATTAAATAGATAGAAGTGTTAATTATAAGAGCCAACAGGATATTGGCATTTGGGAAGATGTTAGGTTATAGTTCAAACAAAGGTTGTGTGTTTCCACTATTTACCTAAGATGGAGGCAGTCGATGTGTATAATTACACCTACCTCCCCCAATCTCATGTTAAACTTTCTTACCACGAATCAGATTAACGCTGTTGTCTGTGACAATATATGTGGTACAGGCCACATTACATCAATTTTTTTAACCGATTAGTAGGCCTCCAAAAAATTAATGTTTGTTCTTTTTGTTATAACAGGCCTGTGAACGTAGGCAAGTAGAACCTCGAAGCATTTTCCTATTTATTGTTAGGTTATAGTTCATTAGATTAAGAAACAAAGGATTAGCTTTACCTGTTTTTGCTGGCTGCGTTGCATTTCTTCCATTTGTGCTCTTTCAACTTCGAATATAACAGGTGCAAAGAGGATTACTGAAGAACTGAAGAAAAGCCAAGTAGCAACACGTCCAAAACCGTAAAGACCTATAGGACAGCAACCCACAAGTTAAAATTAGAAAGCTATAAACATCTGTTAAAACTAGGTTTTTTTTATCATCAGGATTGGAAAAGCTCAGAACATTTTGGTAATGTTTCCATGTACACTGCAACAATTTCAAATCAGCAAATAAAAAGGGAGTCACTTTATACTTTGTTATTGGCAGCTTCACTAGATCTATAGCCAACAGTAATAATGACAAGAGGAATAAAATTGGATGTAATCTTTGTTAATATACCATCCAATCATTTGCTTGTAACGTTATAGTAAATCAAAATCTAACTAGCTATACAAGGATTTGACCCCACTTTCTGCCACAACACTTATTTAAAAATTATCATTTGCTCTAAATTTGATGTGATAAAAGTACCTGAACTATTTGAATGTAGCATGTTTCAGTGACTGGCGTAGTTCTAAAGTGACCAATATTTATACTTTCGAACAGCAGTAAACATGAAATAGTGATACTGTGATAATCGGGGAAATGAGATCAGTATTATCTTTGGTTGTTGACTTAACAAAAAGTTTTGGGTGGAGGGGACTCCTTGTATTTGGTTGATTCTTTGCTTAATTGAGAAAAATATTTTATCCTCTTGAGCATTAAGAATATTATGTACTAGTGTTTTCTATTGTGTGCGTAACAGTAGCCTTCATGTTGAAATGACACTTTATTGTCAAGGACTAAATTATACGTTATTAGCAGTGGAACATAAAATAAATAATTGTGTGTGTGTGCCAATCAGTCACCATATGCGATTGAAGAAGTTTTTTTAGATGTTAACAAACCACATAGTGATGGAACACAAGAATGGATAACTGGCACCATAGCTGAAAGTTACAGTCTACACAGTGATGTAGAAATAATGGAACCAAGTTTGATAGCAGTAGTAGTTCCATTTGGCACTGGATTGAAGTGTGAGGTGCACAAAGACCACAAGTGTAGTCCTAAGCCACGTGAACCATCAAGCCATGGAAAGGACATGTCATTGAGAAAAAAACAAAGTAATTATAGACAAGAGTAAGATAGTAAGGAATCCAACAGACCAGGACAAATATAATTAGAAATGGAAGTCAACTGAGAAATATAACATGGTTCAAACAACAGTGAACCATGGTAAGGCAGTTAGTAAAAATAAGCAGAATATGTGGCAACAACCAAATAGATAGTGGTCCATTTATTGCTTTTGCTGAGCAGGAACAGAGTACCGGAGATCAGCTTTCAATCAACACTGGTTGGCTTCACCGAATGGCTGTGGGTAAACTAATTTGCCAGGTGATGCCAGAGATCACACCCCACATCACTTGTAGTGGATTTCAGGTTACTAATCACTAAAAAGGACAAGAAATATTTATTGTATTTCGTAAAGCTTAATTGAGTATGAGGCAAGGCGAGCAAAGCCAGTTACCACTCGTCAGTACAGAAAATCGTCCTGTTATCAGAGTCGGATTCTAATAGCAAACTTTTCTTCAAGGTTGAGAGAGCTGAAGTGCTGGCAGTTCATCTGGGAAGTACCTATGGTGCAAGTTTCCTTCAGTCACCACTGACTGCATGAGATTTCCAGTCTTAGTAGACGATGCTGGACCCATCTACCACAGTCTTCAAACTTGTTAAAATCTGCAATATTAAGGTGATACATGATGTTCCACTGCTTTTGGCTACAGATTTACAAGAATTCCTTCACGTCACTCATCGCAAGGGATAGTCTTGAATTAAGTAGCTCATCATACAGGCCATGAATGATGTATAGGTTATATGTCTTGTAGTATCAATGATTTCAATTATGTTGTGTAATATTCAATGTTCGTATGTTTCATAAAGTGATAGAATAAACAGAGTTCACTTGATAGGAGTGTTTCTTTTCTTGAATATCTTATCATTTAGGTAAGGATTAAAGATAGAATTGTGAGACGAGTTGTCCATTAAGTAACAAATTCCTTGCACTGTACTAGCTCAGAGAATATTTAATTAACTTTTATCCAGTACACTTGTCTCAAAGTAGCAAGTGATAGGTGTATTAACAGTTTAACTTGAATCAAAGTAAAACCACTTATTCTCAACATAAATATGTGTATGTCGGCTAAAATGAAGTGGACAGCAGTCTGTTGAGGATGAACTCACACTATTTTGCATTCTTGCTGCTTGGGATGCGACACACTGATGTAACTAGCAAAGGAAAAAATAGGGTTGCTATAGAATTTAAGTGGGCCATTGTAACAGCCCTCAAACCTAAAATTAAATGGAATTCGATTTTATAAAGTATTGGTAGTAAGCTAGAGTTTGGTTGAATATGATCTGCTATATTTGTTTTGCAATTTCCTGTAAATCAGTGTATATATACTTTATTTTATGAAAAGAAATTATTTAGAGGCCACTTAATATGTTTAACAACAGAATTGTGCAAGAGAAATGCTTAAATGTTCGTAATTCCAAGTGTTAATGCAAGTTATGATGTCTAATGGACAATTTGCTAGTGTTTAAAATGATTTCTGTGAATAATTTTGTGTTGAAGTATCTTTAATTTCCATTTCTGACCATTTTGTATTGATTGTAAATGATTTGGTATTAATTCCGATTGTTTTTTAATATGTTTCAATTGTTTAAGTATTGTTAATGTTCGAGAAATCTGTCGGAATCTTTTGAAGTGTTCTAGAAATTTTGATACAGCCAATATAAATAAATCAGCAGAAGGACAGTTTTATTTTATACAGACTCAGTTTGCTACAGCCGGGAACTGTATTGTCTGTGGGAAAAGTGTAGTATGCAATCTCTGGATTGTATGAATGCAAGTAAACAGTAACGTTGACGTTGTTTCTAGCAAATAAAACAAGTTTAAATTGAAACGTATCGTGGACTACTTAATTATCGTATTAATTAAACCACGAACAATCTTAAATGGAGAAATCAGACATCTGTGAGATGTTAATTTTCTAAAAGAATCTGTGTGGATTGGCAATATGCCAATCAAATCTTAGGAGAATTACGACGAGGGAATTATTCGGCGACAACTTGAAACTGAGTACAACGAGTTGATAACGCAGCACTCTTCAGAGATTTTCCTTCGACGTCTGGAATCGACAATGATTTTCCGACAGCAAGCGGAATTTTTCGGTCTCAGGATACCATCTTTCTTTGACGCTAAAACTGGATGCATGGAAAATCGACGTGTTTTCGAAGTGTGTTGTGGTTTGTGTGTGAAAGTGTTTAGATTCAGTGAAAAAAGTGGTGTTTAGTGGTGTAAAAGTGCTACGAGGAGAAATATAAGGTGACGAAAAGTATTTAAGTGGTACCAAGCTGACGAACAGTAAGTACTGAATATTCAAATATTTGTTTTTGCATGTTTTTTTGTGGCAGGTTAGCAAAATTCCAATTCTTCTTAACTTTGTTTTCATATTGATTTCATTATTAACTGAAAATGGCTGAGAGTCAAAATTTGCAAACAATTTTAGAATCCTTGGTATTTCGAGTAAGTAGTTATTTGAATACAAAATTTTCTGAAATTAACAGTAAGTCAGATATAAATGTTACTGAGGAAGCAGTGTACTCTGATAGCAGGAATATGGTGATTCAAGTGATAGAAACTGTCCCTAATGATGACTAGTGTAGCTTCTCAATCATTTCAGTAGATGAGAATAATGAATTTTATGATGAAGATTTGCGGGATGGTCATTGATTACTATGCTGAATTCATAGTTCACAAGACAGTTTGGCTAGCAGAAACTGGGGGGCCACAACATGGCATTATTGGGACTATGTCTGGTTGTATTGGTGGGAAGAAAGTTTTTAAAAGTGCTGAGATTAACGAATTTCTTAAATATCTTGAAGATGAGGATGATACTATAGTGTCAGTTGAAGATTTATATAAGGAGGAGAGTCGTGAGGTAGGATTTTTTTTTTTTTTTCACTGAACCAAGGGAGAATGAAAAGATTTGTGTACAGATTCCAAAGTTGAGAAAAAGTCCTGAATTTGACTTAGATGACATGACGCTTGATGTAGATGATAGTATAGAAAAAATGGTTGAGAGTAAGAAGTTCCCTTTACCAGTTTCTGATTTGGAAAAATGCCCTGAATGTGACTTAACTGATACGCTGTGTAGTTCTTTACTTGATGTGGATGGTAGTATTGAACAAACAGGTGATAGTAAGAACTTTCATTTGCCAGTTTCTGACTTTGAAAAATGTACAGAATGTGACTTAGGTGACAGTGTTTAATACAATCTTTGATGTAAGAGATGATGGTGAAGTGATAGTAGCTAAGAAAAAATAATCATGTTGAGAGCCAAAAGTTAGAACAATTGTAGGTACTGACTCAGATAGTTTGTTAGCTTTAGGTAGTCATCAGATAATGGAGAGTGGAGTTGGAAGTAATGACAGACTGAACTGTAGTAGTGATGATAGTAAATTTGTATTACCAGTTGAGTCAGCAACATTGTTGTTAAGGAACAAACAACTTGAAAAAACAGAACCATTTAATCTGTCAGCTGTTCTATAGCTACGCCAAAGTATGCTGTTGCAGATGATTCAAAGTATGTATATCTTGCAATATATAGTGAAGCTCTGTGTGTATAGAAATGAAGTATTAGATGTTTACTCAAAAGTAGAAGAAAATTGGAAAGTTCGTAAAAAGTAATTTACATAGCTTTGGATTTTCAGGGAAAACATGGAACTCACTTTTATAGTTTGAGTGGGATACCCTCCAGAAAAGTCTGCTCCAGAAGGCCCATGAACAGTTTAGCATCAGAGGGGGCCATGTGGGTGCCCATGACAGTGCCACAGGTTTGATGATACATTGGCCTTCAAAGGAGAAGTAGTTATTACCAACACTAACCTGAGATGATGTTTGATTACATAGAGTCTTTGGTTTAGTTTTTTTTTTAATTAATATCTATTCTTATTTATAGTTGGATTTTTTTCTTATTTATATTTAGATTTTATTTTATTATTTTGCTCTTCCTGTCCACCAGTGATCAGTTTTGATATTTATCTATGCTCGGGTATTAGCTCTGAATCACCGTCCGTCTACCTGTCCTCAGTTTGAATTTACCTCCACCATTTTTCTGACTAACAGTCTTTCTGTGAGACAGTCCCCATAATGTTCTCCTGTTGATAAAGGGCTAGACTCGAAAATTAACTTATCATGTGTGTTTTTTCTATTCTGCGTGTTCACACACCACATCCATCATCCTAATCTGTTATTCCTTTATGCTACTTAGCACCTTTCATTTCACCGTTTACTATTTTAATCTTAATTGTTGTGGTATCTTCTGTAACAAAAATTGATTAAACAGTTCCAAAGAACAAACTGCTTGTATAATAATTCACAAACCACCTATAATTTTCAAAATCTTAGTGGATATAATCCACTGACAACTATATGAAAGAATCTGAATCTTGATGTTTCTGTTTATTTCTAAATTTTCTGGAAGTTTAACTTAACATTACTAAAAAGTAATGTCAATTCTCACTATCCAGTAATTAGAAGAAGTGTTAATTAGATAAATTTTGTTTTCTGATACCAAAGATCTTCGGTCGGCCTTCAGCTTCAGAAAATCTTATAAGTTTATATTCATATCCTTGTTTTTTTTAGAACATACATACTATGAAGGAGTTACAAGATGTTTGGCAGTGTAATCAAATTATCGATAGACAAATAAAAAGATCAGTTATCACAGCAGGTAAACAATACAATAAAATTGTTGGGCAAGGAATTTTACTGACATGGAACATTAGATACGATCAGCGATAGGTTAGAAAACAGATATTCAACCATAATACATAATCATATATATTATTTCTATAAGGGGTATTTTTTTTTTATTATTTTTTTATTTTTACAAGCCATTATATCCCTTCATACTTAACCGAAATCTATGAATGAGATGTCATATTAAATATTATTGTCTCTAATTTGGTCAAATCATATTTTAAGAAAGGAATTTTTCGGAATTCGACCCTTAAAGGGCAAAAATGTTAATATTTCAAAAAGGCTGTTTTTTGTGTTACGAGTCATTTATCTTCCTGGATACCTATCTGAAATCGTTTAATGAAGGATCATTTTAAAGATCAAGATCTCCGCTTTGATGACATCATATATTAAGATAGGAATTTTTCGTATTTCGACCCATAAAGAGGAAAAGTATCAATATTTCTGCAACGCGTTTTGGTGTCATGAGAAGTGTTGTAAAAAAAAAAAAAAAGGATTTTTTTCTGACATAAAAAAAACATGTTTTTTTTCTGGGACATGTTATTTTTCATAACTACTAAATCTCAAATTTGTAAGGCATTTATCATTTAATATGACTGTTTTAGAGTTTTTTACTAAGTACTTATCTTAATTTTTAAATCTACTATATTTTTCTGGTTCAGTTGAAAAGAAAATTACAAAAATATTGGCAATATTGACTGAAATTTTCTTTTACGAATGGGGACTACCCGAAGAGGCTAGGTTGACCGTGAAGGAATCCCTGTTGTTTGGTTTGATACTCGCTATTTGAACTGGTGCTACCAGCCCTACAAATTTATCTATAGACCTATGGATCTTTTCAAAAAATTAAGAATTTTAAGTTTATCTACGGTTTTTTGCCTCTTTTTATTACTTATTGTGCTTTCCTTATATTCGTATACTTGTTAAACTCTCAGTGTATAGTGATACTGAGTCATTAAATTGTCAGTAATTATGAATCATTTCCTTGCAAACGTTGGCATAAGAAATAAAGCTCCTATTTTGTATGATAATAGATTTAAATTCAAACTTAACAGACCATAATACATAATTATCGGCACAGTTTTTATGCACAGTGTGTACTTTGCTCACAATTTAAAATTGCAATCTCAAAATCTTTTGCGTACAATAAAGAACAACCAGTAAAAGAAAATGTAACTATTTCTGAAGTTACGGAGAGGAGACAAGAAGAAGAAACAGGAAATTTCGACAACGACCAAGTGTTGGTAGTGCTGATACTAGTGAATGTGGTACTGACAGAGGATCAATAAAATTATGTTATCTATATAGATACATTTATGAATCACTACGTAAGACATTATATGATTCAGTAAGATTTAAAACACACATGTAAAATGTAAGTTTCGTAAATAAAACTATAATTTATCAAATATATTGTTTTCTGAAAAAAAAAAATTAGAAAAAAACAAGGGTGCCAAGTTTTTTTTTTTCATAAAGCAGAATTTTTTTGTTTTTATTCTTTCAATTTGCAACATTAGTCATGAGCCATTATTCTCCCTTCATATCTAACCCATATAGATAAATGAGGTATCATTTTAAAGATTAAGGTTTCCACCGTGGTCACATAATATTTTAAGAATTGGATTTTTTTCGAAATTCGACTCTTAAAGGGCAAAATTACCATTATTTCCATAAATAAGAAAAGAAAGGGAAATTAACCCACCAAATACCAAAGTGGAAGGATGCGATGAGAGAACACTAATGCTGACAAACAACTACACAATATTTCGGCATCTGCCTTGCTCACAAATAGAAAAACGGGCCATTAGGCTCGGAACGTGTGTGTACAACGAACGTTCGTTGTGCACACACGTTCCGAGCCTAATAGCCCGTTTTTCTATTTGTGAGCAAGGCAGATGCCGAAATATTGCGTAATTGTTTGTCAGCATTAGTGTTCTCTCATCGCATCTGTCCACTTTGGTATGTGGTGGGTTAATTTCCCTTTCTTTTCTTATTTATATCGCCTAGAAGCCGCTTCCATTTTCCTTAATTGCATCATTATTTCCATAATATATATATATTTTTATTATCTCCCTTGATATCTAATTGAAATCAAGAAATGAGATATTATTTTAGAAATTAAGGTCTCCGCTTTAGTCTAATCATATTTTAAAAACCAATATGTTGGAATTAAACTATTAAAGGGCAAACGTATCAATATTTCTACAACACGTTTTTGTGTAACGGGCAATTTATATCCCTTCATATATAACCAATACAGATAAATGAGGTATCATTAAGGCCTCTGACCTGGTCACATTATATTTTAAGAAAGGAATATTCCACAATTCGACCCTTAAAGGGAAAAAATGCCAATATTTCTAAAACGCGTTTTTTGAGTTTCTAGCCATTTATTTCTCTGGGTACCAAACCAAAATTGATAAATGAAGTAAGATTATGAAGAGTAATGCCTCAGCTTTGGTAACATCATATTTTAAGAATGGATTTTTTCTTAATTGAACCCTTAAAGGGTAAGAATATCAGCTTTTTTTTGTGTTTCGAGTCATTTATTTCCCTTGATAATTAAACAAAATTGATAAACGAGGTATCATTTTAAAGATTGAGGTCTTCGTAAGGTCTTTGATTAAGAAATGAATTTTTCAAAATTCGACCCATTAAGGTCAAAAGTATTAATATTTATGCAATACATTTTTCTGTCACGAGCCGTTTATTTCCCTTGATATCTAACCGAAACTGATAAATGAGGAATCATTTTAAAGATTAAAGTATCCGTTTTGGTCACATCATATTTTAAGGAGACCTTCCTCTAAATTAAAAAATACCATCATTTCTAAAACTTTTTTTTTTTTTTTTTACCTTGTTTGATGCCTAACCGAAAACCATAAATGAGTTATCATTTTAAAGACCAAGGTATCCGCTTTGGTCACACCATATTTTATAAAAGGATATTTTTTTTTAATTTGACCCTTAAAGGGCAAAAGTATCAATATTATTTCTAGAATGTGTTTATTATTATTATGAGCCATCTATCTCCTTCGATACCTATCTGAAATCAATACTTGACATATCATTTTAAAGATTAAGGTTGTGGCGATACGCAGTACGCCACCACACCTCAATCAGCACACAGTAGTTGGCAGCACGGCCGTGAGAACCCGACGAGCCAGCCGCCAGAGGGCAGTTCAACAGTGTGCATCCGACAGCGCACGCCGGCCAACATGAAGAGACCCAGTTACTCGACAGCCATCAGTCAGTCGGGATGCTGCCAATTGCTGTGTGCTGATTGAGGTGTGGTGGCGTACTGTGTATCGCCACAAGGTCTCCAATGAGGTAAAATCATAAATTAAGAAAGATTTTTTTGGAATTTGATGTTTAAAGAAGTCATGCATATGAGACAGTTCAGAGTCAAGTCCGTAGATTGCAGCAGCAGATATCACAGAAATGTCAATAAAAGTTTTTTTGCCATAAGTAGCTTTTTGGATATTTTTGTTTGTTATGGATTTTTGTTTTTTTTTGTTTTGCTGTGCAATTCCAATGTAAACATTTTATTTCTCCCCATCTTTATTTCTTTTTTCCCCCCTCCCTTTCTTTTTTTTATTGGCATAAGACCACGCAGCCAGCTGGTGTACTGTCTCACAAGAGGTTTTACAATTAAAGCTTTCACTACACGTCACAATTTATCATTTCGATGAAGTAGACATGTTTGTCTATAGTGTCTATTTTTGGTTAATCAGTTATTGTAAGAATTCCTTTTCTTTTGTGGTATATTTCTCGACTCCCCTTAATTTTCCATCACATTCACAATGGAAATTACTCTCTATATAGTCAGAATAGGTGGCTAATCAAAACTCCATGAATGAATCTCAAACATATTAGGGAGTTTATGACGACTTTAACTATGAAAAAGCTGTTAGGTAATGAAAATACGGATAGAGGGAAGTAAACCTGTCACTTGCAACAGGTGGGGACAGGAGGCCCGCAACACACTTCACAATATTTTGCTATAAAGTTTAGTCATGCTATAGACATGACTGAAGTCATAGACAAACAAAGTGGAAAAGGTGGGAATGATGGGAAGGGAGAGAAATAGATAATTATACAGAATCAAACCCAAAAGTAAGTTGAATAATTCCAGGGAAAAAGATTCATTGCAGGTAAAGATAAACCATTACCCATTATCAGCCAGCTCAATCATTTATTGCTGTGGCCAGTTAAAGTCATGATTTCAGGTAGAACTTAAACAGTTTGCTCCAGGTTGAACAATCTGGGGCAATCCTCTACTAGTTAACTCTGACAACCCTGCGAATGTCCTTGTCCCACCAGTCTGGTGGTCTTCCTTTCATCTGTGGTTGTCTCTTGGGCTCCGCTCTAACACTGTTTGTGTTCATCTCTGGCCTTTTCTCCATGCAATATGGCCAACCCATCACCACTTAAAGAATGCTATCTTCATCTTCAGCATACTTGGAGATAAAGATTCAAGCAACTAAAATTTTACAAAGTAGTTTCCGTCCATGTCAGAACACTGGCATCAGCGTTTTTCAGCGTTGCTCAACACACCCTGCAAGGTGTCGACAGGTACCTCCTTCAAGCACCTCTTCGTCACTTCTTTGATGGCTTCCGAAGTTCCGAAATGGTTGGCCCTCGAGTTCCTTCTTGATTTACGGATAAAAGAAGAAGTCCAGTGGTGCCGAGTCGGGGCTGCACGGCAGCTGGGGCAGTGTTGCCACACTGCGTTTAGCAAAATACTATGTGACAATGATGGTGGTGTACAACGGCACGTTGTGTCGGCGATCTCCTTCCTGGCACATTTCACTCTGCTTCGGAGCCTTTTTGGGACTTCCAATTAAAAATGACTGTTCAATGTTTGTCATTGTGGCACAAACTCTGAGTGCACAATGGCTCTTTTGTCAAAAAAATGACGAGCATGGTCTTTACATGGGAGTTGCTCATTCTACCTTTTTTTGGGCACGTTGAAGATGTTGTGTGCCACACAGCACTTTGCCTTTTGGACTCCAGGTCATACTCAAGAATATATAACCCATAATCACACTATCCAAAAAATTTGTATTACATTCACACCACTCCAAGAGGTCACACAAGATCGTTGCACAAGCAGCCTTCTGTTCACCGGAAAGCACCTTGGGAGCAGAGGCAGCCCTAGGGTGGTGCAACCGCACCGGGCGCCGTAATATGGGGGGCGCCAAAACTGCATCGACAGATCGTGAGCGCAAAAAATGAAAAATAAATTCTATATTAACCCAGCTTGCTGTTCACATATTATTGTAACACACATCATCCAGAAGAGTTTATAAAAGTAAATTAGAGTTATTCAAATCATGAAAATTACAACTCGTTCCAAAGTTAGCACCCTCCGATGCCGCGTCGCGCCTCCCGCACCTGTTTTCTGCCTTTTCGGCTGTAGACTTGAAGTTCATGCATGCTGATACATGTGCATGGGGCGAGATTCGACCTATTTATCTCTTTCTACCTTATTACATCCTCGGTGATTACAATTAACGTTGGTTTCGTAAATATTTACTAAGCTTATCTCTCTTTTACAAACAACACGTCGCTAACTGCCCAAAAATAAAAAACTGTATGGCGCACAGTACTTAAAAAGAAAACAAAAGCAAGACGAAACTGAGATGGCTTCAAAATTACAAGCAACTTTTAATTGAAGTTATTCAGACGAGGCTCATGATAAAGAGCAGCATGTGCGAGAAAATTTATCTATGGCTGGAACGTCGTCTGCTGTTCAAAAGATTACAAATGGGTATACAAGACATACCACCACCGCCGCTTTATCAAAATACAAATTATGACGATATTTCAAAATTGTCGCTCATTCACCCTGCTGGCAGAGATGGAATAATTAAACGAGCAACGAAAAATAAAAATCATAGACGTCATTTGTCAAATACGCAATTTCAAAGAGTAACACCAAATGGAGAAAGTTATAAAAGTAGATAGCTAGTTTATTCTAAATCTGCAGATAAAGTATATCGTTTATACGTTGTTCATTCAACAGAAGGTCTCATTTTTATTTGGGAAAAGAAGGATTCGATGACTCGAGTTACGAATCAGAGCGTCTCAAAACTCACGAAACTTTCTCAGATCACAATCACACCATGCTCAGTTGGATAGAAGTGTTGATTCCATTAAATAACTTCAATGTACTAGACAAGCATTTGTAAATACAGTCTGAAAACGAAAAATCACAGTGGGTTGCTATCCTCTAATGAATGATGTCTTGTTCAGAGGAAGCTTTGGACCTGAAAAACTAAATGCTTCTAATGATGGTAACTTCCTGGGTATATTGCAACTGCTAGGAAAATAGGATCCTGTGATAATTGCTACAGTTCTTCATCAATACTCTTCAGTTCGTTATGCCCTTCTGAAATGAATTATTCAGTTGCAGCAGCAGATGCCTTGTCACTTAGCCAGAACGTGGAGCAATTTGAGTTCATAATTACAGTGGTGACTTGGTATAATACATTGTTTCAAGTAAACATTGTAAGCAAAGGATATGCAGACTGAAAGTGGATTTATGAAACTCTTCATAGTTGCTGAAATACAGTTTGGAATTTGAGAAAGAGTAACGGCTCTGAAAAACAGACAGCTAGAGAAATTGATTCTCAGACTGGAACATTTCCTATTATTAACCCAGTCAGACGCCGAAGAAAGTAAAGATTTTTTGAGTATGAGCCGTAAATGAGATAGCAACAGATCCAGAAGAATTGTTTAAAATGAACGTGTTTTAACATATGATCGCTACGATTGAGAATGCATTGATCATTGCATTTGTACTACTTTCCAAAGGTATATGCAGGATTAGCTTCAGAGTGGGGCAAAAGCAATGAAAAATACTTGTTGAAAATGGTTTTACCTGGGGAAAAAATTACATGCATTTAACCTGTATAAGCATTAGTCTGCGAGGGTTTTGGCAAAGTTTATTTTTCGGTATTAAAAATGGAAATTTTTATTTTCATATATTTTCTATTTTTATATATTTTTAAAAAATATTAAAAACTGTGAATTTGACGTTTAAGTGAAGTGAGCATTGTGTTCGGCATAGTACCTTAAATAAGCCTTTTCAAACATATAGTATTCCTTTCTATTGTTGTTTCTCATTCATACCGCTGCTATCAATACTAATCTTTCCAAGGTTAGAATTATCATTTATAATGTTTATCTTTTGCCCGCGGGTTTGCTCAAGTGGAATTCATAAAGCATTCATATACATATTCATATCCGAATCCCATGGGAGCTGCTGTTTGGGATAAAAGTAGATGGTCAATACATTATTCCAAATTTATCCAATGCAGTTCAGTCTTTTCGACGTGAAACGGTAAAAACATCTAAGCAAACAAACTTTTAAATTTATAATATTAGTAGGATGTAAAAACTGTATATTATCTTCAGTCTATCTATATGGACACCTTAATTATGAATAAGCGATTGCTTATTTGGGGAGCCACAATGAGATCTTGCACCACCTGAAAAAATTGCTAGGGCCGCCTCTGCTTGGGAGCTATCTTTGCGCATATCTTCCGCATGCCCAAATCTTCGGTAACAATGTCATGCACAGTACTTTTAGGGATATTACAGTCACTGCCAGGATTCTAACACTCGGGTGTCGATCAGAGTTGAACATGTCCCTCACTTTCTTTCAAATTTTTGTCAGAATGTGGCACTGACGGTCATCCAGAGCGGTCTTCAACTTTGGCGTCCTCTCTGCAATCCTGGAACATGTTGTGCCAGCAGTAAACCATATTTCGGGACATGGTATAATCGCCATAAGCTTCCCTCAGCATGACAACGATCTAAGTGCCCGTTTTCTTGAGCGCAACATAAAATTTTACCGCATAACGCCGGTCCTTGAAACGCAGCTTCTTGAAATTCCAACGAGTCACTAAAACAAGTGTTCGAACTAGCAGCAATGTGCACTTTGGAGCAGCCTGTAAGCAACTGAAGCAGATATCATTGGCTTCCACACCCCCCTCCCCCCACCCCTTTCCGGCCATTTGGTATACCTTGTTAGCGGCTTGCTTCAGCGTCGGTAGGTCATTCAACTTACTTTTGGGACAGACCCTGTAAGAAAGTATATCATCAGGAAAGTACAATTACTTTTATTAAAAAATTAAAATTATTTGGATCATAAACAAATATCTAAATAAAAAATATACAATTAAAATAAGTGGTAGGTTTATTGGAAGCTAAGTTGGTGATATCTCATGTCAAGGATGTGTTTGTAAGCTAATCCTCTTTATGGAGTTCAGAAGGGGTAGTATCAAGAAAAACTGTAGAATAGTTGTTGAGATTGTTAAGAGTTGTGAGAACCTGCATGATCTAGGTTTCCTGTGCCTGTTCATCCGGATGGAAAATTGACTAAGGTGTAAAGCCTACATGAGAAGATATACAGTGAAGACAATTAAGTTGGTAAATTGAGGTGTGTAGCTGTGAAAGAGTATGTTCTATACCAGGAAAAGATTGCCCTATGGTAGGATCTAAAAAAAGTAGTGATGAATGAACAATTACTCCAAGTGTAAAATGAATCACAGCCAACCTGTTGCATATTCATTAAATTTATTGTTTACCAGTTTTGACCCGCCTTAAGGGAGTCTTCTTCAGAACTTGTTAAAAAGGCGGGTTGAAACCGGTAAACAATAAATTCAATGAATATTGCAAAAGGTTGGCTGTGATTCATTTTACAATTGAAGAAATACCGTTGCTGTTGATGCTGCCATGCTCAAGATTTTGAATTACTCCAAGTTTTACAGTGGGAGAGATCCATTTGGTAGTCTAGGAGAAAATTAAGGTGAGTATTTGTGGACCAAGATGTTCTTTAGATTAGGTGGTCTGCTGAAGCAAGAGGCAGTGAGCAGGAACTTGTGAAAAAGGATGCACGTTTTGCGATAGGAGTGTGCAAGGTCATGCCAACAGCAAAGGATATGACCATAAAAGTGCAAATGATTTGAGGGATTATTTGTCAAACTACTTTGTCAGTACTGAGTGGGAACTGCAGTGGAAAATAAATAAAATATAACATATAAACTGTTCTGTATTGTTATACTAACAATAAATGTATTACTTAAGCTACTTTCTGCATTCTTCTTTTGTTTCAAAATAATCTTCCAAAAATACACACTTCTTTCCACACCATGTTTCTACTTGTCTTTGAAATAGACAGCTGTTATAGTCCATAAACACAGTTCACTATCCACCAGCTCAATGTTGTAATATCATGGGAGTATTTATTCATTTTCACAAAATTAGAGGAAAATTGTTATGAATGAGATTATATGATATAAACATCTCTCTGCTACCAGAACCATTGTGAACAAATGTGCCGGTGATCATTCCAGCATCTGATTGTTGATTTCAACACCAACTGCTTTTTGCCAGTGTGTGTGAAAATATCCTCAGATCCAAAAGACTTCCAATATAGGGGAAATGCAGATGGGGGGTCTCACGAGAGGATGGGAGTCGTAGGCAGGAAGTGAATGAGTGTGGTGGCTTGACTGACACACGTGATGGCTGCATGGTCATTCATGTATATTGATTCATATTAAGCCATAAAACTATTTACAAGTTTCAGGAATGTTTGTGGATTGTGATCAGAATCAACCACAGAACATTTCTGGATACTAAGCCAATGATTATCATGGTGTTATTATAAGAGTGATTCTATGGGTGCGTGTTGTTTCATTACCTCACTTTGATTCCAACGGATGGATTTGCAATTTTTCGGAAATGACAGACTTAATAAGATTCAGTGGTATTCGGCTCGATAAACCATAAGTGATTATGTATTACGACATTTATACAACAGATTCGTCACTATCCTTTAAAATGTTGCCTAGTTATCTCTCCACATCCTTTAAAAAAAAACTGCAAGTGTGGGTATTATTCTAACACTGTGGGCTTAATATCTACAAAGATGTAAATGGCACCTTATCATAAGGAAATGTTCACATCGGGGTAGAAAAACAGAAAATAAATATTTCAGGCCAGGCTACTGACGAAGTTGAGAATCACATTTTTAACACAGGTTTTCAAATAGACACATTTGATTCATCTTCAGTTACATTTATCTCATGCATGTCTACATAACCTGGTTTTAATCAACTTTGATATGCTCTGGTTCGCTTTCTCCTTTCAAAAGTTAATTTAGTAATTCATTTTCTAACAGAGTTGAATACTGTGTGTTAAATACTGAAGTATAATACATACAATCAATAAGTCCATTTCTAAAAAACACCAAGTTTATTTAATATCACACATGTGTAATCTACGCAACATTTCAATTAATTTTTATACTAATTTAGACATAAATGTAAGAATACAGTATACCTTTTATTCCATTAAATGCTCCAGTTACTACTGAGTAGGTGACGTTCCGAATACTGTCGGGGAACATTTCACTCAGTCCCATCAATCTTTCTCCTACTGTTTCATCCAAATCCTTAAAAGGAAGTCAAATACAAAAATTATTTGTCGCTGAAGAGATACAAACTTTTAAATTAAAACAAGGAAGGATAGGAAAAATAACCTGTCAGCACAGATAAAGGCAAGAGGGGCAGAACTTGCCTTCATCTGTGGTGACAGGATATTTTCTGTGTCCAGAGGTGGATATAGGAATTTTCCGAGCAAAAACTGTAAGATTGCTGCCCCTTCGAACATTATTTCAGGGCCACTGTTACCACACTGAGAACAAGTACAACTGGTAATATCTATAGTGCAAGTCACATACCTTTTTAGTTTACAATAAAGATACTAATCTCGTTATTGCTCATGAATCAGTGACAGTAACAAACAAATCTACTAATTAAATAGTAATCAGTAAAATAAGTGCAATCAGTAGTTTATAAAACACTAGATGATACCCGCAACTACGTACACGTGGATTAAGAATTTCTTTGCCAGAATTGAATATAGAAAGTTGTTGGTAGCGAAGGATTGGTCCCAAACAACACCGAGTTGGCATAATATGACCAGAAAGCCATCACTTTATCATTCTACCATCGAACCTGTCTCTTGAAGAGAATCGTTTTCCAACATACTTAAAAACAGAAAAACAAACGAATGTGAGGTAATGTGGGGTAAGGTTAACTAAGGGCAGCTTTATTTCAGCTTGGACTTTTCTTCAGCATGAGCATCCGATTCTTGTGTTCTAATAATGTTAGTTGCTCGTGCTCTGCTAGAACCACAACTTAGGTCAGTTTACGCTCACAAGGTGCGTCAAAAAAGAAGGCAAAATAAACTGGTTCCAGAAACATTTAAGCAAACACAAAGTAAAAGGACAAAGAAAATCTACATCTATACTAAATAATACGTTTTTTCTCTAAACGAAATTTATTAACAAATAGCTGGTACCCACGACTTCGTGTTTGTAAAGAATTTGGATTGACAGTTACAGACATCTAACAACCATAGTGCACGATGGGAGACTCACACACAAATGCCATTCATCTGCACTATGTAGTTCAGACAGCAATTTACGGACACAAGTCTTTGGACGAAATACGAAAATATCCTTGACTAACCACTTTCAACCACCATATCTCCCACACTCCGAAAATTACTGAAATTCGGTCAACGTTGTGTTACTACCACACACAAAAGCCAGTGAACTGTGATAGATAGTTTTGGCTGAAAAGTGATACACAGGGACACACACATTTTTGGTAGCTATTTGAAAGTGTCCCAGGTCGACCAGTTTCAATCCCCATATCTCACACACACCAATAGCTACCGACATTTAACAACCATAGTGCATGACAGGAGACATATTACTACCACACATATACACCAATGGTATGTGCTATGTAGTTGAGGCAGAAAAGTGACATATGTGGAGACACATTTCTTTCGTCGAAATACGAAAATATCCTTGATCGGCCACTTTCAATCACCATATCTCCCACACTCCCACAGTTACTGAAATTCGGCCAAAGTTGTGATCGAAAGGTGACTGTGTTACTACCACACACAAACACTAGTGAACTGCGCTAGATAGTTTTCGCTGAAAAGTGATACACCAAGACACATGTGTCTATGGAAGAAATACAAAATTACAGCAGGTCGACCACTTTCAACCCCCATATCTCCCACACCCCCATTGCTACAGACATCTAACAACCATAGTGCACGACAGGAGACACGATTCTACTACCACACACAACTCTATGCTATGTAGTTGTGGTAGAAAAGTAACATATGCAGAGACACGTCTTTGCTCGAAATACGAAAATATCCTTGATCGGCCGCTTCCAACCACCACATCTCCTATACTCCCACAGTTACTGAAATTCGACCAACTTTGTGATCGAAAGGTGACTCTGTGATACTACCACACATAAACGCCAGTCATCTGCGATTGATAGTTTTCGCTGAAAAGTGATACAACAAGACACATACACTTTGGCTGAAATATGGAATTGCCGCAGGTAGACAACTTTCAACCCCCATATCTCCCACACTCCCATACCTACCGACATCTAACAACCAGAGTGCATGACGGGAGACACGATTCTACTGCCACACCAACACCAATGGTCTATGCTATGTAGTCGTGGCAGGAAAGAGAAGTATACGGAGAAAAAAATTTTTTGGTCGAAATATGAAAACGCCCTGCACTGACCAACTTTAATCATCATATCTCCCACATCCCCATAGCTATCGGAATTCGGCCAACGTTGTGCATGACAGGAAACTCCATGCTACTTCCACACACAAACACCAGTGATTTGTGCTAGGTAGTGGTGGCTGAAAAGTGAGATATAGGAAAACACACGTTTACTTTTATATGTATATAAGATTATGTGGGCTTTTTACAATTATGAATGATTTCCCCAGTTTAACAATATTGCATAATTAGTCTATACATGATTCACTTAAAATACCTTTTAGAAAATGGCAATTTGTTTGTTAGCAATGAAACCTATGGAATTCTACATTTACATAAACTTTATGAGCTGTAGGTGAAAATCCGAATTTTGAATATTTGTATGAATCTAGATAATAGAAAACTGAACACGGTAAACAATAATGGTGTTAAGCCATTATCTTTACATTTAAATTATTTGAAAATAAAAAAGGATAGGGAAAATAAATCCATCACTCACAAAAATTGAAGGTAGAAAGGCAGCGACAAACACAGAAATCGCAAGATGAACATAATATTACAAAATTTCAGTTTGACTCCTTAATAATGAAGGTATGTACATACAATTTATCGAGGTTGGTGCATTTCCGTAATGGCGGACTGGTTATCTCATGCATATAATATGCACAATGATGAATATTGCTCATTGCTGCTAATATGCTAATAGTTGAGCTAAAAAAAAAAGGTCGCAGTTTTTTCTCAACTGGGTTTGCCAGTGCATGGGAAATTTTAAATGGGTACATGAAACTTAAAAGTTTGAGAAACACTGGTCTAGTGTATCAGCAAGAAATTGAAAAACCTTATGGTTATTATTTATTTATTTGTCGTATGGCTAAGCAACTAATACAATACATATAAATATATACAATGACAACAATGTTGGTAGCGTTCACAAGTTGATGTCCAGATCTTCCAGCCATTCTATGAAGGAACTTGTAGCTCCAAAAAAAATCTTCAAATGGTCCCTCATGCTTCCGTAGAGGGCATTTCCTGATAATATGCTCCACACTCTGGGAAGGAGCATCGCAGTCACATGCAGGAGAATCCTGAAGACCCCACTTAAACAACATGGCGTTACATTTCGCATGGCCTGTTCTTAGGCAATTTAGTTTGACCCACTGGTCTCTATTTGGATGGAATTCCTGGAAGTCCAGTTGAGGGATCTTTAATATCTGGATGGTTTACGGATGCGGAGTTCCAGCTTTGACGCCATTTTTCTGTGACATCAAAGTCAAATACATCTTGCCATACCAGATTTCTGGATTTAAGACAAGTGGGAGGTAAGTCATTTAGGACCTCTTGGATTGGGAGGTCCTGTGGATGATCAGGATGGTGTAGTTTTATACATCCATGTGCCATTGCTTCTTGGCGTCTTATCTCTGGAGGTGGTATTTTGCTGATTAGGTGTAACCAGGGGACTGGGGCGGATTTTAGGGTGCCAGTTATTACTCTCATACACTCTTTCAGGTGGACGTCGATTTTTATAGTATGAGTACCACGTTGCCACACTGGAGCACAGTACTCAACAGGGTAAACCATGGTGAGAGCGATTGTTCGTAGTGTGTCCACGTCAGCTCCCCACGAAGTACAAGCTAGCTTCTTCACGATGTTTTTTTTCGTGTTTTAAGTTTCTGACTTGTGTTTTCAAGGTGTTTTTTGAGTGTTAAGGAACGGTCTAAGCTGATGCCAAGATACTTAGGATAGAAATTATGTTTCAATTTGAGCTGCTGATGTGCTATTATATTGCTCAAGTGGAATGCGCATACTTCTATTTTCATTGGGTTCGGACAAAGTCTTCACTTCCTATAATATGCAATCAAGGTTTTTAAGTTGTTAGAGACAATTCTCTCACCTTCCTCTAATGTGGCAGTTTGGATGGTGATAGCTAAGTCGTCAGCATAGCAGAATTTATTGCTTGTTTCTGGCATGTCACTGGTGTACAAGTTGAAGAGTAATGGAGTTAGTACTGACCCTTGAGGTAATCCATTTTTTTATTGTAAATGAATTACTTGTCTTAAGCCCAACGGTGACCTTAAAATATCGGTTGGTCAGCATATTCTTCAAGAGTGATGTTAGTTTCCTGCAGGGTATATGTTTTTTAAGTTTAAGTAACAGTCCATCCAGCCAAACTGTATCATATTCCGCTGTTAGGTCGACAAAGGCTACTGATGTCTTTAACTTCTTCTGAAATCCAGCCTCAACATATGATGTCAGTGCTAATACATGCTCACAACAGTTCCGTTTTAGCCTGAAACCTGCCTGGTATGTTGGTGTTATGATATTGATTATTCCTTGTATGTGGTTAAGGATGAGACGTTCTAGAAGCTTATAGCAAACACTTAGTACAGCAATAGGTCGATAGCTTGAATCATCATCTGCTGGTTTGCCTAGTTTGAGGATCGTCAAGGTGTGTGCCATCTTGAATTCTGGGGGGATGATGCCCAGTGTCCAGGATATCACTGAAGAACTTCTAGAGCCAAGTTCTTCCCTGCTTGCCCAGATATCTTATGAAATCTGGGAAAATACCATCTAATCCTGCAGCCTTTTTCATTTTTAGCATTTTGATGGCTTTCTCAACTTCATGACTAAATGGATTAGAAAGGGTAGGATTATTTCTAAGGTTGTTATCCATATCAATCATCCCTCTCTCCATCTGTTACTTTATGGCAGGATCTAATTTCAGTTGGTGTAATTCCTGGCTCCTCTTTGCGTGTGTTTGAGGCTGCACGCAGTTTTCTAAGGAGAGTCCAATGCCTTTCTACTGGAGTGAGAGTTAACTCTTTCCATTTCTGTTTCCTCCCTTCTTTCAGTCTTTCTAATATTCTTTTTCCTGTTTCAGGGTCACCAGTTTTTTGATATTTTTCATATAAAGTTTGTGTAGATTTGTCCCAGCATGGAATGTATTGTTTCCTGTACCCTCGAGGGATGTTTCGTCTAGCTGCAGCAATAACAATACCTACAAAACTCTTTTAGTTTTTCACTTTTGGGGGTAACCATCGCAGGTTACTATCTACCTCGGAGCTATAATTGTCCCAGTTTGCCCTCTTTAAATTCCACTTTGGTTTATGAATCTATCTGATAACAGGTATTGTGATACCAACACTGATTAGTGTGGGTCTGTGTTGGCTTCTCGGAAAATGCTGAAGGACTTTCCTTGTGTGGTCTAACGGTTTTCTTTCTGGAAACAAAGACCAGATAAGGATTGGTGTCAGATTTCCATCTAGCAGAATGGAATGTTTTCTATTCTTTAGCATCGAAGCTGTCAATTCAACCAAGCCATGACACCCACTGACTCAGATTTTGATGAAACTTGGTAAGTTTAGTCTTTCTATGCAGAAAAGTAAGCACATCAAATTTTTCTTCTCAATCTGGTTTAGTTTTCATTTTACAGCTAATCGAAATTTTGAATGTTTGATAAATTCCTAATTCTGACGATTGACTGAAAATAATTTATATTTCAATTATTTTTCAGTCGATTTTTATGAAAGTTTAAAGTAATATTAATGAAAGCATGAGGATTCCAGAAAAAAATATGAAAAAATTCAAAGTAATATTTTAAAAATATAAAAAATTAATTTCCATGAATTTTTTTTCTGAGAGAGTGTAACACGTTAAAGTCAATATCAACCAAAGGGAATATACGAGGGTTGCCTTTTAAGTTTTTGCTAAAAGTGAAACAGAAACAAACAAGTTCGAAACAAAGTGTTTTATTTCTTTTCAAAATATTCTCCCTTAAGGTCTATACATTTTTGCATACGTTCAAACCAATTCTGGAAACATTTTTTCCACTGTGAATCTGATAATTCAGAAACATGGTTTTGAAAGTCTTCAACAGCTTCTTAAGGTGATGAAAATCACTGTCTGCGCATCTTTTGTTTGACAGTGGGGAACAAGAAAAAGTCATTAGGCCAAATCGGGTGAATACAGGCAATGAGACATTAATTCGATGTTTTTCTCCTTCAAATATTCAGTTGTTTGACATGTTTTATGGGAGCTGGCATTGTTGTGATGAGGACTGATGCAACGTTTTTTGTTCTTTTTCCTTATTTCATTGAAGACCGTTGGAAAACAAACTGTTGCATACCATTCGGCATTAACAGTTCTTCGATCCTCTAATGGTTGCGACGTGTCCAGTACAACTGAAGAAACACGCGATCATTTTCTTGGAAGTGCTCCATGAACGAACAACTTTAGTGGGATTGGGTTCGTCGTCAAACACCCAAACAGTAGACTGGTGTTTGCTTTCGGGTTCATACGAATATATCCATGTTTCGTCTCCTGCAACAATGTTGTATACGGATTTTGATCATCCTCAGTCGAATTTTTTCAACATATCCTGACACCAATCAACACGACAATTTTTCTGCGCTTAGGTCAAATTATGCGGAATCCATCTGGAACATATCTTTCTCACACCTAAATGTTCATGCAAAATCGATTGTATTGCAGTCTGCGATAACCTAAGAGACGCCTCTAACTGTCTGTAAGTCACATGCCGATCTTCTTTGATCATGTTGCGCACAGCATCGATGTTTCTAGGAATGACAACCGATTTTGGCCGACCTTCTCGACATTCATCAATGACGGACGCACGACCATGACGAAATTCTGCAAACCAATTGTAAACAGTCTTCTCTAATGGTGCTTCATTACCAAAAGTTGCACGAAGTGATTCTATGCATTGTTGTTGGTAAGGCCTTTTTTAAAATCATAAAAAATCATCCAACATAAGCCTTCACGGGTGATTTCCATTTTTGCACAAACTTGCTTCTTTTAAACGTTCACTATCAACAACTTACTCAGTCAATTTCTACCACTGGCTTCACAATAACAAACGCCAGTGTTCACAAATACAGTGGTGCCACAATTCATTAACGCCACATATTGTTCAATTGTAAAAACTTCAAAGACAACCCTCATAATAACCCAAAAAATTCTTTTTTCCTAATGATCTTAGAAGGGTGTTCTGTCATTAAAAAAAATAAAAATTAATGGGTCTCATTTCTCTATATACACATTAAAAAATTATAATTTCTGAAAAAAATTAATTATCCAATTTGTTTACATAGCTGTATACTATTTACTGGGAAAAAAAGAGTTGCAAACACAATTTTAAATGTGCTATTTTACTAAACATTGAGCATCTATCAGATCAGCTTGTTATATCTATTATTTACAAAAGATTTTTATTTACTTTTTCTGTGAAATATTGATTCAGACTTAATTTTTTCCATTTCTTTCATGTAATATGATGATTAATTTTTTATTACTCTTTATAGATTCAAGTTTATGTGGATTTGACAAATAGAAAAAGCTTAAGGAAATACAATACATATTATTTAAGGAAAAAATAACTAAAAATACCATAACAGAAGTTTTTGGCCATTAATTTCCATTGGATGTTTTCCTAGATATAGTACTATTTAAGTTCTTTAATCTGACTCTTTCTTGGATCATTCTCATACAGTCTGTAGGGAATTGATAGACTCTTCCAGTTGATGTTGCTGGAGGGTCTGTAACAGCAAGCAGATATCTTCTTGCTGTGACAAATAAAATGATGATGGACCCCCTGCAATTCCACCCCGTGTTTCCGCCTTTGTTTCATTCAAGTGACGGGTCGGGATGTGACCACATCTTTCCCCCTGCCATATGTGTCGCCTCTCACATGATTAAGGCTCATAAGCCAAAATATTGTGCAATTTGTTTGTATTTGGGTTTTTACGTGTTTCGCCCTCCTGCCTTCGTCTGTGGTAAGTGATGGGTTTTTACCCTATCCTATCTAATTCTTAGTGCCCAATGACAGTTTCTTTGTTTCCTTTATCCACATATTAATATATGTACTGTATCGCATTTTACTGGCAATAATTCCTCCCAATATAAATTTGATCAAAAATCTTCTAGGCCTTTTACACCTTATTTTTTGTTATCCATGATTCAGACTGATATTACAACATTTGAATGGCTGACACAGTTACATGTTCGTGAAATAATAACCTCAGTGTAGCCTATGTAAACAGGTGGCTAGTGTCCAAATGGTCCAATCAGAAGTGGGGGGGGAGACGTGAAACAAAAAATAGATATTTACAGCCCTATTAACTTTACTTCTTATTTATGGAATTAGTAATCAATATATACTGTCAGGATATTTAAATTTTGGAACAGTTTTAATTTCAGGCTATCCCAATTTTGAGACATTTGCTCTCCATACTGACACTCAAGCACACTGTTTTGGTCATTTCTCAAATTTATCTTTCCATCACTTAAGCCGTTGTGGCATCTCTCCTTCACTCTCCTCCGAAGTCACATCATCATCTGCACAAACCATAGCATTAATGTTCTTGTTTTCTGTTTCGACAGCTTGATAATTTCATCAATAATGATTACAAAAACAACTTCCTTGCTGTACCCCACTCTTAGTCTTGAACCATCCTGATCTGCTAGTGTGCACTTGAATGCAACTCTTTGCATTTTGATACAGTTGTTAAACTCTTTCCACAATGTCTCCTGCTACTCTCTCCTATATTAATGCTTTCCTCATGTGCTCTTAAAGAAAGTGATTCTACGTTTTTTTCTACATGAAGAAATATGACTATGATCTGTTTATATCTTTCCCAGCATTTCTCAAAAAGCATCCTTGTAGCAAAGATACAATCTAAAACAAATCAGCCAGATCTAAAGAAACATTGTTCCTGCACTGGGCTTGCTTAAACTATTGGTTAATTCTAGATTGCAACACTGCTACAATCCTGTAAACACGATTTTACTGTCAGTACTGATATCATACCAGCATAAACTGATTGTTTTCTTCCGAGTCTTTGTGGCCTAGACTAGGAGAAAAATTTTGTAAAGGCGATCGAAATACAGTATTTGCATACAGCAAAAACATTCAAGGCCCACTAATTATTAAACAGGACAGGACGTATCTATAATAAAGCCATGGATGATATTTTGTTACTGTAAATTTCTTCCGACTTTTTGAAATGGAGAGAATCTGAAATTTCAAGAACACGTTATAATAAAGAAATTAACAAACATTTCAGGAGATTTGAATTAATTTTGTAGCACTGCTGGCTTAGCAGTATCAGAATTAAAATCAAATATTTTCCTCATCTTCTCTTTTAGCTTTAAGACTTTGGGAGAAAAGTGTTACACTTCTGTAATTTGAACAAAGCTTTATGCCCAAATTTTTTGGATAATGGAATATTCAATCCTTATCACCATCACATGCCATTCTTTTCTCCCTCCAGGAGGTTCTAAATATTCTGTACATCCAGTGTATGGTTCCAGTCGCTTGATTATACAGATTTTAAAACTCATAATTTCCTCTTGAAAGACAACTTTTTTTATCTTCTTTATAGCTTTTTCTATTTCCAGGAAATATCAGGTAAAGTTAACACTATACAGTCAACATACGAGGGCCGTTCAGAAAGTAACCTCCGGTTGATTTAAAAAAATACACCAAGTTAAATAAAAATATTTTAATATATACATCTTACAACTACATCTTTGCACTATTTTTCTACATAGTCTCCATAGCGATTTAAGCACTTATCATATCTCTTCACAAGCTTTGAAATTCCTTCTGCATAAAAATCACCCGCTTGTGCCTGGAGCCAGCCTGTGACCGCATCTTTGAGCTCTTCGTCGTCATCAAACCGCTGGGACCCGAGCCATTTCTTCATATGCATGAAGAGGTGATAATCGCTTGGCACCAGATCTGGGCTGTAAGGTGGATGGTTGATCACGTACCACTTGAAGGACTCAAGAAGGGCCGTTGTTCTGCGAGCAGAGTGAGGACGGGCGTTATCGTGCAAAAAAACGATACCGGAAGTCAGCATACCACGGCGTTTGTTCTGTATAGCCCGTCGTAAGTTTTTTTAGTGTTTCACAGTACACGTCTTGATTAATGGTCGTCCCACGTTCCATGAATTCAACCAACAACACCCCGTTGGCATCCCAAAACACCGTTGCCATCAGTTTTCTGGCAGAAAAATCTTGCAAGGCTTTTCTTGGTTTGGTAGGCGAATTTGAATGTGCCCACATCTTTGATTGTTCTTTTGTCTCAGGGTTCACGTACTTAATCCAGGTTTCGTCACCGGTCACGATTCTGTTTAACAATGGTTCTCCTTCGTCCTCATAACGTGACAGAAAGTCTAATGCAGAGGCCATTCTTTGAGTTTTGTGGTGGTCGGTAAGAATTTTGGGCACCCATCGTGCACAGAACTTACGGTAACCCAATCTTGCTGTCACTATCTCGTACAAGAGAGTCTTAGAAATCTGCGGAAAAACAGTAGACAACTCCGACATTGTGAAACGTCGATTTTCACAAACGCTTGCATCAACTGTCTGAACGAGTTCGTCAGTCACCACTGATGGTCTACCACTCCTCTCTTCATCATGAACGTTTTCTCGTCCACTTTTAAATAAACGTACCCATTCATGGACAACTCCTTCACTCATAACTCTTGGTCCGTACACGGCACAAAGATCACGATGAATATCTGCTGCAGAATATCCTTCGGCTGTAAAAAACCTTATGACAGCACGCACTTCACATTTGGTGGGGTTTTCTATTGCAGCACACATTTCAAAATGCCACAAAAACTAAACTAGCGCAGGTACGACGTTCACTCGACCACGGCTTGATGCTGACTGACCTGCTGAGTGCGTGAATGCACAGATGGCGTCGCGACTACCCCCACCACCCGCACTGTGACCGATCGGAGGTTACTTTCTGAACGGCCCTCGTATTATTGCATGTGATTTGGTCCAGATGCAGGTCACACTGATGGTGTATTATGAAATTACTCGTGATAATTTATGCCATGCGAACTAGGAATCCTAAATTAGACAATGTTATTATTTCATGAAATGTAGTTTGCGATGGATTTTAAGATGGGGGTCCATCAAGCACGCAAAATGTTTGATAACTCACAATTTGTCTGGTGGAGATGAGAATACCATGCACGAACACAGATTTGTGGGTGTTCAGGCCGATGTCAGTACATCAAAGGAATTTGTTGTTCGTTCAGAGGAGATAGGTTGAATGACAGGGATACATGTTCCGAACAGTTTCAGTTTTAAGTGCATTTAAAACCTAGAAATAATATAATTATGGACTGGGATAGTGAAAAGTGAATACTGTTGATTGAATGATAAGGTAATATCTAGATTGCGATACTGCTGCAGCCACTTACCGCCTCGTGATGTAAACACTTCCAGATGTAGAGAGTATGGTGTCACTACCTTGCTGAATGTGACATATACGTTCCGCTCGCAGCTTTAAATGTCACTAATGGCACCTTCCATGGAAAGTAGTCCATCACTGATACGTCTCATATCGAGAAATCGTTAATTTTGCACTAGTAGTACAGGAATAAAGTCATTAGCGATGAGGTTTTGATGCAGCCTGGACCACACTGAAACGTAACTATTGAACACCTTAAGGCGGATACCTAATTTCTATGTCGTATCTATCACTGTTTACATCTTAATGCAGCCTGGACCATAGTGAAACGTAACCGTCGCATATGATATTGCTGAAACCGAATTTCCAAATCGTATTTATCACTGTTAGTATGGTCCAGGCTGTGTTTCAACCTAAACGCAAACAGTTATTGACGAAATCTTGTTTTTATTTCATATGAATGATTTTAATAGCAATTTCAGCCACGCGAGGAAATATGGAAGAACGGAATCAAATACAAATCAATGGAATTGTGACCAATAACGTAACGCTAATGAACGATATCAATTATCAGTTTGGTATGTTATACATATTTTAATAATATTATCAATTGTGCAAGAAATAATTTTCTTTAAGTTTTTCAATCCTTTTTTTTTTTATTACTACTACTATTGATTACATTCTATGACCTAACGTGTATTCCCTACTATCAATTATATAGTAATATTGACATTAAAAATAAGTGTAACCTGATCCACATCCCTGAGATTATTCTCACATGGGATCAAAGTGAACATATCTATCTATCTATCTATCTCAAGTCGATCGAAGCCTGAACATGTCACACACGGAAAAACAAAGACGTCATACTCTCTCCATCGGGAAGTGTTTAGATCGCGAGGCGGTAAGTGAATGCAGCGGTATCGCGATCTAGGTATTATATGCGATATAAATTAAAGCTGCAAATGTTGCAGAGTAGTCACAAATATTACCTACCACAATAAAATTAAAAAGCATGATGCCTGAAGCGAAATCGCAACAGATACGAGAGCCACTATTGATGTTGATGAGGGAAATATACATAAGATTTTTATAGAATTCTCCTGTAGCCAAAAAGCAAAGTGTCATTGCCAATGTAGCTTCCATGGAAAAACAGTCTTGTAATTTGTACCTCGTTTGCATATTCTTGAACCAATCAGCACAGTTAGGAACTCAAAATCTTCTAGTGACATACAATTTTTTTTTAAAAAAAATAACTACTATCATCCTTTCTCAAGTCATAAAGCAGCACCACATAATTTCCTGTTTAAAAAAATGTGATATCCAAAATTTAGGTTTACTCTTTCTTTTTTTGATAATGTCATCTTTTTCACTTAAAACAAACATAATTACATAAGATACAGCACTGGCAATAAGTTTTCCTCTCGGAGTTATGTGGACACTGCAGGTAGCAGTTGGAACAATGACAAATATTCGTACATGAACTATTGTTTGTGAATATTTGGTTGGTGGAGACAACAAGCCAAACCACCCAACTGTAAACACTGAAACGTTTGCAAATGCCATGAATGTTTGCAAACTATGCGCACTAGGTGGATCCCAGGCTTTATGTGTTTAGGTGTGTCCGATTTTGTAGCTGCAATATTAGTGGAGATTGTGGTTAGGTTAAAATGTAACCTGGACCAGAATAATCTTGGTACAGAATAAAGCATGAGCAATTCAGTTATTAATCATTAATAAGCTGCTTTCATGAACATCGTGTTATTCACAACACGTATCCTAACAAAAAATACTCCTGAAACATTCTGTACATCAGTCCAAAAACACTTAACTGTTTTCTATTCAAAATTTAAGAACTAACACATTTATTAGAATGCCAACAAAACCATAATACTTTAATTTCTGTATTTGAATTTCATGATCTACGCAGTCAAATGAATATTCCTGCAGGCACTAATTTATCATTTAATCCTCCAAAAATATTGTTGGCGAACGCAAAAGTAGCTTGTTTTGTCAAACGGTCCTTTTGAAAACCGAACTGTGATTTAATCAGAATATTTTTTATTTTTAAGGTGTTGGTAAACTCTGCTATACACTGCTTTCTCAAAAAATTTGGAGAAGCTGCTAGTACAGGAATAGATCAGTAATTCGATAAAACTGACGGTTTAATTCTAGATGGGGTGTTTCGGTCGTAATGCAGCCTGGACCAAAGTCAAATGTTATCATAACGCACGATATTGCAGATACCCAATTTTCAAATCATATCTATCACTGTTACTGTGTTGGTACATGCAGATTGAATATGTCACATAACTGTCAAGATAAGAACAAGGAGTACCTATAAGTCACAATTTCTTGCTATCAAATTCTTTTTACTATAAATTCATGCCCATCATCTGAATATATGTATTAATAGTACAAGTCAGTGCTGACTGTTTTTTTCCTAACAATTTAACATTGAACCTATTAGTATAAATCAATTCACATTTTATCCCGTCTGTAAAAGGTGTACAAGTTAAGTTATACAATGATAATGACTAATCCTTTTTGTACTTATGATGCTAGATATGTAACACGTTATTTGTGTGTTTACTATGCGAGGCGGTAAGAGATTCTAGAGGTATCCCCATCTAGAATTAAACCAAACTGACTTATACTCGTTTTTATAAAGTGGTTTAGCTACAGCACAAACAAAATAAATTAAACAGATAACACAGGATATTAGTTATCTAATGCTTTAAAGTAATAAGTTTTGCGATCGACTATCACGGTATTATACCCTTATCTCGAGCTGCGGACTATACTTTTTACAGGTATCGCAATCACCAGTTAAAACGAACGTACCAACCATTAAAACTACACACTGCTATTCTTCTCTTACCTCATCGGAAAAATCTCCCTCGTCGTCGGAGCCTGGCTTCGGTTTTTCAGGAGTCAGATCTTTACTGCTTGTTGTTAAGGATTCCATTCCGCTATCGATCTCTTCAACCTGAGCCATAAGAAATGTGATTGTTTTAATATGCTAACTGAACTTTCAATCACACGTTCTGTCAACACTCACTTCCACAAATATCTTTAAAGTTTAAACTAGACAGCACTATCCCACAGTCCACACCGTACAGTAGTAGAAACAAAATGCTGTGTGGCAGAGACAATACTGTATGGCAGAGACAATATCTGTATAGAAACTCATCAGCACTTCAAAGTATAGAAAAAAAGATATTTCAACATTATGAAACAGAAGAGTAGCAACAAATAAATTAAGGAAAAGATAAAATAAAACTACGATAGCCACTGGTATTCATGTATCATGAAGTTGACGATACTGTAATTTGCTCCTTAGAGGAATTACTAAAAGAAAAAAAGCAAAGCTTTGGAGTAGGAAATGCAGTATCGAAAGACATGTAAGTGAATATTGGAGTGCCACAGGGTAGTGTATTGGGACCACTGCTGTTCATCATACTAATTAATGATTTTGTTGATGGATCACAGTTAGAATTTAAGTTTTTTGCAGATGACATAATTTAATTAAATTGTTATACAGCGTACACTCAAGTGCCAATTCCCCTGCACACCCACCTTTCTCCATTCCTAAACCAACCTAAATTTGCAACCTACAAATTTCAGCTTTAAATTCTTCCAAATTTTTTGGTAAATTATTCATAATTCAATCTCTGACCCTCTTTGCTACGAAACAAAATCTTCCCACACCCTTGTTCCAAAAATTGTGTGCCAGCATGTGATCAATGTCATATTTTTCATTCCGTGAACTGTTCCTAATTCTTACACCAATATTTTCCCACACCTCGTCATCAATATACTCTTTGTACATTCCCATTACTCTCTTCAACATGCTCCTGTCTTCCAATGAATCCCATTCTAGTTCTTTTTCCATATCGGTTACTGATTGTGTTCTAGGGTATTTTCCAGAGACAAATCTAGCAGCCCTTCTTTACACAATCTCCAACTCCTCTGCTTGACACACAATAGTGGGTCCCACACTAGCACATCATATTCATATTATGGTCCAGCCAAAGTTTTGTAACCTAACTCCCTTACTTTCTGGTACATCCCCTCATCACTCTATCCAATAAGTGAATGATTTTGAAACCTTTTCCAACTACCTGTCGAATGTGTTCTCACCAGTTGAGCTTATTTTCAAATGTAATGCCAATATATTTACATTTCAAGTCTACAACATGCAATTCTTTCCCCACGCTTCAATCATATTTAATATTTATGTTTTTTTTATCTGTGTACCTTACAAGCTGAATCCTCTTTGCCATCCCATGTTTACCAACCCTGCTAGATATTTTGCTGCTGTGCGTCATTCTTCCGTTTGTTTCAAATTATGTAGCAGTATGTCATCTACAAACAACCTAACTTCTGATAGTAAACAATCAACACAATTATTCATTAGAATAATGAACAGCAGTGGTCCCAATACGCTACCCTGTGGCCCTCCCGTTTCTTTTGATACTGCATTTCCTACCCTAACGTTTTGTTTTCTACCTTTTAAAAACTCTTTTACCCAGCAAATCACTTTCCAATCTACTCCAATAGTTTTTACCTCACATACCACCATTATATGGTTCATTCTTTTAAAAGCCTGTCTAGTCCTATACTATCAGTTTGGCCTTTCATGTCCATTTTATCCGAAATATCTTGTACATATGGCACTAACTGGAATTCGTATGAATATCCTTGCTTAAAGCCATTGTCTCATTACAGTAGGCTTGTCCCCTTCAGTAATTAACTTATTTTAATTAATATGTTTATTCCATGCCAAGTTCCGAATGCTATGAGCATCGGTGACTAGCGAGACTGACAGTTGATGGTGAGATCAGGCAGAGATCGTCGTGTGTATCGTTCCTCTGGTTTTGTGAAAGTGATGGAAAGAATTGTTTACACTCTGAAGAACCTGCATCTTCGGATCGTTTGTCACTAGTAATTTGCTGTGTGTGTTATTGTTATTTTTTCCATTGGTGGCCGGGTGCATTTGTGTAGCACAGAACTCAGAATAAATCTATGGCCTACATACTCGAAGTGATTCCTTGAAGAAACTTATAGTTAGATTTGTTCTGGATTTGTACCCTAGCCAGCCGATGGTGGCGGCCGATAATTAATTATAACGAAGTCTGATCGTCCTTACATTAGGTGGTAAAAAATAATTATAAAGGGGACTAATTAACAAGTCGGAAGGAACTGCTGTGATCATCCCGACACACTATTTCAATCTGTTCTCCGACATGGCGACCGTGACAGGACTGTTTCCTGCTCTGACAAGTATTAGTGTGTGAAAAGAACGGCTAATCAAATAATAGTGACACTGTATTGTCGCCACGTATCAATATTTTTAATCTGACATTGTCGTACAACATTTCAGTTTGTTCTCCGACATGTCGACCGTAAATACAGGACTTGTGAGAATAATAGACGGTTAAAGTGATTATAAAGGCCGTCTAAATCACAAAAAGAGTGTTAAGTGCGTGGCATGAGAATTAACAGTTGAACAACCGTTAAGAATCGAGAAGCGGATTCAACCAAAGACAGTGCGCGCGAGAAAGAATTACTCGACGAACAGCAAGCTTGTGCAAAGACGGTAGCGCAAGAGAGTCAACACAGATAACCAGAGACGATTACTTCAGCAGCGGATACAGCGATGCAATACCTGGGAACAGCAACGCAGATACCAGAACAACAAATCGTCGATTAGACGAGCAGTGAATACGTTGCAGAAACTAGCGGCAGGAGTTGAGAAGACATCTAACAGGCAACATTATACTATTAAACAACCGGAAAATAATTTTTAAATATAATAATTTTGAAGTAAAAGAATAGCAGATTAACGGGATTTTGTTTCAAAGATCTGTACCATCGGTTGTTATTTACCGGAGCTTCTGGAAAATTTATAGCCTAATAGTAAGAGTTTATACTCGCGGAAAATTTTATTTCGCTCTCACATAAGATTTTATTTTGTACAGAAATTTCAAATTTCAGTTCTACTTACGAATGAAGTTTTTTTTTTTTCTTTTCTGGAAAAATAAAATAAAATAGATTGCAATTATTTACATTTTTCAAAGACATTAATTGCGGGAGGAAGACGCGAAAACTTTTACGTTAACAAGTATAACTTTTTCTGTGCATGACATTTTCAGGTGGTCGTACCATTGAGCGACGAGACAGTGTAGTCTGCATATGTGGTTCGACAACAACAGTCAGCAGTAGTAAATAAAAGTATAATTACTGTGTTATCTACATGTGTTTTATTTACAGCAGCAGATTGGAGAAGTGAAATTAACTGTTTTAAGAGCCAGCCTACGTTTTTTTTTTTCTCTCTTTGGTGCATATCTGTTTTTGGTTGTGTAATATATACTGCGTTGTTTTGTTTCATTTGACGAGTTATCACGGCGTTGTTGTGAGTTGATTTGAAACTGAAAAGATATACCTTTGACCTGTTTATCTAAGTTTGGGGGAATAGGTAGCCTATTGCTAGAGTAACATATTGATCTAATAGCGTCATTCAAGTTTGGTTTAGTTTTGATCTAAAAAAAAAAAAAAAAAAAAAATGGAGACCAAGCAATCTGCTATGGAAGGGGTAGCAGCGCAAGGTAATATGCCACCCGGAACGGAAATGTTGGTGAAGTTTATGGAAGAGATGAGAAAAAACTTTCAAGAACTTAAGGTCGGCCAAGCTGAAAACAGCAATGCTCTTAAAGCTGAAATTGCTGAAAATAGCAATGCTCTTAAAGCTGAAATTGCTGAAAATAGCAATGCTCTTAAAGCTGAAATTGCTGAAAATAGCAATGCTCTTAAAGCTGAAATTGCTGAAAATAGCAATGCTCTTAAAGCTGAATTTGCTGAAAACAGCAATGCTCTTAAAGCTGAAATTGGAGAAAAAAGTGAAGCTCTTCGCTCTCAAATCACGGCTGATTTTGATGATAGACTCTTGCAAATAAGGGGCGAATTAGTGCAATTACGACAAGACTGTTTCGTGAGGAATCAAGAAACGAAGACACTTTTTGATCAGTTTAGGCAGGAGATAGTGGTAGAAACGGAACAAACACAACAGAGGATGGAGTTTGTGGAGAACAAGATAGGATACCAAGACATTAAGTTCAAAGCTATGGAAAAGGATCTTAAACTGTGTGAAGAGCAGGTGGAAGGTATTAATGAAGAAGTAAAACTCCATTCAGATAAGATCAACCATTTGGCTGACCATGTGGAAAAGGTCAAATTAGCTACCAACTTCGAGTTAGAAAACAAAATACACAACGAGGTTCCACTTCTAATTAGACAAGAGGTGGAAGGAAATTTGAGGAGGCAAATACCGAGTATTATTAAGGAAGAGGTAAATAAATATCAAGGGAATTTTTCAGGTCTATCCTTTCCGGGATTTTTGGGAGAGGAAAAGAAGGAATTGAGAATTTTGATGATTCTGGAAGATTACACCCGGTAGATTTTTTAGAAGATTTTGAGTCCGACCCATCTTTTCAGATGGCAGAAGATAGCAAGAAAATAAAATTAGTTCATGGCCATATGAAGGGGAGAGCCAGGCTGTGGGGTGACAGATTTTCTAAAGAGTTCAAAACTTATAGTCTTTTCAAGGAAGAGTTTTTGAAGCACTTCTGGTCGGTGGAGAGACAAGTGGCTGTGAAATCAGATTTGATGCATGGACAGACCTATGCTCCCGGAAGGGAGACGCAACAGGATTTTTTTATGAAGTGCCTGGCGAGATGTCAACATCTCGACAGACCGTACAGTGAAGCTGAATATGTTGAAATAATTATGGCTAGGTTGCCTGAACCAACTCAACTTATTTTTGCGAGCCATCGCATCGACAATGTAACTGAAGCCATTGCTATGTTAGGACGCCTTGACTCTCAAGAGAAAAGAATGAGACAGAAGAGACCTCAGGAGAGAGGTGGAAGTAATTGTTTTCGAGGAAGAGAAGGAGGAGACTATAACAGTTATCAAGAAAGAGGACATAACAATGAACAAGGACATTGGCGAGGGAGACGAGACAATCGCGAGCATGGTAGAGGCTATGGCAACCAGCAGAATGATCAAGGAGCACACAGAAGTAGGAGCAGAGAGCGAGACCAGCGAACGAATAATGGAACCCATGACCGAGGGGGAAAATACGAAAGCAAATCGAAAGGGCCAAGTGACCCACCGAAGGGTAAACAAGAGAGGGGAAACTGTTAGCTGCCACTGTTTTGGTCCGACCAGGGGCAGTAAAAGCAGTTGGACCACCTATAAAGCGAGGAGGAAGAGATGAAGGAAACTCACCACTTATAACTAGAGGCAAAAGAGTGACCACAGAGAAAGGAGCGGAGTTTGTTGTACATTCGGAGGAAATGATAGAGGAGGACGGTAGAATTGTGCCATGTATCTCAGGTTCTATGTTTGTTCGAGAAAAGGGAGTTGAATTATGCCAGTTCGCCAGGGTTGGAGACCTATGGAAGCACTGCAGAGACACGGAAGACTCAATAATGAAGATTGAGGAAAGTGAGAATCATGAAGACGAGGAAAATGACTCCACGTATTTGAATATGTTGAAGATGAACGGAAACCTTAACACTGGTGGAAAATTATCAGGAAAGAAAACAGACCTAACGGAAAGAGAGGCACTTTCTGACCGGGAGAAAGATGAACCGCTGGAGCTTGTAGAAGAATGTGAACAGAGATTATATACCTTTGGCGATAAAGGGATGATACGGATAGCAAACGGGGAGGAGATTCCTACTGTAGGGTGTGAGCAAGGATTGGTCATGAAAAATGGAGAAGATAGACACATCCAAGTGAGGGTATTACCAGTCGGAGAGGTATCTGAAATGAAAGAATTGGCGGAGAGCGAAGAAAAGACTGAAAGTTGGAACAGTGAAGAGGAAGAGGATGGTGAGTCCTTAGGGGAATATGAGCGAGTCTGTAAATTTGTGAATGAACCAATCAAACAAATCATCACATCAGACGATTTGGGTGAAGAAGATGGAGAAATTATGGAAATTGAGGTGGAAGGGGTAATTTCGACTAACTTCAAACAGCTAATTATAGAAAAAACCACCCTTAGGAGGAACGAGGAAAACATTAACTCCGGGGTGTGGGAACTACTCACTCAAGAGGAACGTGAGGAGATCATTAAGGCGAAGGAGGAAAATGTGTCTTGTGGATGCTTCGATGTAAATTCGATATATGTTAACAACCCTAGGGATGATCTGTTAATGAAGGACAACCAATTACGACGAAAGAGTGCACAAGGTACCGACAGTGGAGATTGAAGTGAATGGAATGTGCGTCGAGGCATTGATTGACACCGGAGCAGAAGTGTCATGCATCTCAGAGAGAGTGCTTGAAAAGCTATCGAGTGTTAAGGAATTACCGTATTGGGCAATAAATTGGATAATGATTATGTCGGCAACCGGGAAAGGGAATAAGAAGGTACGAAAACAAGTACTGGTGGAAGGAAAAATAGAAGGAATTACAGTGGAGATTTTTATGTATGTTGTGCCGGAACTGAACGTGGGGTGCATCCTAGGAGTGGACTGGATTGGGGAGGCCGGAGTGTCCTTGTACTATGGAAGAGGATATATGGAGTTTTCAGTAAAAGGAGAAAGGGTGCAAGTCGGCATAAGGACCAGTACTTATGAGAATTCAAAAGAGAATCAGGGGTTAAGAATAGCCTTCGCTGAAGTGGAAGAAGTCGTAGAGGAAGAACAAAAGTCCTACGAAGGCGATTATCAGGGGTATGAACAGGCAGGAGGAAGTTGTGGCAAATGTCCACAAGTTATTTTGGATGAGTTTTCGGAGGTTTTCTCCGAAAAGCCGGGACTTGTGAAGGGATATAGTTGCCGGTTCAAGGTCAGAGAAGATAAACCCTTTGCGGTAAAGCCTTATCCCATACCGTTGGCGAAAAGAGTCAAGGTGAAAGAAGAATTAGACCGTATGGAGGAATGGGGAATAATTGAGCGGTCACAAAGTGACTATGTTAATCCTCTCGTGGTGGTAACCAAATCAGATGGAGCTATTAGGCTAGTTTTGGACGCGCGAGAATTAAACAAGATCTTACTAACTGAGAGGGATCATCCACAACCCGTAGATGACTTGCTTCAGAAATTCCATGGTGCCCGATTCCTCACGTCATTAGACTTAACTTCGTCGTATTGGCAAGTGCCGATTCACGAAGATTCCCGGAAGTACACGGCATTTAGATTTGAAGGCCGATGTTACCAGTTCAGAGTATTACCCTTTGGGTTGAATAATGCAGTGGCCAACTTCATTAGGGCATTGGATCAAGTATTGGGAAAGGAGTTGTTAGAGAAAATACAAGTCTATGTTGATGATATTATCATAGCCACCAGTACTATCGAGCAGCATTGGAATGTGCTGAGACAAGTCCTAACAGCCTTAAAGGATGGAGGCATGACGATAAAGTTGAAAAAAATGCGTGTTTCTGAGAACAAAACTAAAATTTTTGGGACATGTTATCACCCCTGAGGGAATTTCGATAGATGAGTCCAAACTTGAGGCCATCAGGAGTTTTCCCAGACCAACTAACAAAACCCAATTAAAGAGTTTCCTGGGGTTGTGCGGATACTACAGGAAGTTTGTGCCTGATCAACAACTTAACAGCATACATCTGCGAAGGCTAGAGAAAAGAAATTCACAATGGTTATGGACGGAAGAGTGTGAAGAGGATTTCCAAGGAATCAAGGATGCTCTACTGCAGGGGATAGTTTTATCACACCCAAACTGGGAGCTAGACTTGTGCCTCACGACAGACAGCTCGGACTACGGTTTAGGGGCCGTGATCTTTCAGGAAGAGGAAATTGATGGGCAAGTAATTCACAAGACAATAGCGTTTGCAAGTAGAATGTTAAATAATCATGAACTCAGATACTGCGTTACGGAGAAAGAAGCTTTGGCGATTGTATGGATTTTTCAAAAGTTTAGACATTTGTTCCTGGGAAGAAAAGTGACTATCTTTACCGACCATAAGGCTCTATCATTTTTAATGAATTGCAGATTGGTCCATGGAAGATTGACTAGGTGGGCACTGTTACTTCAGGAATTTGAGTTCACTATAAGATACATACCAGGGAAGGAGAACATAGTCGCAGATTGCCTGTCGAGATTACCTGTGGGGTTACCCGAACGGGGAATTAACAACATGGATGCTCGGGAAGTGCATTTGAATTTCTTGTCAAAAGTAGAACATGAAGGGCAAATAGTAAACTGGTTGAAGAATATGGAAGCCGAACAAGATAAGGATGATGTGATAAGGTCAGTAAGAAGCAGTATAGAGGAAGTGGACTATCAAGGAAAACTAAGTAAATATTATTGTATATATAAAGGTGTGATATTCTTCAGGAAGGTTGAAGGTAGTAAGGAATGGAGGCTTTGGATACCGGAACATTGTGTAGATAAATGGATTTGGCACCATCATTACAGCTATGGCCATTATGGAGCCAACAAGTGTTACTTAATCATAAGGGAACACTGTTATTTTGAAAAACATGGCGAGGAGGATAACTAAAATTTTGGCAACCTGTGAAATTTGTCAAAAGGTTAAAGTTGATAATGTACAAAGGTTGGGAAGGATGAAGAGTATACTACCCTCTGAACCTAGAGAATTAGTATCTATAGACTTGTATGGACCCTACCCATGTCCAGAGGGGGGGTGACTCAAATATTAGTGGTTTTGGATGTGTTCACCAAATATGTTAAGTTGTATCCTCTGAAGAAGGCCTCTACTAAAGCAATACTAAGTAGGGTTGTTGGAGAATATATTATGGAGCTAGGGAAGCCTAAGAAGATAATATCCGACAATGGTTCACAATTTGCGAGCAAAGTGTGGGTTTGATGAAATGGAGAGTAAGGGAATTGAAGTCCTACGGACGTCGTATTTCCATCCTCAAGGTAATGTGGTTGAGAGAATTATGGCAGAGATCGGGAGATGGTTCAGGACATATTGCCACCACAACCATAAAAGTTGGGCGAGAGAAGTCAACAGGTTGGAAGTGGTATTGAATGCCATTCCTCACAGTTCCATAGGAATGACGCCTTTCGAGCTGATGTTTAACCAGCCAGTGAAGAGATTAGTTACTCAAATTGTTGAATTCCCAGAGGAACAGGAAGGAGATTACAAAGAGAAATTAGAGAAAGTGAGGAAAACTCTTGAGAAGAAAGCGAAAGAGAGGCAAGTCAGACATGATAGGAAGAAGAAATTTACCTCCTATAAGGAAGGAGATTTGGTACTAATACAAACGCATTATAAGTCATCGTTTCTAAACAGTGAAATAAAGAAGTTCAAGATTTTATATGAAGGGCCCTATAGGGTGAAAGAAGTACCAAGAGAAAATGCGTATACGGTGGAATATCCAAAGAGTAAAAAATTAAAGGGTACATACAATGTCATATCTCTTAAGCCTTTTAAATTAGCAGGTTAGTTCTTAGAAGGGTAATAAGTAATTGTACCTAAGTTTTGGAGGGTGTGCCCTGTAGTGCTTAACGGAGCCCCTATCGCGGACACCCAGTAACCACCTCAAGAATATGTCGAAAGATGGACGTCTTTGTGTGTTAATAACAGAACTATAAATATGTTCTTTTAATGTTTGGTAGTCTTAAGTCGATTTTCTTGGAAGGGGTAGTAAGTGATTAGACCTAAGCGCAATTTTAGAAGGCTAGGTTGACAAACCTTCAGGTCATTGACCCCATTTTTAACCGAGCATCTCCAAAGAAAGGAAATGTTACCTTATCATGGGAAGCTCTGGTAATAACAATCTGGTGTTTCACTGACAAAGATGTATCCTGGATAGAGAGTGATGTACTATCCACAGAGAAAAAAAAATAATTATGACTGATGTATTGGTGTTAATGTTCATGTGCGTTTGAGTGAGGACAGACGTTTAACCTCAAGAGATTATTATTTGTAATTTTGTGCTTTCTTTCCAGGGAGATACAATTGTATGTGAATGAAATTTTGTGAATATGTTTGTAATTTTGTTCGGTAGGGACCGGCCACCAATACTCTTGTATAGTAATTTAATTCATGGTGTTCTTGTATCAGGTAGGGATTTTTTTTGTGTAACTACCTACTAACAACTAACCTAAAATATGTCCCAGGTTCAAATGTCTTGCCTGCGGCTTCACATTAGAACCGTGACATGGAAGGGGTTGTCACATTACAGTAGGCTTGTCCCCTTCAGTAATTAACTTATTTTAATTAATATGTTTATTCCATGCCAAGTTCCGAATGCTATGAGCATCGGTGACTAGCGAGACTGACAGTTGATGGTGAGATCAGGCAGAGATCGTCGTGTGTATCGTTCCTCTGGTTTTGTGAAAGTGATGGAAAGAATTGTTTTAACACTCTGAAGAACCTGCATCTTCGGATCGTTTGTCACTAGTAATTTGCTTGTGTGTGTTATTGTTATTTTTTCCATTGGTGGCCGGGTGCATTTGTGTAGCACAGAACTCAGAATAAATCTATGGCCTACATACTCGAAGTGATTCCTTGAAGAAACTTATAGTTAGATTTGTTCTGGATTTGTACCCTAGCCAGCCGATGGTGGCGGCCGATAATTAATTATAACGAAGTCTGATCGTCCTTACATTAGGTGGTAAAAAATAATTATAAAGGGTACTAATTAGCAAGTCGGAAGGAACTGCTGTGATCATTCCGACACACTATTTCAATCTGTTCTCCGACACCATGTTGTTGATTTGAAAACTATTAACGCCGCTCGCATATATTTGTGATATGGTTGCATATAAATCTCCTCATTAATATAACTACCACTGATGTCAAACTGGCCTATAATTTTTTACTCTACTTGTCAACCCTCCTTAATGAATCAGTACTACTATCTCACTTTTCCAGTCCTCTGGTAAGCAGCAAGAATCCAGAATCAATTTAAATAACGTTTCAAGATATGATACGGTGAGGTATACAATTGTATCAAAACGGGAGAAGACTGAACAGCTACAGGGTGACCTTGATAGAATATCTAACCGGGTAGGTCAACATGGAATGAAGATAAATGTCAAGAGGATCATGTTATTAGGTGCACATACAAAAAAAGTTTGTTTATTAGGTTGAGAGGAAATTGCTTGTTGAAGGCTTAAAGTGTAGATTTCGTGTCATAATATCTGAAAATAAACTCAGCTGGGCAGGTGGTAGGAAGAAAGTAAAAAATCCTTCATTTACTGGAGAAAGCAATGAGAGGATGTACAAGAGACATGAGGGAATTGAGTTACAAAACTATGGTCAGTCCATCACTTAAATATAGTGGTGTAGTTCGGGATCCACATTTTAGTTATCAAATACTAGAGTTAAAGAGCGTGAAAACGAGAGCAGCTAGATTTGTTTGTGGAAATTAACGCAGAACCCAATTAGTAAATGATATGATGAAGGAGCTGGATTGGGAGTCATTGGAAGAAGGAGGTGAAGAGGGTGCCGGGAGTGTAAAAGACGTATGTTGGCAATAAGTGTTGGAAGTATATTGGTCGAAGGATTAGGAGTATTTCATGGAAAGGAAAAGATGATCACAGGAACATGCTAGCACTCGATGTCATACATAAGGGAATAGGAAAATTTTCTTTTTGTTTGGGATTAGAATAAATTACCATGGGAAGTGATTAATAATTTATCAAAAACGCTGAAGGAACTTAAGGTTATAATTCGTAAGTGGCATTGGTAGATGGGTGGAGAAATTTAACACTAAAAAAATATACGATAATAATTAAAAAAAATTAGAAAGGGCTACTAGATGACTGGGGAAGTTGCCATGAGCATGTGCTCGATCGCTATTAAATTCAATTCAATAAAATTACACAGTGTAACACATACTTAAAAATAAATTATTATTGCCGTGGATTTGAGAAATAAATTACAAAACACGAAACAGATCAGAAGTTAGGAAACAAAACAAAAACAAAAAAATAAAAAAAAAAAAATAACGAGAACATTACGACAACTATGGATAACGATAGAGAATAAATTACCGAGAATCTGAAAAAAGTAACCGGTTTGTGAGATCTAGCGACTGTCATGCAAGCATAAAAGGGTATATTAAAAGAACAGTTTTTCGTCACCAACAGAAAGTAGCAGACTGCCATTCTTTTTTGCTGTCTTCAGTTTGAAGCAACCCACCATTTCTTCCTATCGTACACTAACATCTTCATCTCAACACACATCCCTTACAACCTACATCCTCAGTTATCTGGTTTACATATTATATTCTCTGCTTTACAGTTCTTACCTTTGACTATTTCCTCCAATAACAAATTTCACCAACCCCCACGTTTTAAAATGGGGTCCATCATGTTTCTTCTTCTTTGTTAAAATCATTTTACTTTTTTATTTTGTTTCATAGGTAGTGGGCTAAAACGTCATACAGCCAAAACTCATATTACAATTGATACACCACATATGTATGACCATTACCACAATATTTCACATCGATTATTAATTTCATGGTAGCAAAGTTTGAATAATCAAATATTTCAAACAAAGAAAAACAAAAAAAATATAGGAAACCTTAGTTTTATGTGTTCACCTGCAGTCCTAGTCTCACCAGATGTGCTATTAAATCCCTATAAATATTCTGATTGCTTTGCAGCCGAAGAAGATATGTTCAATCTTACCTCCTCGCAATCAAATAAGGGCCTTTAAATGATATTTATTTTGTTTAGATGGGCAGAGAAATAACATGGTTCAACTTCAATCTAGAGATGGTCTCAACGGGTTTCCCGAGAAAATTTAGTTTGTGATACCAATCATGTTGTAGTATTAGGGGATGGATCCGTTCACAGTGCCTCCCTTTAGTCAACCGCGGCTCTTCACGCTCCTTGTTCCAGGATTCCCATGTTTGTTTTCTCGAGACTATCGTTAGATTCTCACTCTCACGAAGAGATAAACACAACCTTCTTCACAAGACAGCTTCACCATGCAGTAGAGATACTCATTCCCTTCCAGACTAGTGAACTATCACCCACACAAAATTTATCCTTTTAGTTTTAATTGATATGCTGATTCTAAGGAATTTGCATGCAATATTGTCTTTGTCGGGAACCTGCAAGTGCGCTTGAGGATTTTCCAGCGAGGAAAGTGAAACTGACATGATGATCGATGTTTTGTCGTCCGATTTCTCTGCATGTTCCACTATTTCATAGATTGCCCCCAATTATATTGTAAAGATGGATGCTTCACGGGGTGTCTGGATATATAAGAAAGCTTTCTCTTCAGTTCCAAGTATGCACAACACACAGATGGGTTTGCTTTAGTCTCATCATTTGCTAAGAAGTCAGTCAGTTCAGCGGCTCTGCCATATCCGGGATCTTTAAAATTTTTGTCAGTACTTACGTTGAGTAACGTAATAGCTGCTTTATATGGGATAGAAAACTAAGGACGTAAGCTTGACGACTCTATGCTGTTCATACACTTGCTGCTTTCGTTTAATGCGATGAATAACAATATTTGAAGTAGTATATTCCAAACTGCACTTCATCTACATTCGAGATTCTGCGTCCGGTATAAACCGACACCATTGATTTGCTTCGGAATATGTCAAAGCTGTTATTCATATTCCACTGCTGCAATCGACTGGTCAAACCACCCAGGGTGTCCTAGCAGTCAGTTAACTAGCTTATCGTCACATAAAAACACAGGTTGTCTGCGTACTGGAACATCCCGTTATCACATTTCCGATGAGCAGAAACAGCGAAAATGTAGAGCTTTGAGGGAGGCCACAAATTGTTATTCAAGAGCCTTTTTGGATTCCATTGTTGTAAATCACTAGTGATCTCTCTACTTGTATTGAGATGAAGTTACTTACAAATTCCAATGAATAGTAGCTTCCCAGAAACTACAAAAGAGCCACATTGTGGTATGGTTGTGATAAATCTATGTATGTATAGGGTATGCGATAGTGCAGTGGTTCCCAACTAGTGCTCCGATTAGCTCCAGGGGTACGTGAGATTGCTTCAAGAGGTACACGCAGTAATCTCTTGGATAAGGTAATCTATACAATTATATATCTGTAATCAAGCTGCGTTTGTCTCTTTACTGTAACGGGTATCGCGCAATAAGTACCGCAGCAATTTGGATGTGGTTTTCACGTTTTTAGAGCTAATGGTGCCAGTCAATATCTGGAAAAATAGCTAACGACTTATATGTACCATGGGAAGGAGCAGATAATTAAAAACCTTTTTATTTGGAAAATTGTGGGGTGCCGATCATAGTGCACATCAGACGCGCACTTCTTTCGCAATAATGTCACAAAACTTTGGATTCGATTTATTTTTTACTTTTGTTACTCAGTTTTCTGGACCTCAGTGCTTAAAATAAACGGAATACGCGAGTTAAACGTAATAAGCATTGACTTGCATCGCAACAGGCAAGTTAATATGCGAAATCGTTAGATTAATTACTATATGGTGGTATTATCTCTGATAGACAGTTTACAGTTTGTCTCTGGAACAATAGTCGCTAAACTTTGTATATTAATAAGCCAATATTTCTTCTTTACATATCATTATGGTTAAGAAAATCAGTTTTTTCCCCGAAGAAAGATGTATGAAAAACAGCTACCAAAAATATCAACAGGTAACAATACATTTTTCCCACAATGACTTGTGCTGAACTTTCCATATTTCTACGTACATTACTCGATTTATATATATTTTGTGGCTATAAAGTGAAAATATTAGTCACTAATATCGCCCAAGGAACATGTGTACAAATTTTGGCTGCTGTTCAAATCACGGCCAGTAAACTTACGTACTTCCTCTTCATGGATAGACCAAAAGCCTGTTCCGACCTCATTCTTCCGACCATCTCTTCCTAGCTCTTCCAATGTCCCTTCTGCCTGTGGGATGGTACTCCAGGGCAAGCTTAGGAAATCTGTCCTTTCTCATTCGTAGGACATGGTTCTTCCAGTTATCCCTTTTTCTGGATAATTCAATCATTTAGCGGGGAGATATTCAGTTGTTCCCTTATTTCCTCATTCCTCCTCCTATCATTTAGTGAATAGTAAAGTAAACTGTTATTTCTTTCTATTAAATAAGTCTCATAACCCAGATTCTGCACTCTTTATCACCATACTTAAGTTCTTTGTGTTAATGACGACAGCAACATAGAACGAGTGAAACTAAAAATCAGTTAAGCATCTTAAAACGTTATACCACACCGCGTAAATAACAATAAAACTAAATCCATCATTCCTTATGATCTAACAAAGCGAGTCAATTGTCATCCTGGTCTAGGCTGCATTTTAACCTAACTACAAATCTGGCTATTGATTCTTTTCGTAAATCACAGCTTCTGTCACAACCGCATTAATACATTCTTCATCGATTCTTGAAACTTTGGAATTACTTACATGCGGGTGAAATAAAGACATTAGTAATTTGGTGTCACTGAAATCGAAGGAAATTAAAAATAATTCGTAACGTGTAAGATTAGTTTTAGTACGTGCATTTTTAAAACATAAATAATTGATCGAATCAACATATCTTCAGAATAAAACCAATATCCAATCAGAACAAAAGATGCTGTTATTATTATTAATAAAGAAAATTTACGGCACCATGTTTATCGTATCCGAATTTAAAAATAATATTTTTTTTTTTTAGCTAAGTTAAATATTACAGAAATAGTATGTTTGATTATGTCCATAGCTATATTCTCACCAAAGTTTATACTTAGTGCTTATAATTTCAGCTGTGTTTACTATTATATATGATATAAATTTGCGGCATCACGGTTATCGAGCAGTCGTCCATATTTTAGCTAAGTTAAATTAATATAAATAAGTTAATATTTTTTATTACCACCAGGGATACATCATTTCCAAAGTTTATACTACATTTCAATCTAACTACTTCAGTCTGAAATACCGTGAAGGAAAATGGTTCGAAATGTGGGTAGTTGTATAAAAGCCATTAAGAAAAAGATACATGTTATTACTCATGGATTAGGAATAACGTAATCCATTTATACGTTATTAAAAAAAATGGATTCTACGATTACCGTTTCGCCGCAATTTGATGATGGATTCTTATGTAACGTGACGAGACAAAGTGAAAGTAAAGAATAAATTGTTTTGGTATCTCGCTTAGTTCTCGAGATATTGTATCTCAAAAGTGAGGAGGTTACAGTGAAATCTGGCATTGACCAGAAAAAATTCACCGAAACTACTATGTCTACTCGATGGAAATGCTCTGTAGGTGTTTTCTTCCTAGTGGTTGTTGTTAGGTTGAAATACAGCCTGGACCAGAAGAAACGCCACCAAAAGCACAAGGAACTATACCTATAACTGATTTTTGACATGCTATATCTCGAAAACCAAGCGAGATATCGAAAAAAAAAATTATTTTTGATTTGTTTTGCCGAGTTCCATAAGAATCAATCATCAGATTCTGGCGCCACGGTAATGATAGAACCGCCTTAAAAAATAACCTTTTGAACATCAGTATGAAAACCGCATCTAAGGTAATAACTAAAAGAATGGAATTTTTAAAAAATGAAATCTATATATTTTCCTTTTCTGCATTAATATTTGACACTAAAATAAAAAGGATAAAACATTTCTTTGGGGGGGGGGTGTAGGCTGCCTACTACGGGTACTAACCATTTCAAATTTGGATTAATTGCTTTGCTAAAATATTCTCTTCTGCACTCTCCTTTTTCGGAAAAGTTACCACAAATTAAATTAAAAATGCCAAAATATGAGAGAGACGCCCAGCTATTAGATGGCACTTCTAAATTAAAGAAAATCTATTGAAATGTTGGTTCAATCCTTTATTGTTATGTTTTTTTGCCGTTTATGCTTCTCTCCGTTTAAAAAGTCGCACGAAATTAAAAAAGATATATATATTTGTCTGAGATGTAGTCAAGAGAGTGGGGAAACGGGTGAGTTATTATGAACAGTTTGGTGACAGGATTATCTTGATGAGGTTAGAAACTAAGCCCGTGTCAACCACATTAGTACAAGTGTATATGCCAACGTCACACACAGATGACGAAGAAATAGAAAAAATATACGCTGAAATTGATCCAATATGTGAATGTTAGTACATTGAAGAATTGTTCATGCCTTTCAGTAACTTCTCAATATCCTCAGCCCTCTCTGCTAACAAGACAATGTCATCAGCAAATCGCAGCATACTGATTTTTCTCCCTGAAAACTTATGCCACATGGAAATTTTTCTTTGACTTTCTTCATTGCTTCTTCTACATACAAGTTGAATTAACGGGGATAAACTACAAATTTTAGTTTCAAATATTGATCTAGGAATTAGAAAGAATTTTTTTAAACTCTATGTGTGAAGCATGGACTTTAGGAATACCGGAAAGAAATAAAATTAAAGCATTTGAAATGTGGTGCTACAGAAGAATGCTGAAAATTAGGTGGACAGACAAAGTAAGAAATGAGTGAGTTTTGGAAATGATGGGTGAGAAAAGAAGTTTATGGAAGAAGCTTACAGAAAGAAGAGACAGGTTGGTAGGTCATTTTTTGAGACATGCTGGGTTGGTTAATTTGTTAGTGGAGGGAACAGTCGAAGGTAAGAACTGTAGAGGAAGACAGAGATTAGAATATATGAAGCAGATAATTGAGGATGTGGGTTGCAAGGGGTATATAGAAATGAAAAGGTTTGCACAGGATAGGAAGGGATGGAGGATTGCATCAAACCAGTCGAAAGACTGACTACACACACAAAAAAAGGATGTGTAGGCCCTACAAAAAACGACTGCCATCTTAGAATCGATACAAGCGATCGGAGACAATGCATTGATTCCGTTGTAAACAAATACTCAATATTTTAGATGGATGCCAGAGAACGATTTTCCCAAACATTAGTTTTCTTGGTCTACGCCCAATTTCAACCTAACCACGACCTCTATGACAAAACGAGACTGTTAGGTGCCGATAATTTTTGTGTCATTTTTACAGTCCTGGCAACATTACCCAGTTGCGCATAGTCTCATATTTCGGCATTTTTAATGTAACATGTGGCAATTTTTCCGAAGAAGGAGAGTTTAAAACGTGAAGAGGACATTTTGTGGAGGCAAATACTTCAAATTTCAAAATGTTAGTACCAGTTTCTGATTGTTGGAAAAAAGAGGCAGACTACCCGCATTTATACACATTTCATGATCTGCGCGTGCAAAGCAGCGGGTAAATGCTAGTCAATAATATAATTTTTTAAAAAAATAATTACGCCAAAAGTTCCTTTACGTCCGATCGTCAGCGCAATTAACTCTCCAACTCATCCACTAGCCCGCTATGTCGCCAACAAACTAAAACCCTTGTCAGAAGGCATCGCTTTGACTGTCAGAAATAGCTCACACTTCGTAGAAATCATATCATTACTCTAAATCGCAGAAACTGACTTTCTAGTGATCTTTGATGTTGTGTCGCTCTACTCCAACGTACCTGTGGAAGAAGCAGTGACAATAATACGCACCAAGCCATCGGCCCTTAACATCTCAGAAGAATGGGTGGACCTGGCTGAGTGTTGTCTCAAATCAACGTTCTTCCAGTACGAGGGGAAATTTTACGCCCAAGTGGAACGAACGGCCACGGGCTCACCGTTTTCGCCGATAACGGCGGACATCTTCATGGTGGCGCTGGAGACGGACATGTTGGATAACGCACCCCTCAAACCGCGTCTGCGGTTACGCTATGTTGACGACACATTTGTTGTGTGGCCCCATGGACGAAGTGCCCTTGACAAATTCCTGGATTATATAAATAAAGCACATCCTAAAATTAAATTCACCATGGAAACGGAGGAACGAGGACAGCTGCCGTTCCTAGACGTGCTAGTAACCAAACGTGACGACGGGACACTCAGTGTATCGGAAGCCGACACACACAAACAGATATCTACATGCCGCATCGCACCACCATCCAGCGACAAAAAATAAAGAGGCGTCCTCACGACCTTGTGTACAAGAGCGACGAAAGTGTGTGACGCAAATAGTTTGACGACGGAGTTGGAGACGCTGCAACACACATTCAAGTCGAATGGATACCACAATCATTGTATTAGACGGGTATTATATGCAGCCACGACAGATAAAGACGCCAATTTAACATCTAACTAAGCCACCTCTCAGGAACGCCTAGTAGTGGTTTTACCGTACATAAGTGGCGTTACTGACAGAATCGGGAAGCTGTTCAAAAAAGTTGACATAAAACCTGTCTACAAAGCGCACAGCAAAGTCAGTAACCAGTTCGTCAAGGTTAAGGACAGGCTGCCTCCACTACAGGTTTCTCCTATATACACCTGTGGTGTACATAGGAGTGACGGGGTGCACGATAAGGGACAGGCTACACGAGCACATCCGCAACTATAAATCTAATAACATTGATGAATCCGCCATTGCACGGCAGCAGCCGAAACCAATCAGGCCATAGAATTTGAAAACACCACCCTTATAGTGCGCGAGGATAAATGGTGGCCAAGGAGGGTAAAGGAGGCGTTAGAAATTGTTAAACGCCCAAACAATATTAACGTAGACAACGGGTTAAAATTACACAACACCTGGCCCTCACTGGTGCGGAGAGAGAATGTCACGTGTCACCTCCCACCAGATTGCGCCGCGCCCCACCAAGCCAACGAACCACGTGACTGCTCGGACCGTTGATTGGCCGGGAAAATCGAACCATCTAGACGGACGCGGGCCTCGGCTATAAAATAAGACCACTCACTGATCGAAAAGGCAGTTCTACCGTGGAAGAAGACCCCCAGAATGAGGGTCGAAACGTCGGTTTCAAGAAACATGACGCGGTGCTACCCGGAAATCCAAAAATCAATTGACTCTGGCCGCGGAAGCCTATGATTACATTTCCATTTGGACCAAGATTCTCCTGACAATCAAGAGGAACATCAAAAGGAATGAATGGATGTCACTGAGAATCTGGATCACATACCTGCTGATAATCAGGAGCAAGGTCCAGAACTGTCTCGAAAGAGAACGCTAGGCTCGCTGACTGACGTTATGAATGTCAAGAAGCGCGTTGCAGCTTACAATATCATTACCGGGAAAATGACTGAGTCCAAGAAGGAAAAAAGCCACAACTATTGACTCTGATTAAGCCTCTTCATACCGCGCCGGCAGCTAAGCTCACTGCTGCTGGAACAAGCAAGGAGAATCTGACAACCTGCAACAGATTTGATCAGTTTGCCGCAGAAGATACTGCAGATCCAGCTACTAAACCATTTGAGCCCAAGCCAGTCCCTATCGAACTGACTTATAAAATTGATTTTAAATCTTTCGACATCTTACTCAAATTTATGTAAGGCTGGTCACGAGGTTAAACCAGCTGACTGTGAAATCTAGAAGGTACTGACAAGAAACGCATGAGATCACATGGCAGTTACAAACTACCTTTGCTAGCATGACTACCATTTTATACACATGCGACGATACCTTAAAAATTGTTGAATGTAGTCATAAGAGGATTGCCTTTCAATATGCTGCCAGAGCACGTCAAAGACTGTGGCCCGCCTTAGGTCACCAAAAACTCACCAGGAGATTCCTCCATTCCTGGTTGTACTGATGGACACAGTGCAGAATAGGGCAAACTACCAGATTACCTCCCTCTGCTCCATGAAAACCACCACTGAAAATATATGCACAACACAGGACCCACCCCAATGCTTTAGGTGTTAGGCGGTAGGAAATGTCTCCGGACATTGTTCTATGCCTCACAAATGTGTTAGATGTGCTGGTGAACACCCTGCCAGGGACTGCACCGCAGTTAAGGAAGAAACACCCCCAAAGTGCGTTAACTGCAACGGCGAACATGTCGCCAGTTACAGGAAATGTCCGGCTTTTGCCCGTTTTAATGAGAGGCAGAACACAAACAATGGTTCCTATGCTGCTCTAATGAAAAGAAGCGCCAAGAACAACGAAGACAACTAAATCATGATGAATTTCCGGCGCTCCCAAATCAGGAAAACCTAGCAGCTGAAGCCTCTGTGGAGAATCCAAATACCATTGAAGTTATAGATCAGACCTACAGCACAGCTCTGACCAAGGAAAAACCTAGCCGGCCGGCCACCAATCGACAAGGTAGAGGTAGGCATGCAGAAAGAGACGAAATTCTACACGAGACCTCTGACCACCGGACGGGCAGTCAGGAACGCCCATAACATAGCGAAATCGCTGACACGATAAAAATGATACAGTCGATGTTTACAGTAGTCACCGCTCTAATTACAGACCTTCCTCGGCAAATATCAGCCGCAGTGCAGTCAGCGGTAGAGGCCGCACAACAAAAGGTAAAATCCGCTGAACAACATGGCCAGTACAGTTCAAGAGCTGATCATATGTAAATGGAATGCCAATGACATTTGGCGACAAATGGGTGAATATGTCGAGTTTCTACGAGATGAACAAATTGACGTGTGTCCCGTAAATAAGATCCATCTAAAGCCGGGAGTGCGTGCTGCTGCCCCAGATTACAAGTGCTATCGTAAAGATCATCTGATCGCTGGAGGAGGTACTGCCATATATATATGCTACACAATTAAACACTATGAGGTTACTCTGCCACATCTCACCTCCCTAGAAGCCACAGCAGTATAAGTAGAAACCTCGCGGGGCCGGCTGCTTTTGGTTGCTGCTTACTGTCACTCAAATGGCAGAGTAGACAGAGACGACATTGCTGCACTACTTCATTTCCGCGGATATGTCTTCATAGCAGGTGAATAAAATTCTTAACACCATGATTGACACTCCAGGATAACAAACACGGCTGGCCAGCAGCTTCTCCGTGCAATCCATGCCAACGATGGAGTAGTGTGGGGGCCTGCAGAACCCACAATATTCCTGAATTTGCGAATCCCTGATTTTCTGGACATTGCCATTATGAAAGGGTTAAAACATACCATTGCAATATCTACCAAGACTGCGCTGTCGTCGGACAACGTCCCAGTGATTTTTTACCTTGCCAAAGGAGCTCTATTGCGCAATAGACGTCATAGGAATCTGCGTCACACTAACTAGGAAATCTATAACAACAACGTCATACAGCAATTACAAAATTCCACACCTCGTGAGGACTCTGATCCCAGCACAGCAATTCAAAACTTCACTCGCTGGATTAACGAAGCAGCTGATGCTGCCACACTACCTCTCCAGAATAATCAGCAGAGTAGTGCCAAACAACTTCCACCTCATATTAGAGAGGCCTATACAATAAAAAACAGCGTGACAAGAGAGTGGCAGATCACTCAAAATCCTGCCACCAAGCATCACATTAACAGGATGCAAAGACAAATAAAACCCAAGGTTCAACAGCACAGGAATCGTGAATGGGCTGGTCTCCTGGCAACAATCAACATAGAAGAACGCAAAATCCTCCGACAAACGACTAGGCATCGGCAATAACACCATCTCAGAGCCTGTACAGAAAGCCGAATCTTTGGCGGAGGTTTTTCAAGCAAACTTCAAGCCAGTCAGTGAACATCTTGACGCCCAACATGTCCAGCAAGTGTAGGAACGACTACAGCAGTACCTCAATACAAACACGCCTGATGAGGAAGAAATTGACCCTATTACCCCTGAAGAAGTCAACAACATGATCCGGCACTGTAATCCAAACAAAGCTACGGGCCATGATGGCATTGGAGCCACGCTGCTAAAGCAACTACCTGAACAAGTAATACAAAACCTTACAGCAGCCTTCAATCGGATACCAGATTCTGGCGAATATCCTAATCCTTGGAAGCAGGCTGAAATAGTCGCGATACCAAAACCAGGCAAAGATAGAAGATCTCCCAAATCTTATAGGCCAATCAGCCAGTTACCAACAATTTTTGAGATGCTCAGCCGGCACATTGACCAATAGCATGTGCTACCCAACGAACAATTCGGTTTCAAAAAGCAACATGCCACATTTCAGCAATTGTTGCGTCTGGCGGAACATGGTTTTAGCGCAATTAATAAGAAAGAATTCTTCGAACCTGTGTTTTTAGACGTTACGAGAGCCTTTGACTCCATCTGGCATCAGGGTCTATACTACAAGCTCCTAATTCTGGGTTTTCTCTGTCGCATATTAAACCCTTCATCAACGATTAAATCAACTCAGGCCATCAGGTTGTACACTGCAATAGTACCACCAGTCCTTGATTATGCTGCAGTGGTTAGCGGCAATGCGACCTCCACGCATATAAACCGGATCCAGACAATACAAAACAGAGTGACCCGCTTCGCATATAACCTCCCAAGAGATGCGCCGACTGATGTCCTTCATTAGACAGAGATTCGCCAAAATGGCTATGCAATTTTACCCCAAGACAAGACAGGGTCCCGCCTGCACAGAGCCACCAAGTCAAAAACAGATCCCACCAAGAACAGGAATGCGGTGGTGTTCAACACCATTGACAACACTACCAAACCAAGGGAGCCCAGATGCACCAGAAGACACAACTTACCCAACTGCTTACGAAGTTGTATGAGCATTAATCCCCCAGTGGGTAATTAATCCATCAAAACTAAAGATGATAAGGCCATAGAATCACCAAGACACTGTGTTTGCAGTACCATTTCCCAAAAATACAAACTGAATAAATTTAAAGTATTAAAATGAGCAAATAAATGAAAATAAAAAAAAAATATCTTAAGGCTGAAAAGAGCTCACGCGTTTGAGGTCTCACTCACAAATCATTGTCGAAATTGTAAATAAAATAGATTTATAAGTAATAGACTTCACAGCATGAGTAGCATGTATAGTTATTTGGGGTAGTTTTAAGGTTTTGGTAGTAATTTAATTTTCTATAGTTGGTACGATTGTGTTATTGGTCAAGAAGGAAGGTGGTTGTTAAGATGGCGCAGAGAGGCCACGAGAGAATGGGTGAATAGTACAGTGTTGGCTGTGTATTGTGTTAAACGAATGTTTTAAGTGTACAATAAATTTTGGCAGATAAATGAATACAGTATATTGGTTGATTTATTTAACAATGATATCCGTTGCGCAGAGGTGTATGAGTTGGAAAGCAGTTTATTAAATAATAATGATAATATGCTAAGAGATAGCGTAACCGCGGAAATCAACGTTTGGGCCATATGTTGAAATTGGCGGGCTATCTGCCTTTTGCTGATTCATAGTAAAGTTAGCAGTGGGGACTTAGCACGCTCTATAGCGGTCCGCCCCCTGCCTTCAGCAGAGGGAATGGAAGATAAAAAAAAAAAAATATGGAGCACAGCACTTTATTGTAGCGAAGTATGGATTTAGGATTACCAGAAAGAAAGGAAATTGAAGCATTTGAAATGTGGTGCTACAGAGGAATGCTGAAAGTTAAATGGACAGACAAAGTACGATATGAACGAGTTTTGGAAATGGTGAGAAAATCAGTTTGTCGAAGAAGCTTACCGAAATAAGAGACATGCTGTATTGGTTAATTTGTTAGCAGAGGGAACAGTCAATGGTAAGAACTGTAGAAGAAGAAAGAGATTAGAATATATGAAGAACATAATTGAGGACGTGGGTTGAACGGATTATCTAGAGATGAAGATGTTAGCACAAGAGAGGAAGGGATGGAGGATTGCATCAAACCAGTCGAAAGACTGATGACATAAACAAAATGTTCAGGAAAAGATGACAACAATTTGACAATGTCCTCTGTTGTCTTCATCAGGTAATCATATATTGCTATCGACAATCTTCAAGACCAATGCGTTCACATACGATAAGACTAATTGACTCCAGAAACTTTCGTGAGATTCTGCGCAACTTTCATACTAGAAACCTGTATGGAAAATGTGTCGGATATTCATACAGTAAAATGAATCGGTAAGTGTGCAACATCATTTCTTTGTGTTCTTATGCCAGTATTGGTAAATGGTTTGGTGCAAGATACGAGCGGGAAGAACATAAAACGGTTGACATACTGGGTACGCATGGGCTGCGGGCTGTCGATACGATGTGGGTTCGGATCCCCGTCCAACCATCCAGATTTCTGTTTTTCATTAAATCACTCCAGACATTTCTAGGAGGGTTCCTTTAAGAGATCATGGTCGAATGCCTTCTCATTACTTGCCCCATTATCTCCCGCTTGTAATCACAGCGACTTCGACGAGGAGTAAAGACAGAATCAGGCCAAACTACATCAGTGCAGGGGCGTACCTATCGGAAATGGCGTCTAGGGCAAGCATCGAATTTGCGCCCTTTCGTAAATTATGTGAATATAAATTAAAAAGATACACTAAACAAAACAATCATAAATCTTGACAAACACTTTTATCCTTCATTTTGGAACAAAATTATTTATTATTAGTAAGAGAGATTTTCCTCACTACAGAGGTTTTACTTCAACACAACAATAAAAACTCGGAACACAGATCTTGACTTCATCTTCTCACAATATTTCCCCATAAATTTCGATCGTTTATATCTTCCTCTTCTGCGCCAAATCTTCTCATCGCTTTTTGTACGCATTGGAGTCAGGTAAACATGGGCCTTCCTCTTTTCCTCACAGAGGCGTATTGTTCGGATTTTTAGCATTTCATATTTCATAACTTGGAGGACCAGGTAGTTTTTTTCAAGGTTTTCTTCCTTTAACTAGTTTTGGTCCACCTCGGGTATTTTATTCCCCAGTGCCATATCTGGTGGGCAATCCCCTATCCGCCACCTGGGGAAGCGCCCAATGGGAGACTAGAAACTCCACACGGGAAAAAGTTATTTCATAATCTGAAACTTAAAATTCACCTTCATTGCCTTTTGCGACGTAAATAGATTAATAATATTTTCGAAACCTATTTCTTCGGTTTCTTCTCGCTCTATACTGAGCAAAGCTAGGTCGCATATCCTTTCTTGAGCAACTGTAGACAACAAAGACGAAAGTATTAGTTTTAGCTTACTGAAAGATCGCTCGCAAATTGAGATGCATATTGCAGTCGAAAGCATAACCTGAATGGAAATAGGCAGATTCAGAAAGAAACTCTCATCTCCATACTCAACAATGATTTCATGAAGCTCTTCAGATCGATTTATGATTACTTTTTTGTGTATATTAGCATCCGAACATCCAATATTTCTTCGTATCTCTTCTAGGTTAACATCACAACAATAGAAGTCTCAAAATTCTTTAGATCCTTTTTTTTAAAAAAAATAATAATAGTTGCATTCGTCAGGAGAAATCCAAATCTGTAACGGTTTTGTGCAGCTGACTATTGCTCATTTCACACACAACACGATCCAGCGATCCCTTTATGACTCGGTCTATTTCTTCATTAACGCTCAATCCAGCGTCCTGCGCATTCTCTCCTGCCATACGTTTTTTTTCCGCCTTTGGTATCTTTCAGTAACTACATCCCATTCCCGGCAATGATTGAAACCGTTCTCGAGTACATCACTAACCAACCTCTTTCTTTAAGTAGTAAAATAGACTCGGAGGGTTTTTATATCGAAGACAGCATCATGCAAATTCATGCTAGGATCCTGCACCCGCTTTTGAACGCGGTCAATACATCAAAGTCAGAAATCGTAGGACAACATATGATTATATAGAAGTCTTACCCACTTCTTCTTTCACTATTTTGATTGCCGTCGTGTGTCATGTCTTGGAGAACTTTCTGCATATTTTCAAGGTATTTGTTATCTGGCCTAACTGCTTAAACCCTTGTATTCCATCTTGTTTGTCAGACCCTGATTTTACAACCACAGGTACGGAGTTCTTTAGGTTTTTTCCAGCGCAGAGTGGAACCAGAAAAGAATAGATAAATAATTTCGATAAACGTCACCATTATAATATCGTGCTGGCTGCAAGTACACTAACCAAATTGAGCAAATGATTATCGCAATTCATCGACAGATTATCGTTTTCGCTTATTCTTCCGTGAACAACAGTTCGTTGACCAGTCATCACAGCGGCGTTATCATAACATTGTGAACGACAGTCGTGTATATCCATACCGTCTTTCTCTAATTGTTAATGGAATTCATCAATTAAGCTTCCAGCGTTCCTTTTGACTCATGTGAATGAAACCGAGAAAGGACTCTCTAATGCAAACTGATTTCCTTTCAAAATCAACTTCTATGTATCTCACATCTTCTGACATCTGTTCACGATGTACATGGTCAAAAGTAGAGTCAAACATGAGACCATAGTATTTTTCATATGCGAATGTTTCGCAATAAACTTTGGCGAACAGTAGTCACCATCAGATGAACGAACTTATTCTGAACACGAGGCTAAAAGTAAGATGTGGTTCCAGGATGATTTTTAATCCGAGCATAATGGATCAAGTATGTCCAGGAATTTTATCAATCCAAGGAAATTACCGGTATTATCGGATTCGGATTCATCCCATGTAGGCTACTTCGAAATTCAAGATTTTGAGGGCAAGAAATTTGATGCAGTGAAAGATTGTTTTTAATACAGTACGCCTCTTTTGTTTTTATTGTCTTGATCCGGGTTTGAAGTTCAGCGATAATAATCACTTTAGTTGCTGTAAAATTTTCTTTACATTTCTTTCCGCTGGGTGAAGTACTCATGATAATTCTACGGATTTTCGTGGGCAGTGAGCCTTTCAGGTGCTTTCAGTGGTAAACCCCTCTTCGTGCTCTAATAAAGATACATTATCTAATCGTTAAAAGGTAAGGCAACGATGCAAAAGCAGATTTTTTAGACGGGGAATAGATTAGCCTTGAGCGAGTCTCTTCTCTACCACGATTCCCTAGTTTCTCTTAAACCATCTTTTGTTATTACAACGGTTATTTATAGGTAAGAAAGGACCGTCAGTATTTTGAACCCATTCTGTTTTCAAACGATCTGACAGACTTGATTTCCCTATATCTTATAAAAGTGTACTAGTCCAAAATAAAGCTGCTTAATAAATTCTGGTATGAAAGTAATTGGGTTTTTTCTACAGCAATCACCATATCACTTCCACCAACTTTTCCTGTTACTAAAAACTAATGTTTTCTACAAAGTCTTAGTAGCCTTAGAACTCGTAGCCTCACTGCTCTTAATCTCGTCACACTCAGCATTATCTAAAGTTATATCCTCCTAGTCTTGCGCTAAATTAGTGTTGGATACTTTGTATTTTATTGCACATGTCGATGTAGGCAATTCCCTAGAACATGTCGAACTTCCAGTAGCAGACTTTTCAAGAAGAAGTATCTATACTTCTTGAAGTACTTGACGGATTATTATGCTACTTGATCTTGCAATTTTCGTTTTTTCCTTCCTCAGCCTCTCTCTCTCTTTTTTTTTTTTTTTTTTTTTTTTTTTTTTTTGAAAACAATCGTTTCATATTGCGTTGGTATTTTGCGAAATAAAGGAGCTTGACGCTCACTCACGACGCATGCAATACAAATAAAATACACAACTGAGCCACGCCGATCATCTCAACAGCAATTAAGCAATGGAGAAAGAATCGCTTGTGTTATATCCATAGAACAAAATTATCCTGTGAGGGCGCTGGGCAAGGGCCGGTACTATTGGTCCATTGAAGGACATTTCGTCAGAGCATGCCAAAATACCTTCCGATCTAGTTCCGATTCGCTGTTTATTCATTCCTTCTCGTTCCTTCTCGAAATTCATCAGCCTTGCACGGTTATCGCGGGATTATTTAAATACGAACTATATCGTTGATTTATTTTGATTTTTAAGTTTAATAATTTGAGCCCCCTTTTCAATGGCGCCCAGGGCACGTGCCCTACCTGCCCCACCCTAGGTACGCCACTGCATCAGTGTACAAACACTAATTAATAAACAAGATGCTAAGGGGGAGAAAAAGTGAGTTGCAAAAGTCGCCAACAAAAAAGAACGTCAAGGGGAGGACAAAAAAAAGAGTTCCCGTCGTATACAATAATTGTCTACATATTTAGGTCCATGTTAGTGGTTATTGTGTGGTAGACTTCAATTGGCACCAGACTGTACAGAAATTCTGGTCACCCACAGCGACAGATCATCCATAAGTTTAAGAGTCTGACTCCTTTGATATCTACTGTGACATCATAGATAAAAGCTGTGAATCAGATGAACCGGTGATATTACTTTAGGTGTTTCATGACTGTCTTCTGTCTGGCCCTCCTGCTGGAGCTGCTGCAGATTGAACTGCTGACTGGTTGGCTGCTGCACATTCAACTGCCGACTGGTTGGCTGTTGTACATTCAACTGCCGACTGGTTGGCTGCTGCAGATTCAACTGCCGACTGGTTGGCTGCTCCTCTGGTTGTGTGTCCTGCTCTATCTCCGTTTGGCTTTTCTTGCAAGACCCTTTGGAGGGGCACTTGCAAGGGCCTGACCGGGTCGACGATGACGCCATGCTCACCTACCTATGGCAAACGAAATTCGTGTAAGTAATGCTGTCCTTGAGAACAGAATACACTGCTCCGAAAATACATAATATCTAACTATAAATAACACAATATACTTATTGCCCATATTTTCTTATTCTGGTTTTCTTGGGTTTCATAGCTCAGAAGATGAAAGAAGCAAATAATAAAGAACATATAATTGTACCTTTCACCAGATCTCCACATCATGCGATTGGGAAGTGGAGTGGCTGGAAGAGTATTTTGTCTTTTATCATTTAACTAGATGACCAACGCGAAAATTTCGTTAGTAAAATACGATGAATAGTGAGGTTGGCGGCTTGTAATAGAATGAAAAGTAGAACCGCCTCATTTGTATCAACTGTTTATTTGTTTAGTTTAAAAAGTACGCATCAAAATACTTACAACATATTACGAAACAATTAGGAAAATGTAAAACATGAATGTATTACAAACTGTCACTGACCTTAACAGAATAAAACCAACCAGAACAAAATACACACAACATATCCATATCTCTGTGATATGTGTTGCTGCGATCATAGCCTGTGGAAAATAAAATGTTTACATTCGAATTTTATAGCAAAACAGAAATATTTCCGTAACAGAAAAAATATCAGAAAAGCTACTTGTTGTACAAAAATAAGTTTATTGACATCACTTTGATATATGGTGCTGCTGTCTAAGGACTGTGTCATATGCGAGACCTTTATAGCTATTACTTTTGCCCGTTAAGCGCCAAATTCCGAAAAATTTCGTTCTTAATTTAGGATTTTACCTAACTGGAGACCTTACTATTTAAAACGATACGTCATTTATCGATTTCGGTTAGGTACCGAAGGAGATAAATGGCTCATAATAAAAGAAAAAAAAGTTCAAGAAATTGATTCTTTTGCCCTTTAAGAGTCAAATTGCAAAAAATTCCATTAATAAAATATGGTGTGACCAATGCGGACACCTTAGTCATTAAAATGATACCTCATTTATCGATTTCGGTTAGGTATCAAGCGAGGCAAAAAAATGTTTTATAAATAATCGTATTTTTCCCTTTAAGAGTCGAATTTGGAAAAAGTTTTTTCTTAAAATATGATGTGACCAAACTTTTTAATCTTTAAAATGAAACATCATTTATCGATTTTGGATAGATATCAAGGGAGATAAATGCAACGTGAGTGAAACCACATTATCGAAACACTTGTGCCCTTTAATCGTCGAATTCCGAGAAATTCCTTTCTTAAATATAATTTCACCAAATCTGAGACTTTAATCTTTAAAATGATACCTTAGTTATCGATTTCGGTTAGGTTTCAAGGAAAATAAGGCTCGTGACAGAAAAATGCGTTTTAGAAATATTAATACTTTTCCCCTTTAAGGCTTGAATTCCGAAAGATTGCTTTCTTAAAATATAATGTTACCGAATCGGAACATTATTTTTTTAAAATGATATCTCATTTATCGATTACGGTTAGGTATCAAGGGAGATAAATGGCTCCTGATAGAAAAACGCGTTGTAGAAATATTAATACTTTTTCTCTATAAAGGTCGAATTCCGAAAAATTCCTTTCTTAAAATATAATGCGACTAAACCGAAGACCTTAGTCTTTAAAACGATACCTCGTTTATTAATTTTGTTTGGGTATGAACAGATCTAATTTGCCTTGAGAATGCTGGTAGGAAAATATTGAGAAAGAGGGAAAAACCTAATTATAGGTGTTTATGGACCCAGAAAAGGCATACGATACTGTTCCTAGATCAACTATCTGGAAAAGTCTAAGAAAACTTAAAATTCCACAGTACCTCATTAGAAAGATTCAGATGCTGTACTATAATTGCAAGAGCTGTGTCAATATTGGGGATGGTTACTCTGAATGGTTTAGTACAACCAAAGAAGTACAACAAGGAAGTGCCCTTTCACATCTTCTGTTCATAGCGGTGATGGAAAACATCTGAAAAGAACTAAAGAGAGCAATCAGTAGAGATCTACAGGCATTGGTGTTTGCGGATGATGTGGTAGTATGGGATGAAACGGAAGAAGGAATACAAAACAAACTGAAAACGCGGAATAATAAGTTTGAAGAATATGGAATGAAATTGAATAAAAAAAACCATAGCACTAAAATAAGCCGAAAGAATACAGAATATAAAATTACAAGAACACCAAGTTGAAGTTGTTGACCAATTCAGCTACCTGGGGAGCATAATTGCTAGTAACGGTAGAAGCAAGTGAGAAAATTATCTCCGTATGTAATTTACCATAGTCTGACAGGAGAAAATAGTACAAAATATCTTCTGGAATCAAAAGGGGAGAAAAGCTATGTGCTACGTGGGGGGGGGGGGGGCTAGAGGCAAAAGCCACGTAGAGCTACGTGGGGTGGAGGGGGGTTCACAGAAGACCAAAATGGAGCTACGTGGTGTATGGACGCTCCCTAACCTATTGAAATTTACATCAGTCGATTCGTCAACATGTCCTCTTCACGTTTTGCGATCATACATTGCGGAAAAGTCGCTAGAAATTTAATTAAAAATGCAGAAATATGAAAGGCTGAGCAACTGCTAAATGCTATCAACACTGCAAAAATAACATAAAAATCATCGGTTCAGGGATCATTTCAACCTAAACAGTTTCGTTTTGTCATAGAAATCGTGGTTAGGTTGAAATACGGCCTGGACAAAATGAAAAAAAATTATGAAATTTTGACCAACTTGCAAATCGCGTATTTGTTTAGAATGGAAGCAATCGATTATCTCTGGTTGCTCGTTGCTATGTAAGATGGCGGGCATCACCGTATTATAACTCGGATAAATATTGCCTATGTGTCAATTTTGTGCGACTTTTTACAACGGAGTAGAGCTGAAAAGGCATGAAAACATTACAACAAAGGATTAAATCAACATTTTAAGAGACTGTCACTGAATTTTCAACGTTGGTGGCATCTAACGTCTGTCCGTCGCTGTCATATTTTAGCATTTTTAATTAAATTCCTGGCATCTTTCCCGCAATATACTATGATCGCAAAACGTGAAGAGGACATGTTGACGAGGCGGCTGATGTAAATTTCAGTAGGTTAGTACCATGGAGCAAAGAAAAGAGAGGAGACCACGTAAGGGACCTTCTCCATACAACGAAGTTATGCCGAGAGGAGAGCGGTGGGGTGGGGAGGTCGACATATTGGTAGGGTCAAGAAACACAAGAAATGTATATGGAACGGAAGGGGATTCTATCATTACCGTGGCGCCACAATATGATGATTGATTCTTATAGAACTCGACAAAACAAAACGAAAATAAAGAATAAATTTTTTTGATATCTCGCTTGGTTCTCGAGATATCGTATCTCAAAATTTAAGTAGTTAGGTTGAAATACGGCCTGGACCAGAAGAAATATTTCGCTATAGCCAAATTTGATGATGAATTCTTACGTAACTCGATGAGACAAATGGAAAATAAAGAAAAAAGTTTTTTGATATCTCGCTTAGTTCTCGAGATATTGTATCTCAAAAGTGATGAGGTTTAGGGTGAGATCTGGCCTGGACCAAAAAAATTTTTTTCACCAAAATCACCATATCAACATGGTGGAAATGCACTATAGGTGTCTTATTTTCTTCCTAGTGATTGTTGTTAGGTTGAAATACGGCCTGGACCAGAAGAAAAAACATCAAAAGCAGAAGGAACTATACCTATGGCTGATTTTTAACATGCTATATCTCGAAAACCAAGCGAGATATCAAAAAAAATTATTCTTTATTTTCGATTTATTTCATCGAGTTCTGCAAGAATTCATCATCAGATTTTGGCGCCACGGTAATGATAGAACTGCCGAACGGAAGAATTTCTTCGTTTTTAATCATCGCATTACTAAAAATGAAGTCTTATAGGGTCACATTTATAAATACCCCAATTGATATAACCTACAAATATTAGAATTTAAGAAAAACAAGGGTCTATTGCTATTTTGAAATCATTGAATAAATTCCTAGTACTCTTAAGGACTATTAAAAATCTTTCATGTTTTAGACATTTAGTTCTAAATGTATCTTCTTATGGGAACTTACTTGGTGCAAATCAGCGTAGTGGGTGAACGATTTACGCTCTGGCCTCGCAGAAGCAAGTCTTATATGAAATTTTAAAAATAGCCTAGCAGAATGGTTTGGACGGCTTACTCAGAATATATTGCACTGTAATGGATACCTATTTAAATTCGCCAGCAGCATCAGTGCAAGGGGATTCTATCATTACCGTGGTGCTACAATCTGATGATGAATTATTAATGGACTCAATGAGACAAATCGAAAATATATATTGATATTTCACTTAGTTCTCGAGGTATATTCACAAAAGTGAGGTGGTTAGATCGAAATGCAGCCTGGACCAAAAGAAAAGAGAACTAGGCGAGATATCAAAAAATTTTGTTCTTTACTTTCAATTAGTTTCGTTAAATTACATAAGAATTCATAATCAGATTATGGCGCCACGGTAATGATAGAACTGGTCAGTGCAATTATCTTGCTAACATATATCAAAAGTCGCAAGCTTGTGTCACTAACAAGGTGTTCAGTAAATTAATAATAACAAATAAATAATTTGTTCCTTATGCTATAAAAATAATATTCTGCAACAGGCTGCATTTCAACCTAATTACACTTTGACTTAACGTTGCCGCTAAAAAGTCAAACGACGCAAATGCAACCAAACACTTTAAACATATTGCGAATTACATTTCAGATAGCAACAAAATGGACGTCATTACTATTCCTAGATCGCATATCATAAATTATCACAATTAATTTCATCATACACTTTCAATATAAATTAGGTACAACTGGACTAAAGCACATAGAATTCGCTTCATCGCAATGTAAACTTGATCCACTCGTGAAAAATAGTAGGATAAAATGGTTCTCTGCATCAACAAATATTTGATAACACCGTCGTCCTATTGAGACCTGTAAATAAACTTTTTTAACAGGCACTGTAAATCTATAATGACATCTATTATGTCTTGCAGACACCGGTGGCGGATCTACAAATTTTCCGAATAGGGGAATGAACTTGAGATTGCCGCCCCTTCAAACAAGAATTTGCCGCCTGGGGCGGTACAGAGCTATTCTTTGATTTTGCCGCCCCCTGATGGTTGCCACTTGGGGCAGGAGAGCTAAAAAAAAAGGTCACCGCCACACGAATTTGCCATTTACCACTCCTTCAAACATGATTTTGCCGCCCCCCTGAAATTGTCGCCCGGGGCAAGCATCCCGATTTGACCCCCCCCCCCCCCCTAGATCCGGCACTGGCAGACACCGCACTACAAATACTTCAAGAACAATAATTTCAACGTCACTTACCTATGGAATGTTATTCCAGGTTGTTTTTTACTTGTTCTGTTTGTGCAACCATGGGCAACACAATTTGGCATTATAAAAACCTTGAAATATCCGAACATGAAATGTTCACAGTAAGAAGGTAATCAAAACAGACCAATGTTTTGAACTGACGAAGATGGCGGCCGCGCATGCGCAGTCGACTCCGGAGTTTACAGGCTGCTTCGCAGTTTAAGCGACAACTTGTCTCCTCTCTTTTCCTACCTCCATGGTTAGTACCAGTTTCTGGAAGATTATCAAAGTGGTGCAGTCCCCAATCATTCTTTTGCGAAGTGCTTCGTACTGCATAGTTCATAGTATTTAGCAAGGGTGGATTTGCGGTCCTTTCTTAACAGGTGTAATGGGTGACAATTTCTCGTTTAACTGATTTCTACAACATTAAGAATTACTGATTGGATTGAAAATCGGGAATTACTTTACCCCACGATACTCGTCGTCACTTATTTATTACTAATAATAGCTAAATTCCTTGATCCTTATGTTGTAACAAGAACATTCTCGTCCTGAATACATTTCAACCTAACCACGGTAACACGCCAATACGTCGGAACCTTCAAAAAGTGTCCTATCGGTCTTAAGTTAAGTACATACATTCCTTAGGCGGTAATATTTGATTTAAAGTGTATAACGTAAGCTTCGAATGCGTGAAAATGAGGAAAAATCACTTCAAATGTGGGTAGATGCACACATGTTATTAAGCACGAAATACAAGTTATTACATGTCGATATTTTTTCTGTGTGTGTTTCTTACTCCTAATTCTTGGTCCAGGCTGCATTTCAACCTAACCACAACTACTATTAGCAAAAATAAAACAAACTTAAATGCTGTGTATCAAACATTCGTTACGGTAGACGCCATGTTTTTCCCTGTAAGGTAGGCTGTCATCCAATATATCTTAGCACTGATAAACAATATGTCAGCCCGTACAGAGAAATCGTAAATGTTACATGATTTTCTACTTATTATGTATTTGCAATTTGCATGTGGGAACCAGTTTTTATTCAATAATGAAGACTTAAAAACACGTGGAATAAACGTCAACAGCTATTAACGTGTATTTCTTGCTTAATGACATGTATGCAACTACCCACATTTTTTCTCATTTCTACATATTCGAAGCTTACGTTACACACTTTAAATCAAATATTATTGCCTAAGGAATGTGTGTACCACATTTCAGACCGACAGGACAATATTTGTAGGTTCCGACGTATTGGAGTGGAGCCCTAACCACTGTCTCCTCTAATATTGCCGTTACAAAATTAAACGTTACGGATACATCTTCACACGGTAAATGCATCGGAACTACATTTCGAGTATTAGCAACATTTTTTTAATCATAATTCCTCATTAGCGTAGCACAAATTATCACAATCGATTTCTTCATACACCTTTGGTATGAAATGCAATTAGACTAAAGCACGCGCAATAATAATACAGTCACTGACTGTATCGCGATGTAAACTTCACCCGAAAATCGTTTTATCGGGGACTGCAGCACTTTCGGAACCCACACGAAATTTCCGTATTTCAACCTAACCACGAACCAAACGAAACTGTTTAGATTGATATGATTCCTGTAGCGATAATTTTTATATTATTTTTGCAGTGCTGATAGTTATTATTGCAAAAATAGTAATAACACTTACCTTAAAGAACGCAAACGACGTTCTTTTGTGAAACAATGTTATCTTACATACATTTGAGTGATGGAATTTTTCAAACATGAAACTCTGTCTTCATTGCATTCAAATACATTTCCAAAGAATAAAACAGGCATTGCAGAGTTTATATCACTGTTAGGTAGTAATATGTTGCATCGCATATTTCAGGCATGACTGATTTTATGTTCCAAAATTACATCATATCTTTCTTCACAATGGAAATATTTTAAGGGGTTAAAAAAAATTGTATATCATTGTTTATGATATTTTGGCAGTAGTAAAATCAGAAAGAGGTAAGAAGGCATTGTACTATTCGTTTGAAATTTGTGACCCATGTTCCTCAGGTCATACCTTTTGAGAAAAAGTGTACACGAAAACGAAATGAAACGTACCATAGACGTGGTTCCACACGAAAATTACGAAACGATGCAACTCAAACAGTAGAACCGCCATTTCCATTCAAGTTGTTCACGCCATAGATAGTATCTACACTATGAACGTAATCGCTGCCACGTTTTCGTGATAGCAGACCAAATGGACCAGATTGAAGAAATGCGTAAATTGTTACAGCAATGAAGCGAAAAATTTAGTTATTATTAATAAATTAAGGTCACCTGATTTTTTTGACGGCAATTGGCTTGGTGGTTAGGTGTATAATATTCAAACTTCTTTGGTTGTAATACAGCCTGGACCAGAGTGAAAAAAACACGTACTTTGTTACAACAGTATTAGATGTGAGGAATTAGTTTTAGATTCGTTGCTGTAGATTGCAGATACTATTTTTGGCAAGAACACTTTTACTGCAAATGACGATTTTTTTACTATTGAAATTCATTATTTTACAGTCACCGATATTTGGAGTGCACAGGTTAATAAGTTAGCACCTGGGTGACCGATCTTCGCTTAGCATCTTTCGATTTCTGTTCAATATACAAGATTTCGAGTAAAGTTTGATTAAAGTAAAAGGCTTGAAGGCTTCCTAGTCATTTTGAAGTGCACAGTTAACCAAAGAGAAGCTTAACTAACATCAGTAGGCTTTCTGGTATCTAAACTTTCTACGTAATGAGGTTGGAACCGTTTCCGAGAAACCAAATAAAAAAATTGCTTGGTGTTTTATTTTTATATTATATTTTTTTTATTATTTTTTTTTAAATCGTGTTACTAACTTGAAAAGCAAAACGTTATCTACATACGAAAATTTCATCCAAATCGCTAGAGCCATTTGCGAGACCGTCTAATAATTTGCTTTCAAAGAAAAATGTTATTGTTATGTTAAATACAAATCTTAATGCTAGTCGGCGACTAATTAATGGTCGAAGATTAGTGGTAATTCAGGGAATTCTACGATAACCCTTGATGATGGATTCTTGTGTAACTCGACGAGACAAATTGAAAGTAAAAAAATATTTTTTCTATATCTCGCTTAGTTCTCGTGATATTGTATCTGAAAGTGAGGAGGTTAGGGTGAGATCAGGCCTGAACCAAAAAAAAAATTCCACCAAATCCTCTATGACCATACGGTGGAAATGTACTATGGCTGTTTTATTTTCTTCCTAGTGGTTGTTGTTAGGTCGAAATACAGCCTGGACCAGAAGAAACATCACCAAAAGCACAAGAAACTATAACTGATTTTTGACATGCTATATCTAAAAAACCAAGCGAAATATCAAAAACATCATATATATTATTTCTATAAGGTATTGTTTGTCACAAGCCTGTATCTTCCTTCGTACTTAACCGAAATCAATGAATGAGGTGTCATTTGAAAGCTTATGGTCTCCACTTTGGTCACATCGTATTTTAAGAAAGAATGTTTTCGGAATTCGACCCTTAAAGGGCAAAAATGTCAATATTTCTAAACTGCTGTTTTCTGCGTTACATTTCATTTATCTCCCTAGTTAACTTTCTGAAATCATTTAATGAAGTATCATTTTAAAGATTAAGACCTCCGCTTTAGGGACGTCATATCCTAAGACAGAAATTTTTCGGAATTCGACCATTAAAAGGCAAAAGTAGAGGAGAATCGGATAATATGGAATACCATTTATGTTTTGTTGTATAAAATAGTAATGAAAATAATTTAACACCTGAAACTAAAACCAATACAACCTTCAACTTCTTGTGATAACATATATCTAATAAAAAGCTGTCAAAACACATTTTTTTAATTAGTAAAATTTAGTTTTAAAAAAATTGTCGTTTGGACGGTAATATGGAATAGGCGGGTAATATGGAATAGAAGGTTTCAAATAACGTAAACTATCTGGAATTAAGAAAAACTGATATAATGATACTTTTTAGTCAACATCATCATCATCCTTGTCGGATTCAATAGCTTACACTTCTTTGTTTTTCGACTATTCATAAAACAAAACATAATTAATAAACTAATTCAGAAATATTTACTTTCCCCCTTGTTAGTTTATTATTTATAATCAATATTAACAAAAATCGTATTACTCTCACTTATTTTATTAAAAATGTATTTCAACTCAGTAGTTATTTATCGGGTTGTATGAAATACCACAGTATTATGTCTGGTTTTCTAGAATACTAAGTATCTCATATTACCCGAATCGCCATCTTGGACAAAATAGACTTGATGGTATTATAAAAAAATATGCCAGCCAGAAAAGAGAACTGTAAAACAAACCATCACTTTTTAGTACACATTACACTAAGACTAGCGATCAACAAAATAAATCTAATATTTTATATATATTTTAAAAGCATCATAGGAGTTTTGAGCAGCAGTTGATGGTACTTCCACTATACACCAGCATTTGGCAGATGAGAAACCTTGATATTCCATATTACCCGACTATTCCGTATTACCCGATTCTCCTCTATCAATATTTTTGTAATGCGTTTTTGTGTCACGACCCATTTATCTTCCTTCATATCTAACCGAAATAGATAAACGAGATATCATATTAAAGACTAAGGTTTCCAGCGTGGTAACATTATATTTTAAGAAAGGAATTTTTCGAAATTAGATCCTTAAAGGGCAAAAATGATAATTTTTCTAAAATGATTTTTTGATGTCTCGAGCAATTTATCTCCATTGATATCTAACAAAAATCGATAAATGAAGTAGGATTATGAGGAGTAATGTCTCAGCTTTGTGACATCATATTTTAAGAAATAATGTTTTTGTAATTCAACCCTTAAAGGGAAAAAGTATAAATTTCTCTATAACGGAGTTTTGTGTCACGTGGTATTTATCTCCCTTTATATCTAACTGATATAAATAAATGATATATCATATTAAAGACTAAGGTCTCCGCCGTGGTAACATTATATTTTAAGAAAGGATTTTTTCGTAATTCGACCCTTAAAGGGCGAAAATGTCAAATTTTCTAAAATGTGTATTTGTGTCTCGAGCAATTTATCTCCCTGGATATCTAACCAAAATCGATAAATGAAGTAGCATTAGGAGGAACAATGTCTCAGCTTTGTGACATCATATTTTAAGAAAGAATGTTTTTGGAATTCAACCCTTAAAGGGAAAAAGTATAAATTTTTCTACAGCGGATTTTTGTATCACGAGGTATTTATCTCCCTTTATATTTAACCTATATAGATAAATGAGGTATCATATTAAAGATTAAGGTCTCCGCCATAGTTACATTATATATTAAGAAAGGAAGTTTTCGGAAATCGACCCTTAAAGGGCATAAATAACAGTATTTCTAAAATAGCTTTACTGTGTCTCGTGTCATTTATCTCCCTTGATAATTAAACAAAATTGATAAACGAGGTATCATTCTACAGATTGTTGTCTTCGGTTCCGTTTAACACATTCTAAGAAAAGAATTTTTCAAAATTCTACCCTTAGAGGGCAAAAGTATCAATATTTCTACAACGCATTTTTCTGTCGCGAGCTATTTATTTCCCTTGATACCTAACCGAAATTAATAAATGAGGCATCATTTTAAATATTAAATTATCCGCTTTGGTCATATATTTTAAGAAAATTCAACCCTTAAGGGGCAAAAATATCATCATTTCCAAAACTTTTTTTTTTTACCTGACTTAATAACTAACCGAAATCGGTTAATGAGGTATCATTTTAAAGACCAAGGTAGCTGCTTTGGTCACACTATATTTTATAAAAGGAATTTATTGGAATTCGACCCTTAAGGGACAAAAGTGTCAATATTATTTCTACAGCACGTTTTTTTTTATATTACAAGTGATTTATCTTCCTCGATACCTAGCCGAAATCGATAAATATCATATTGTTTTAACGATTAAGGACTCCAGTTAGGTAAAATCATAAATTAAGATAGAATTTTTCGGAATTTGGTGCTTAAAGTGATAGCGCGTATGAGACAATTTAGAGCTAAATCCCTAAATTGCACCAGCAGATATCACAAAGATGTCAATAAATTTTTTTATTCAATTAGTAGCTTTTCCGATATTTTTTCCTGTTGCCGAAACACTTTCGTTTTGCCATCCATTTCCAATGTAAACATTTTATTCGCACAGCACAGCACAGCAACAAATTGATATGTTGCGTGCATTTTGTTCAGGTTGTTTGTATTCTGTTAAAGTCAATGACAGTTTGTCGTAAATAAAAAGTGTTTTAAATTTTTCTAACTGTTTCGTAATATGTTGTAAGTATTTTGATGCGAACTTATTAAGCTAATATATATATATATATATATATATAAATGCTACAAATTACGGTTCTACTTTTTGTTATATTACAATCATTCAACCTCATTATTCAACGCATTTTATTCGCGAAATTTTCGCAAGGGATCGCCAAGTTTATTTATTATTTTCGATATGTTTCGTCGAGTTCTATATGAATTCATCATCAGATTGTGACGCCACGGTAATGATAGAACTGCCGTAATTCACTTAGACGAGAATATCAGAGCTAAATTTCTACACTTCGATAAAACTATGCTCATACCTCGCAGTAACCTCACATCATCTAATCAACCGTTCCTTTCAAAATGAAAATAAAACCATTCCCATAAGAAGTAACCTCCGTTATAAACACTAAAAAAAAGCTCAGACGCTTCAAAAGGCAAGATCAGAACCTGTTTTCATTCTTTCTTTCTTTTTTTTCCGCGGCTTTGTCCGTAGTTTGTAGATCCATTAATATTTAATTTTGTGCTAATGACACATGCGGTCTAAAAGTCAACGATACCACAGTTACTGAAATTCGGCCACGTTGTTAGCGAAAGTTGACTCTGTGGTACTACCGCACACAAACGCCAGTGATGTGCGATAGATAGTTTTCGCTGAAAAGTGATACACCATGACACATGCGTCTTTGGCAGAAATATGAAATTGCTGCAGGTCCACCACTTTCAATCCCCATATCTCCCACACCACCATAACTACCGACACAACAACAATCCAAATCCATACTCTGCAAATCACAAACATTGTGGGTGGCAGAGGGTGCTAAGCACCAATCCTAAACCCGCGCATTCCAATCCCGAATAGTGTGAGGAAAGAAGGAATACATAAAAGCATCAGCACGGCATCTTATTTCTCTAATCTTATCCCTCCGGTCATTGCGACCTAACTAGGTTGGCGGAAGAAGTATTTCATAGCACTCGAAATTTAAATTTTTTCGCATATTCTCCAATAAATTCGAACGCAAGTTACGTCGTCTGTCTTCCAAACTATCCGAGCCCAATCTATGTATCAATTCTGTGACGCTTTCATAAGGGCTGTAGCAACCAGTCACGAATCGAGCGGCTCTCCTCTGCACTCTCTCCACTGAGTCAATCAGAACCTTGCGATACGGATCCCAGACTCCACTAAAGTAATCCAGATGCGGACGCACTAGTGTTTTATACTCTATCTCCTTTGTATGAGCATTACAATTCCACAAAATACGACCTATGAATCGTAATTTAGAATTAGCCTTCCCTACAACGGAAGTTATGTGCATGTCCCATTTCATGTTGCTTTGTACTATCACCCCCAGATACTTCAGGGAATCAACCGTGTCAACAGCTGAATTGTTTATTTTGTACTCGTGAACAAATTGATTCTTTTTGTTACTTAACCGCATTGCCTTGCACTTTTTGCAATTAAGTGTAAGCTACCATTTACAGCACCAATCGAAAATAGCATCCAAATCGCGCTGAATTTCTAAACAATCGTCGGAGCACCTTATTTCCCTATAGATAACCGAATCGTCGGCAAACCATCGCAACCAGCATTTGACGTTGTCACCGAGATCGTTTATAAATATTAAGAAAAGAAGTGGACCTATTACACTTCCTTGAGGAACGCCCGAAGTAACATTTATCTTAGAAGAGGCTTCCCCGTCAACAACGACATACTGTGATCCACCAGTTAGAAAATCACGTATCCACTCGCAAATCTGAGCCGAAATACCGTAAGCTCGAATCTTCGCTAAAAGTAGATTGTGTGGCACAGAATCAAAAGCTTTCTGAAAATCCAAGAAAACTGCATCAACTTGCGAACCTGCATCGATAACTTTCATTATGTCATGGGAAAATATGGCCAATTGTGTTTCACACGATCTCATCTTCAGAAAACCGTGTTGACACGGTGTAAGTAACTCGTTCTCATCTAGACACTTCATAATGTTCGAGCATATGACATGTTCCAGAATTATGCTGCAGACAGATGTTAGTGATATGGGTCGATAATTCCTAGGATCACTCCGATCTCCTTTCTTGAAAACGGGAATTACATGGGCTATTTTCCAGCTAGAAAGTACTTTTTTCTTTTCTAAAGATTTACGGAATATATCTGACAGAAATGGTTCAATATACTCCGCGTTTTTCAGAAAATACTCTTACCGGTATACCATCGGGACCCGGCGCTTTACCCCACTTCAGTAGTTTTAATTGCTTTACAATACCTACGCTATAAATTTCTATCGTATCCATCTCTACTTCTACACGATGTGATAAAGTGGGGATGTTTTCCACGTTTTCGCTCGTGAATGAATTTTTAAATTCGTTGTTAAATACGGTAGCCTTGTCTCGGCTGTCTTCAACTTCCCGTCCGTCTTTTATTAGCACTGGCTTATTGTTCCCACTACAACTAACTTTTTTTACATACGACCAAAATTTCTTAGGATTTTCAGTGAGACACTTAGAGAGAGAATTGGCACGAAAGGCATTAAAGGCCTCACGCATCGCATTCTTAACATGTCCCCTAACGTATCTAAATCAGTCCGATGCATCATCCTTTTTGATCGTACATGTATCTTCCTTTGCTTTTTGAGTAACCTTTTAACCTCCCGTGTGTACCATGGGGGATCGTTTGATTCCCTGATTTTCCGTTTCGGTATATGCAAGTTCATACCTTCCCCGAATATATGTAAGAATCGATGCCACCTCTCTCCAACGGTGCCTCCTCTCTCCAACGGTGCCTCCTGCTACTAAGAAGGTATGGTAATTATGCCTCAAATACGCTCTAAAACACTCTTTTGAAGCCTTTTCGAATCTATAAACGATCCTCTCTTTTCTTTTTTTTTACTCGTGGTTGTTAGTTTTAGCAACTACAGCTTTGTGATCGCTTATTCCTGCTGTGGTAGTAATATCCGTTAATAATTCAGGCCTATTTGTAACAACTATATCTAAGATATTTTCGTTAGCGTTGAGGCATAGCGTTGGCTCAGTTACGAGCTGCTCAAGATTGTGATCAGAGAAGAAGTCTAGAATGATTTCGCAAGCAATAGTACACGACTACCACACGAAAAAAACAATGTTCTATGCTATGTAGTTGTGGCAGAAAAGTGACATATGCGGAGACATATGTCTTTGGTCGAAATACGAAAATATACTTGGTCGGCCACTTTCAACCACCATATCTGCCACAATACCACAGTTACTGAAATTCAGCCAACGTTGTTAGCGAAAGTGACTCTGTGGTACTACCACACACAAACACCAGTGATGTGCGATATAAAGGTTTCACGGCAAAGTGATACACCATTACACATACGTCTTTGGCAGAAATATGAAAATGCTGCAGGTCAACCACTTTCAATCCCCATATCTCCCACACCCCCATAGCTACCGACATCTAACAACCATAGTGCATGACGGGAGACACGATTCTACTACCACACAGAAATACCAAAGGTCTATGTAGTTGCGGCAAGAAAGTGATGTATAAGGAGACACAAATTTTTGGTATCTGAAAGATCACACAAGACAAAATCAGAATTAAATATGTCTAACTTCAACTAAGTCTACAAAAATGTGCTTTAGGCATCTTAAGTTAATTCAGGCTGAAATAATTTGGTTACTTGACGAGAATGGCACCAAATGCACTATCTAAGGCATATTTTGTAAATCAATGACTGGAAAAGACCAAGCAAGGGTAAACCATGAGATAATTGGATGAAACAAATACAAAAGGATCTTACTAGTCACAGTCCAGACTGGGAGATAATATTGGAAAAAAATTGTGTCAAGAGAGCAGGTTATGTAAGGTATCCGTAATCTTAATTTGATTATTGTAACTGTTAGACCTGGGCATTGTGCCATTGTTTATATTTTTCTGTAAGATTGGTTAGCAGATACTAATTTCATGATCACTGTATCGTTATATTCCTATTTATTTTAAATAAAGTTTGAACTTTAATATCATTTATTGATATACTAGCTGGTACCCACGACTTCATTCGTATTTGTAAAGAATTTGGAATGAAAGCTACCGACATCTAACAACCATAGTGCACGATGGAAGACTCGATGCTATTATCACACAAAAATCTGCTCAATGTAGTTCAGGCAGCAAAGTAAAGTTTACGGACACAAATGTCTTTGGACCAAATCGATCACTTTCAACCGCCATATCTTCCACACTCCCAAAGTTACCGAAATTCGGCAAACGTTATGATCGATGGATGGCTCAGTGTTACTACCACACACAAAGATCAGTGATCTGCGCTTCATAGTTTTGGCTGATAAGTGAAACACAGGGACACATACGTTTTTGGTAGAAATTTGAAAGTGCCGCAGGTCGACCAGTTTTAACTCCCATATCTCCCACACCTCCATAGCTACCGACATCTAACAACCATAGTGCACTACAGGAGACACGATTCTACTACCATACACAAACACTAATGGTCTATGCTTTGTAGTTGGGGCACAAAAGTGACATAAACCGAGACACATGTCTTTGATCGAAAAACGAAAATATCCTTGATCGGCCAATATCAACCACCATATCTCCCACACTCCAACTGTTACTGAAATTCGGCCAAAGTTGTGATCGAAAGATGACTCTGTGTTACTACCACACTCAAACGCCAATGAACTGCGCATGACAGTTTTGTCTGAAAAGCGATACCAAGACACATACGTCTTTGGCGGAAATACGAACGTACCGCAGGTCGACCACTATCAACAACCATTTCTCCCAAACCCCCATAGCTACCGACATCTAACCAACATTGTGCATGATGGGAGTGTAGTGTGACAAGGGGGAAGTGAGTTGAACGTAAATCGTATTCTAATGGGAATAATATGCTAATGAGGCTACGCGGCACTTCTTAACCTGAGTTACAGGTCATAATTCGTCTAAATGGGGGTCATAAATTGTATACTAATGGGAATAATATTTAAATGAATCCACGTGCCACTTCTTAACCCAAGTTACGGGTCGTAAATTGTATACTAATGAGGGTCGACCCCTTTTCATGGACGTAGGTGTGACCTCCGGATCATAAATCGTCTAAATGGGGTCATTATTTATTTTCTCAAACCGCCCTACGCGCCCAGGGTACATAACCGCAATTACATGGTCAATTACACGCTAATTCAGGTGATTATGCTCGAAATACAGAATAATATTCACTTTTTCTTTTTATTCTGTGATCCTCTGTTCATTATTTTATAATAAATTTTACTATCTTAATTTGTACTAGGGGTGTGACCATTCAAATAATCAGTATTTTTTCTCAGTATTATAATGGCGTTTATTTCATTTAAATTGGAGCAGTGTATGTTACCTTTTAATTGTGACTTAGCAATTCAAATAGCCGCGCCGAGCGCCTGAATTTTAAGAAGGGCCGCCCGGCTGTGGGAGCGGCTCCCCCTACCCCGCGCGGCACCTATTCACCGCCCACCTTCGGCCCGCGACCCTCATAAATATCGGCCGACCCTCCGCCGCGCCACCCCTCCCGGGCTGCATATTAAATGAGTCGACCGGGGAATGTACACCTGACCTCCTCGGAAGTTATGTGTGTGTGTGTGTTAGAGGCTAAAACATTTTTCAACCTTCACGGTATTTTACGATTGTGTTCTGTCAGCGGGCGGAATATAATTTACCCCTAGAAATGTGGCCTTAGATCCCTCGGGAGATTAATGTAGCAAGAAACCACAGGTAAAGCGTCGTGTTCCCACGCCAGCGAGGTTCCAAGCGTGTATATAAAGGGCGGAACTCTGCCTTGGGTTATCCAGTCTTCTCTGAATCACCGGACGGAACACTACGCTCCTTGCTATGTCGTGTGAAGATCTTGGGAGAATGAGCTTATTCAGCGATATTGGTAAGTAATGAAATATGTCATGTACTTAGTTCTAACTAACATGTTGTTATAATAAAACTATAAAATCACTTTTTTAAATTACAGATCAACAGCAGTTATGGGATGATCTTAATAATTTATCTTGTGGTAAATATCTTTTTAGTCATATATGATTTTTTCATCATATTCTAGTTCTAATTGTTTTTTTTTTCTTTTGCTCCAGACTTTGATGATTTCTCGTTCACTAGCCTGGATGATTTCGGTAATTATAATTTTTTAATATAACTGGTTTATGAAACTGTATACTGCTGAGTTCTGTCTTATAAATTATTATTTTTTCTGCAGGTGATGAAAACAATCTATCATTTAGTGACCTTTTTTACTACAGTACGTACATGCTAGATAATTGTATAGATAATTATTTTTTCCATGTCTTTATAACTATTGCTAAAATATTTTTTTATTTTATTTCAGATGAACCATCACGCCCAGAGTACTGAAAGGGTAGTTCTTCTCAGGAAATAACTAGCCCAAAAAGAGCAAATATCAGCCCTGGCGATTGCTCACACCCAAATATTGACGTGAATGAGTCGCACCACAATGGGTTCTTCCACAACCACCAGCACACTGGAATATCGGTAAGTCCAGTACATCAGTAATTCACCTATATTATTTTATGGCTACGGAATTATATTTTTCATGATACTAAAACATTTTTCTTCTTTTTATGTTTCAGAGGGGGCGGTCGGACGTCTAGCCAACGAGGAAGTTCCGCCACCAATATGGCGACCGTGGGAGATGCCCACTACAGCCAGGCTGAGCCAACCGCCCGCCTCAGAAGCAGCAGCACCTCGCCTACTTCCAGCTGGGTTCAGCCGGCAGTTCACCGGTCCATCGCCAGGCCAAGCCGCCAGTTAACCAGCCCATCGCCCAGACCCAGCCGGCAGTATGCCGATCCATCGCCCGCTATAGCCCGAACCAGCCGACAGTACGCCGAACCATCGGCCGGGCCCAGCCGCCAGTAGGTCTTCCCATCGCCCGGCCCAAGCCGGCAGTATGCCGGTCCATCGCCCGCTATAGCCGGGCCCAGCCACCAGTTCACTGGTCTATCGCCCGGGTCAAGCCGACCGTTCGTCGGGGTAGGGGCAATCCAGTCAGCCTCTATGCCGTCATGCGGTCATGATGCTGCAGCAACGACGGGTGAGTGAGCAGTTGCGTGCTTAGTCCTTGAAGACAGGATTAGTGCATTTAAAAAAGAATTTATTCCGGGACAATTTCAAATTCTCTAATTTCATTGATCCAATGAAATTCATTGATGCTTGTTTTAAACTCGTGGCCAGTAAACACGCGAAATTGTGGATAATCGGTCCTCCCCATCCGTGAAGGTTCAGGTTGGACTGATTAACACATATACGAGATGCTTTTAGAAACCGCCCATATGTGCTTCTTAACTAAAATGCGTGAGATCACAACCAGCACTTGCCTGTCGGATTGGTATGAAAAATATGTGAAGTCGGAGCTCTGAGTAATATTGTGTGAGTTTCATGAAAGGACAAGTGGCAAAACTCTCGATAGAATAGAATTCCTCGACATTAGCATTTCTAATTTTCAACCTTTCTATAGTGGGTCTTGCAATGTTGCTCTGCCACTTGATATCTGTAGAAAGAAGGCCGTCATCAATGTTGAAAACAAGAATAACGAGTTGTGCTTTATATGGACAATTCTTGCATATCACGTAAAGGCGCTTACAAAAATGGTGACAGGGTTAGCACCTACAAGAAAGTACGTTCACTCTACCCCCTCAATTTTTCAGGTATTGAAATTCCGCTAAAACTCTCTGACATATCTAAATTTGAGAGGAAAAATCCAGACTATTCAGAACATGTTTTCGGTCTGGATGAAGTTAAAGGTAAACATGTAGTTTCCGGGGCCCTCCATCACACAGCAGACAAACGCGTTCACCACATAAACATGCAGTTGATTACCGACGGCAGTGGGAAAAAATTCCATTACTGTTGGATTCACAACCTGTCTACATCTACATCTACATATATACTCTGCAATTCACAAAATTGTGGGTGGCAGAGGGTGCTCAGCACCAAAGCTAATCTCTTTGTTGTGCATTCCAATCCATAATAGTACGAGGGAAAAAAGAATTCATATAAGAATCATTGCGGCACCTTAATTCTCTAATCTTATCTATCCTGTCATTCCGGCTCAAATAGATTGGTGGACGAAGTATTTCACTACACTCGTGAGTGAAAGTGGGAGTACGCATGTTTACCAATAAGCTTAAACGAATCGTGAGTCGTCTATCTACCAGAGACTCCCAGCCTAGTCTACTAATCAGTTCTGTGGCGCTTTCATAAGGACTGTAGCAAGCGGTCACGAATCGAGCGGCTCTTCTCTGTACTTTCTCTATGCTTTCGATCAACCCCTTACGAAACGGATCCCAAATGGCACAACAATATTCCAAATGTGGACGCACAAGAGATTTGTACGCTATCTCCTTTGTTTGTTCATTACAATTTTTCAATATTCGACCTATGAATCGCAGCCTAGAATTAGCTCTACCTACCAATGAATTAATGTGTAAGTCCCATTTCATGTTCCTTTGTACTGTTACTCCCAAATATTTCATAGAATCGACCATATCAATAACTGAATTGTTTAATTCGTATTTCTGAACAATTAGATTCTTTTTGTTAGTTATGCTCATTGTCTTGCACTTTTTACAATTTAGCGTAAGTTGCCACTCAGCGCACCATGCCAAAATAATATCCAGATAACGCTGAATTTCTAAGCAATCGGCCAAATTCCTTACTTCCATATAAATAACCGTATAATCAGCAAACAATCTAAAAAGGCTTTTCACTTTGTCTCCGAGATCGTTTATAAAAATTAAAAAAAGAAGTGGTCCTATTACACTTCCTTGAGGTACCCCCGATGTAACATCTAGACTAGAAGAACTTTCTCCTTCAACGACGACATACTGCTACCGACCAGTTAGAAAATCCTTTATCCATTCACAAAGCTGATCCGCTAAAAGGCGGTTGTGTGGCACAGAGTCAAAGACTTTCTGAAAATCTAAAAAAATGTCGTCTACTTGTGAACCTGCATCAATAACTTTCCTTACGTCATGTGTAAATAGGGCGAGCTGTGTTTAACATGATCTTTTCTTCCGAAATCCGTGTTGATTTGTTGTAAGCAAATTATTATCGTCTAGAAATTTCATAATGTTCGAGCATATAATATGCTCCATAACTCTACTACAAACAGATGTTATAGATAGTGGACGATAGTTTCCAGGATCACTTCGATCACCTTTCTTTAAAATCGGAGTTACTTGCGCGATTTTCCAGTCTGAATGTACTTTTCGCTCTTCTAATGATTTACTGAATATATCAGACAGAAATGGCCCGATTTCCGACGCATATTCTGAAGATATTCTTACTGGAATTCCATCTGGGCCCGGTGCTTTCCCCCACTTCAGGAGCTCTAATTGCTTTATGATACCTGCAGTATCTATCCGTAATGATTCCATCACAAACTCGACACGGCGTGGGAAAACAGAACACTATTATTTTCATCAGTAAATGAATTTTTGAATACAGTATTTAGTACGTTAGCTTTGTCGCGGCTTTCATTAACCTCTGAACTTTCACGAATTAGTGCTGGAATATTGCTATTGGTACAATTGACTTTTCGTACATACGACCAAAATTTCTTTGGGTTTTCTGTGAGACTCTTAGAGAGAGAATTGGAATGAAAATCGTTGAAGGTTTCACGCATTACATTCTTAATACGTCCTCTTAACTCAGCTAAGGTTTCTAAATCACTGCGACACCCCTTCCTTCTTGAGCGTGCGTGTATCCTCCATTGTTTTTTGAGTAATCTTGTGACTTCGCATGTGTACCACGGTGGATCAACCTCCCCATTTATTATCCGCTTCGGTATATGTATATCCATACCTTCCCTGACTATTCGTATAAATCGATGCCACATCTCTTCTGTCAGCGTTGGTCAGATCTTCTTTAAGTTTGCATAATTGTGATATTTATATTTGTGAAAGATGTCTGCAACATTTAGGACACAAAGATATCCTGGACCGCCAGGAGATTGACTGTGCAAGGGTAGATCCTGTAAGAGTGGATTTACCCGGCGAAGACGATAAAACCTTAAAGTTTAAGGATTTTGTGCACCAGCAGCGTGTACGCGTCGTGTTTTACGCGGACTTTGAAAGTTTATTACAACCTTATGATTCTTGGAGTCCTCCACCCAACGCCTCTCACTCTACTTTTGTCCAGCAACATGTCCCTTTCGCTGCCGCATACCAGTTCGTTTGTCCACGCGTACCTAGTCTGTCGCGTTTCAAATCCTTCCCGGGAAAAAATCCAGAAAAATGGCTTGTTGACAAACTCGTCAAACTTGCCAACAAAG